>VDFB02075321.1:129663581-129930705 GCA_007258455.2 Sequoia sempervirens | reverse complement strand
AGATGACTTGTTAGATGGTTGACTTCCATTCACCTTACTAGCAAGCCTTTTACATTTTCCTTTTTCTTTGATTGCATGTGTGTAATGTGATCCCCCATAATTTTTATTTAATGTTCTATCTCTCTTTGTGCAAATTCTTCTATTTGTACCTTCATTCTTCTACATGTCGTACATCACTTTCGCTTTTGTTTTGTGTTTTCCTTTTGGGGATGACGCAAAGTGTTGAGATGCTCTATGTCTCTTCCATGTTGACCCAAATGGTCCCTTTTCCTTTTACTTTGTCTTTTCTTGTGTTTTCCTTTTGGGGATGACACACGACATTGAGACCGAAATGTCTCCTTTATGTTGACCCAAAAGTCTTTCTTTTTCATTTCACCTTTCTTCGCTTTTGATTTGTGTTTTCATTTTGGGTATGATGCAAAGTGTTGATACGCCCTATGTCTCTTCCATGTTGACCCAAATGGTTCTTTTTCTTTTGTTTTTTCTCTCTTTGTGTCATTCTTCTAGTTCTATGTATTCGGGGAATGATGATAGTTTCTTGAGCTCTTAAATAAAACATTGCAACAACAATCATACTAACCCCAAATCCATAGATCCCTTATGTGTTTGGTGCTTTCCTTCTTGGGGGCAACCCCTCTCTTTTCTTTTTCTCTTGCATGATGCAACCTTACTTGAAAACATATGACTTGGCATAGGGGCTTTTCAATTTGGCTCTGATGCCTTCTTTGTTTTTGCATTTTTCCTTCACTACTTTAAAGTAATTGCTCACAGAATGGTGTGTAGAAATTCCTTTAAAGTGGGGGAATACATCGGCATGATTCATTTTGTATTCTTCCTTTTTCTTGGTTCTTAGTGCAGCCTTGTTACTTCATATGATGTGTTTGTCACTTTTTGGATGACAAATGTTGGGTGTGATATCCTTCATAAGTGTGATCTATCTTAGCATATTACATTCCTCTTAGTGGCATGATGCGAAGTACTGCATACCCTAAGTTGTGAATATTATATTCTTTGATTGGTCCTCTCTTGGAGACATTAGACACAATATTCCCTAAGTGATAGACCTCACATGAACTAAACATGACTGCTTTGAACATCTTTTGCATTTTACATTTTTACATTTTATATTTTTCATTTATATGGCCACCTTGCATAACGTAGCTTGTGTGCTCGTGGTGCCATATTGCTTGTTCATGAGTTATAAGCATACAAAAATTTGCTTGTCTCATGAAGGTTGAACTGACATTTTCCTTTGTGGCACCCTATTAGAGTTATCTTGAGGTATAACTTTGATATGGTTGAGCGGGAAGCCCATTCTGAGGCACAACTTTCCCCATAGCCACCTGTGTGTTTGTGAGTACATACCAGCTAAGCATATGTTTTTCACCTTTTGGGCCTTCTCACCCTGTAGATAGCCATGAGTTTCGTCATCCGAAATTAAGCATGAATTTTTATTTTTCGGACAAACAGCCTAGATCTGATCCACAACTAGATAGACAAACAATTGAAGCTTGATCCGACTTTTCCTTTTTTTTCCTTTTCCCTTTCATATGTGTGCTCCTTTGTTCTTATGTTTAGTTTTCCATGGGATCTTCATCTTGGGGGCTTGATCATCCCTCTTGATCATTGTTGTCTCATCTTGCTAGCATAAGTACATTTGGATCACTATCGATACGCATGGCTACTTTAGTGTGAGTTTGAAGCAAGTTTATCCTCTCACTAAAGTGGGGGCTAAATGTACCATAGAAAAAAGGATTTTTGGACATTTTCATGGTCATTTAGGTCTTTTTCTTGTGATTCTTGGCCTATTTTGCTTAGATTTAATGTTGCAATATAACTTATACATTCACATTAGGTCTTGAATATTTAAATTATTAAGTCTTTATGATGTCTTGTAAAGGTGTTGAGAAGTGTTGTAACACATTTCTACACTTTTCTAAACTATTCTTATTATAATTCATCTAAATATTCCATTTTTACCCCTTAATAAGTCTTATTTTAAAAAATTGTAAAGTTTTGTAATAAACTCACATTTTTCTAGACTTGTCATCACTAATTACACCTTTCTTTTGTTTTATTTGGCCTGTTTATGCACTTACAAGCCTTAATTAAGTGTATTTTTTAATATAAACATGACAAATATCATTAAATGCAACTTAATTCCTAACACCCATTCACTTGCCTTGAGTGGGACCCATTCACCATGGGTGGTGAATGAGTCCCTCTTGGCACAAAATTCAAAATAAATTTAAATTTCTTTTAGGTTTTTATTCATTAAGACCTCAAGTCGGCCTATGATGTTGTATTTTTAAGAAATTAAGGCATAAGTGTGTATAAATATATGTTTTTCTCTCATTTTACCATCCCATCAACTCATTCAATCATTCACTCATCAAAAGCATCATAGCATTCAAGCATTTTTCATCATTCAATCAAGCAATTATCAAGCATCTTGGATCAGCCATTGACATATCTTCAGACTTCAACATCAAGGGTTTGGTGAGTGAATGAGATATGCATGATATTTTTTCATCATCCTCTTCTTATTTTATTTCATTATCAAGGGTTTGATTACGAAACTAGGGGTTTGACAAAAGAAAATCCCTATATTCTAACCCTTAACCATTTTTCCCTCTTTGCATGTGTGTTTGCAGGTCTTGTAGGAAGATTTTTCAAAGAAATAGGTGTTGAAAAGTGGTAAAAAATTCACCACAAAATGACCTAATTCAAGCTTGGAGACATCATCTAGCCCATTTTCTGTAGATTTCGATCCATGAACCCAACAAGCAGATAAGTATAGATCCAAACCCACAGAGTTGACTTCGGCATTTGCAAATTTCTGTAGGTGGACTAATTCACCATCTGTGGTGAATTTTTCCTACTGCTAGGATGGAAAAAGTGTTTTCTAAGGTTTTTAGTTCACAACACCCCAAAACCTATTTCAGCAAAATTTACCTAAAGTGGGACTAATTCACCATCTGTGGTGAATGATTCCTAGTGGTCATCAACAATAATTTTTGAAGTATTCTAGAACCTTCCAGTATCTGCATTTGATTTGTAGGTGCACTCTGTTTAGTTTCATTAAGTTTTTTTTATTTGTTTATGTTTCTAGTTCATTTATGCATATCACATTGTGCTTTCAAACACTTCATATTTTTTAGGTTTTGCATAAATAATCAAATCCATTTTATTAGTGATTTGCATTTAGATCATCTCATTTAGGCTTATTTTCATTGTACCTATATTAACTTGAGTGAACCACCTAGATTTTGGGGTCTATATCTCTCCTTTAGGTGAAAAACCCTAATTGAGAAAGAGAGTCATAGCACCTTCACAAAAAAAATCTATGGTTTAGAAGTTTGCAGTGAAGGGAGAGAAATCACAACTATGTTCTCTTAGTAGTTTCATATTTAAAATCTAATCATAATTTTTTTTTATTATTGTGTATTAGTCCTATTGACTATATTATCTAATATAATAAGATATATGGATGTTTGTAAGTCATTTGTGCAAGTTTGAATTAATGAAAATTGCTTCACAGTTATTTTTTTGTGTTAAAATTTCTACTATTTGTTGAGTGATTTTTGAGAGAGGATTTGATAGTGGGATTTAGAGAGTATCCACTCTGGAGAGGTTGAGTTTTTATTTCATCAGTGGTATTAGAGATAGTGTTCTTGAGTGTGCATGAAATAGAAGCACTGATTGGAGGTAGTTTGCACCAAGACCTAGGGGTGGAATGTGTGTGGTGTGTAGATAGATCGTCAAGCATGAGGCAATATATAACTGGTAGGTTGAAGTTTGAGAGTGTGTTGAATTTTTTTTGACAAAATGACAAAGAAGGAAGGAAAAAAGTTTGTCATAGTTGTGTATGCAGGCAAAGAGGAAGGAGAAAATATTGCAAAAATATGCTTTGAGGATAATGTGAAGGAATATGGTGAGATTGTAGCAGAGGATGAGAAGGAAAAAGAAAGTGCAACAATCAAAAATGAAAATATTGTTGCAGAAGTAGATGAATGTCCTTTAATGGACTTGAATGTATTGGAAAATGAAAGTGTAGCTGGGAGTGAAGGTGAAAAAGATATGGCAACAAACATTGGTGAGAAAAAGGTTGTAGAGAAAGAGGTAATTCATAATATTTTTTATTTTTATGATGAAGATGCTCGACTGAATTTGATGTAGATGAAAGAGTTTTAGCAAAGGATAGTATTGATTCATATTTTGTTAAATTTGAGAAAGATTATGATTTGCATTATTTTAATAAGTTGTTTCAAACAGAGTTTGCTTGTGATGTTTGCTATGTAGAAAATTTGTTTGATGTTGGAAAGTTTAGTGTAGGAGCATTTTGGTGGAGGTGGTCGGACTATCGTGGGTTAAATCCCACCATATTGGAAGAGAATGTGAGTTGTATTTGGTGGAGGTTGTTGGTTTATGGTAGAGATGAATCCACTTTGAAGATGTTGAGTGTAGAGAAGAATTGCCAAAGGAGAAGGATACTTGTTCCGACTAGGTGCTAGAAGACGAGAAAGAAGAACTCATTGGCATTACCAAATTTAGTAATGGAGTTTTTTGAATGTTATTTACAACTTGAAAGGGTGGTCTTACCATCCAACTCTATTTTGTAGCACCAACTTCACAATTCTTTTCTACCTTGGTGTCTGATGCAAGAGCATCCACGGTTGATTGGCAATCTTGCATCAAACAAAAAATATTTAATTTAATTTTTTCCTTTAGTTTAGTCTTTTCATAGTGTAGGTGAATACATTTTTGTAATAAAATTGCTTCATAGTTATCTGATATAATGAGATATATGGATGTTTGTAAGTCATTTGTGCAAGTTTGAATTAATGGAAATTGCTTCATAGTTATTGTTTTGCATTAAAATCTCTACTATTTGTTGAATGGTTTTTGAGAGAGGATTTGATAGTGGGATTTAGAGAGTATGCCCTCTTGAGAGGTTGTGTTTTTATTTTATCAAAAATTATGAAAAATAATGTCTTTTTAGTTTTCATGAGCATCTAAGAAGGAGAAGATGAATGTTACCTTCAATATGATAGCCTCCTACATATGGGACATAGATTTTGTCTCTCCCACAATTCTTAAATACATTCTTTATGAAACATGTGGTGCTCATTGCAAGAAAACTTGCATAATAGTTTCTTAATTGATTTATGAACATGAAATTAAAAATAACTAAAATATTATTTAACACTAGGAGCTACAATTGATAAAAAGCATATGACAATCGTAATAAAAAAAGACATCTTGATTGATTTAAAAATATATATGAACCTTGAAATAAATGTGTAGCTCAGTACAGAAAATGATGGAACCCAATATATAAAAAGGTAAGACTTGAGTTGGAACACTTCTATTCTAGAAATATTATGCATTTCCTATTGTGATATGGGGACTGCCAATTAATTTTCATCGGATGGCAGCCGTAGGTTTAAGATTGCTACTTCCTTTCACTACCGGTGAGCTCAGTTTATACCCTCTTCCCTTGAAACACATCCATACATAGCGAGATTCGATCCTTGGCTTCTTGGATAATACTAGTAAAGACTGTGGATAGACTTGTGAAATAGTAGTTATTTGGACTAAGGAAGAATTGAGCTACAAGAATTATTGTAAGCGGTATCCATTATCTGCATTGTGAGTGATACTTCTGGAATGAAAGTTTCTGAACATCTCTATACCTTGAGGGTATCAAAATTACAATAATAAATCCTGCTGATAGGAACATACCTTTCAGTAATGTATAAAAGAATATACAAGCTCTGATAAAACCATTCACAAGATATATTTATAGATGTATAGAGATAAAACTACGAAATAATGAATACACTGGATTTCCTCTCGAGTTTCCATGTATTTATTGGCCTCATTTTCCTTGGTTCAGTCATCTCTTATCCATATCAGAAACTATTAGTTGCATTGTTCATACAATGGGAAACTAACAAAGGTTTACGTAGTTGACTTCATCTAATGCGTGTGCCCATGTACTACGTAATTCATTTGGTCCTTTTCCAATGATTATGATCGTGTTGTGCACAATTAGAAATTTATTTGTTTTCTCATGGCCAACCACATATAAATAATTAAAATTAATTAAATAAAAGTAAATATTAAGTGCAAATGAATTTAGATTAAATTAGTTGGATTGAGAAATAAGTAACAAATATTTCAAAATTAAATATAGAGGATAGATGTATGTTGTTTGAGAAATAATAATGTAGAAATATTGTTCATATGATGTTGAAATAATAATGTAGAGATATTGTTCATATGACAATATTGACTATTCTAAATATTTGTGATTTGTTTCTAAAGGTCCATTCTATGATCACAAATATTACACTTGAATCAAATATTATATAATTTTTTTTTTCCTAAATGAGTTGGCATCATTTGTCTTGATGTTGATAATTTATGTTTCCTAAGGAGAAATAATATGTCTCAATAACACATTTTCTAGCAAATCATTCAATTGTATCATAAGATTGGAGAATTCTATAAGTATTATAAAATATTTTTTGCTAATAGAGATTCAATTATATGTATAAGGTCAATAGAAAAATAAAAATTCCTATCGATTGGAAGTCCACATAACTCATATATGTTAGTCAAAGTCTCATAACTCATTGAGTTTGTTTATAAGTACTATGTATAAATCATTTTATTTCTTTAACATTTTTTATCACATGTCTAGTTGAAATATTCCTCAAATTAATTGGCCTCTATCTAATCCATGAACATTAACTCATTAATATTTATCATCGATATATTTAGGAATCTTTATAAGATAGTTAGCTTTTTCTTAGTGTTTCCAAAATATTGGTCAAGGTAATATTATATGATCCTAGTGGAGTGACAAAGATTCACACAAATATTGAAACAAGAAAACTTCAACTTTTCCTTAAATAGGCATAGGTTTACTCGTATTATGGATTGCTTACTACTAGGTTAAGAATATCATCTTTAGATTCTTCATATGATGACCATTTAGAGCCATTGAAAATAATATTTGAGAATAAAACATTCTATAAATGTATTGTCAATCAAATAGTAACTCTATTCTTGGATAATATATCTGATAACTTATTACAATGTGCATGGTGATAGAGATTTTGATTTTCTATGGATCCTCCTTATAAAATAAGAGAATTATAAGTAATTCATTTTTTCATGAGAAAATTTGATGCAGGAGCATCCATGGTCAAAGGGCTATTCTCATCAACCAAAAAAAATAAAAAATTAATTTTTAATTTCCTAAGGTTTGGTTTAATTATGCAATAGGTAAATAAATTGCAATGTTGAGGCCAAAATAATTTATTAAATAATTGGTCTTTATTTAAATTTGCATTTCTGGAGTGAGAAAAAGTGTAGGAGGTAATTTTGGAGTTTGAAATTAAAAATTGAAAATTTTGGAATAGGTTGTTGGAGAATTTCTATTCCATTTAAAATAATATTTTGAGATTCCAAAATCCCTAAAAAATAGGGATGGCGAGAGTGGACACCCAAGATAAGAAAAATAGATTTTTGCTTTAATGCATAAAAGCTAGTGTTTTTGGGAAAAATCAATGAATGACTTCAATATTCAAATTATTGTGAATGAGCACGACTTGGTTGATGATTTTATTGATTTTTATGAGGCATTTATGGAAGCAAGCCATGGAATATGTTGCAGCAACTTTGTGTTCCATATTTGGAAGCATTTAATGATGAATTTTAACACAAATTGAAGAATTTCAAAAGACAATTGGAGGGAAATGAAAGTGCAAATTTAGGGGTGCCTATTTTCTTATCTCAAAAAAAATTTAATCTAGATAAAATAGAGTTTTTAATGTATTCAAAGGGAAGAAATAAATAGCAGCAAGTTTGGAGAAAGAACTTGTAGTTTGCTCCTGAGAGTTGCACAAGAAAAAGTGCAGAAAATCAGCTTGTGAAAAGAAGGGGAATATGAGAAGAGAAGAGGGGTTTAGCAAGGGATGTTTGGTGAGAGTTGAGGGAAGGAGAAATTAGTTTAGTATGAATGTTTTTGCAGGTTTGGAAGTGAAGGCATAGTAAAAAATGGATTTAAGAATCCATGATTGATTTGTTGCATATTTTGTATTGAAGTTTGCAAGTGTTTGATGATCTTGTTTCACAGTTTTTGGTAGAAGATTTGAAAGAATGAACTTGTTGTTTTCCTTAAATTATTTTTCTGTTGTACATAAATTTTATATCAGTTTTGAGACTATTATTATTAGCCCATGAGACTGCACCATTTGTATTGTCAATTTGGAGAAGTTATTGTGATGTTCTTTTGGAGATTATGAATGAACAATCAAGTGTTCAAGTTGCAGATTTTAAAATCTGATTTGTTGCATTTTCAATGAATTTTATTTTGTTGAGAATAGTTGTATGAAAAGGGGGTATGTGTGTTTATCCTCCTACTTCAAAATTTGAAAGTATGAATGATGCAGGAGCATCCAGTGGTGTGAGGGCAATCTTGCATCACCCAAAAATATGATTTCCTTTTTGTTCCTGTTGTTTGCTTTCTGTAGATGTTTTTTGCATTTTTGGATACCCTTTTTGTCGAATAATAGTTTCCAACTTTCAGAACTGCTTTTCTGCTTTCTTTGCTCAACTGTTATTTTTAGCAGGTGTAAATTTGAAGGCGTGGAAAGACAAAAATGTATGGGAAGGTTCAGGACAGAAAAATAAGCACTTTGGAGAAAGAATCAAGTCAGGATCATTCACGGTTTGAAAGTTATTCAAGTTCTAGTTTCTGCTTTTTGCCCTAAAAAACCTTCTGAGTCCAGTTTGAGGCACTAAACGGTTCCGGATGGGCCCAAAAATTTGCGGAAATGCCAAAGTAGTAAGCCATAGGCCTACTTTGTGGAACATGGAAAGGATAGCTCATCTATTACTATATGTTTGGTTGAATCAAAATTTGACTCAAAAATAAACATGAGAATTTATAAGTACATTTGATTGTGGAAATATTGTGTGTTAATTATTTCCTTGATTAAAATCATTAAACCATCTTAAATTTGAAGTATTGTGACTTTGTTATAAATTTATTTTATGTAGTCAACTCAATAATTATTAAACCAAATATTAGAGATAAGAAAATATAAAGCATATTCATCATTAAAATAAGCTATATTATATAATCAATTATTACTATTTTAAGAAAAGTATGCATAGTACTATAAGAAATAAAATATGATCAAGCTAGATTGCATTTATTTATGTCCTAAATATAGATTTTTGTTATATGAACATTAAAATAATATTAATGGTTAATAAATTATGATGTTACACCAAGATTTTTTAATTTACTTACTATGATATTAACTATTATATGTTGAACACCCAAAATACTAAGAGGGGGGTGAATCAGTATTCCTTTAAACTAATTAAGCATACGCCATTAAATTATCAGAATAAAAATAACTACAATGATGAGTGAAAGTATGAAGACATCCAAAAAATAGCATAACACATGAACACCAGTATTTTTATGTGAAAAACTCAAAAAAGAAAAATAGCACGGCGAGGGTTAACTCACAATATATTATATCTAGATATAAGATATTATAGAAAGGATCACTTCTAGGATAGGACACATTGTCTAAAAAAAGGCTCATAGCCCATAAAGAAAGAAAAAATAAGGGTTGGCAATACTACCTATTTGAATTGATTAAATAAAATCTACCATATGTTGGATTACAGTTCCTATCAAGTAAAAAATGATCTCCATACTAATCTGAATCAATATTTTATTCTATTCACAATCTATTCAATACTGCATCACACACATGTAGGTGAACCACCATACATATCATATATCTCTTCAACACTCACATATAGTTTGTTATCTCTTAACAAGCCTATTCCATCCATCATAAACTTCAAAGTTAATCTCATATATATATATATATCAAGTGTAACTTCAATTAGACCTCGGCCTAATTAGAAGTAGCACACAAAATTAAGCATGTCATCCTCAAAACATTTTATCCACACTTTGCACCTTAATTGAAAATTCAATTTACATTAGGTTGACGTTGACAAAATATAAATGCTACAAAAGATAAATTTACTTGCTTGTCCTCCACAAAACATCAAACATGTTAGGTCAGCCCAAAAATAGACCTAAACATAAAATCTTTAAGTGTACATGCAATTCACCAAACATGTGACTTCAAAGCTCGATCTTTCTATGAAATACCATGTAATTAAAACCTATTAACTTATCTAAACATCATTGAAAACAAAATAATTATCTACAAAGAAATGCAAAATAATTATACTTAGAATTGTAGAAAGCTATACCAACTTACGGTGAAGTGCATACCCAAAAACTAATACACTGAACCACAAAACTGTCAGAGGAAATACTTAGCCAATTTCTTGATAAGCCATACTTTTCAGACCAACTTGCACTAGATACATATGTCACCAAAAATACTTCCAAACTATGCTAGGATGATCATAAAAAATGTTGACATCCATGAAAACATTGGATGATGCAATATATATAAACTTCATGTTCATTTTCCAAACTACATCATCAATGAAAAACTTCCAACCTCCAACATTATCCCCTTTGTAATTGATGCCAACATGCATATCAAAACAAAAATTCAAAAGAAAGTCTCCCTCTTACACATATCTCTCCCAAAAATATTTCTCCAATAACTCTCCAAGTATTCCCAAGTATATCTCTCCAAATGCTTTGACCAAAATAATTTTCAACTATATCTCCCTCTTTGACATCAACATCAATGGGTGTGCAAAAACTCAACATACTCCCCTTAGATATATATGTTGACTCCCCCTCAAGGAATTAACCAAAAAATAACTTTTATGCCTTTATTCATGCTACAAGGAATTATAAAAGCTTAGAAAAATGCATAGGAGTAAAAAAATTTCAATGAGAGGAAGTTTACACTTTGAGCTTTTGCAAAATGTCTTTCCAAGTAGATTTTATTTTTTCCCAATTCTCTTTGCTTTTGCATGAGTCACATACAGTAACTTAAGCTCCATTAGAGTTTCTTCTCCTTCTAGAGTACTAGGGTCAATACTTATCTTTGGGAGTTTATCAGTATTGGAAAGGGGGTATGTGCAGGATCATCATGGAAAAAACATGCCCTTAGGTGGCAAAAAATTCAGAACAATTAGAGTTAGGAAACTTGACGCAAAAATTTGAATAAGTTATCTATATTATTTCAAAACTATGTAAGAATAGAATCTGTAGCAAATTGAATGTAGTTTCTAAACTACTAGGTTTATTTTTTTTTTAAATCTATTTGGTGAAAATTTGAGATTTCAATGTAGTAATTACTTAAATTGGGGAAAAATGTAGGTGTCTGTCTGACCACCCTAACCACAATAAAATGATAATATTTTTCATAATATTTTTAGACATAAGTAGAGGGACTCATGTAATGGATGTGATGCATATTTTTTTGTAATTTTTTTCCAAGTAAATAATTAATTGAGTATTTTTTATTACAAATTTTAGAAAACATAAAACTTCATGTTTGACCACCTTAACTTGGTCAAAACTTCATGAAATTCATTTTTATTTTTTTTAATCCTATAGTATGTGAAGCATAGAATGTGATGCATGTTTTTGGATTTAGAAAGTGTGATACGTTTGAAGCTATAAGATTTTTCAATCATCCTTTCAATCAACACTTTAGTCATAATTCAAATAGAAAATGAATAATAATTATTTATTAAATTCAAAGTAAAGCATAATTTATATTGGTGGAAAGCTGAGAATCTCCTTTAAAAACCCTTTCATTTCATCAATTTTGGGTAAAAAAAAAATCATCAGCTACATACCCTACAAATACCCATCATGATCCTGCACATACCCAAGGGCACTAGAGATAGGTATATATTTTATCTTCACTAAGTCCCTTAGCTTCATATGCTATTTGATTGTCTCTTCTCTCTAATTTTGTAGGGTGAAGAAGTTGTTATGTAGCTGCATTATACTAGTCAAGGTCTTATCATATTTGTATCTCACTGGATCATAAGTATATGTTGCACAACCTATTTTTGTTTCAATCAAACTCATGGAATCCTTTATGCTTTGTGTGATATTCAGCCATTTCAAGCAATATGAAAGTAGGTTATGTGCTTCTTCCCCATACATTTGAACATCCTTGAAGCATTTTGTAACTTTATGATGTGCACTTTCACACTTTCTTGTGATATCCACTAGTCTTTTTTCTACAGACCTTGCCTCTAATTCAATTTGAGCTTGTCCTTTTATTCTAGAGACATATTCGTTGAAAGAATCAACCAAGAGTTTGAAATTTTCCATAGCATATAATGATGCATCAATACTTGTATCGAGAGTTATCTCTTGTAGGACCTTTATATCTTCATCCATATCTTGTGCATTAGTAGTCCTCACACTAGTTTCATTCTCATGTTCAACATCATTTATGTGATTTTTTTCTTCTTCAATGTTGACTTCACTATCCTTTTTCCCTATAACTTCTTGTTTGAATTTCCCTACAACTAGAGGGTTTTATGTGCTTTTTCTCTTCTTACCTACCCCCCTATAGCTAATAGAGGATTTTGCACTCATCTTAGCTCTAGTCCTATCGTATAAACTTGATTTGTTGAGGTCTTTGGGATTCTTAAAAGTACTTATGCATAATTAACAACTTTTGCCTCAATCACTTCATAATCCAATTCTGAGATCCAAATAGTTCTAGGTTCAATTGCTTCCATAAAGAAAAATTCAGTGGATACAAGACAATTAATATCTTTCAAGTATCTTTCCATCACAATCTTAGGAATTCTCATCCTTTCATTCATTCTCCTTTGAAATATTACAAATAATTTTGCAAGGGAATCGTCTTGAGCATCTGAACCTCCAAGGATTTTCTTATGGTTTGCAATTTTATGCACAATAGGATCCATATTTGTCCAATTTACTTTCCCAACCACTAGAATTTCCTTCAAGAAGTAGAAAGGTATACAGATTACCAATGTTCCACACTTGAATGTATGCTTCTTCTTCTTCTTCTTTATCTCCTTTAGGTTTTTCAACAATTGTTGTCAATGCAATTCATAAATGTCATAGTCAGCATCATTTTCAATCATATCTTGTGCCACATGAATGGTGATGGCATCATTTTCAATCATATATTGTATTGTTTCTATTTGGGTGATAAATCTTGTGACCTATGAGAATTGCTTCATACCGAACTATTGGGTTTCTAATATAGTTCAATGTGGGTTATTTTTTTATCAAGGGTAGCACCTACATCCTTTCCATTACATCCTTGAATTTGACATATTTTTCTATTAGAATTGGTTCATAGGACCACAAACCAATTATTTCTCTGATTACTTCCTTGGTTATCACGTACGGTCCATCAATCCATATGGATTCATCATGAATTTGGCTTAGCACCATTTTGGTGTACTCTTTGTCTTCAAATGTCAATAAATATGGCCACATATCTAGCCTATTCTTACTTAGGGATTTTTTATTTTATTTTAAAGTGTTATCATTCTCTTCTAATTCCTATTTCCATAGAATAAACAATCTTCCAAAGGAAGCTTATTCCATTTCCCATGAATGTATCCTTTAATGCCTTCAATAGGTAAAACCCCATAGGGAGTTCGAGAGAATGCGCCTAAGGGATAATATAGTAAAACTTTGGTAGTATGTATTTTAAGCTTAGAGTGTGGTCTCTGTGAGACATCTACAACCTTTGGTACTTCCATTACATTTAAATTGCTTTCAAATAAAACTTTTGGAAGACTATAATATGTAGGAATTGCAAAATACTTCTTAGTCAACTTAGCGAACTTAGGGTTTTGATGTTTAGCCATTAGGAGATGCATTGAACCCTTCAATTTCCTCTTTTTCTCTTATCTTCCCCTTCAAATGTGTATACTGAAATGAATTTGTCTTCCAAAGCATGCTTTTAACTCTTTGGTTTGACCCATTTTAGCAATAAATGCTTCAGAAAAAATTGGTAAACTTCAAAACCTTGTATGCACGATCCACTTTCGAAAGCTCCGCAAATTGACACATTAGAATATTTTCTTCCATAGTTTTCTCCAAAACATTCATATTTTTCATCTCCATCTTACATCTTCATTCCAAGCTGTGACACATCATATTGACAGGGGGTTATATGATTTTTAAGTAAAGCTCCCCCTAAGCCATAGCTCTGGGCTTAGTTACTAGAGGAAACATCTACACCAAAGATTGGTACAAATTCTCCTTTATCCTCAGTCTCTTATTTCTTTCTCCATATCTTTTCCATTTCATTTTTCACTTCATTCAGATCAATCTTATTGATTGGTTCATCTTTCTTCATCATATTATTCTTCCTTGAGATTTTATTTCTGAAAAATTTAACAATATGTCTAGGCTTTCTACAATTGTTGCATGTAATATTTATTTGATCTAATTATTTCTTCCATTTATTTTGAATCTTCTTTGATTATCCTTGTGCCCAAATCCATAGCATGTATAGAAATAACCATTAAAACATCGAATCATTCTACCAGTGTTATATGCATTCATCATCTAACTTCTCCATTAACTTGCTCTATGTCCAAATTTCTTTCATGCAAAACCTTGTTCAATAAAGGCTGAAACATTTTGATTCATTCTTCTTTTACATTCTATAGATCTATGTCCATATTTATTGTGAAAATAGCAAAAACCATTAAAATATTAGTACCATTGAGCATTTGGTTGTCTAATAAGGGGTCTTCTAGCATTTTTCCTTTGATTCTAGAACTTTCCATAGTTCCTCTTTCCTTCAAATTTATTTGGTTCACTGATCTTCTTTGTGTTAGATGTTTAATATGCTTTAGATCTTTCTCCTTTTTCAAGTCCTAAACCTCCTTTATCTTTAGATTCTTGGGATGGATGATATGATATGCTTATGTGATGCTTATGCAAATGATATGGATGCTTTTCTTTTTGTGTATTTTTCTATGTAATTTATGAGATAATGATGTATGCATATGGATGTGGTGTATTCTTATGATGTGTGATGTTTGTGTGTTGATGATTTGTGGATGCAGGATGGATGCATCAAGGTGATATTGCTTTTGTTGACTGTCATGATAACAAGTTAGTGTGGAAAGAAGATAAAAGAAATAAGATGATTGAACATTGATTTTGATGATTGATTCAAAAAGTCCAACAAGTCTATGATCCACCAAGACTTTATTAGAGATGGTGATGAGAGATGCATGATGATCATGGTTTGATCATATCTTGGGATTGGGATTTTCTCTCATTCCTTATTTTTGGTATAACATAGACATGATGCATCAAGGTATTAGTAACTAGGATGGCATTGTATCTAGTGTAATGGAATTTGACTCTGCAAATAAATAGGATAATTCTTGTTCACACCTTGACTTATGGAAACCTCATTGGAATGTAAGTTAGAAGCTTAGAATATATCAAACCAAAGCATATGCAATAGTCGACAATCTACTCCAAACATCCTCTCTACACACAACTAAACAATTATGCACCAAGATTATTTTACAATAATACCTACAAGCATTGCAAATGAAAGATAATGATTGATGCCCCATTCCTTTCTCTCTAAATATTTTTGATAGACATCATCGAGAGGTCCTCAGAATGGTGAAATAAGATAAATCATAAGAAAAAATCAAAGGAAAATAGTTAGTGTTATCTATATCTCTTGCCAGTTTCTTTTTAGCTAGGGTGATTTTTGACACTGATGTCCATCGTAGAAAGGATGCATCCTAGGGCATGTTGACCAAATGGATTTTTTAGGATGAGGTTTATGATAAGTTGTTGATACAAATTTCACTAACTCGTTTATCTATGATCTAGACTTTAGATTTTGATACTTAGGTTTTCACTTTATGACTTGCGATATTTGCTTTCTACTTGTTTTGTCAAAGGTTGAAGATGATGATTGATTTTATTATGGGTGAAAGTGAAATGGGATGGAAGGTTTTGGGGTTTTTGGAATATTTCAATGTTTTTGGTATTTTGAAAATGTTTTGAGGTTGTTTTTTTATCTTTTTGAACATTTATGTGAATGTTTTGGTTTTCGATTATTTGTTTAGGTATTTTGAATGTTTTTTTTTTCCTATGTTTAGGGATTTTTTAAGTTTTACAAATGTTTAAGGATTTTCTAATATATCTAAATGTTTAGTGGTCTTCTAAGTTTTCCAACCAAGAACCTAACCTAAAGACTATCCTAGGGGCCTCGAGGGATGATCAAAGATTAGCCTTTCCTACGTTATACATGCAAAGACCACATTGCTTGCCTGAATTGACTTATTAAATATGAGATATGAACACTTGATGGATTGCCAGTTTATTATGACAGACTCCTAAAGACTAACCTAGGGTGTCTCAAGGGCACATCAATGATGGCCTTGCCTACATTCAAGCTTAGAGACGCATAGTTTGACAAGGTACTATTTTTGGATTTTCGATGTTCAACCTTTTAGGGGATTTTGATGCTTTTTGGATGTTTTGGATTTTGACTTTACAATTTTATGAATGTTTTTGGATTTTAGCTATATGGGATTTTGCAAATGTTTTTGGATTTTTGGATGAGCATTTTATGAATTTTTTTGGGTTTTTCGAATTGCGATTTCTAATAAACTTAAGAAATACAAGAACCCAATTTTATCCATAATCAATTTCTCCCATTGTTATGTGATAGACTACCTTGATATAGGCAAGGCAAACTAACCTTTGGAATATGCCAAGTAGTACTAAAGGAGATACGATACTTGACAATATCAAGCCATGATGTAGACATGGATGAGTGATGGGATGATGAGGAAACGGCTTTGAGACTTAGAAAATAACCCACAAATAAAAGAATAATTTTATTATTCATAAAATGGAGCTTCTTACATGTAGAGGATCTCAAATCCCCAAGTTCTACAACACATACAAGTTATAGAAAGCTACAGAATCACCCTTTCGCAATATGCGAGCTTGTCCCCAAAAAGTTACCCAAAAATTAGAAGCCCACCCATAAATAGAGCTCCTCATTAGTTTGGAGCCAAAATAACATTCAAATTTGAGTTTTGACGGTTTGGCAAAAAAATTACAATAGAGTTCAAATTTCAAAGAACATTTGCAATTGTATCTTCTAGAGAAAGTCATGCCCAACTTCTAGGAATATAACTTTTGATGGGACTCTGAATCATGAACAGTTTGAATCAGTTGGAAGGTCTCAAAGTCAATAATGCACTCGAAATCTGCCATGCCAATTTCGGCAAGTTTCAGGGCCGATCCGGGAGCTCTAAGTGCCTCAAATCTAACTGGGAAGATTTTTAGGTGCAAATCTGGGCAACTAAAACTGCAATATCTTTCCACTAGAGATAGAAAACAAAGCATAAATTGGGAGTTTCATTAGGACGAAAGGGTGTCAAAGTAATAAAATATCTAAGCAGAAACTTGAATTTAACTTCTTTTGGGTGATCTGAATTATACAACTGGATGCTCTTTAAAATGTGGGATAAATAGGATGGGTGATGTATGGATGATGGATGAGAGCCTAGGTGATTAAAGTTCTTTATTTATACAAAGGAATTTTGTATTTGGCCGATTTTTCACCAAAGTGTTTTGCCCAAAGCTTTTCTTGAAGTGGGTTTTCCTTTGGAGGACGATTTTTTCTTTACTGTTTTCAATCTTTTTTCTTTTTTTTTAAGATTTTGATCATTTTTTGTTTTTTTTTTTATATTTTTAGATTTACACCCTCCAAGACTATGCATAAATATTTTTAAGATGTAAGATGTTGGTTGGTTCCTACAAGGTTTCACCTTTAGGTGTTGATAATTGATATGCTCCTAATCCATAACTTGTTGTGATGAAAAAGGGACCCAACCAGTTAGGCTAAAAATATCCTTTACTATCCTAATCTAGGATATTATTTTGATTTTTTTATAGGACAAGATCCCCTACCTAGAAATATTGACTCTTGATCTTCTTTTTATAGTCTTTTCTATAATGATCTAATTTTCTAAATGATTCTTCCATACATATCTAGGTATCTTAGGTGACACTACCAGAGCTTATTATTCTTTTTCTTCTTCTTCATTTTGTTTCTCTTTCTCATCCTTTTCTCGTTCTTCCACAATTTCTTCAATTCTTATGCAATCAGATTCATTAGATATATATCTATCAATATCACTTGAATTCTTCATTGTCTCATCAAATTTGAAATTTGAGATTTCTACAATATTCCTTAGTCTTTTTGTTGAAACATCTATAAGCTTTTCTTCTAGTAGAATATCCATGAAAAATGCCTTCATCAGTTCTTGCATCAAAATTTCCTAAATTTTCTTCATCCCTAGAATTGATATAACATTTTCTTCCAAATACCTTGAAATATTTAACAGTAGGAATTCTTCCACACCATAGCTAATAGGGGTCTTTGTACTATTTTTTCTTACTTGAACTTGATTGAATGCATAAACAACAGTGTGAATAGATTCTCTCCAATAAACTTCTAGTAAACTTTCCTTAGTAATCATTGATCTAGTAGCCTTTTGAACTGTTTTATTCTTCCTTTCAATAAATCCATTTTGCTGAGGAGTTCTTGGGGTAGATAAATATAATTTTATTCCATGTACTTCACAAAAAATATTAAAATCATGGGAAGTGAATTCACCACCTCTATTAGACATTAAGCATTTTATCCTCAAATTTACTTCATTTTCAACCATAACTTTGAATGACTTGAATCTATCTAATGCATCTAATTTCTCTCTAAGAAATGTAACCCATGTATATCTATAATAATCATCAATCAAAAGGATAAAGTACCTTTCACCTTTTACACTTCTTCACTCTTGTGGGACCATAGATATCTATATGAATTAAATCCAGTAGTGTAGTAGTAGACTGTTCCTTTGATTTGTAATAAATTATTGTTTTCTTCCCAATTTGGAAATTCCTACAAATAACATTAATAGGCTTTGCAATGCTTGGTAAATCTCTGATGGCCTGAACATAACTAATCCTTTCCAAGTTATCAAAATTCATATGAAACATTCTCTGACACCACAACCAATTGTCATTAATCTAAGTCATAAAGCATCATTCATCAACACCCTTAAGTTAATAGATGTTTCCTTCAAATTTCTTTCATGTAGCAATTACTGTTCTAGATCCTTTCTTGATCACACATCTTTCATCCTAAAATACAAGATTATATCCTTTACTGCACATCTTTCCAACACTAAAAATATTATGCCTTAAACCCTTAACATAATAAACATCATCAATATTATGCTTGCCATCAAAACTTATTGAACCCATCCCATTAATTTTAGCACCAGTATCATCTTCAAACATAAATAAGCTTCCATCATATTTTTTATGTTTAAAAAACTTACTCTGATCACCAATCATGTGATGTGAACAACTACTATCAACAACCCAAAAGTTATTTTCCTCTTTAACATGTAGGGTAGAGATTACAGTACCTTCATTTTTCTCCTTCTCTGGAGGGAATTCCTTCACATGTTTTTCAAAATTCACAGAAGTAGGTTGATTTTTAATAGCCAAGAACAAGCATTCATTTTTATCAGGATCTCCATAATCAAACTCCTCATCAAATATACTAGCATCCTCATTCACATAGTATGCTCTATTGTTCTTCTTACCTTTCTTTTCTTTCTAATATATTTTTTTATTCCTCTTAGCTCTTTTCAAATGCCTTGTGGCATATTGACCTATTCCTCCACAACTAAAGCATTTAAATGGTAACTTACCTTAATACTTGTTGAAGCTTTTCTTCATCTTTATCACAATGTTAGCTTCTTCATCAATATTTTCATCATCCAGATCTTCAACTTGTGTAGCCTTAAAAGCAGTCTTTGATTTGGATCCATTTCTCAAAGTCAACTTTCTCATCTCATAAGATGTCAGAGTTCCCAATAGTTGATCTTTAGTGTAATTCATGTAATTTATATCTTCCTTAATAACACATACCTTTCCATTGTAAGCATCAGGTAGAGTTCTAAGAATTGTCTTTACAATTCTAGATTCATCTATTGTAGCACCAAGTCCTCACATTCCATCTACTACCTCATCCAATGTTTGTGCATAAGCTTTAACATTTTGATCTTCAAACATATGTAGGAGCTCAAACTATGTCTCCAAATTATGCATTTTTTCCTCTTTGACCCTTTCATCACCTTCATATGAATTTTCTAGAGCATCTGAAACTTCCTTAGCAATCTTCATATTTGGAACTTTAATCAACTTAGAATGTACAAGAGTATTATTGAAAATGTACTTTTTCTTATTATTTGATTCATGTGTCTTTATCTCATCAATTGCACTTGTACAATTAGTAGGAGTGTAAGGATTATTTTATGTTTTCTCCACATCATATCCACAATACTCTAGATACTCTTCCATTAGTATTTTCTAAATAACATAATTAGTTCCATCAAACCTCAAATAATCATGAGTGATTTTGCCAGCAATCCTGGACCTTCCTTAAGTAGTTAAGCTCTTCTCCAAGGAACCTAGCTATGATACCAATTGTTGAACAAGACAATTGAGAGGGGGGGTGAATTAGTTGTCACAAATTAATTTTTTTTAATATTCACCAAAACTTAGATCAATCACAATTCTTAGCTTTGCTAAAATGATTAAGCATTAACTCCAAGTGAAAAAACTAAAAATCATCACACAAACACAATAACACCATATTTACATGGAAAACCCAATGAGGGAAAACTATGGGATCCCCCCTCCAATTATAGAACTTACTATGTTCTCAAAGAAGCCTGTAAGAGGTGGAATCCTAATCTCCACATGGAGAACTGAAAAAATGAGCCTCTTGACATGTTGTGGGAAGGCATTCTTCCTTTGCAAGAGATAAAAACTAAAACTATCTATAAATACATACTCAATTCTAGTATTCCCACTAAGTATCTTAATAAGGTTTGTTGGACTAACTTAGAGAATAAAAACTAGAAAACATTTTCTACTTTTTGTGGCACAATGGGGTGGATGCAAAAAAAACATATTTTAGATGGCTTTTTATTATCCAAAAAGTCCCTTTTAAGTTAAAAAATGTTGATATTGGTATTTGTGAAATTTTCAAGGTGCCAAAATCTGTCTATCATATATTCTTTGATTGCTTTTATGCTAAAAAAACCTGGAATATATTCTGGAATAGTAATGACACTTGGTGTTCTAATAAGGAACTCAATTGGAAAGAGGTTCTAATGGGATTTGATAGTAAACTAAGTAAAGAGTTGCATCTATTTTGGTTTTTACTTACTATTGACAAATACAATGGGGTCTGAAGGATTCTTACTAAGTCAATTAAAATGATCCTATTATTCAATGTTGCTTTGCAAGTTGTGGATACAATGGAGTTTGTGGGGAAAAAGTTCTTGAAGCTCCTTAAGGATGGTATGGTTCCAAATCAACAGGAGGTATTCATGGATGGGAACACATGGAAACAGGGGTAGCCCAATCTAGTTTTATTCATGCAGGCCTTGGGAAAGTTCAACGAAGAAATCAAAAAACAAAATAAGATAGAGGAATTTGTTAAAGATAAAGGGCTTCACCTATTCACCAATGAAGATATTGAGGCAGTTAATTCCCTACACAGTTGGGGGTCAATGGATGAAAATACAATCTAGATTCTATGTGAAAAGTTGCTACTCTTATGCAAAAATCCTTATCATTTGTATAGTTCATGTATTGTCTATAGTATGTTTTTGTTGGTAGCTTTATGTGTGGTTATGTAATGCCAACAACTGATATAAATTGGTATTATGACAATATGTAATCATGTTTATCAGGTTATATGTTGATGTACTATGCTTAAAATATTTTTTTTTAAAAGGGTTCTGAGAGAAGGCTCACTGCCAAAACAAGAATTCATTATTCAGATTAGGACTCAGTGTCTAAAAGGGCTAACCACCTGAAGGGCTCATTTCCATAGAGATACACATAATATAGAAGATATGTTATAGAGAGAATACAATCTCAATGCAATAGAGAAATCCACCATAATTTTATAAACTAGTTGCAGCCATGCATGAATGATAGAGTCAACCTTCAGGTCACTACATTCAGAAACCCAACATTTAGACTTTGCACTGATCTACCACACTCACATTACATTAATCTACTTGATTTGTACCTACTTCACATCTATTTTCTCTATTTACTTGTAATTATCTCTTTTTCTACTTTCACTAACTCATCTTGTATTTATACCATCTTCAACTTTGAAACATATCCAAAGTCATCCATCCAACATTAAATTCAAATTAGGTCAATGCCAAAACATCCTATGGTGGAATTAGAATGAGGGTGACCTAAACACATGCTTGATGAAGACCCAAATAGGTCCTAACATGCTTCATCAATTCCAAAGGTAGTGTTTGACACAAGGTCAGGCAAACCAATGTAGAACACATAGAAAAAATAAGCATGATCCTTCTAGATGTTGAAATTATCTCCAACATGATGATAAAGGGTAGGTGCAAGAAGTTGGGTCCACAAAATGTTCAAAAAGTGGTAGTGTTTTTCCTAATTTTTATAATTTGTCACAATTTGACTTAAAATTTGAAACACTTACACATTGAATCTTTAAAAAGTTCAATAATATGAAATTTAGTATGTTGAGTCTAGTTTTCAAATTTGTAACTTATCTTAATACCTAGATGATAAGAAATAATTTTTAATATGCATGTATAAAAAACCACTTTTTAGGACCATACCATGCGCGTGTACAAACAACATAATTTGATATAAATAGAAGTATTTTTATAATTCATTTTAAGGAAAGATGAATATTATAATGAAGATTGATGATGATATTTTTTAATAAAATTTTTCTTAAATTTTTTTTGTTTATTAAATTTTTATTGGTTGGGTGAAGCCACAATAGTGGTTTACAATTTGATGGAGGAAGGCGAGAAAAATCACTTATGGAAAAAAAGAAGAATTGATTTTGGGGGTTCATCTGGAGCCTAAGTTTCTAAAACCAAAGGGTTCGACTTGAACGGGTTTTAGTGAACCCCTTAAACTTTTTGCCGCCAAAAATTAAAAAAAATGCATATGAAAGGGCTTCGAGTGACCCCCCTTGAAGAGGTTCGCTCGAACCAGGGTTTGAGCAAACCCTGGTTCAAATGAATCCCTAGGTGTTTGCTCGAACCCCTAGGGGTTTGTACAAACCCCCCTAAATCCCCATCCCCTCCCTAAGACACACAAAAAACCTAAGTTTTGGCACTTCGAAGATTGGGTTGAGGATAAAAATGGAGGAATCCTCACAAACCCAACTGGAATAAGGTAGTCCTTGGAACGATCTATCCAACTAATATAATTTTAATATGTTTTGGTTTTATTATCTTTTTTTTTTTATTAAACATAGGTTTTTCATCCAAAATGAAGGTCTTTTTTTTGCACATGTGGAAAAATAGTAGATTATAAAAAAAAATTAAAAAAATGAGTACATCAGATATTGAAGTCCTTGATCCAACAAAAAAAAATTGAATTTTGATAGATACAAAAAAACTTATGTGTTATAAGATACACTATGTCTGAATTGTAATTGTTTTGACTTCGAAACTTGATTAAAAGAAAAATATTGAATAAAAATTGTCTTCTACAACCAAGTGGAAGCACTAGATATCGAGGTTACAAATCTAAATTTGAAAGAATTAGAATTTTGTCCTTCATGGAAAAAAAGTTATGCGTTATACGGTGAGCGTCACTTTTTAAAAATGTTGTTTTTTCTAAAAAAAACCAATTTTCATTATTGGGAGATAGAAAAGAAATGCAATATAATTCCAAAATTTTGAAAAAAAAATATTTTAGAATCTAGGAATAAAAATGTGACAGAGAGACTCTAGTTTGCATCATCTTCAAATCCTTCACAGGTTAGCTACTATAGGATTACTGAATATTGAATATTTAGTTAAAAATAATAATTTTAGTGTCTAGTTTGGTAAAATTGTAAACCTATTGTGTGTGGGATCACTAGCCCTAATTGTTTTTTTTTAAAACCTTGTTACCCCGGACACCATAACTTGACCTAAACTTACCATTTTCAATTTTCCTTTTCTCATTTTGTAAAGAATTGTTTATAGATTCATGCTATATATCTTTTTTAACAATAAAATTAACAAATTAAAAGTCATTAAAAATATATGAAAACCTGACATTTCAAGTTTATGGAGCTGTTTCCTCATAAATTAATGAAAAATAGTAAAATTAATCAAATCATTAAAAACTATATATTTTAAAACTCGACATTGTCATATATAATGGGTTTTAATTTCATAAAATAATTTTTAAAAATACCTCATTAGCTATATTGCCAAAGTTAGTTATTTCTCTTGAAATTGCTAGTACCTTGTACTTGTAGGTCTAAGCCTAAGTGTTGAGTTATCATGCCTTTTTTGAGTCTAAATCCAAGTGAAAAATATGTCTTGTGAGTTTCAAACCTTTTGGAATGAGTACCCACTTCAAAATGGGCACCTATTCTAAAAATGAATGGGTATTTGTTTTAAAGTTGATAAATGACACTCCCCCTCAATGTGGACCCAACTTCTTGTAATTACCCTAAAAATTTAACTCTAGAACTGAAAGTCATAAGAATTAACCAAAGAGAAATCCATACCAACAACATTTATCCCATACCTTAGCCAGATACACACAAAACCACAGTTCACAACTTGTGAACTTAACTCCCACTATACAATGAATTAGGAACCAGAAATCTAGATATAGTAGGTTCCAAAAGCCATGATCAACATATATAAACCACATACACATAGAAGTAAATCCCAAACCAAAACTCATAGAAACCACTTAACACCTGCATTCTTCCTTCAATACAATTTTCTCAATATCCTCAACGTATATAGCCAATAACTTGCATCCATGACATTAATGATAACAACAACTAGTTGGTAACCAATTGACCAGTTGACATCAATGACATCACCTTGCAACAAATTATTCATACTTGCAACAAAATCAAAACAAGATTAGAACACACATGAACACCAATATTTTTTACATGGAAAACCCAAAATGGGAAAAACTATAGTGAGGGTTAACTAATAATATAATATATCCAGATAAAGAATATTATAAAGGCTCACTGCTATGACTCAATATCCTTGAAGACTCACAACTTGAACTAAATTACAAAATAGAGTGTGGCTCATTTCCAGGGTGAGAAATGAGATAGAATGCACCTTCCTTGTGTTGGAGTTCAGTTCCAATGAAGCACAAAACACTTCTTTGTATAGTATACTCAACAGTTTTGTCTACTCATTGATATAATTTCACACATTTGCACCATAAAGTAATCCATGCATTACCTCTTTGACTTTTCACAACTTCCTTATTTTCTCTCTATGTCACATCTCCTTCATTAATCTTCTATAACTTTTCAAAAACTTCTTTGATATATATACCATATACATTCACATAACACTAATTAGGTCATCCTAATTAGAGTAGTCTTAATTCAAATAAAAACTAACTCTATCAGTTTTATCCTTGAAACATATTCATCTTCATGCCCAACACAAGCATGTAATGTATGATCTTAGTTGGCACAAACCTAAGATAGATCCTTTTACCAACCACAAAAAATGTTTAATCTTCTTAACACAAATTCATAATAAGGTTGCCCAGAGTTAGACCTAAGACATCAAGTACTTTAAATGTATATGCAATTTGCTAAATGTGTATCTCCAAAACTTGTTAACACATCAAATTTTCCTTTAGATGACATCAAATAACTTATCTTCAACTCTACAAGGTAAGAAAAATAATCATTAGAAAATGTTAAATCTCCCATATCAATGTGCTATACATAAACTTACTGTAATCCTCATAATAGAACACTATTATTCATTACTTCAGTATGTGTTTGTATATCATCATAAAAGCTTCGAAGTCAGATGAATCTTATAGTCAAGAATCTATGTATAAAATTTTTTAGTGATATCTTTCTTTGTGGTAGAATACGTGTTAGATTTTAGAAGATCCGAGCAATATACATTAACAATTATATGTATCTTAAATAACCTAGAAATAACAATGAAGAATAACACAAAAGAGATTAACACAAAATTTTAATGTGGTTTACCCAATATGGGCTACATCCATAGAAACTCAACCACCCAATGATTTTATTATCCAATGCAAAATAGATTAAAACCTCACAAATTCCATACTATAACATACATCCCAACAACTTATAACAAGATTTTTGGAATCTTCTAGAATTAGGGTTTTATAATTTTATTTTATTTTTTTCAATTTTTGCATTAATGGGAAAACCTTGGCATGTCAATAGGAAAACCTTGATTTGTTAACAAGAAAAACTAAATTTTCAAGGGTTGTGCCCCCAAACCCCCACTCGGGGCCTAGCCGGGCCCCAAACCTCGATGAGGATATGTTACGAGTGTATATTATTTGCATGATTAGTCACCACATATCAAAAATCTCCCACTTGGAGACTAATCCTAGATGACACCACTACACTTGTAGCTCTCATTGGATTATAGGTCTAGCTAGTTTCTTATATCCCCCATTATTTTTAATGAAGGCCAATAGAAATTGATGAGGAAATTTGTTTCTCCCATTTAATTTCCTTTTTGAACATATCTGCAAGATTCTCACTTGTGTGAATTTTCTCCAACTTCAATCGTCCATCCTCCAAAATTGACCGAATGAAGTGGTATCTGAGTTGTATGTGCTTAGTTTTTGAACAATAGAGCTAAATTCTTAGAAAGATGAATGGAACTCTAGCTATCAGTGTACAAAGGGATATCTTTTTGTCATTATCCCCATTCCTACAAAAAATGTTGTAACCAAATCATCTCCTTGCTAGCTTCCGTAGTAGTAACATAATTAGCTTCAGTGGTTGAAAGTGCAATAACCTTTTATAGCCTTAAATCCAACTAACTGTACTACCTCCTACAGTAAAAACATACCTTGTAGTACTCCTCATGTTATCAATATCACTTACTAGATGAAAGTCAACATATCCTTTTAGAGTAGAATTTGTTCCTCCAAAACATAGTTTCTTTGAATTAGTACCTCTCAAATATTGGAGAATCCATTTTACCACATTCCAATGTTCCATTCTCAGATTTCTCATATACCTACTCACAACTCCCACTGCATGTGCAATATCTAGCCTTGTGCATACCATTGCATACATCAAGCTACCAACTACTAATGTATATGGCATCTTAGACATTCTATCTTCCTTCTCTTGTTTCTTTGGACACATCTCCTTAGTCAACTTAAAATGAATAGGAAAGGGTGTACTAACTTCTTTTGTATTCTACATTTTAAACCTTTTCAACACCTTCTCTACATACTCACTTTGAGACAAAAATTATTTTTTGTTTTCCCTATCTTGCATGATCCTCATACCAAGGATTTTCTTTGTTGCACCCAAATCCTTCATAGCAAATGAATTTTCTAATTTTTTCTTAAGTTCATTAATATGATGCATGTTAGACCTGACAACATGCATGTCATCAACATAAATTAAGAGGATAATATAATTTCCGTTACCTATTTTCTTAAAATAAACACAATAATCAGAATGACATCTTTTGTAACCTTGTTCAACCATAAAACTATCAAATTTCAAATTCCATTGTTGAGGTGCTTGCTTTAGGCCATACAAACTCTTCCTTAACCTGCATAAAACTTCATCCTTACCCTTGACCTCATATCCTATGGTTGTTGCATGTATATTTCCTCTTCCAAATCCACATAGAGAAATGTTGTTTTTACATTTAGTTGTTCAAGATGCAAGTCTTCATCAGCCACAAGACAAAATAGTTCTAATAGAATTCATTTTTACAACTAGAGAAAATATTTCATCAAAATCTATACCTTTTTTTTGTGCAAAACCTTTCACCACAAGTCTAGCCTTATATCTTTTTTTGCCTCCATCTTCTTCCTTCAACCTTTAAACTCGTTTATTTTGCAATGCTATTTTACCTACAAGAAATTGGACTAATTCCCAAGTTTGATTTTGTAGCAGGGAATCCATTTCCTCTTACATTCCTAGCTCCCATTTCTTTTTGGTATCTACAGACATTGCTTCTTCATAATCTTTAGGTTCACTAGAATCAGTTAATAATATAGAATATAACGATGGAGAAAATATTTTTGGAGGTCTAGTTGTCCTTGTAGAATGTCTAACACTTGCATGAGTCTGTGGGATAACTTTTTGTTGATGAGCATCAGGTACCACTAGCATTTTATTTTTTGAATCTCATCCAACACCACATATTCCTATTTGTCCTATTTTTTCTTCTTTTCCTACAGATGATCCTTATACATGACCTTCTCACTGAATACAACATCTCTACTCCTAATGATTTTATGATTTTCATAATCCCATAATCGATAACCAAATTCATCCACTCCATATCCAATGAAGGTACATTTTTTAGACTTAGCCTCAAGCTTGGTTCTATTTTCAATATCAACATAGACAAAAGCTTCACAACCAAAGGTTTTAAGAAATGAATAGTTTACCTTTTTACCCATTGATGCCTCCTCAGAATTTCACCATCCAAAGGATTTGAAGGTCCCTTATTTATTAAATAAATAGTGGTATGTGGGTATGTGCAGGATCATGATGGGCCAAAAACTGGCAATATGATGGGTATGTGGCTAAAAACTTACTTTTTACCCAAAATTGATGAAATGAAAAGGGTTTTTAAAGGAGAATCTCAGATTTCCACCAATATAAATTACGCTTTACTTTGAATTCAATAAGTAATTAATATTCATTTTCTATTCAAATTACGACTAAAGTCCTAATTCATAGAATGGTTGAAAAACATCTATAGCTTTCAAATGGTATCACATTTTTAAATCAAAACATGCATCACATTCTATGCTTCACATACTATAGGATTAAAAAAGAATTGAATTTCATGAAGTTTTGACCAAGTTAAGGTGGTCGAGACATCTGAGTTTTATATTTTTAAAAGTTGTGATAAAAATTAGAATTAATTATTTATTGGAAAAAATTACAAAAAATATGCATCACATCAGGGGCATGAGTCCTCTACTTATATCCTAAAATATTATAAAAAAATTATCATTTTATTGTGGTTAGGGTGGTGGATAGACACCTATTTCTTATTTTCCACGAAATTTAAGTACTACTACATTGAAATTTCAAATTTTCACCAATGGATTTATTTTTTCTAAAGAAACCTAATAGTAGTTTAGAAAATAAATTCAATTTTCTACAAATTCTATTCTTACATATTTCTTGAAATAATATAGATAACTTATTCAAATTTTTATGTCAAGTTGCCTAACTAATTTTTCTAATTTTTTTGCCAGGGCCTATTTTTTCCATGATGATCCTGGACATACCCATGTACAACATTTTCCAAAAAGTGTAAGGGTAGTCCAACATGCAATATAATTCTCCTTGCACACTCCATAATGGTCTTATTCATCCTCTCAAACACACCATTTCCTTGTGGGGTTCTAGGAACTATTTTTTTCCTACGGATTCCATTGTATGAAAAGTAATTTTCAAATTATTTGCTACAATACTCACATACATTATCAAATATGAGACACTTCAATTTTTTCCTATATCATGTTTTCCTAGATGCATCATAAATAAAAGTAACATAATAACAAGATCCACCAAGAGAAGATACCTAAGCTGGTGCTCATACATCTGAATGCACAAGCTCTAATTTCTCACTCTTCTTCTCTTTCCCAACTTTGAGAAATCAGACTCTTTTCTATTTTTCATAAACATAATTTTAGCAGAACTCTGAGTCAACGTGCTTTAGACCTGGTAGAAACTTTTTGGATTGAAGGATCTTCATCCCTTTCTCACTCATGTGCCCAAGTCTATGGTGTCACAATTCTATTTTTTTCCATAACTGTTTCAATAGCAACTATTTCTATAGAACCTAAGGTAGAGTAAGTATTACCAATACACAAATACAATGTGCCTACCTTTTCACCTTTAGCTACTACTAATGCACCTTTAGTGACCTTCTAGACTTTGTGTAAGAAGTTAACCATCAAGCCTTCACTACCCAGTTGTCCTACATAAATTATATTCCTTCTCAAATTTGCAACATGCCTTACCTACTATAGAAACCATTCATTTCCATTCTGCAACTTGATTTCTACCTTTCCTTTTCCAACAATTTGATAAGGCTCATCATCACCTAAATATACGTTTCAAAATTCACCTTGAACATAATCTACAAAATATTTCCTATTGGGTGTGGCATGAAATGAAGCCCCTGAATCTATTACCTAGGAATCATTAGAATTATCTAAATGTATAATTAAAGCATCCTAAAATTTACTACTTGAAACATTAGCTTCCTTACTGTCATCATTTTTTCTATCTTCTTGTTTCCCCTTCCGAGACCAACAATCCCTCAAAAAGTTTCCTAGCTTTCCACAATGCCAATAAATCCATTTTTCCTCTAGATTTAGATCTATTGGCAAGAGACACTATACGAGTCATCAAGTGTTGTCATTGATGGAAACCCTAGTCTGTAATCCTATCCGCACTTTAGTATTTGATTGAACCAAATGTTAGATTGAAGATATGCATTAACTATCAAAGCTAAAATAGAGCATCCGATAGAGTTGTGTTCATTGATTCATATGCAAATTCTTGTTATAATTTTGAGTTGTGGATCTTAGGGAAGTTCATTTGATGTATGATCTATGTTATCCTTGAATCATAGAGCCTCGTATTGATTGGTGTGCAAGTTAGAAGATTTAGTTTAATGATTTTTAGTCTAACAATGCAAAAAGGCCAACTAAATGAATGTAGCATGTTGCAAATATTTGAGGAGTAATTGTTTAAGGTGTTTTGTGTTTGAACATGTTGTTTTGGGTCCTCACTATGTTGTGGCCAACTTTGGTTGGTGTGCATTAATAATTTTTTATGGATTGAGCCGGCAATTTGTACATGTTTTATATTTTGTTAAAGACGTCATGTATTTGATATAATCTTTAGTCATGGATATATATAAGAAATTACTCATATCATTTTGAGGTGTATTGCGATAAGATGCGGAAGTTGGAAGGTTTATAGATCGATTGTGTGCAGTTTCACTTGTGTAGAATAAAGATTGGGATTCAAATTAGAGAAGACAGAGTTTCCAGAGAAGAATCAAACTGTGTGAAGAATGCGATTAAAGTGTTTAACTGAAACTATACTCATGCATTAGTAGATGCTATTTCATAGTTCATCCACTATAGATTGTCTATTTGTGATTCTTCTTTTGGGAAGTAAGCCTATTATATTTGAGCAGTGAGCTCTAGGAAGTGTTTCTGAATGCATGTGCATTCCCATTCGTAAACACTTATTTTGAGTATACTCATATTGTGGATTGGCCTTCCACCATGGTTTTTCCACTAACAGGGTTTCGATAGAAAAATCCTTGTGTTATGGTGTTGTGGTTGATTTTCTTGTGTTTTTGCATCTTTATTTTGGTTCAATGCTATAAGTGGTTTAAGAATCAAGTTAATAAAGTTAAATTTTTCAGAACACTAATTCACCCCCCCTCTCAATGTTCTTTGATTCCAACAATTGGCATCAGAGCCTAGTTCCTCAGAAGAAGTTTAATATCTTGGGGAAGATCTAGGAAAGTGATTCAATGGATTCCAACAGTCTTCAACAACAAATTTTGGTGGCACTAGATGATCTTGATCAATCCAAATATGAAGTTTGGGAATTGCAAGCAAGCCTCATGAATGCTGAGAAATTAATTCAATCATTGAAAGGAAAAATCAATAAGTCTAGATAAAAAATAAAGGGACTTGGTGATTAGATCAAGTAGAAAGAGAGTAAAAGCATGGAAGATGAACAACTAAGTCAAGCCTTGAAGGAAAATACAAAAGAATGTGAAAAGCTCACTAGAAAAATTTGAAGAATGCAACAAAATTAATGGTGGATTCAATCAGTTGGAGCTTGAATTTGAACAATCCAGAAGCAATGAAGAAGAGCTTGAAATAAAAATTGTTACTCTCAAGGATGAACTTGCTACTACAAATGAATAGAAGGAGAAGTTCAAGATTAGCTCAGCTAAGCTTGATGAATTGATTCAAAGTCAGAGGACTGGAAGTGACAAGCGAGGTCTTGGATATGAAAAAGGAGAAAGCTTTAGATGTGGTCAAAGGAATTTCAGGTCAGGAAATCAAATGAACAAAGCTGGAAGGTATCTGGTAGGAAAACCTAATGCTCAAAAGTTCAATGGATACTATTTTTTTTGTAATAAACTTGGTCATATGGCTACTCAATGTAGAAGCAAAATGAATCCAAGTGGTCCATCATTCTCTGGTTGGTGTTACAATTGCAATAAGTATGGTCATAAGTCAATTGAATACAAAAATATGTCAAACAACTTTTTCAATAGAAATGTCAAATGTTATGCCTGCAATAGATTTGGCCATATTGCTAACTAGTACAGATCAAGAGAAAATCAATGGAATAATTGGTCTGGATAAAGAAATGTAGTGTGCTACAATTGCAAAAAATCCTGTCACATTTAAGTAATGTAGTGTGCTACAATTGCTGAAATGCGAAATAACCTGTCACATCTTGCAAGGTTATGTAGAAAGCAGGAAGGATCTGATAAACAAAATGGGGAAAAATGTGAAAATTGACACAGGAAAATTCAATTTACTACAGTGATCTCTTGTCGGTGAAGAAGGTGCGGTGAGAAAGTGAGATTTATGAACGAAGACTACAGAAAGTAGGGAATTCTTGGGAAAGAGGGTCTAGCATAGGGGATTGAGAATATCAAGCAATTGATAAAATTCCTTCATTCAAGTGCGAATTCATTCAAGATCAGATTGGAATCTTCTGAGAAACTTACAAGGAATTGAACAGTTACATTTTTTACAGACTATGAAATGGGTTTTGGCCTAGGGCCTCATTGTATAGTGAATTATTGCTTCAGTTGCATCAATATAATAGAGATCTTTGTTGCTGGGTTTTTCTCCCTCAAGAGGAGGGTTTTCCCAGGATATATGCTGTGTTATTTGTCTGATTTTGAATTCTTTTCTGTGCACTAAATCTGATCATTTAAAATCAATATGGTATCAGAGCGGGTCTGTGGAAAGATCCGATCAGATCTTGAAATATAATTCGAAATCAGATTTAACGTCTTCTACTTGAGCAAGTAAAGTATTTCTGTGCTGGATGCATTCTTTAGTCATCTACAAAATTTTCGAAAGGAGTGCATCATCTTGACTCTCTTCATGAGCTTACTTGAGTCATATTGTTAGCAATCTGAGATCAGAGAGTTATATGCGGTAATCTCACCTTCCGGGATCTGTTATCTAAAAGCACATGTCAGATTGAGCTGCCAAGGGCTGAAATCAAAAAGGCTGCAATCAAATAGAGATAAGTATTTGGTTCCTTTCTTTGATTATATTCCTTTATGTGAATCTCAGTTGTGCAGATCTGATAAAGTCTTTCATGTAATGATCCTATCTATCTCTAACAATTTGGGTATTGCTAGTAAGCATGTTGCATAACCTAGTGGATTGCAGTGGGAAACGGAGTGCACTGCAAATTTGAGCAGTCATGGGCCTTGCTCAAATTTAACCTTGTCATGAGTCTGTGCTCGAGTCATGAAGGCTGTGGATTGATCTGAGTATAAGAACAGCATACCGTGTTCAATCACTGCATTTATCAGAATATTAAGGAAGATAAATATTCCATGTCTTGTTGAAATCACATTTCTATCATGGGCCTGTATTCAAACCGTAAAAGTTGCATATTGAACTGTACTTAAAATCAGCGTATCTCACAGTATAAACAAGTATTCTTTATTTGTTGTATCTTGGACATTGTGTGCTTAGTATTAGGAGATTGTTACTTCTCTTAATTTGTGATTTCTAGGTCAAAGATCCTTTGAATACTTCAAATTATCTATTGTGAGTTGATCTAGACTAATCGTGAAAATCCTTGATGTATGTCTTTGAGATAAAAATCAGCAAAAGAGAAGAGATTGGTATCCTTATGTTGTGATAGGTTGATCACATCGATACCCTTCTCCAATGCATGTGTTGTGATAGAATCTTGAACTCTTGGGAGAGTTGATTCTACATGCCAACCATTTAATGCATTCAAGAAATTTGCAGCTGTGCAGATTATTCTTTTATTGTGCAGAGTTAGGCACTCTCGAGAGGAGCAAACAAATGAATGAACGAAGGAGCTATATCAAATCTTATAGAGATAGTTGGGCAACATCCTCTACCAGATATAGATCTACAAGAAGCTTTGCACTCTCATCTAGTCCTACAAAGAAGTCGAGCCCTGTGAAAGCTCAAGTCAAGACATTCGAGAGAGAAGGAAAAAGGAAGAAGGATAAAAGCACAAGAGTCTATGTTGTAGTTGAAGATGATGAAGAAAATGAATCAGATGAAGTGAGAGAAATCAAGTATAAGGGCATAAAAGCATCAAAAGTCTCCAAGGACAAGCTCTCCAGTGAAGAGAAAGAAAAGAAAAAGGTTAAAATTGATAGATTAGGTATGACTATAGAGGAAGTAAAAAAAGATTTAATTAAGGATGGTAATCTCAAACCACTTTCTAAATGGTATGACACTTTTGATAGTGTTGGTCAAAAAATTCTTGAAGAAGCCACAATAAAGTACTTGAATAATTTCAATATGACTCTCATAGAAATAATGTTTGAGTTACCTAAAGGGATATATGAAGTCTTGGAAATGAGGAGAGTTAATGCAATAACTAAAGAGGAACAAATGAAAGAATGCATACTTGTTGATCTATGTCTGATAATGTCAATAGAAGAAATGGTCAGAAGGTTGATGCAAGTGCCTGAAGATTTAGAGGGAGCCTGCTGAGCCTGAAGAAGACGGTAATCTTGCTGCAGCTAGTTCAGATTTGGTGGATCCTACATTTATCTGAGGCGGTGATTGGATCCTTGATGTATCAGGTTAACACTAGACGGATATTATTTTTCTATCGCGATTGAAGTGCACTTAGCCCGAGGGTATGTATCCAGAAGTAGATACATCTTGTTTACGCTAAACATATCTAGCGAGATAACTGCGGCCACCGCAGTTGGATGTGGTTGAAGTATGCCCGGTCTGGAGACTTGGAATTACTAGTAGCGATTCGATTGGGCGGGGTTTTCTTCTGGTCGGAGAGCACCTACATTATTTAACCGGTTGGGATTACGCTATGATTTCACGGTGCGAGTAGAGGCGATCTTCTATGGCATTGAGTGCAATTGGTAGAGTATGTGCGGCTTGCATGGCAACTCAAAGCCGGTGTGGCCGTATGAAAGCTCCCTTCTTGGTGTTTACGACAATCAATGGGCCACTATTATTATTCATTGTGATAATTAGAGTTGTGTGTATCCTTCACCGAGAACCAAAAGCATGTTGAGATCAAATTACCACATATCGGAGATATGAGTGCTACTTGTGAAAGTATCTGATTGAGGTACATTAGCACTGATAAGCAGATGGCAGATATTCTCACCAAGCCTCTCGCCAGGGTAAAGTTCGTATACTTTCGAGACAAGCTTGGTATGGTGGAGAATCCAGCCTTGATTGAGTATGAGTCTCAGTATCAGTGAGCCTTGCTTAATGAGTTCTTCTCTGTGAGAGAAGTTCGAGGTGAAATCCCTTGTTAATGCATTTTCTTCTGTGATGGAAGAATTTGAGGCGAAAGCCCTTGTTTCCACCCTCTGAGAAATTTGAGTCATGGTGGATGTCGTAGCCAATGCGACTCCATGACATATGTTGTACCCAATGTTCACCCTCTCTGGGAAGCCATGGTGAAAGTCACGATGAGGTGACAACATCACGCAAGTGATGAACACTTGTACTCACTATTGCACTTTCTTCTGTGACGGAAGAATTTGAGGTGAAAGCCCTCATTTCCACCCTCTGAGCTGAGTCATGGTGGATGTCATGTGTGTGACTCCATGACAACATCACGTGAGAGAGTCCGTGATGATCTTTCTGTACTCGTGTTTCACCCTCTGGGAGAGCCATGGTGAAAGTCACTTTGAGGTGACACCATCACGCAAGTGATGAACACTAGCACTTAACCATGTGATGGTTGATATCACATTGAGGTGATATATCTCTCTTTATATCTGATTGCAGGCAACAGTAGCAGATGAACTTCATGTGAAGATAATTTTCAGCTGGAAGATCTCTCCCTAGCTGAGAGGGAGTGTTAATGTTATATCAGCGTCGGTTGATCCTTCCAGCTCAAGTTCCTTGAGAAATTCTTAAATTGAATGTAGCCATCGGCTATTCAATTTACTTTATTATTTTGTATCTCTGCCTTGGGCCGACATATATGAATTCGTAATTATTTTGTATCTCTGCCTTGGGCCGACATATATGAATTCGTAATTCATAAAAGACAACTTATATACTCCTAGGCCGACTTCATTAAGGAGAGATGTGTTTTCTTTGTAAGAGGCCGACATGTAAGTAATTGGGTCATATACTTATACGCAGCTTGTTCATCGATTACATGATGATAATGGAAAGCTCTCACCCAGTTCGGAAATCTGAAAGTGCGAATATAGACAGATAATTTAGCTAAGTTCGATTATTCATATCTGAGCGAATGCAACAAGGGCGAATAGATCTGCAAAGTGCGAACTGATCAGATATGAAAGGGCGAACAATTCAGATGACAAAGTGCAGATATCTGATAAAGTGCAATTGATCATGGGCGTACAAGTTATCATGTGTGAATAAGACACAGCGAACTATTCACATCTGTACTAGCAGTGATCTCTTCATCGGTGATCAAGGTGCGGTCTGAGTAAAGTGAGATTATATGCCAGGGCGAAGCTACAGCAGTAATGAAGTCTTGGGAAAGACAGTCTGAGCATAAAGGCGAGCTGAGGCAAGATCAAGCAAGTTCGACCTATTCCTTCATTCAAGTGCGAATTCATTCAAGAGCAGATTGCGAATCTCTCTGAGTACAGGTTACAAGGAAGAACAGATTATCATCTGTTATTACATCTAGAGTAGATGCTGGTTTTGGCCTTATGTTCGGCCTCATTGTATAGTGAATTATTGCTTCAGTTGCATCAATATAATAGAGATCTTTGTTGCTGGGTTTTTCTCCCTCAAGAGGAGGGTTTTCCCAGGATATATGCTGTGTTATTTGTCTGATTTTGAATTCTTTTCTGTGCACTAAATCTGATCATTTAAAATCAACAATATGGCTACTCAATGTAGAAGTAAAATGAATCAAGTGGTCCATCATTCGAGGGTTGGTGTTACAATTTACTGTAAGTATGGTCATAAGTCAATTGAATGCAAAAATATGTCAAACAACTTTTTCAATAGAAATGTCAAATGTTATGCCTGCAATAGATTTGGCCATATTGCTAACTAGTACAGATCAAGAGAAAATCAATGGAATAATTGGTCTGGATAAAGAAATGTAGTGTGCTACAATTGCAAAAAATCCTGTCACATTGCAAGGTTATGTAGAAGCAGGAAGGATCTGATAAACAAAAGGAAAAATGTGAAAAAGGATGATAAGGGAAAAAGGAAAATTTACTACAGATGAGATCAATAAGCAAATGAAGAAGACATGGGTGAAGAAGAGTTCATTTGATGAACGAAATGATTCCACACCAAAATTTGGTGCTGGAAATTCCTTTGGGAATTAGTTTAAGGACTCTAGCCTAGGGGGTTTGCAAGAAAATATTTTAACCCCCTATTGGTAGTTGTTACTTGGATGTGGAAAATTGCGACAGTTTCATTGATGATCTATAGATGATTTGGGATTTCTTGTGGAGGAAACTTATGCAAAATTGAAGTTCTGTAGAAGAATTTTCTTTCACAGACTATGAAAATAGGGTATTCAGAAGACCTAGGGAAAAAACATTTATTGCATTAAAAGATTAGGTGTACAAATGATAAAAGGTTTCTTTTATTCCTCATTTGTCACATTTCATTTTGAGAAGAAAAAGTTTGGAGATCTGTAAAAATGAATTTTGGTGAACATACAATTTTGAAGGTGATTATGTAATCAAACCCTAATCTAACAAAAGGTATTCATTTGCAAACTTGTGAACTTGAAATTTTTGGAAATGGCTACTCCATTGGTTGTTGATATATTAAGGATAGACCTCACCCAAAATTCAAATGGAACCTATTCAAATCTATTGAGTCAGAACCATTAGGTGCATTTTCTTCTATTCCGTATGGTTTTTTGTATATTGAAGATATTAGGACATATATTCATGCAAATGTTGAGGAATTAGGAAGCTCCCAATTGTTAAATTTTTATACAAATCACATTGTGGGAGAAGATCTCTATGTAAGGCTTGAATTTAAAACTTTGGAAGAAAATAAGTTCACACAAATTGTGAAGTTTACCTTGTTAAATGAAAATGAATGGGTTTAGTACATATTGAGTCAAGTGCATGCCGAGTTTATGTGCTTAAGCCATCCTTTCAAGATCACGAAGGAAGCTATAAGGATTGTTACTTGTATGAATTCATTTGTTGGGTTGCCAACATTAAAATCTATGAAGAACCAAACAGTCATTGAGGCAATCAGTTCTGTTTTCAACAAAAAGAGCCATGACAATTAATGACATCATTGAAGTGGATGTAAGATTTTCCTCTATGGTTATTGGATATAAGATCTATCACTCCAGCTAGGATAACTTTGTATCTGGTACTACAATCTATGCAGCTTATCAGATGGTCAAGGAAAATGTAGAATATGACTTGTGTGAGTTACTCTGGGGCCAGGTTATTGAAAATCTTGGAAAAAGAAAGGACAATAACTCTTTCAAGTATGGTAATCTACTACTATTTCTATTCTTCTACTTCATGAATGAAGTTTCGAGAGTTGGAAAAGTGCAATGGCAAGGTGATAAACCAGTAGATGTTCAAATCAGACATATCTTGTACAAAATTGGTGACAACAAAGCAAGGAAAACTACAATTGGGGTTACTTCAAAAGCTTTTAGAGTGAAATGCAAGCTAGGGAAAGGATTCCTAGATCTATTATGTAAAAGTATAAGGACACTATTTTCTTCATGGTTGACATTGATCATTGCTTGATGGAAGCAAAAAAACCTAGAATAGTTTGGATAATGCCTATACGATATGAGGTTGAGAACACATTTTGGAGCTATATGCTAAACACTTGTTGAGTAAACCTCAGGATCTGATAGAAGAAATGTTTGGTACCTTTGAAGAGAAATATTTGTAAGTGCATGATGAACTGAAGAAGCCTATGATAGTTTGGAGGGTAAGAAAGAAAGTTGAAGCTTTTGTAGAAAAGCATGGGCATATTAGCTAAAGCAGTGAGGGAAGCTAGGAGGAAAAGAGAACAATTTGAAGGAGAGCTTGCTAAACTGAGTCTGCTAGTTGGGCAACATCCTCTACCAGATATAGATCTACAAGAAGCTTTGCACTCTCATCTAGTCCTACAAAGAAGTCGAGCCCTGTGAAAGCTCAAGTCAAGACATTCGAGAGAGAAGGAAAAAGGAAGAAGGATAAAAGCACAAGAGTCTATGTTGTAGTTGAAGATGATGAAGAAAATGAATCAGATGAAGTGAGAGAAATCAAGTATAAGGGCATAAAAGCATCAAAAGTCTCCAAGGACAAGCTCTCCAGTGAAGAGAAAGAAAAGAAAAAGGTTAAAATTGATAGATTAGGTATGACTATAGAGGAAGTAAAAAAAGATTTAATTAAGGATGGTAATCTCAAACCACTTTCTAAATGGTATGACACTTTTGATAGTGTTGGTCAAAAAATTCTTGAAGAAGCCACAATAAAGTACTTGAATAATTTCAATATGACTCTCATAGAAATAATGTTTGAGTTACCTAAAGGGATATATGAAGTCTTGGAAATGAGGAGAGTTAATGCAATAACTAAAGAGGAACAAATGAAAGAATGCATACTTGTTGATCTATGTCTGATAATGTCAATAGAAGAAATGAAGAAGATCCTGAATGATGCAAAAAGGGATTTTAAGAGAAAAAAAGGGTGAATAAGCTTATGATCGGGAAGATTGAAGAAATTGCAAAAGATACTTAGAAAATTCTTAAGACAATTTTGTTGAAGAACAAATATAATGTTGTTTCTGAAGAAATTCATGATGAAGATGCTCCAACTGGTCCAGTAATTGAAGATGTGAAAGAAGAAACAATTGAAGATGCACAAAATCCTCTAGATATGCAAGATACTAAAATTCCCATGGCGACTGAAGCTCCTAAATATATGTTAGTTGATGAGATAGAGATTCCTAAATGCAAGTAAGAATTTATGGTTGAAGAAAAGAAGGTTGAGGCAAAGGAGGTTGTTGTGGAAGCAAGAGGTACACTGCAAAGGTAGTAAATGAATTTTTAGAAGAACAACAAGAGGAGTTTGACCCTAAGTTGGTTGAAGGGCCTATCAACTTGGCCACTCTATCTCCTATTCAGAAGTTGAAGATAGCATCATTTGCTCAAGCCAAGCCAAGGGAGGAGATACTGAAATATGACATTGAGGATAGTGAGTTTTTAATTCATGGAGAAGATCATGCCCACACATGTTAAGGATTCATCTGATTCTTCCAACGGTCAGCTGAAGAATCTTATCAACTTTGTAAGTACTCATTTTGAGTCTCTTGAAAAGTCAGCTGAGGATAAGGTTCAAAAATAATTTGAGGCAAATAGGTTTAGTAGATTAAAGAGCATTATTGCTAATGATAAATCCTTATTAGCTACCTATGAGAAGAACATTCAAGGTGCATTATCTGAAGGTGGAAATATTTACAAGTCATGCTTATCATTATCTAAATTCACTGAGGTCACTGAGAAGAAAATTAAGGAACATGAGAAATAGTTAGTAGATATTTCACAAGCCTTTGATCCTCTAATCATTTCTCCGAGTAAGCAAGAAGGTCAAGTAATATCCCTTCTCGACAAAATCAAAAGTTTGAAGCATGAAAATGAAAGAATTGTTGAAAGAGTATGTGAGCTTAGAGGATTGATTGGTCCTAAAATGGAGACAATTCTTAGTGCATTGAAGGAAGCATAGGATGATATGGGTGTCAGTGATCCAAAAAATATTGAGTTAGCAGAGATGCAATCCTATCTATTATGTGGTCACATGACTATTTCAGAGAGTCTCAAAAAGAGTTGGGACACTAGTTTGTGCATGTTGAAGAACAATTTTGTAGATATATTCAAGTTCATGTAAGTTAGAGAAGTATGTTTGTACATATACATAGAAATTTTGTATGATTTTTGGTATGTGGATTTTTGTCTTTGTCATTGATGTCAAAGGGGGAGAGTGTGACAATGAAAAATTTCATATTCATCTCAGGGGGAATTGTGTTTTGAAACTTTGAGGATTGTAGTGTATTCATGTTGGTATTGATTCAGACACTTAGTCATTTTTCACTAAGTGTTTCCATTAATGCCAAAGGGAGAGATTGTTGGCAAGAGACAATGGAAAAGTCATTAGGTGTTGTCATTGATGGAAACCCTAGTCTATAATCCAATCCACACTTCAGTATTTTCTCATACCAGAAGTGAGATTGAAGATATGTGTTAACTGTCAAAGCTAAAACAAAGCACCTAATAGAGTTGTGTTCATCAATTCATATGAAAATTCCTATTATCATTTTTGAGTTGTGGATCTCAGGGAAGGTTTTTTGATGTATGATATATGTTATCCTTGAATCATAGAGCCTCATATTTATTGGTGTTCAAGTTAGAAGATCTGGTTTGATGATTTTTAGTCTAGTAGTGCAAGAAGGCCGACTAAATGAATGTAGCATGTTGCGGATATTCGAGGAGTAATTTTTTTAGGTGTTTTGTGTTTGAACATTTTGTTTTGGGTCCTCACTATTGTTGGTTTTTTTTTAGCACCAAACTTAATCTCAGTCCTAAGCTATGAGCTTGCTACAACATAATTATCAGCTAGGTTGAGGATTGGACAACACCTAAGTAGAGTAATTAATACTTTACTTCTTTTCTTCGGGCTCTGTGAGACCCAAAAAGAGTAATCCCGCACATACTCATAATATTTCATGCTTGTTCAAGAGTATTTCTTCACACAGATGCACTATTTCATGAAAATCACCTTATCAAAGGCTCAACAAACCTCAAATAGAAGTGTTACATATTTCAAGGAGTGCACTTTCATACTTAGAGTTGGGACAACGTAGTTTAAAGTATTTTGTTAGTCAATTTTCATGTTGAATCCTAGGAATAATTCAATACTAGCTTAATCTACTAAAAGATAAGCTAATAAAACAATCAGTGCTTTATTTAAGGGAGAAAGAGTCACAACTAGTAATCAATCGGTAGTACAATTTTGATTGAATTTCAGAAATAAATGGACCATTAGAATGTTACTTTGTAACATTTAACTCACTATGTCTACAAAATATCACTTCCTTATTGAATCCTATATCCTTTTCTTACAAACTAATGAGCTCATTTTAGCGTTTAATTAGGTCATTGAACTGAAGCATAAAATAAATTCACCCATTTATGTGTAAATGACAAAAAGATAAATGAAACTATCATTAACAACTTCATTCATAGCTTGAAAGAAAAAACATAGGAGAGCAACATTTTAAAACTATAATTATTCTTTATTTCTAATATTTCCTTGTAAAACCATATCTAAGATTCGTATACAGTATAACTTTCATCTTAAACTTCTGATATATTTACTACAATATCCTTATATATTCTATTCTACTTTTAGAGCATAGCATTTACTGTGACCATATCTAGATTCAAAATTATGAACTCTCACTTTTTCAGCCATGAAATCCCCTTTATATATGCATGGGAGCAACAAGCACCCAGTTGAATTACAATTTCAATTTTTATTTGAGTTCATTTCAAAAACCTAATTCTAACTAACTCCACGGGAGGACAAAAGGAAAAAAACATGTGCAAGATATTAGCCGTCATTGTCACAACATTCGTTGTTTGGAACATAAGAGATTCCATTCATATCTTCTTGAAGACCTTCCACATCAACATGAGAAAACAAAATACAAACCATAGAAATATGAAAATAAATACCTCCTATGTAAAGACCATGGTGTCATCAAAAACTAAAAATAGGAGGTGACCCTATTTAGAGTCATCGACATCCGAAAATGCTCAACCGCTCCTTGTCCGCGATGCAATTGGAGGGATTACCAATAGGTCATCATCAGAGCTCCCATATGGAACTAGGGAATGAAGGTATTGGCCATAGTCTGAGTTGATATCACCTTTAGCATCCAAAGGAGAATCTGAAAGCACAATAGGAGAGTTGTGTTTACCCAGGCAGGCCCTATGGCTCTTCTCCTTTAACCTGGCCTTCTTCACTGGAAATTCTAGTACCTTGCCTTTGTACTCGATCACTTCACTTGGAAGGGTCCTATTCCTCAAGAGGTAAGTACTCTACACAATTGAATTCTTCTTATGGCCCCTATCCCTCGTTTTACCCTTTGAAATCTTAGGAGAAGCCATGGCTTCCTACTCAACTATGTCTTCATGGAACTCAAACACACTTAGATGGCTAGACCTCCTCACAAGTGGAATTTTTGCACTAGCTTTTCCCATTTTATCTAAAGCTAGAAGAGTGATAACTAAAAATATTTTTTACTCAAAACCCACAAGAGAAGCACCCCAATCCCAATAATTGCAGATAACTCAAGCAAGAAAAATCCAAAATAGACCAGAGAACCTAATTGCATACCAATTTTCTCAAGATGAAAACATTGAAACTCTGCTTAGGAACCTTACAACCCTTTCATACTCCTTTACCACACATGCCTTACTTCTTTTGTAGACTTAAAGGATAGTGTGAATAAACAATGATCAACCTACATTAAATAGAAAATTCAAGCATGCATAATTAATAACTTGAAAACTCCTTACGTGAGCGAATTGGTAACTTATAAACTTCGCTCTGAATTTGGGTTGTTCATCTTAGATAAATTAAAAATTCATCTAAGGTGGCCATGAGAATTACTTTTCAACCATTATCAACTTTCTCCTTGAAAATAGTGAGGTTATCTCAAATGATGCCACGTTCCTTTTTAACCTTGATTAATCATAGTTGATCTAACAATTAGCATGTATCGCCAACCTAATTCATGCTTCTCATTAATATTAGTGAAGTACATAGGATGAGTTTCTTAGAGAGAAAATTTATTTATATGCTTCATCACTGATCCTCCCCAAAATTTAGGGTGCAATTTAGCGATGAAGTTATTAATGTGATGATTTTCGATCCATTAGATCATCTCATTTTAAAAATTTATCAACGGTTCTCCAGTCCTCTCGCTACTTTCCTTTTTACTTTATGTGGAATCCCCATGATCATGCCATGTTTCATTTTTCATTAATGGTCATCACTTTTTTTCCAATCTACTTCATCCTTTCCCTACTCAATCAGTGATGTAAACATCCTAGTGATGATCTTTAGCCCCTCGTTTTGTAGCCCGACCTTTGGTCAGATTCATCCTTCCTTCACACATTGCTAATTCAAACCTTGCACCAAGGGTTTTATCTACGATGGGAGATGTTGTGGAGGCATTATATTTAGACATGTAGAACCTACATAAAACAAATGGAACAAAATAAATCACTCATAGGATCATATCACATTAGCAAAAGAAAAACCCTTTAGAGGATATCCATTGCTTATCGCTAATTCAAAACTCAAGCTCTAAAACAAACCTGCGATGAGCAATGACTTTATTACATAAGGCCTTTGTTCATCGCTAATTCTCCTCATATATTTTTCAAGAAATTAGTGATAAGAGGATTTACAACATTTATAAGGTCCATCACATATCCTAATGTGAGAATTACATTCACAACATATCCACGATCACATGATATCACATCATATCACTCATTGCTAATTCAAATTTATCTTTTCACTAACGATTGATGATGAGTGATAAGAACATAAGACGAGGGCATAACTCATCACTAATACAAATTTGAAGGCTCAAATCCATTAGCGATGAGCGATATCAAAGGGAAAACATCAATCTATTGCTCATCACTAATTTAGGTTTTAATTTAGGTTGTGATCATTTCTATTGGGGTTTGATTACCAAAGTGGGGTTTGACCAAGGAAAACCCCTATTCACTAACCCTCCAACATTTTTCCCCTTTTCATGTGTCTTTGCAACCTTTTTTTTGCATATTTGACAGGTTTAAAGGTATTGAAAAATGGATTTTAAGTCAACTAGGCTCTTCAAATCAATTCATCATCTATTGAAGCAATTTGAGTGACTTTCAACCCATTTTCTATAGAATTGAACCCGACAACCTGATGTTCAGTCATTTCTAGATCTAGAGAAGTAGTGTTGACCTTTAACTTTTCCAGAATCTTAGGGAGGACTGATTCACCACCCTTGGTGAATGAGTCCCACATAAAATATGAAAATCTACATTTTGTCAGAAATCAACTCCTGGCTATTAGAAATTAGATTTTGACACTTTTTCACCAGTCAGAGGACTGATTCACCATCCTTGGCGAATGCGTCCCACTGTGAAAAATCTAAAAATTTCATTAGCATTCCATACATTCTAGAAAGTTCATACATCATCTAGGTGCACTCAGATTTGATCCTATACTTTTTGTTTTGCATATTTCTCTCTATTTCTTCATATTTCATAGTAGTTTGCATATCACACTTTGTTTTCAAACATAGCATAAATTGCATCTTTGCATTCATTCTAGAAAATTTTAATCAATCAATTTCACTTATATTAGTTCATTTACATCATATTACATTGCATACATCCTAATTTGAATGAAGCATATGCATTTTAGAACCCCTAATCTCTCTCTTTCTAGGTGAAAAATCTTAGGAAGAGAGCAAGCATTTCGGATTCCTAAAATCGATGGTTCAAATATATATGCATGTCCTCTATTTTTTGTAATGCATCTAGTTTTGAGAGACCAAAAACAAAAAATTATATAAAAATTTAATTAGGAAATGACTAAAGACAAATATATATAGAAATGTATATGTGATAAATTTTTAACTATATATCAATTATCAATTAAATATATATACAATTATATACTTACCTATATTTATTTACTCTATTCTACCATCTATGTCCTCTCTTTTTTTTAATTCATCTATGATTGTCTCATGATAATCCATTAAAAGTGTCCATAACACTTTATTAGTAGGCCTCACTTGATATCTAACTAGTTTTATATTCGTTTCCAAAATCAAATGTGAATAATGTATAATCTTCTTGTGTCTTTCATAATCTTCAAATGCAGGAAAGCCATTCTTTATTATTAGATATTTTCAAATCTAGGTGCCAACAACAACCATAAAACTATTTGGGTACTCAAAGTTGCCATCATCCACTCTAGAATGTACCAACACATCTATCCAACCAATACTTTGTCTCCTCTTCAATCCCCTCAAGTGCAACAACAACATACACATGTCCTACAAAAAAAAGAATTCAATAAAGAGTGACATATATTTAGTTAACATATAAACATTCCTACATATAAAATTTAATTCAATCTAATGTACCTTATTGTATAAGGTCTGAAACATGATCATAATCATCTCATGTGAACACTTTATTATCTTCAATTGTTGTTCCATGTTGAACATGTATCGATGTAGGTGTTAAGGGTCTTTGTTGCCATTCTTCGACCCATTCTATATTTTCATATTCCTCCCAATCACCTACAATACAAAATTGACAAAAAAATGCAAGCTTTCTTGTCCATATTTTCCATGTGTTTCCATTTGAACTCTTAAATGAATGCCATTTTGAAAATCCATTAATTGTTTCACAAGCTTGTCAAGTAAGAATATCATTTTCTTCAACTAACCAAAAGAAGTTTCAAATTATTGAGCTCTCACTTGTTCTTGTAAATAATTTGGTATTGCACCAATCTATGATTGCACATGCATATCTAAATATTGTTGCATCCTCAAATTTTAGTTGCTCTCTAGCAAGAGCTATTTTCACACATGCACTTCCTCTATCATTTTCTCCTTTACCATGTCTGGACAGCTTAAAAAAAACTCCACATGTATGTGTTGGATATTATTTTCCTTATGAACTCTACATAACAAATAAAACATTCTAGCTTTCTTGAATTGACCTGTGCAATTATCTGACCATATGAGATGTTCTTTCATTTGAATTCCTCTCTCTTTTAATTTTTTATAAAATATATCAAAACAATATTTAACAAACTCAAATGAATATAATTGATTATCATTTAAATAAAAATGGTAACCTATCAAAAAAATTCTAGTATCTTCTCTACTATCATCCACATATCTATATGCAATATGAACAAATATGGCTACTTGCACTGAATTATAATATTGTGATTGAATTTCTTCTTAGGGAGCAAGAGTATATTTTTCAACAAAATCAATAATTAACAATATAGTTCCAATTGGTAATGGGTTTTTACATAAACAAAATTTGATTATCAATCCAATGAGCATATTGAGAGTGTTTAACATATTTGCGTACAATCTTATCTTTAAATTCTTTAATAATGCATCCAAACTAAATTTTTCCACAATTAGCTCACAACATTTTCCAAATTTTCCATCTTTTAAAGAATACTCAATATTTTAAAAAAATTTAACATACACTAATTGTTGTCCAAATTCATCTAAACTACTTTCATGCATACATTCTCCTAACAATTAAAAGTTACCACATCTATCAGATTGTCTAGAAATATATGCATTTAAATAAAATAAGTTTCCATTAGAGGGTTCACAAAACAAACCTGCCATAAAGTATTTGATTGTTTTAGGTGGCTAATTAATACCACAAATGTCCTGCATAATTTCGTTAGCTGATATAGGAGCATCCAACGGTGCAATCCAATCTTGCATCACCCAAAAAAATTATTTTCTTTATTTTCCTTAGTTGTTTTGAGTCCCATGATGGTACTTAAGGGGTTTAATACTGTCAGGCATCAAAAATAGTGAATAACGAGCACTTACTATTTTTAGTAAGTTAGCCAAAATGGGCTCATATGGATGTGAAATTTTACCCTAAGGAGTAGAGTGGAAAAACATCCCCAGTCATGAAAGAATCACCTCAATACCTTGCATGGTTTGGGAGAAATTAAAGTTTCCATCCCAAGAAATTTCTCCAATGTGGCTTCAAATTTAGATATAAAATTTTAGAGGCCTCGAAACAGCTCAAAAAGTGGTCGAACTGACCTACAATCGGTTCACATGTTGTAGAGCTTGTCGAGAGCTTTCCAACGATATGCAATAATAGAAAATCAAACACCCAAGTCAAAATTTATGGCCCTGCGAAGTTGGTCCTTTAAAAATTTGAATTTCATGAAAATTTCTTCCTAGGCCAAAAATCAAACAACAAGACTTTTGCCACCAAAACAAAAGGGGAAATTTGAACTTTCTAGAACATTCTAGTGTGGTTATTGGGGAAAATAAAAAGGGTCAAGTGGGGGTTGTAGAAGGTGACCCTGATAGTATAGATGGCGGCTTTGAATAGTATATTTTCTTTTTTGAGTTGATTTTGTTGTAATGAATCAAGCTCATGAGGCTGTAGCATGTAAGCTTTGAATCTATAATTTCATTTTCTAAAAAAAATTGAAAGTGAGTCATATTTTTGTCTCACATTTTTTGTGTTGATATCTATTGTTGTGATTTTGTGGGTTTTGGGTGGTGTGACCCTCATCAAGTGGTATTAGAGCGGGAGTTCCTAAGCCTGTAATAGAGCATCAAACATGAGGTAGTTACAACAAGACCTGTGAATGTGCATTGAATTAAAGATGCCTACAAGACATGACCAGTATGGTAGAGGTGGAGGAGGTCCACCTAGAGATGAAATAAAAGCCCTTAGAAGGAAATTAGAAACCTTACAACAAGAGGTTCAAAGAAGAGATGTGCAACGTGATAGAGATGGGAGTGAAGATGAAACAAAAGAGTAAATGGAAGAGGAAGAGTGAGATCTAATGAATTTTGGAGAGAGAAGATCATTGCAAGTGATCTCAAGCATTGGGAAGAGACCTAAAATGGAGGTCTCAACTTTTAGTGGAAATTTGAATCCTAAAGAATTGATTGATTGGATCAATGAAATGGAGGAATTTTTTGAGTTTGAGGAGATTGAAGATCCTCATAGATTGAGGTTTGAAAAGAAAAAATTGAAAGGTCGCGCCAATATATGGTGGAAAGAGGTCCAATTAGAAAGAGGAAGATAAGGGAAAGATAAAATTTCTAGATGGGATAGAATGGTGTCAAAATTGAAGAAACAATTTATTCTAGTTGATTACGAATTGGAATTGCTCAAGAAGATGCAGGGCTTGAGGAAAGGGACAAGGACCGTGAAAGAATACACAAAGGAATTTCACAAGGTCTTGATTTGAATAGGAAATTCTAAGGTGAATAAGGAGAAAGTTTCTTGTTATATTAAAGGGTTGAAGCCAAGCATATAGGAAGAATTGGCAGTGGTAAGAATGACCACCATTGAGGATGCTTACCAGTTCTCTCTAAAGGTTGAAGAATGATTGAACAAGAGGTTTGAAAACAAACAATGAGGTGGAGGTCATAGAGGAAAGACCAGTGGCCGGTCATATGGAGATCGAAATGAAGATCAAAAGAATGGTGAAGGATCGAGTAGCGGTTAGAACTAGAAAGGAGATAACACCAACCATCCTTGTGATTAGAATAATGGAGACCAAATAGGAAGGGGAAGATCTGGATGAGGACCAGGAAGAGGAGGGTTCCATAGAGATCTAGGTTGGTTGTTTGAAAAATAAAATTTGTACTCACTCTGGGGCCATAGAACTAGTTGTTCATGGGGTGAGAAAGCCCAAAAAGTAAGATACATATGCTAGTCGATATGCACTCACAAACAAACACAAAAGTGGTTATGGTGAAAATTCATGCCGCTAGTTGGACTTCCCACTCAACCATACTAAACTTATACCCATTTGATAAATTTAACAAGGCACCACAAAAGCCAAAGAAAATCAAAATGTTGGTTTAAGTTTCAAAAATAGGATGGCACAATAGGCATGCAAGTTGAGTTATGCAAGCTGGCTAAATAAGAATGCTATGTGCAAAATTTTTATGTGTAATATGTTCAAAGGAGTCTTGTTCTATTTATGAAAGGTTAGTCACTTAGGGAAAATTGTGTCTAATGTCTCCAAAAGAGGACCAAACAAATAATAGTATATTTGCAACGTAGGGGGATGCAGTGCATTGCATTGAACCACCAAGAGGAATGCAATGTGCCAAGAAAGATCACCCTTATGAAGGAAATCACGCCCAATGTCATCCACATAGTGAAAAATGCATCATGCAAATGACAAGGCTTCCCTAAGAATGCAAATAAAATAATGGTAATGTATGCCCCCCACTTTAAAGGAATTGCTACACATTCTTCTATGAGCAATTACTTGAAAGTAGAGAGGAAAAGAAAGCAAGAAAGAAAAACAAGACATGAGAGTCAACTTGGAAATCTCTATGCCAAGTCATATGTTTTGAAGTTAAGCCATATCATGTCAATGAGAAAGGAAAAGCAAAGAAGGAAGGGAGTTTCCCCCTAGAAAATAAAGCACACCAATCACATAAGGGATCTATGGATTTGGGTTCAGTACGTTCGTTGATGCAATGTATTTTTATGAAAGAGCTCATAATTGTCATCATTCACCAAAGCACATAGAACTAGAAGAATGACACAAAGAGAGTGAAAGCAAAGGAAAAACAAAGTCTGTTTTGAGTCAACATGGAAGAGACATTGCAGTTTTGATGCTTTGCATCATCCCCAAAAGGAAAACACAAGCAAAAAGACAAAAAAGAAAAGTGAAAAAGATTTTGGGTGAACATGAAGGAGACATTTCGGTCTCAATGCCTTGCATCATCCCCAAAAGGATAAACACAAGAAAAGACAAAGGAAGGAGGTTTTTGGGTCAACATGGAGGAGACATAGGGTGTCTCAACACTTTGTGTCATCCCCAAAGGAAAACACAAAACAAAATTGAAAAAGACAAGGACCATTTGGGTCAACATGGAAGAGACTTAGGGCATCTCTACGCTTTGCATCATCCCTAAAGGAAAACACAAATCAAAAATGAAAAAGACAATCATGACAAATAGAAGAATACATATACACATAGAAGTATAAAATGAGAAGGAAACATCAAATGCATGCTATGGGGGAATAAAATACGCACATGAAAAGAAAAAGAAAAATGAATTAGAAGAAAATATTTAGGAAAATGAAATTCATCCATCAAGTCATTCGCCTCCCAATCATGTTCAGTGGAATGCAAAGGTGATTGACTGTCCAAAGGATGAATCACAAGTGCCAAACTAGGGGTTATACTAGGTTCTTCACTTGGTGGAGAGGATTTATCATTTAAGCACATTGTAGATGAAAATAAAGAGTTCAATTCATTTTTTATTGTTTCATCTATGTTAGCAATCGACACATCTCCATTTTCATCATCAAGATTAATAACGATGGGAGGATGAAGAGAGATTTCTAAGGATGGATGTATCCAAAGTGTTGGTTGTTGAATATGTCAATTTTGGTTTGATGGTGGTATAGGATTGTCATGTGGTTGCTTAAGAAGGTGACCATCTATTACTTTTGTCAAGGGTATAGGTTGATTTTCTTTATTGTCTATGAGGCAAGATTGACAAGCAAGGAGATGACAATGACATCTACATTCCCTAGCACCATGGTTTTATTTAATTCGGTTTTGCAATTATTGAGGTGTAAGAGCGGATTGAGTCGGTATAGGTTTGTCTAATTCCGAAAGGGGAAGAGCAAGAGAAACCAAAAAAGAGGGATCAATCACTTTCTCTTTTGCTTTATACACGTGTTTGACATGAGGGAGTGAGGAAGGAGTTATTTCTTGGTCTCTTGGTCATTTAGATGATGGATAGGAAGATTGTTTAGAGGGTGCGATGGTTTTTTTAATATCAGATTTAGGTATAATCATGGTTTCATCAAGGATAGGAGGAGTGGAGGTGGATGAAGATGTGTTATGAAGAGATAATTCAACAACCATTTTAGCTTTAAACTTTTTATAAGCAATGTAAAAGAAGTCCTTTCAAGGGGTGATAGGTTCAATGCGTGTAGGCCAAAATGCTTCTAATGAAAAGTTACCTTTGGAAGATAAAGGATTAAAGCCACTATGGTGAATGGTGAATACCTCATTGCCATGCAAAAAATTTAATCACTTGTGAATGATTGATGGGACTGCTTTCATTGAGTGAAGCCAAGGGAGGGCTAGTCGCAAACAAAATTGGTCAGATTGTGGAATAATAGAAAATGTTACCTCCAAAGTCTTAGGTCCTATCTGTAAAGGTAACATGATCAATCCAATCGTAGGGCATGCAAAACCATGACATGTTTTAATCCATGTGGTTGGTGGATCATAGTTATCTTGATATAGATCATGTAATACTAGAAATTCTTTTGTGATCACATTCTCACCACAAGTGGGATTTATTAATATCCCATTAGTAGGTTTATCATAGACTCTATCAACTAGGTAGAGAGGAACATTAAGAAGCTTTGGTAGTATGCCTTTAGCAAAAAAAGTAATATCAAGAAATTGAGTGGGTTTTCCCTTGCCAAGGATAACATCTATCATGGTGACAAGTTTATCCATAGGACTAGCTTGGGTCATAGGAGGAGATGTATCAGGTTGTTTTTTGTGTGTATCAATAGTCATAACATAAGGATTTGAAGGTTCACTAGCCTTGATGAATGAGGTAGTGTGCTTAGGCATAGGGTTGGTAAAGATTTGGAGATTTTGGTTAGGGGGTGCAATGGATTTATTTCCTTGATCATTGACACCCATAATGGTCAATTCACCTGAATAAATGAGGTCTTGAACTAGATGTTTAATATGCTTGCAATGTTTGGTGTCATGGCCATTTTGACAATGAAAATGACAATAAGTATTAGGCTTGAAATTAGGAGGTAGGGGTTGATTAGGATCAAGTGGTTGAATAGGTGGTAAGGTAAGCATGTGTTTTTGGATGAGTTGGTTCATTGTCTAGTGGAGGGTGTCAAGTAAAGGAGTGAAATGTTTGTTTCAATCACCATAATGATAAGGAACTGTTGTTTTAGAGACGGCCATTGAATTCGAAACTTGTGAAGTTGGTTGCGGTTGGGGTGGAGGAGGTGAACTAAAATGTAAGAAACCTTAGTTAGGTTTGCAGAAATTTTGTGCATTGTTTTGGTGTTGATTGTTGTTTTCAGTTTTATCAATTCAGCTAGAAGTGGATTTTTACTCAGGACTTGAAACTGAATTTTGATATTCACATAAGGTTGTACACAAATGCATGAATGAAGGGAATTTCATCATCATAAGATTATCCTGAAGGTTAGTGTGCAAATTATCAATAAAAATCTTCTATAGATGTGCATATAGAATTTGGACATCAACTTGAGCATATAAGGACTGGTAACAAGAGATAAAATCAGTTACTTTTTCATCAGTATTTTGTCTACATCGCATAAGGTCATCCATTGTCTTTTTTGGTGTCATGTGAACTTGAAAGTGATTAATGAAATCTTCCGCCAATTCATTAAATGAATAGATAGAATGATTAGGCAAGTTGGAAAACCATTCTAAAGAAGTATCTTTCAAGGTCCTTGGAAATATTTTTGCTAAAAGTTTATCATCAAGGAAAAAGTCACAACACAAGGTAGTAAAAGAATTGACATGGTTGATAGGATCTCTTTTTCCTCCATATTTCTCAAATATTGGAATTTCTATCCCTTGTAGCATCAGGGTACGTAACATTTCTAATGATAAGGGTTTGCTATGAACAAGATATGTGGGTGCAGTGGCTTGAGCTTGAGTAATGGTGGCAAGTTGGTGTTGTATGGATGAAATAGTGTTAGGTAGTTGTGTCATAAAGGGATTAGGATAATGGGGTTGAGGTGGAAGGGAAAATGGTGATGGAGTGTAGGTGATGTTAGGAGAAGTGGAAGGAATAGTGAGGGGTGTGAAAGTGGTGGAAGGAGGTTGCAATGCCACAAAAGAAGTAGGAATGCTAGTGAAAATCAGGAAAGAAGTGGTGACATAATTGGTTTGACGTAAAGTTGTATTGATTTGCGGATTGGTGTAAGTTGGTATGGAAGCTATGATTGAAGGAGGAGGAACTTGAGATTTTCCTTGGGTGACATGAATGTTTTTTGATGTAGTATGGGAAGAGGCATGTTTGTTGTAAATTTTTGCTATTTGTTTGAACACTTGCAAGCCATCATCACTTTCAATTAAGTGATGAAGGTTCTCAATAGTAGGTATAGCATTGGCGGAAATGTTTTCAAGTGAAAAATCTTGTTGTAAATGTGCAAAGTCCTCATGAATGTTAATAACCTTTTCTTGCAGGAGAGACTTTTTTTGATTGTCAACATGCATTGGATGAAAATGGGAAGGCATGGAAGTGGTCTTTTTAGGGGCTAATGCACCATTTTCCTTACAAGGAGTAGGAGCTCGTGAGATCCCAAGGTCCACAACGAAAGTGCTATTGAGGGCTGCCATGTGTCTAGAACTTATTCTCACTAAAGTATTATCAATAAGGCACCAAAAACTCATGCAAGTACCACAAAGGAAAGGTGGATGGAAATGCAAGCTATTCTAAGAATGTAAAATGCAAATAATAGAAGATCTGCTAATTGTAATAGAGATATGAATACAGGAAACAAATATGCAGAAAAATGCTAAAAATAGTGCAGAATGAATGTCTAAAATATGCAGAGGGACTAATTCGCCCTAGGTGGTGAATGAGTCCCAGGATGCAATTTTTTTGCGTTTTTAAATATTTTAAGAATGATTTAAATTTTTTTCAAAATGAAAATATAGAAACAAAATGCAAAATTTCAATTTTTTCAATGAAATTGAATGCAAGAATGAAAACTAAATGAGTTTTTCACTAATGCAAAATGAAGGATCCTAGAATGCAATAACCAATTCAATGTCCTAATTGAATATCAATGCAAATTAAAACTAGGATACATGATATGAATGCAATAAAAAGTTTAAAAATGTTCAAGAGTCGGGTTCACCAAAATGAACCATCAATTTTAGGAACACAAAATGCTTGCTCTCTTCCTAAGATTTTTCACCTAGAAAGAGAGAGATTAGGGGTTCTAAAATGCATATGCTTCATTCAAATTAGGATGTATGCAATGTAATATGATGTAAATGAACTAATATAAGTGCAATTGATTGATTAAAATGTTCTAGAATGAATGCAAAGATGCAATTTATGCCATGTTTGAAAAACACAGTGTGATATGCAAACTACTGTGAAATATGAAGAAATAGAGAGAAATATGTAAAACGGAAAGTATAGGATCAAATTTGAGTGCACCTGGATGATGTATGAACTTTCTATAATGTTTGGAATGTTGATGAAATTTTTTGATTTTTCACAATGGGACTCATTCGCCAAGGGTGGTGAATCAGTCCTTCGTCTGGTGAAAAAGTGTTGGAATCTGATTTCTGATAGCCGGGAGATGATTTCTGAAAAAATGCAAATTTTCATATTTTAGGTGGGACTCATTCGCCAAGGGTGGAGAATTAGTCCTCCCTAAGATTTTTGAAAATTCAAAGGTCAACACTGCTTCTCTAGATCTGGAAATGACTGAACATCAGGTTGTCAGGGTCAATTCTGTAGAAAATGGGCTGAAAGTCACTCAAATTGCTTGAATAGATGATGAATTGATTTGAAGAGCCTAGTTGACTTGAAATCCACTTTTCATCACCTTCAAACATGTCAAATCTACAAAACAAAGGTTGCAAAGACACATGAAAAGGGGAAAAATGTTGGGGGGTTAGTGAATAGGGGTTTTCCTTGGTCAAACCCCACTTTGGTAATCAAACCCAATAGAAATGAATGACATGCAAAGGAAATGATAAATGAATAACATGAAAGTATTGCAAATTTACCACATCCTTGAATATGCAAATCTGAAGTGATGTCAATGGCAGCTCCAAAGTGCTTGAAAGTGCTTGAGTTGATGATGCAAGATGCTTGAGTGCTTGAAGATTGCTTGAATATGTTAGGATATTGAACACTTGAATGAGGAGAGGTAAAATGAGGATAAAATCACATATTTATACAAATATTGTTCCTTACTATCTTTTCATTCCTCATCACAGGCCAACATGAAGTGAATTTGACTAAAATCCCAATTTTCTTTTTGAAAAATATTGAATTTAGGGCTAAGGCGGACTCATTCGCCACGCTTGGTGAATGAGTCCCACCTAGGACCCATAGCCAAGTGTTAGGATAAATGCCATGTTTAATGTTGTTTGTTGAGATAGGACCCAAAAATACACTTAGTATAAGCGTATGAGGGAATAAAGAGATAAAATAAAGCATGAGAAGGGTGTAAATAGTGAAAATATGCCTAGAAAAGTGTGAAATCTTGTTACAACACTTTACAACACTTTAAAATAGGACTTTTTGATGTGTAAAAAGGTGGTTTTTAGGTGAATTGCATTAAATAGAATCTAGAAGAATGTAGAAATTTCTTAACACACTTCATGCAGCACTTTCACAAGACGTCATTCTTTGAATTTTAGTGGCAAAATAAGCATGTCCAAGCCAAGACACATCATAAAATCAAAGCAACATAGCTCCAACACTATGAAACAAGGCCTAAAAGTCCATGAAAATGACAAGGGACCATTTTTTTATGGTACTATATTACAATCGAATTCAAATCTAGAGATAGGTAACTATATATAGTTTTAGATACATTTAATTAATAGTATAGATATAAAACTAAATAATTTATTGTCATTTTATAAAAAAAATATAATTGATTTCATATCTACTTAAGCCATTCTCTTAGGACTCCTTAAACCATCCTCTTATCTACAGTCCTTAATACATCCTCATGCATCCCCTTAAGTCACTCTTAATTCTCCTTAAGCTATCCTTTTAGGACCCCTTAAGTCATAACCTCTTATCTACCCTTAATCCATCATCTCGCATCCCCTTAAGTGACTCTCTTAACTCCCATTAAGTCATCCTCTTAGTACCGCTTAAGTCATATCCTTGTATATTACCCTTAATCCATCCTCTTGCATCCCCTTAAGTCTCTCTATTAATTCCCCTTAAGCCATCCTCTTATCTACCCTTAATACATCCTCTTGTATCCCCTTAAGTCACTCTCTTAATTCCCCTTAAGCCATATCCTCTTCTCTACCCTTAATCCAACATCTTGCATGCCCTTAAGTCACTCTCTTAACTCCCCTTAAGTCATCCTCTTAGTACCCATTAAGCCATATCCTCATATATCTACCCTTAATCCATCCTTTTGCACCCCCTTAAGCCATCCTCTTAGGACCTATATGAGTTAAGGGTTTAGGGTTCATATCCTAGGTTTTAGGTCCTATGGTTTAGGGTTTAGAGTTTAGGGTTTCTAGGGTTCATGAGATGCTTAGAATAACAAATTTATATAGGTTAAGAGTTTAGGGTTCATCTCATAGGCTTTAGGTCCTATGATTATGGGTTTAGGGTTGATAGGGTTCACAAGATTCTTAGAATAAAAAACCTATATGGGTTAATGGTTTAGGGTTCATCTCTTAGGCTTTAGGTGTTGAAAGGTGCAAAACAACTGAAAGCGGGGTGAATCAATTGTCATGAAACTCAATCTCAACTCCCAAACACATATCAACATCATAACCACTTAACTATGTTATTAAGTATGAACATTCAAATATAGATAACTGAAAGCTATATCAACATAAGAGACACTAGATTTACATGAAAAACCCAATAAGGGAAAAACCATGGTGAGGATTAACTCACAATATAAAGTAATTCCAAAACCAATTAAAGAGGCTCACTACCAAGGGTTCACTACCCAAAATACAAGGCTTACTACCTATAGAAAGGACTCACTGTCCAACAAGGAGGATCACTACCTACAAAAACAAAAGATAGTAGAAAATATCCACCACAACAAGTTACACACATCTACAGCCTTGATCAAAAGAATGTAGACACCATCATCTCATCACTTTCAAGAATCTAGCACACTAAAGTACTACTACCTCAACTATTTTTCACACAACTCTGCTTCACAAACTTGTGGTTTTTCTCATCTTATCATTCATAACATATCAAATTTAATTTATACCATCTTCAACCTTAGAAACTTTCTCCAAGGTTGGCTACATATGCTTCATTTTATAAATTCAAATTAGGTTGGAAACTAAAAATTCCTATGGTGCAATAGAATGAGATCATACCAAACCAACACTTAACCAAGACCCAAAACAATGTCTCAGATCAGTCACATGCTTCCTCAATTGATACTTATCCTTCATATGAACTATAGACATGAGGTCGGCCAAACCTAATGAAAACACAAATGAACTTTCAAGTACATGCTTCTACAACAAGAAGATAGTATTCAAACCACATAACATGCTTCACCCTACATGAGAACACATCTTAGATACCTTTAGATTCATCCATAGAAAATACAACAAACTTCATACATAGAATACTCTCCACTAGTCTACCTAGACTGTATAGACATACACAGGGACTCTGAAACACAACTCCCAGAGAATCAAACCACAAAAGCCTTTGCTAGAACACATAAAACATCATTACAAACTCTCTACCAGATCTGTAAGCCCTCAAAAAGTAGCTTTGTTAGACTAGTTCACACACCGGTGAACATAAGTTTCACACTCCATAAAACCAAAAGCTCTAATCTAGGAGATGTCACCAAAAAACACCCATAAACAACACTTTAGATCTACACAAATATAGGATCAACATAGAAGAAATGTGGAGCACAAACTAAAGCTCATTCTGAACATACACAGCTCTTACTTCACTCTTTCTCAAAATAACTTGGCAACACATCATATCAGAACACCTACAACACCATAAAAATAGCTCCATGTACTCACAACATCTCAACAGTATATCAACTATACATGCACAACCTGTAACATCCTATACTATGTTGACATCAATAATAACACCACCAACCTTGCTCATACTTGCAACAATCTCCCCCTTTTTCATTGATGGGAACACATGATGTGAAAAACCATCAAAGACACACTCTCCTACACAACATTCCTACACTCTCAATACTCTCTCCCTTTTAGCTTCTTCTTTTTCTCCCCCCTTTATTTTTTAGTGTTTTTCATGTGACTCTCTCTCCCCCTTTGACATCAATGGAAAATACCAAAATCTATGATCACTCCCCCTTAGGAGTGTACCCACACATCTTATACTGCAACAATGAAAATTTCTACTCCCCCTGTAGAATGGACCCATTTGTCAGTCTAGACAAATGAAGAATCTGTAGATTCACTGGATTAATGCACCTCCATGTGTACCTTGTTTGAAGAAGGAGGGCCAATGACCCCCAACTTCTCCCTAAGAAACTCAAAAGTATACTTCGGAAGAGGTTTAGTAAATATATCCTCAATTTGACCCTTTGTAGACACATACTCCAACCTAACTTTGTTCTCCAATACCTTCTCCCTCAAGAAATGATATATGATAGATATATTTCTTGTCATTGAATGCATTACTATATTCTTTGAAATTTTTATAGCACTTGTATTATCATGGAAAATAGGGATAGGCTTGTCACATATCACTTCTATCACCATCAATTTTTTCTTCATCCAAAAAGCCTATGTGCGAGAAGATGTTGCAGCAATATACTCAACTTCTATAGTGGATAAAGACACTTAATCATATTTCTTGCTTGTCCATGAGACCAATCTTCCTCCAAGAAAGAAAGAACCACCACTTGTACTCTCTCAATCGTCTACACAACCATCCCAATCTGCATTAGTGTAAGCACTCAAGGTGAAATCAGTATCCTTAGGATACCACAGGCCATAATTTGGTTTATTTGATAACTAAAATCCCTCTGGTTGTTCCATGTACACCTCTTCTTCCAATTCTCCATTTAGAAATGCATACTTAACATCCATTTGATATACCTTGAATTCTATGAGTAGAAAATGCCAAGAACATCTAAATAGCCTCCATTCTTACCACTAGGGAATTTTTTTGTTCAAAATCTATTCCTTCAACGTGTGAATAATGTTTGCATAAAAGTATTTATTTATTTCTAACAACTTCACCATTTTCATTCAACTTATTCCTGAACACCCACTTTGAACTAATTACATTATTATTTATAGGTCTAGGAACTAGTTCCCATGTCTGATTCTTCTTTATTTTCTGCAATTCCTCTTTCATAGCTCTAACCCAACTCTCATATTTGCATGATTCACACAAAAACTTAGGTTCTATCTATGAAATTAAACACAAATTTACCTTAGTTGCTACCACTTTGCTTCTTGTCTTCAAACCTTCACTTTTATTTCCAATTATTTGTTCTTCTAGATGATTCTTCTTTACATACTTAGAAGTCTTAGGAGTAGGTTCCTAAGGTTCTTCTTCTTCCTCTTTATTCTCTTTTAGTATTGGTCCATAAATAGGCTCATCTAATTCAACTTCACTTATCTCAACTGGTCTATGCATATCTTCATCAACCTTCACATTTTCACTATTAAAAATATTCCTCTAAATTTTATTGAAGCAACTATATGCTTTGCTACTAGTTGAATATCCAAGGAAAATCCATTCATCACATATCGTATCAAACTTTCTAAGGTTTGCATCATCTCTTTTAATGTAACATTTTCTTCCAAACACTTTAAAGTACTTCATAGTAGGAATCTTACCGGTCTATAACTCATAAGGAGTATTTGTGCTATTACCTCTAATTTGAACTCTGTTAAGAATGTAAACAACATTGTGGATTGCCTCTCTCTAGCATATATCAAGTACATTTACTTATTTTATCATTGATCTTACAGCTTCCTAAACAGTCTAGTTTTTTCTCTCAATAACTACATTCTGTTGAGGGGTTCTTAGAGTAGAAAAATGTCTCTTTATGCCATTCTCTTCACAAAATGTATTAAACTCACTAGAAGTGAATTCTCCACCTCTATCAGACCTTAAGCATTTTATTCTCAGGTTCACTTCATTCTCTACCCTTTCCTTGAACACTTTGAATATATCTAGAGCTTGAGCTTGTTCCCTAAGAAATGTAACCCATGTCATTCTAGAATAATCATCAATAAGAAGCATGAAATACTTATCACCATTTAGACTTCCTATTCATGTGGAACCATAGAGTCAAAATGAACCAATTCCAAAATTTAAGTAGTTGATTGATCTTTTCCTTTAAAACTACATTGTGTTTTCTTTCCCAACTAACAACTTTTGCAAACAATATTGGTAGGTTTTATGATTTTAGGCAGATCTCGAACAACATCTCTTGAACTGATCCTAATTAGATTATCAAATTTTACATGTCCCATCCTCTGGTGTCATACACAGCTTTTATTAACTTGAGATACAAGGCACTGACCATCAACACCCTTAAGCTGATAGATGTTTCCATATGTCCTTGTTGTAACCACAGTTCTAGACCCTTTTTTGACCTCACAATTATTGTCCTAAAAAACAAGATTGAATCCTTTGCTACACATTATCCAACACTCAAAATATTATTCCTTAAGCCCTTAGAATAATAGACATCATTAGTTTTGTGTTTTCCTTCAAAACTAATAGTTCTTTTTCTAACAATTTTGGCTCTAGAATTATCTCCAAACATGACTAATCCACCATCATACTTCTCAAGTTTAGTGAACTTACTTTTATCTCTGGTCATGTGGTTTGAGTAGCCACTATCAATCACCCAATATTCTTCATCTTGTCTAGCATGAAATGCAGTAACCATAGTACCTTCCATCCCATCCTTCTTGTTCTCCGAACCACTTTACCTTGCACATCTTCCAAAGTTAGTAGACACATATTTATTCTCTAAGGCTAAAATCAAGCACTCATCATTATCATCCTCAAAATAAAATTCATCATCTGAAATTCCAGAATCTTCTCTAACATAATACAATCTCTTGAACTTCTTATCCTTTTCGTCTTTATTATCTATATTCTTCTTGTGTATAACTCTATTTGGAAATCTTGAAGCATAGTGACCAATATTTCCACAACTAAAACATTTAAAAGGTAACATACCTTTGTACTTACTAGTACCTTTCTTCAACTTCCTTGTAAAATTTTCTTCCAACTCATCTGAACCATCACTATCTGGATCATCCTCTATCTTTGTAGCTTTAAAGGTTGATTCTATCTTCTCCTTTTCTTTTCCAAACTTTCTCATCTCAAATGCATTCAAGTTGAAAAATAGTTGTTCTTTAGTAAACTTCTTAGGATCATACACTTCTTCAATAGCTGAAACCTTATCACTATAACTCTTTGGTAGAGTCATCAAAATTTTATTCATAACATCTTCATCAATCAAAGTACCACCTTGATTCTTAACTTCATTTACTGCAATATCAACCCTCTACAATATCTTCACCTTCTTTCATTTTCAATTTACCATATCCGCACTTATTTGTTAGCTTCTTTGAAAATTTCACTCTATCATTTCTTTCATAAATATCTTCCAACTTTTTCCAAACTTCATAAGCAGTGCCCAAAGAAATAACTTTTTTTCACTCAGTTTTAGATAAGGCACTATAGATTGCATACCTTGCTTTCTCATTCTCCTCATAAGCATAAATCTCATCTGCAGAAGAAGGACCACTTATCGGTGCAACATACTTTGTCTCAATAGATTTCCGAGTCTTGTAACCAAGAGATATTATGTAACCTCTCATATGCACTTTCCTGTCACTGTACTTAGATCCATCAAACATAGGGATTTCCAATTTGTGTGCCATCAAATTTACCCCAAGCAGTTAAGTTATTCACTGAGGAACCAAAAGCTTTGATACCAATTGTTGAAAGTCACAAGACAACTAAGAGGGGGGCTGAATCAGTTGTCACCAAACTCAATCTCAAATCTCAAACACTTATCAACATAACAACCACTTAATATTATTAAGTATGAACATGAAATAAAGATAACAAAAAGCAATATCAACAAAATAGACACCAAATTTACGTGGAAAACCCAATGAGGGAAAAACCACGATGAGGATTAACTCACAATCTAAAGTAATTGCAAAATAGAATATAAAGAGGCTCACTAACAAGGGCTCACTACCCAAAATACAAGCTTCACTGCCTATAGAAATAAAAGGTAGAAGAAAAGATCCACCAAAAGAAGTTACACACATCCACAACCTTGATTAGAAGATTGTAGACACCATCATCTCACTACTTTAATGAATTTGGCACATTAAAGTACTTCCGCCTCAACTCTTTTTCACACAACTCTACTTCACAAAATTGTGGCTCATTTGATTATATAATTCATAACATCTCGACTTGCATTTATACCATCTTCAACCTTAGAAACTTTCTCCAAGGTCAGCTACACACACTTCATTTTGAAAATTCAAATTAGGTCATTAACTCAACATTCCCAGGGTGGAAGAGAATGAGAGTGGAAAAAAACAACACTTAACCAAGACCCTAAACAACATCTCAGATCAATCACATGCTTCCTCAATTGATACTTATCCTTCATATGAAGTGTAGACACTAGGTCATCCAAACCTAATGAAAATACAAATGAATTTCGAAGTACATGATTCTGCAGCAAAAAGGTAGTATTTAGACCACATAACACACTTCACCATGCATGAGAATACATCTCAAATACCTTCAAATTTATCCACAACAAATGCAACAAACTTCATACATAGAACACTCTCCACCAGTCCATCTAGACTGCATAGACACACACATGGACTCTAAAACATAACTTCCATAGCACCAACCCACAAACACCTTTTCTAGAACATTTACAACATCATTAGAAACCTTCTACCAAATCTGCAAGACTTGAAACTGATGCAGGAGCATCCATGGCTCAATGCAATCTTGTGTCAACTTGAAGGTTTTATTTTTGAATTTTGCAATTTTGATGTGTTGAATTTCATGTTTGAATATTGAAATTCATATTTTGATGTGGGATAATTATATTGTGATGGAGAAAATTGGAATTTAAAATTTTTTTTCAATTTGGGTCAAATTGGTGAAGAGGAGTCAAGGAGAATATGCTTTAAAATTGAAAAAGTAGAAAAAGAAGAAAAATAAATTTATGGTGTGGGTTTATTGGATCTATTAAATCCATTTGTAACTCATATTTTAAATTTCCATAACTCCTAAAAAATAGGGATTGGCAAAGTGGGCACCCAGGCTTGTTTTTATTGTTTTGCTTTTTTGGGAGTCAAATAAAGGAAGAATTTTAAACTGAAAAATCTCATCTTTTGTGGGGCTGCTAGAAATGGGTTTTTGAATGATTTTAATTAATTTTTTTGAAGGTTTAAATGTGCAGAAAAAACAAGGGGTCGTGCTAAATTAGAGAGGCCCAAATAAAGCATTTAAAATTAATTTCTCGACAAAAGGAGTGAAAGGAGATTACCACTTTTTACTGCAGCAGTTTGGGGGGAAGAGAAAAGGAGGAAAAAAGGAAAGGGGTATAATTTATTTGGAGAAAGATATTGGGGTTTTTCCAGGTTGGGACTGATTTATAACAGTTCATTAAAGCTTTAGAACAATAGGTTGAAGCTACATGAATTGCACATGGAACAGAGTTGCTTGAAGGTGAAATAATTTACAAAAGATTGCATAGATGAGCATGCTTGTATTTGAATGTTTTTAAATTAGAATATTAGATGTTTGTAGAGGTTTTTATTTTTTTTCATCAGTCCATTGTTGACTGAAATCTATTTGTAATCAGACTCCTTTAATAAAGAAATTCAGTGTTTTCTTGTGCAAGCAATTTTATGAATTTTAAATTGCAAGTTTAATTTTTTGTTTGAGATTTTGTCGAGAGGTTTTTAGAGAGGTTTTTGAGTATTAAATCCTCTCTACATCAGTGGTATTAGAGAAAGGAATATTCTAAGACTATGAGAATACCTCCGAAGAGAGGCAGCTTGCATCAATGCCTGTGTGTTGTGGGTGTGCAACCATGTTTGCTAGAGGAAGAGGAAGAGGAAGGGGAAGAGGAGGAGATAATTTTGTAAGGCATGATGATTTTAAAGATTTGAGTAAATAGGTTGAGGCTCTACAAGAAGAAACAAGAAGGGGATTTGCAAGAAATAGAGACCCAAGAAGTGGAGATGAAGATGGAGATGAAAGTACAGATAATGCAAGTTTAGATACTGAGCAAAGAGAAGAAATTGCAGCAGTTGCAAATGACCCACTATTGAAAGCTTTAAAAACAATGGGAAAGAGACCAAAAATGGATGTTCCTACATTCAATGGTAATTTTAACCTAGAAGAACTAATAGATTGGCTAAATGAAATGGAAGATTATTTTGAATTTGAGGAGGTAGAAGACCCTGATAAAGTGAGATTTTCTAAGACAAGGCTGAAAGGACATGCTTCCATATGGTGGAGAGAAATCCAATTGGAAAGAGGAAGAAAAGGAAAAGAGAAGATTACCAAATGGGATAAAATGGTAGAAAAATTAAAAAGATAGTTTATTCCAGCTGATTATGAGTTAGATTTTCTCAAGAGAATGCAAGGTTTGAAGCAAGGAAACAAAAGTGTTAAAGAGTATACATAATAATTTCATAAAATCCTCATAAGAACTATACATTCAGAAGTAACCAAGGAAAATATTGTGGGGTACATGAATGGGTTGTGGTCAAGCATTCAAGATGAAATGGCATTGGTTAGAGTTGTGACAATGGAAGATGCCTATCAAATGGCATTGAACATAGAGGAAAGGTTGAACAAGAGATTTGATAACAAACAAGGAGGAAAAATTTCATGAAGGTAAGGTTGAGAGAAGAGAATATGAAGAAGATGATGATTAGAAAAATCAGAAAATACAGGCCAAGGCAGTAGCAAACAACATAGGAATGAAGAATTTTATGGGTCAAGAGATCAAAATTAGAGAGGTAGAGGAAGATCAGGTAGAGGTTTTGGAAGAGAAACCTTTGGAGGAACTTGTTTTAAGTGTGGCGAAGAGGTTCATAGATCATATGACTATCCTCATGAAGAGGAAAGACCAAGAAGAAGGACTGAAAATCAGAATAGGGCAAGAAATGTGAATAGAGAAGATGCAGGATCATCACATTCTGAAGAAGCAGAAGATGGTGAAACTTTAATGGCTAGGAGAACATTGTTAAATGAAGATGATAAATCCATTCAAAGGAGAAGTTTTTTTAGGACAAGATGAAAGTGTGAAGGAAAGGTATGTAATGTCATTATTGATAGTGGAAGCACATAGAATCTTGTGTCTAATGAAATGGTAAGAAAATTGCAGCTAGAAAGAAGGCAACACCCGAATCCATATCAGATAGCATGGGTACAAGATGATAAGAAGCTTTTTATAAATGAACAATGTGAGATAAAATTTAAGATAGGAGGCTATTATGATGAAGTTTTACGTGATATTCTCCCAATGGATTCTTTCCATATTCTTCTAGGAAGACCTTGGCAATTTGACAGGAAGGAAATGCACGATGGATACGACAACACATACACATTGACAAAGGATGGAGTGGAATACAAATTAAAGCCATTGAAAGAAGAAATGGGTAAGGTTTGCAGAAATTAAAGGTCTTGTTTGGTTGATGAAATTAGAATTTTAGATGGTTTGGAGCAAGAATATGTTAGCTTTGTTGACACTAATCATCAAGAAGATGAGAAAGGTGAATTGTTGGCTCATATTAAAGAAGAGATCTCAAGTGGAATGAATGTAGCAGTAGATGATAAGGTAAAATATGATTTTATTTTTTCTTTTGATGAGAAAGAGAGTGAAGGAGTAAATAATTTTGTTACAGAAAAATTTTCTTTTGATAATTTTGAATTGGAAGAGTTGAGTGTGAAGGTTAATGAAGAGTTTTCTAAGGAATCCTTCCTTAAGAACGGTGGAGGTGAAATTTTTTTGATTACTAATCATGATTCCCTATCAAGTAATATGGAAATTAAGTCTTTTGATGATAGTACTAACACTGTTTTGAGTGAAGGAAAAAAAGTTGCAGCAATATCATGCCTTTCAAAAGGCATTGAAATAGTGGAATTTCATGAAGCAAACATAGTTGAAAGAGGTGGAAAAGGTGGGATAGTGAATGAAACAAATAAATAATTTTTTTTTTATGAAGGATAAGGTATAATTTTAATTGTTAGTTCTGATTTTGATGAAGGATATTGGTCGGACAATAGGTTTGTTGCTTTGAATTACATGATGAGTAGTAGAAGAAGGATGAAGCATGGTAATGTTATAAGTTTGTAGAAAGTGGTGCATAGAAATATTTCAGTGGAAAAGGAAATGAGGTGGATCCAAGATAGACATAAGGTCTACATTTTTTTCTAAACAAAATCATGAAACATTTCTTCTATGTGGGCGTCTGATGCAGGAGCATCCATGGCTCAGTGCAATCTTATGTCAACTTGCAGGTTTTATTTTTGAATTTTGCAATTTTGATGTGTTGAATTTCATGTTTGAATATTGAAATTCATATTTTAATGTGGGATAATTATCTTTTGATGGAGAAAATTGTAATTTAAATTTGGTTTTCAATTTGGGTCAAATTGGTGAAGAGGTGTCAAGGAGAATATGCTTTAAAATTGAAAAAGTAGAAAAAGAAATTTATGGTGTAGTTTTATTGGAGCCATTAAAGCCATTTGTAACTCATATTTTAAATTTCCATAACTCCTAAAAAATAGGGATTGGGAAAGTGGGCACCCAGGCTTTCTTTTATTGTTTTTCTTTTTTGGGAGTCGAAAAAAGGAAGAATTTAAAATTGATAAATCCCTTTTTTTGTGGGGCTGCTATAAATGGTTTTTTCAATTATTTTAATTGATTTTTTAAAGGTTTGAATGTGCATAAACAACAAAGGTTCGTGCTAAATTAGAGAGGCCCAAATAAAGCATTTAAAATTATTTTTTGGACAAAAGGAGTGAAGGGAGATTACCACTTTTTACTACAACAGTTTGGGGAGAAGAGAAAAGGAGGAGGAAGAAAGGAAAGGGGTAGCATTTCTGTGGAGAAATATATTGGGGTTTTTCAGGTAGGGACTAGTTTATAACAGTCCATTAAAGCTTCAGAACAATAGGTTGAAGCTACATGAGTTGCAGGTGGAATGGAGGTGCTTGAAGGTGAAATAATTTGCAAAAGATTGCATAGATGAGCATTCTTGTATTTGAATGTTTTTAAATTAGAATATCAGATGTTTGTAGAGGTTTTTATTTCTGTTCATTAGTCCATTGTTGACTGAAATCCATTTGTAATCATACTCCTTTAATAGATAAATTCAATGTTTTCTTATGCAAATTTTTTTATGAATTTTAAATAGAAAGTTTAATTTTTTGTTTGAGATTTTTTCGAGAGGTTTTTAGAGAGGGTTTTGAGTATTAAATTCTCTCTACATCAGAAAAAAACCAATAGAGGACCTCAAAGTAGAAAAATATCTCCCAATCCATAGAAAAACAACTCTGCTAGACTAGTTCACACACCATTGAACACAACTTTCACACTCAAGCAAACCAAAAGCTCTAATCTCAGAGATATCACCAATAGATTCCCATAAACAACCCTTAATATCCACACAAGAATTGGATCAACACAGCAGAAATGTGGTGCACAAACTAGAGCTCATTCTGAACATACACAATTCTTACTTCACTCTTTCTCAAAAGCACTTGGCAGCACATCATATCAACACACCTGCAACACCATAAAGATAGATCCATGTACTCACAACATCTCAAAAACATATGAACTATACATGCACAACTTGCAACATCCTGTACTATGTTGAAATCAATGACAATACCACCAAACTTTCTCATGCATGCAACATTAGGTCTTATGGTTTAGGGTTTATGGTTTATAGGGTTCACAAGATGCTTAGAACCTTAGAATAAAAAATCTAATATGGGTTAATGGTTTAGGTCCTATGGTTAAGGGTTTAGGATTTCTAGTGTTCATAATATGCTTAGATTAAAAAATATATATGGGTTAATTGTTTAGGGTTCATCTCCTAGGATTTAGGTCCTATGGTTTAGGGTTTAGGGTTTATGGGGTTCATGAGATGATTAGAAACTTAGAATAAAAACTATAGTATGGGTTAAAGGTTTAGGTACTATGGTTAAGTGTTTAGGATTTCTAGGGTTCACGGGATCTTAGAATAACAAATATATATGTGTTAATGGTTTAGGGTTCATCTCCTAGGCTTTAGGTCCTATGGTTTAGGGTTTAGGGTTTCTAGGGTTCATGAGATGCTTAGAATAAAAAATCTATATGGGTTAAGGTTTTAGGGTTCATCTCCTAGGATTTAAGTCATATGGTTAAGGTTTTGGAATTTCTATGGTTCATTACATGCTTAGAATAAAAAATATATATGGTCTAAGGGTTTAGGGTTCATCTGCTAGGCTTTAGGTCCTAAGGTTTAGGATTTAGGGTTTCTAGGATTCATGAGATGCTTAGAAGAATGAATTTGTATGGGTTAAAGATTTAGGGTTCATCTCCTAGGCTTTAAGTCCTAGGGTTAAGGGTTTAGGATTCATATCTTAGGTAACTTCATGAGATGCTTATAATAATAAATCTATATATGTGTAAGGGTTTAGGGTTCATCTCCTAGTATTTATGTCCTAGGGTTAATGGTTTAGGATCTTCATATCCTAGTGTTCATTAAATGCTTAAAATAACAAATCTATATGGGTTAAGGGTTTAGGTTTCATATCCTAGTCTTTAGGCCCTAGTGTTAATGGTTTAAAATTAATATCATAGGGTTCACAAGATGCTTAGGATAACAAATCTATATGGGTTAAGGTTTTAGGGTTAATCTCTTAAATCCCCTTAAGCCATCCACTTAAAGGACCCTTAAGTCATATCCTATTACATCCCCTTAATCCATTCTCTTGCATCCCTTAAGTGACTCTCTTAATCCCCTTAAGCCATCCTCTTAGAACTCGTTAAGCCATATCCTAGGGTTCATGAGATGCATTCCCTTAATCCACCCTCTTGCTTTCCTTTAATTCATTCTCTTAACTCCCCTTAATCCACCCTCTTGCATCCCTTTAATTCATTCTATTAACTCCCCTTAATCCACCCTCTTGCATGCCCTTAAGTAATTCTCTTAACTCCCCTTAAGGAATTCTCTTAGGACCCCCTAAGCTATATCCTCCTAGGTCCCCTTAATCCATCCTATGTCAAACATCCTTGAATTTGTAAGGAAATTATAGGATCCAATTTTCTAACTTTTAGTATGTACATTTTTCTCTTCTTGCATGAATTATTTATTTAAATGACTCATAAATAATATAGTTACTTTACTTACATTAGTTATTTTTATAGGTTCTCATCGAGTCATTCTACCATGTGATTGTCACTGTAAAGAAAAATATCATATAGACTATGTAAATATCAATTTGTTCTCTTGAGCTAAAAGTTGATAATTTTTAATTGTATTTACATGCACATATGTTTCATCATGTTATATAGTTGTATTAAACATCAATATACATTATATATGTTTGTTTGATGTATGAACTTCAATGAATTTATTAGTCACTTTTTAAATATCTTGTTCCAGTTTAATCTTATACAAATCGTGTTTTATATTTACCACATTTTATATAATTGTTCAATTGTATAGATTGTACATTTTATACATACAAGGAGATAGATCTTTGTTCAATGATACAAATATTTTCTAGAATTGGAAAATAGTTAAAATTACTTGCCCTTAAATTACTATGAATATGATCTAAACTATTTAAGGAATGTTTTAATTTGTCACCTAACCATGTGATAAATTATTAAAATTTGAAAGTTAATCATTTTAGAAAATTTCTAAACATAATTCAACAATGGCATACAAATATATATGAAATTTAATTTTAGATAAGAATTTATGTAATTGATATTACTTGAAAATTAGATAAAATATATATACATACACTAGTGCATATAATCATCATATTAAATTCAAATTATATGAATAAACACAAACATGATCATATTGATCGATATAATGTATGTGAAAGGGTTCATGAAATAACATGTTCAAAATGTATATGTAAAGTCCAACACATATATAAATAAACCATCTAACTATCAGGTTGATTAGTCAAATCAAGTCTCCTCTTTGCTCCATGTGGACTAGATGTACCCATATCATGTTGTAGAAGAGTACAAGAAACTTGAAATTAGATTTAAAGTTATTTAGAAACTTTGATTTAATTTAACATATAAACTTTAAAATATAAACTTGATAAAAATAAATTTAATTAAATATCTAGTAAATATAGTAAAAATTATTTTTAATATCCATAAATTACCTATCTGATCATGTGAATCTACTGGCATATTTTGTTCAATGGGTAGTATAATTGTCAATTGAGGAGGTCCAAATGATTGATCTACTAATTCTTGCATATTCAAATAAAGAAAACAATATGTTAGAACCTCAAATATATATATTTAAAAGACCTAAATATTGTATAGGATATTTAGTAAAGTTTACACCATTGAATGATATGACCTCATGATCATGTACCTAAGATTTCCCATGCATAAAAGCTAACGATGTCTCAGGTGTGCTCACCATGGGTATCCCATGAACCCCCTACATATAGATACAATAATTTATAGATCATTCACACATGTGTACAAATTCAAATTAAATTAGATATGATGTGTAGTATTTATTTTAAACTTAAAAAACTTTTTAAAGCACACACCTGAGATGCCCCATGCATAATAGCTAATGATGACTCAGAAGCACTCACCACAACTTGTGGTTGGTTGGTCATTGACATTACATGCTCTCTTTGCATCTAGACATACTATGCCATTTCACACGTGTACAAATTTAAATTAAATTATATATGTCCACATAAATTAAAATATATATTGGTTTACCTGACCAAAAGGTGTGCCCAATTCTACAACAATCAAAGAATAGACGTGATCATATTGAGCTTTAGGCATCATGTGATCATGCATCTACACCAAACACTTCTTGAATTAATATTATATTATATATAAAATAATTTCATGTTATTATTTAAATGAATTTTGAACATTTCAAGCAAATTAAAACATGCCTTTCAAAATATGTACATACCTATGTAGGATGATCCTCAAAATATAATAAATCCATAAATGACTCCATCCTAGATGCATGTGGGTCACCTAAAGTGGATGCCTAAGTATTCCCACAGCTTGAGCCTCCATTCTCTCTATTTCCCACTTTAGTCACCATGTGTGTAGTTTGATCAGTGAGATTTCCTGAAAGATAACTAAATGCTCGTAATGTCAATAACATTGTCTATAGCTGAAATGCAATGGGAACACTAGGAGATAAAGGACAAAAAATTGGAGGAATCGAAGCACGTCACTGAGGATCAACATGTTCTCCTAATATATGTTGGGACATTCCATGCCTAGCTCCCTGAAATGGCCTCATTTCAAAATAGTTGGGTTTTAAACCCAACTCAAAATCATCCCATAACTTTCTCAAAAAGTAAAGGGAAACCTCACAATTTCCATGTGGTGTAGTATCAAGCACCATCCACCATCTATCCCAAAAAAATTGTAGCTATCTATGGTTGCCTACACCATTTAATTGAATATTTTTTTAGTGGGTGGAATTGGTTCATTTGTTTAGGGGCTAAAGAAATGTTAGAAAATGGCTTGTTTGGTAATTTTAAGCTCATGGATTTCTTTATAAGACAACCCATCTGCATAAAATTGTCTCCTCTCTTCTCTCCATTGATGGAACCTATCTAGATCCACATCAATGGATCAAACAAAATTGACAATAGTTTTCATTGAAGATGCAAATCATACGAGATGGGGAGAATGTTAGGCTCATTTTTATCAAACCTATATTTTCTTGAATCACATTTAGGTTTTCTCTTATGCTCTCTCTTACCTGATTTTGATCTAATGCAGGGTGTGGGTGGTTAGGAGATGAAGAGGGTGGAGGTGTGGGGTTTTTTTGTGGTGGAGATTGTGGATGTATGGGATTTTTGGGCTCTTCATTATGTATGAAATCATCTATATTAAATTCAGGCTTCATGTGATGAAATGACATGTTAAAAAATTAAAATATATATATCAACAAACTAATTAATAATGTACACAATTTTAACTAAAAATCACATTGAACATGAAAAAAATTCAAAATACATATCATTTGAAGATGCATTAAATTTAAAACATTTAAAATCCATAGCATATGAAAATTTAGATTAATTTATGTTGTAGAATTTATACAAAAAATTACAAGCTCCACTACAACATGTACATTAAATTATACAACTAAAGTCATGTGTATCCTTGAATAAATTCTCATTCTATTATAAATTTTGATTTCAACATAATGGCCTAATTTAAAATCTTTAAATAATAATATCAAGGTCGTACTTCATTGATTTGACAAGTGGAAAAATTATAGATGCATTAAGTATAATTTAATGAGCTACTTGATCATAATTTATTGTTGGAATTTCATGATTGTGTGATTTTGGGAAGGTGATATTTTGGTTTAATTTCTAACTAAATTTTTTAGTTTTTTTCTCAACAAGCCTATATTTCCTAACTAGTTTGAGAAGATAATCATGGCTATTTCAAAAGTTTCTTAGGTTTTGTTATTATTTATTTGATAGACATATTTATAAGTCTCAAACATTGTCAACTTTGAATATTTTAAGTATTAGGTCCGTGAAGAGGTATATATAAAAGTATAAATTGTCCATTCCTTTTCATTGTCTATTATAGACCATGAACCTTGAATTTTTATTGAAATAAAATTGATTTTGAGGATTAGAGCTAGCAAGCATATTCATAAAAAAAATATTTTATGATACAGAATTTAATTTTGTTAAATCATGTATATTCAATTGGTTTTGTGTTGACTTACTAATTGTATGGTTTCATTTTCCTTACAAGGTTAAAATTGAGTGGTAAATTGTACTTGCCAAGTTTGTTTTGATGAAAGTTGATACTTAGTTTTGAGTTCCTTAGAGGTATGTATAGGGACATAGATACAAATTTTAGGTACTTGTTGCACCTAAGCATGAAGATTATGAACATAGGTGAATATTGCTAAAGAAATTGAACAAGGACTTGGAAAAGTGAGCACACCAAGTATTTGAAGATTTTTTAGGGGTGGAGAATAAGGATTAGGAGTGATAAAAAGTATTACTAGTGCAATATTGAGATCACTAATAAATATTATTAAGATCATATTTGAAACAAATTATTATTTCCTTGAAAATGTAGAATTCAATGCTAGATATGCTCCTTGTACACAAAATATACAAGTATTACCAAAGTTTGAATGTGATTTGATGTAAATTAAGGCTTACTAAAGAATTGTTATAAAGATATGGATTTTTCTTAAGAAGTTATTATTGTATGGATTATGTGATTTGAGCGCTAGTAAAAAGACAACAAATCTATACATTATAAGTAGACTTATTATTAGTCAATGTCAAAATTATAATTCCTTGTATTTCAAAATTAGGCTCTTTTATTTGTGATTGTAAATTAAATTCGTATTTGGGTAAACTTTTTTGTTCTTCTCCTCTTGGGTATTAATACTTGGAATATCATTCACCTTGAAAGTCCTAAAAGTCTTGTAAATCTAATTTAGGTTTATATTAGGGTTTAGGGTTTTGATTTCTAAGTTTTGTGTCCAATTTAGGTTAAATTCTAGTTAATTTAGATAGATTTTATGGTTCTCAATTTACAATTTTAAATTTTTTTGGTTGATATTTCCAGTTACAAATATAATTTAAAAACTATAAAATAACCAATCTAATTACAAACAATATAAACAAAAACTAAATAACAATTAAAAAACAAAAATGCAAGATATAAAGAGAAAAAAGTGTAGAATTCAACCAACCTAGAGGTTGTTGAGGTTGGTTGTGTCAACGAGAGGAGGTGGTAGTGAAATTTTGGTTGAAATCACTGGGTATGTGTAGGATCATCATGGAAAAAAAAGGCCCTTAAGTGGCAAAAAAATTAGAAAAATTAGAGTTAGGAAACTTGATGTAAAAATTTGAATAAGTTATCGATATTATTTTAAAAATATGTAACAATACAATCTATAGCAAATTGAATGTAGTTTCTAAACTACTAGGTTTATTTTTAAAAGAAATCTATTTGGTGAAAATTTTAAATTTCAATGTAGTAGTACTTAAATTTCAAGGAAAAAATAAGTATGTGTTTGTCTAACAACCCTAACCACAATAAAATAATTTTTTTTATAAGATTTTAGATACAAGTAGAGGACTCATGTCCTGATGTGATGCATATTTTTTTGTAATTTTTTTCCATGTAAATAATTAATTATTATTTTTTATTACAACTTTTAAAAATATAAAACTCATATGTATGACCACCTTCACTTGGTCAAAACTTCATGAAATTCATTTTTTAATATTATATTATGCGAAGCATAGAATGTGACACATGTTTTAGATTCAAAAACGTGATACCATTTGAAAGCTATAGAATTTTTCAATCAGCCTATCAATCAAGATTTTAGTCATAATTCAAATAGAAAATGAATAATAATTATTTATTAAATTCAAAGTAAAGCATAATTTGTATTGGTGAAAGCTAAGTGGTGCAAGAGCACCTAGCAAAATTCAAGCCTTATTGGAGTTTTGGTTGAAGTTCTTTTTGTTGTGTTATGTAAGGTCTTGGAGACCATCTTGTTTATGGTTGGGGAATTTTTCTCCTTAGTTTAGAAGTGGTAAAGTTGAATAAAAGTTTAGGAAGCATATGTTGTTAGTTGTTTTCCTAAGCGCTTGACCAAGGTTGAAAAACACATTGTGTTTTCCAACACTAATGTTTGGTTCTTAGGCTAAAAATGAAAACCTAACTATTTTCTAAGCATTGTAAAAGGTGGCTCTCGACCTTTGAAGAGGTTAGATGCTTTTGATGTTGGCAGTTTCTAGGAGAGTAATAAAAGAACAGTGATTTTTGTTGTGAAATTTCTAATTTTTATGTTTCTTGCGTGTGATAGCTGCAGAAATGTATTGAGGAAAGCTTTGTTGAGTTGAATAGCATGTAGTGAAACCTTTTTAAACATTTCTTGTGGAATTTTAGATAGTTTCTCCATCGTTTTCTTCTATTGTGTAAATACTGTGTTTTTCTGGTTTGCTGTTTTGACTGATAATCTCAGAAAAAATGGAGTTCTAGCTTGTTTTCTGACCGTACCAAGAAGTATGGGTTCAGTGGAAACAAGGCTAGACTCCCTCATTGTACATTATGTAAATATGGAAGTCTTTTAGAGTGTTGGTAGCATGCTAAAAAGCTTTCCCTAGGTGAGTTGGTTAACACCCGGTTAGGGAAAGATAGTGCAAAATTAGTTCCTATGTTGCAGGGGTGTTGTATCTTCATTAAACAAATGTGTGTAGTGGTTGCAGGGGCCTTCACAATGGTGGTCAAGAAGGCAGAGTCTTTGTTTGGTCTTTTGGAGGTTGGAACAAGCTGAACAGTCCAAGAAAAGAAGCAAAGAAAACCCTAGTTCTTGCAAGAACAGGGTACACCTGTGTACGGACAGAAGAATGGTCCAAAACCAAAAAAATCTTGAAGGGCTCCAAATTTGAGCTAGGGTGACAGAAGCAAGTTTTGCCTAGTTAGGTGAAGGAGAGGAGTGATAAGCAATTTCCTTGTGTGAGGAGACCTAAAAGGGGCTCAAACCTAGTAGCCCTTCCCAAACCCTAAACTAGGGTTTAATGAAAGCGATAGAAGAAAGAAGGTCTATGCTTGGACAGGAACCCTCCCCAGACTGTTTTGAAGCTTTGAAAACCTATGCACACCCCTGAAATGAGGTTAGGAAGAATTTGGAGGTTAACTAGTCTTTAAGCTTATTAAGGGCTAGATGGTGAATGTGAGGAAAAGCACCAAGAATTGCTTGGTAGCAGCAAATTAGAGATGATAGCAGGGTTGGCAATGAACCAGGGGTACCTAAAATAGTAGAGGACCTATAGGTTGAATGGTGGATGAAGTGACACCAAGGGGGTTATCAAAGGTGAGACCCAGAGCATTGAGATTGTGATTGTCTCAATCCAAGCCTATCCCTATCACTAAGAATATCCTTTAGAAACCCTTTTTGTTTCATCAATTTTGGGTAAAAAAAAGTCATCAGCGACATACCCTACACATACCCATCATATCGCCACTTTTTGGCCTATCATGATCCTACACATACGTCGCCCTTTCATAAATGTGTGCACAAAATGCACTCCTACTCCAAGTCAGCCAAATTCATAGTGAAGAATGAAAATGAAAGTCGTTTATTTAAGAAATTAAATAGTTTTCAATAATTCACACATGTTAGTAATGTGTACATGTTTTATAATGTGTACACATTTGTTGGTGTGTACCCAAATCTAAATGCATACGTGTTCAGATTTAGGGTCAAGTACCTAATCCAAAGAGCAATGCACGTTTTAAAAAAATGTGTATGTGTTTCCTACAATTTTTTTAAATTTTTGGCGAAAACTTTCCCTCTTCCATGACCCAACTTCTTACTTTTACCCTAGGAAGATGTATCTATTAGGACATAATTCATTTCATAAGACGTTTAAAAGTAGATTTGTCAATAGATCAGTAAGTTGTAGATAGGTTAGATGGTGGTTCCTAGTTTTGATTGTTTCATGAACACTCAAATGGTTTCAAGATGTTGCCTAGTTTTTGTTTTCTAAAATCTCATCTAGGCAATGGAAAATTTATTATGGATGTGGTAGATGATGTTATATTTTTGGGTTTTTTTGAATTTTTGAATGTTTTGGATTTCGAAACATATTTTTTATTTTTTTGGATTTTTTAGAATGTTTTTTTAATCTTTTTTAGCATTTGTTGATGATGATTATGGATGATAAAGATTTATCAATGTGTAGGGATACCAATAGTCTTTTGATATCTTGTTAATAGCCAAACTAAAATCAATTGATTTGATTGAGTGATTTTTGATAGTGATAACATTGTTGAGGATTCACAACAATGCAAGTATATTGTTATCAGGATAGGAACAACACAAGGATAGGAAAGGATACATCTCAATGATGATTGATTGGATAAGATGGATCAAGATCTGTAGCTAGGTTAGGAACAATTTTTTTTGAATTTTTTGATACCATGTTGAAGCATCAACAAGTTGCAACTGATAAGGATTGTTTGTATTGTTTGGTTGATGCCTAGATCATAACGTGAGATAGAAGGCATAGATCAATATTTATTCTGAAGCAAGATGTAAGTAACTACCCCTAGTTTCTAGTAGTTTATAGATTATTATGATTGGATGACTAAACTAGTGCAATGGGAATGGATATGTGAAGGATAGCCATTATGAAAATAGATCTAGGATAAGGGATTTTACTTCTAAGTACCATCTCATAATAGGATATCATGTTTTATCCAAAAAAAATGTTTGGATAGTGCTATGCAGGTGAGGGTATAATATGGGATAGTTTATGGTCAAAGGAAAATGACCATGTCAATATTTTTCCAAAAGCATGTTTTGAAGTATATGCCCCTAGTATTTTTCAAGATGAATATGAACAGGGAAGATCAATGCAAGTGGAATGGATGGATCATACATTTATTATGAATGGAATGGATAGGATGTTAGATTTATTATGGATAAGATAAGATACCCCTAGCTCAAATGGTGTACATAGATGCTTTATTTTATGTATGATTCCTATTTACTAGGTTTTCATCATGGTACTTTCCAAAAGATCCATAAGAATGGTTTTCACTATTGGATGGATTATTTTTCTTTACTTTTTTTTTCTTATATTTTTAATTTTTGAATGATCATGGATTGTGCTAGACTACTTGGTGGTGTTGACGAAAATGTTTCTATCATAGTGTTCCAATAATGTCCTACCTTGAGCAGTTGCTTCCCCAATATAATGACACTTGTATACAGTCCATGGATGTGATTGTGATCTTTTTCAATAGAAGAGTTGGCCTTATCTGCATGTGCACATCACAATATAGTTCCATTAGATTCCTTATGATAAAGTGTTACTACCAAGACACAATGAATGTGGGATTTGAGATTTTTATATTTTAGGTAGGATTTTTGAGTTTAGTGAGGGATGTGAGATATGAATGAATTACTTTGTAGTTTGGATGTAGTATTCTTTATCCTCAAAAATTTGGATAGTGGAAGATGGAGTGTGGATGTGATAATTTGAGTATGTTTGGGACCAATGATTTTAGAAATTTTGTGTGTTTTTATTGAAGCCTACTTTAAAGGGGGTGGACACTTTTGATAGTGTTAGCTCTCAAAAATGCAGGTTGAATGCCTCAAGAGGCCACCAATCTCTTGATATGCTTTAGGGTAATAGACAAGGTCAAGATAACTCAACCTTCTACTCTTTAGGTGTTGCTAAACCTAGGCTGGTGTACCAATCTAAATGAAGCAGACTTAACTTTTGATTATTCCTCTTGTAGTGATTTGTTCACAATGGCAGATGGGAGTGAACAAATGAAATCAAACTTGATAGTAATAGCAATTTTCTGATCTAAAACCTAAAATGCTCAATTAATAGATATAAAGAAACTGAATGAATTCAAATGATGAAATGCAAAGACTAGTGCCTTATTGGGTATGCAGAGTCAAATGAAACAGAAGTGGGAAACTTATTCTGGCAGAAAATCAAATTGCTAGCATATGATCTATTTATAACCTATATAAACATGCAGGATTATGACAACTAAGCTCTACTTTAATAATCCAAATGAATCTCCCTAATTATTGTGATCAACTTAAAAGGATTTAATCTCTTCTTGAGAGAACCAGTCAATTAACCACATAGATACAACAAATGTGCACTAATAAACTCAAAATAAGCCTGTTATATCAATCTAAACAACCAGAAAGAAACAACTTGGAGACAGCTTAGCAATAATTTTCAATAAATTCAATAGACAATTGACACTAGAAATAAACTACCACACCAGCTGAATTTCATTGAAATCGCCATTTGAAAACATGCAACATAGTCTTTGGAATGAGAACTTTATTCTACTATTTCCATCCCTAATCTACTGTATCTATTCTAAAAATATGATATCTCAATTACAGGCAGGAGTGCATATTTATACACCAGCATCAAGAATCATATCACTTCATATTCCAATGTCGGCCAGCCGTAGTATTTAGGAAAATCCATGTCGGCCTGCAATGGTTTTCTTAGAAATTCATATGTCGGCCATAGTGTTTGAATTTTTGTTAATTTCCAATGGAACAGTTACTGAGACATCCAGAAAGTATGCTGAAGGCAATTATAATGATGTCAGTCACCCCTTAGTTCTCTATGTTTTTCCGTGACCACTTCCATCAGGGAAAAAAAATATCGATCTCATTATGTTTCCCTGAGACGTATTCCTTCGATCTACATGTATCACCATAATATTCTTTTCGCTATACCAAAGTCAAGAAGTAACCTTTTGTCCCCTTTGTGTTTCGCTATAGCCCTGTGATATCAGGGAAACCTCTCGTAGACAACATTATGTTATACCGAAAGTCTTCATCCATTCTGAGTTTCCAAGATAAATCTATTCTCTCACCAAAATGTAATCTTCTATCCTATGCGGGTTGCCATGACATATGATTATTAGGGAGACCTTATATAGAATACCTTTTGTTTTACCGAAAGCCTCGAGTTCACACCTGTTTGCTGAGACAACACAATTCTTATACCGATGGAAACCCTTTGTGCAATTTTGGCGAGACCGAAGGTCACTCACTGAGACCTCACTCCAATAACCTTTTGTTATATCGATATGCTTTTCTTTATTGCCAGTCGGCAAGAAACCTTGAATTCATTGAGACCTCATACCGAATACCCTTAGCTTGGCCGATAAATATTCACATGCATTAGTTAGTGAAACATGACTTACTCGATGAGACCACATACCGAATACAACACTCATGCCAATATGTTCCTTCTCTGTCGCTGAAACAACATGTATGTCCTACCGACAACTTCCAGTGAGTAAACTCCAATCGACATGACACATAAAACATCTTGTCGATAGGAAACACAGACGTTTACAAGTAGAAAAATGGATTAGGGAGACCCTGATATTGTCACGCCGATACAGACCATGATGTGAATTATGCAAGACCTGAAGGAACAATGAGACCATATTTCAAGAAATGGGTGAAATATGCACATGGTAGGACCAATCTGGAAATTTATGAGTAAAATCAATATGCAAAATCATCAGATTTTTATAGTTCCAACAGTGGCTCCGTCTGGGGATGAATGATAATGAGATCATTGCAAGGATCCAAATCTTTGGGTGAGCAAACCAAACATAGAATGATGAAAAGTGAGCAGAATGGAAATGGAAATGAAGCATGATGGAATGAATGCAAAATGAATGCAAGATGGAAGTGAACCAAAATCCTAAACTACTATGCATGGAAAAGAATTTTAAAGAGGATAAGCAATATTTGTCCATGCACTGGCAACCCTTAATCCTCTGTGTTACTTCACCTATTCTGAGCGATCTAAAACTCAAACCATACTTTCCCCTATCAAATACCTAGTTTTGTCTTGAGTTCATCAGATTCCTCTTGAAGATACTCATGTAATCTTTCCTATCACTGTTATTGCAAGTTTTTAGAGTATCATCATGCTCAGTTTGGTCCAAAATCCGTATACCATCCTGCAGTTCAAATTTTTCATCATCATGGGATAGACCCGTGTTATCTTCAACATAGAAAATATATGCATATTCAATGAAAAATTCCTCATTTTCTTTCTGACTATTGTGTACTATGAAACACTCTCTCAGTTGTATTGAAAATTCACAATCAAAGTGCTTCTCTTGAGAAACAAAAAAATATGTTATATCAACACTATCTAGAACAAGCAAATCTGAAACCTTTTGCACCTCCTTCAAATAGTCATTTGGAAATAATACTTGAATATGACCCATATCTTCAATATCAAGCATATATGAACTAATCAAATCTGGGCCTCTATCATCCTTGGTATGCAAACAAATGTCATCTTCACATGAGTTAGAAATTTTAAAACCACATACCTTATCCTGAATGGACATAGACTTTTGATCAACTCCAAAGGTTTCACCATCATTCCAAGAAATGTATTGGGAGTCATAAAAATCTTTACACAAAGATCTTTCACTATCAAAACAAATGTAAGCAGGATGCACAACTTCAAGATCACCTTCATGTATATATCTCTGATATTCAAGAGTTAGCAAATCTGAAATTTTCTCACTGCTAAGTGAACAAGCTTCTACATTTTCATCACAATAGTTATATTCTTCACTCTTGTCATCATCAAAAAGAGGTCCAAGATCATCATAGAATGAAAAATAAGAAAGATTACCAACACAGTCATTTGTTCCATCACATTGTTTGTCTAAAAATATCTTTTCATCATCATCAAGGTGATCCAAAAATACCTCCTCATCATCAAATGTATCTTTATAGTACTCAACTGCGGCTGGAAGTGTTACTTGTTCTCTATCAAATGGATCCACATTTTCCATTATTTCCTCTTCCTGATCATCACAAGAAATACAAGAATCACCTTGTTGCAAATCAAAATAAACAAATCCATCTTCACAATCTGAATATTCACTGGATCCCTCATAACACACACTGCTCTCCCTGACACAATCTATTATGTAGGAGATCATTTCTATATCTTTTTCTTCCTCATGCTGGCTGTCATGGGAATCATTCTAACTTGCATTTGTCTCATCTTCCATTGGCTGCATTACTTGATCAATTTCTCCATCTTCATCAATGATGTCACAATTATCTTCATACTTTTTCCTATCTACAATATCAGCCCATTCATCTAGTTGATCAAGAGAAACTGATATCCATGATTCAGGCCAATAAATTGGGTCTGGCTCATACACTTTCATAAACTGCTTAATGATCTCAAACTCACTAGGTGGGAATTTAATAGGTATTTTCTTACAAATATCAGTCATTCTATGGAGCAAAGAGTGCCCAGATTATCCTTTATATCTCCTTACACCAAGAAATTCATCCAAAATATTTTTGAAATATTCATCATCTTTAGATTGTTGGTTCTGATATATATCTTGTTGCAGATTCTGACTGATATCTCCAAGTGGATTAGAGTTGTGCTGCACTTGACATTGATCACATTGGCATTCTTGATAATTTTCCAATCTTTGTCCAGGAGGGACTGGATAAGCATTTACTTGCCTCAACAATTGTGGAGAATAAGTGCTCTACTGTACATGATATGCACTGCCTCCATTATAGAAATTTCCAATTGTATTATCAGGCACCTAAGGGGCCCAATACCATCCTACATTTGTGTATTCATTCTTTTCCATATCTTTCAATTCTTCAATTCCTCTTATCAATTGCTACTTTTCAAAATACTTTTTTGTTCCATACACAAATTCCATTTTTCATCAAATTTTTTAGAGTCGCCACCTACTTTTCCAAAAGTAGGAAAATGATTATTTCTGATCTTTTCCCTAGTGGAATCACTCTTTGTGTATCTTCTCAAATTATAACCTTTTCTTCAATGACTCTATAATGTGGTCTTCAACCGAATTCTCTGATGTAGTCCCCAGTAGAGTTGCCAATTTGTTAGCTCTCAAAAATGTAGGTCGAATGCCTCAAGAGGCTGCCAATCTCTTGATACACTTTAGGGTAATAGACAAGGTCAAGAGAACACAACCTTCTACTCTTTAGGTGTTGTTAAACCTAGGCAGGTGTACCAATCTGAATGAAGCAGACTTAACTTATGATTATTCCTCTTGTAGTGATTTGTTCACAATGGTAGATGGGAGTGAACAAATGAAATCAAACTTGATAGCAATAGCAATCTTCTGATCTAAAACCTAAAATGCTCAATTAATAGATATAAAGAAACTAAATGAATTCAAATGATTTCTTCAATGACTCTATAATGTGGTCTTCAACCGAATTCTCTGATGTAGTCCCCAGTAGAGTTGCCAATTTGTTAGCTCTCAAAAATGTAGGTCGAATGCCTCAAGAGGCTGCCAATCTCTTGATACACTTTAGGGTAATAGACAAGGTCAAGAGAACACAACCTTCTACTCTTTAGGTGTTGTTAAACCTAGGCAGGTGTACCAATCTGAATGAAGCAGACTTAACTTATGATTATTCCTCTTGTAGTGATTTGTTCACAATGGTAGATGGGAGTGAACAAATGAAATCAAACTTGATAGCAATAGCAATCTTCTGATCTAAAACCTAAAATGCTCAATTAATAGATATAAAGAAACTAAATGAATTCAAATGATGAAATGCAGAGACCAGTGCCTTATTGGGTATGCGGAGTCAAATGAAATAGAAGTGGGAAACTTATTCTGGAAGAAAATCAAATTGCTAGCATATGACTTGTTTATAACTTGTATAAAAATGTAGGATTGACTACTAAGCTCTACTTTAATAATCTAGATGAATCTCCCTGAAAACTGTGATCAACTTAAAAGGATTTAATCTCTTCTTGAGAGAACCAGTTAATTAACCACAAAGATACAGTAAATGTGCATTGATAAACTGAAAATAAGCTTGTTATATCAATCTAAACAACCAAAAAGAATCAACTTGGAGAAAGCTTAGCAATACTTTTCAATAAATTCAACAGACAATTGACACCAGAAATAAACTACCACACCAGCTGAATTTCATTGAAATTGCCATTTGAAAACATGCAACATACTCTCTAGAATGAGATCTTTATTCTACTGTGTCCATCCCTAATCTACTATATCTATTCTAAAAATCTGATATCTCAATTACAAGTGGGAGTGCATATTTATACACCAGCATCAAGAATCATATCGCTTCATATTCCAATGTCAGCCAGCCATAGTATTCGGGAAAATCCATGTCGGCCTACAATGGTTTTTTTAGAAATTCATATGTCAGCCACAGTGTATGAATTTTTGTTAATCGCCAATGGAACAATCGCTGAGACATCCAGAAAGTATGTCGAAGGCAATGTTATGCCTTACATAACCACCCCACTTTGATCTAGATCAAAATGGGTCCCCTTTCTTTTTTTGTCTTTTTCTCTTTTTCCTTAGGCGTTTTCCTTTCAAAATTATATCGGAGGCAGAACCGGGACCAATACCGGACTTGGAAATTCCTTCTAAGTTTGTGTCTTGTTCCAACCCCAGTCCTGGTTCCAACTATTCTTTGCCTTCATCTTTGGTTCCTTATCAAAGTCGGGTTCAGATTCGAATCGGGAGGAGAAACTTGAAAAAGTTTCTGGTCCATATTCCATCCTAGGTCTGACCCCGCCCCCATTTTCTCTTCATTGGTCTTTCATTAGTTCTATGTCCTGTGCCTTGGGTGTTTGTGGCCCTGGGTGTCTTTTCTTTTGTTTTGGCAGGCCTAGAACTGGATCGGATTCCAAACTTGGAATTCCTTTCAAGTTTTTCTTTTCTGTTCCGTCCCAGGTCCCAATTCTGCCACTTTGGTTTTTCCTCCTTGTGTCTTTTTCTTTTTGTTTCCAGTGGACTCAGAACCAAAACCAGAATCAAACCTTGAAACTTGAAAAAGTTTCTGGTTTGGGTTCTGTTCTGATCCTGATTCCACGTGTTTCCTTCTTTCCTTTCTTTTTCTTCTTTTTGTTTTTGTTTTGTCGTGGGCTGTTGTTCTTCCTCCCTTTCTCCTTCTTTTCATCTTTGTATTTTGTCAGAGGTGGGATCGAGATGGAATCTGAAACTGAAACTTTGAAGAAGTTTCAATTTCGGATTTGGTCCCAACCCCGCCCCCATTGTGCTTCACCCGAGGTTGGTTTTCGTTCCAACCCCACTGGCGTTTGTTTCTATCCTGTGCGTTTTGGTTTCCTTCGTGGACCCAGATCCAGGATGAGGTATGACCTAGGAAGTTGTGATTACTTCCATGGCTCATTCCCATCCCAACTCTAGTCCCGGTCTCGATTTTCTTTTGGCTCCGCCCCCACCAATTTCAAGGTGAGGGATGTCATTTTTGGGTTGTATTTTGTCCCGATCCCGGTTCCTCTGGGATTCATCCAGTTTTACCCTCTCCTCCCGTTTTAGTTTTGGTCTCAATTCCGCCAATTTTTTTTAAGATGTTGTTCCTGTTGAAATTTGGTTCCACCTCCACCGGAAGCATGTCTTTCCTTGCGAATTGTAATAAAATAATAAGTGTTCTGGGTAATTTCGAGGATGACATTTTTGTGGTTTAGAAGACTAATGGAGACCTCATTTTGTAGGGGTCAAATTTTGTGTGTGATCATATGTCTCAAGGATCTCGGTGAAAGTTTTGAGCTCAGTGGAAGGTCTCGCCGACTCAGCAAAGTCTCCCTGAAGGAAAGTGGGCTTTAGCCAAGATGGAGTGGCTTCGCCATAGGGTCTAGACGACCACAAAGGGCTACACTGAAACAGAGTGGGCTCATCACCGAGAAGACAAGTGGTCATTATAACATCTCCCCAACCATAGGAGGTCATACCGACAACAAGGAGCAGCTCGGTAAGAAAAGAGCCATTTGGGGTAAGGTCTCCCTGAAACCATGAAGTCTACCCGACAAAGAACAAAGCTCTCCCAAGGAGTCTGGTGCCGCTGTAACTCTTACTGATACAGAATGGTCCTGCCAAATGAAGAAGGCATTGGTATGACTAGGATGATCTCGCCAGGAGATCGGGCCGACAATGTAGGGTCTCCCCAAAGTGAAATAGGCTCTCGATGAAAGGACGCGACTTTGGCATGGCTTCTTAGCGAAGGAAGTCAGTCTCTCTAACATACTTGCAGAAGGATAGATCTAGAATGAGAAAAGAGTCGAGGAAGAAGATAAAGCCATGAAAAAGGGGATAGCTGGTATCTACTGACAGAGGTAGCTCGACATTAATAGCGATATTTTAGGGCACTCAAAGCAGCTCCGCTAGAGATTCGAAATGGACACAGAGGCTAGAAATAAGTGTTGTAGCTGCAAAAGATCTACAAAACACCTTGGGAGATAGTCTTCACTGACATAGACAATAAGGATTCGAGTTTAATGCAGAATTGACTTTCTGCAAAATATCTGGATGTCGACCCTCTTGCAACCGACTCTCCGAGGTGCAGATATTTTGTAAACCCTAAAGCAGGGGACAGCGCATTATTTTTGTGAAATTCTATATATAAGGCATTCGTGCCTCTTTGTAGAGGTTAGAACTTTGGAGTTAGAAAGTAGTAGACAAAGAACTTCTAGTTAGTAGTTAGTAGAATAAGAATAGAGGGGATAGAAGTTGATCCTAATTCTTTGTAATAGGAGCTTCTTTTATCTTCTTGGAGTAGGAGTTAGATTCAGAATATAGTCTAATGTATCTTTCAGTTTCCTTAATGTAAACGAGAACAATTTGAAATCATAGATTTTTTATACACTTGTGATTGTGCCAGCTTTGTAAATGTTGCTTATATGTTTCACTAACAATAGAAGAAACCATTTTAAAATCTATTTCATGTTGTGTTTCAGAATGGTGTTTTTCTTGAGTTGATCATTTGATTTGAGAAGCTTTCAAGGAATGAAGTTTGGTTTTTATGTTTCATTTAAATGGTGACTTGCAATCTGCTATTGAAATCAGCACTGTGAATGAATGGAATTGTGTGTTAGTCACAAGTTGACTTTGTTCTGTAGTTTTAGTTAGGAATTCCTTGAAAGGCAATAGGTCTGGTTAATTTAGATGAAGTTTCATTCTTTTCTGTTCCAAAGCCCTGATCCCTCTTTTTACATTTCTTTAAAACCCCGGTTAGAATAGGTTTTAAGTTTATGTTTTCTCTCACAAGAGTCCAAAAGCTCACACCAGCAGGCCCCTTGAATATTACTATTACATTGACCACTGAGGGACATCAGTATAGTTCAGACCCAACTACAAAGACCTTGGGAGCTAAGGTATCCATGTGTTGTCTTTCTCTTTCAGGAGAAACAAAGTAGCAATATTTTTTTTGCAATGTTGTTGTGCCAAAACACACGTCAACAGGCAATTATAACACTGTCAGTCACCCCTTAGTTCTCTATGTTTCACTGTGACCACTTTCGTTAGGGAAAAAACATACCAATCTCATTATGTTTCCCTGAGATGTATTCCTTCATTCTACATGTATCGCCGTAATATTTTGTTCACTATGCCGATGTCAAGAAGTAACCTTTTGTCCCCTTTGTGTTTTGCTATAGCCATGTGATATCAGGGAGACCTCTCATAGACCACATTATGTTATACTGAAAGTCTTCATCCATTTTGAGTCACCAAGAGAAATATATTCTCTCACCAAAATGTAATATTATATCCCATGCGGGTCACCATGACATACTATTATTGGGGAGACCTTATATAGAATACCTTTTGTTTTACCGAAAGCCACGAGTTCACACTTGTTCGCCGAGACAACACAATTCTTATATCGATGGAAACCATTTGTGCAATGTCAGTGAGACTGAAGGTCACTCGCCGAGACATCACTCCGATAACCTTTTGTTATATCGATATACTTTTCTTTATCGCTGGTCGGAAAGACACCTCGAATTCGTTGAGACCTCATACCAAATACCCTTAGCTTGACTGGTAAATATTTATGTCCATTAGTCGGTGAAACATGACTTACTCGGTGATACCACATAACGAATACAACACTCATGCCGATATGTTCCTTCTCTGTTGCTGAAACAACATGTATGTCCTGCCGATAATTGCCAGTGAGTAAACTCCAATCGCTATGACACAGAAAATGTCTTGCCAATAGGCAACACAGACGTTTACAAGCAGAAAAATGGATCAGGGAGACCCTGATATTGTCACGCTGATATAGACCATGATGTGAATTATGCAAGACCTGATGGAACAATGAGACCATATGGAAAGAAATGGGTGAAATATGCACATAGTAGGACCAATCAAGAAATTTATGAGTAAAATCAATATGTAAAATCATCAAATTTTTACAGTTCCAACAGATAGTTTGAAGGCCTTTTTTGATGTGTCTCAATAGTTTAATTGACTATTGGATTTGGATTTGGATGTTGATTGGATTCTTTAGATGATATAATTTTCTTTGAGATCAATTTTTACTTTATGTGTCCACTTTGAATTTTGGATTTATTAGCTTGAAAATTTTGAATTTTATCTTTTTCTATATAAATATTATTTTTCTCTTGTTGCTCCCCTTTAGTGGATGGAAGAATATGGGAATGATGGTCTATTATGTGGATGGGTGGAGTTTTGGAAGAAACATTATGATAAGTACTATTCATATTAATACCTATTTTAGTGTTTGCATTAAATGCAATTGCCCCCGACATCATGGAGGTACCACTAACATCCTTATATTTCTTAATTGATGAATAATCAAGTCCTTGATATTTAGGATTCTCAAAAAAATGTACTAGTTTTTTAATAGCCTATTTGTGTAGGCCTACTCCTTTTCCTTTATACTTCATTCTTTGATAGATATTGTTTGTAATAGGATATGTGTTATTCTGATAACAAGTTGTGAACTCTTCTTTATGCTACTGGGAATCATCAATGGTGTTTAATTTCTCTTCAATAAGAAATCTAGCTTTGAAAAAAGTGGTTGATCCAATTTGATAGGATACTAGTTCTTTCTCTACCTTCATTCCTTTTGGTTAACCATTCTCAAATATGTATATGGAGAAAGACTCTTGTTTTAGGTAAACAAGAGAGAGATCATCCATGTGTCTAGTGGAAGAAATTTTATCATCTATGGAAGTGGAGGTTATTGGCATATGGATGGGACTAACTTTGATTTTGAAATCATGGAAATGGATAATGAGATCTTTATCAAGGATGGGATGAAACAAAAATATTTTAATAACTTTATCTTGACTAGTTTCAGGGAATTCTACTTGATTCTTTAGATAGTAGTCTTGACATAGACTAAGTTCTTATAATGTGGTAGGAATAAAGGACTCTTGGCTTGTCTCAATATGTTGGAATGGTGGCATTGTTGAAAGAATGGAGAAGGTTCCCTTTGGGTTTGTTGTCGTAGATGCCAACAATGGTTGGTAACTGACTAACTAAACTATTCATCCATGTTGATTTGGTATTTTCGTCTGAAAATCTTCTCAATATTTGGTTGATTCAATGATTGGTATCAGAGCTTGGTTACTTTAAAAAATTCTTACAACTTAAGGATGGTCATGGAGTTTGAATACATGACTAGAACATACTATTTTGTTCCTCAAGAAGAAAACTTTGTATCTAAAGAAATCAATGTTGCTCTTGAGGAATTGGGAAAAAGATTGGATGAGAAGAAAACGCTGAAAGGAAATCTGAAGGAAACAAATGATTGCATCAAGAAGCTAAGAGAGTAGATCAAAAAGTTCAAGGAAATCCATAGAGAAGTTAGTGATAAATTGTAAAGGAAAATGAAGACATTAACAGGCTAGAGGTGCAAATATAAGAGAAGAAGTGAATCAAAGATTGTGAGAAGGATGAGATCCAGAATAAAATTAATGAATATACACAACTTGAAGTTCAAGAAGTAGTAAACCTAAGAGATGATGTGGAAAAATCAAAAGCTCATGAAGAAAGATTCAAGAAAATTTCTACAATGCTTGATGATTTAATTACATCTCAAAAACCTACTAAGGATAAAAATGGTCTAGGACTTGAAGAAGGAAAAAACCCAAAGGCTAAATCAGTTTCCAACAAAGTGGACAATCAAAGAAAATTTCAAGGAAATACTTATCAAATCAAGAACAAAAGGAAAAATACCTGAAGGATTCCTATCTGACAGCCTAATGCTCAAAGGTAACCATCTTTTAATGGTTTTTGTTTCTCATAGAATAAATCTGAGCATAGAGCAACAAAATGTAGAAGTAGGATGAACTAGAATATGAGTCAAAATGTTCTATTATTTACTAGAAAATGCTATGTTTTCAACAAGGTTGGACATAAAGCTACCAAATGTAGAAGCTAGATGATGGTGAATAGGTTTTATGCTAACAAAAGGATTCAATATTTTCAATGCTATTATTACACATGAAATAATTTTGGACTCGAGGCTAATCAATGTAGGTCAAGGATGAATCCAAATCAATTTGATCAAGGATATGTTGTTTTCTACACTTTCAACAAACCAAGAAATATCTCAAAAAAAAATAGGAGCAAAGTTGGGAAGAAATCTAATAAAAAAATTAAGAACAAGCCTACAAACAAAGTAGATCTTGAAGAAATAAGGAAAGAGATGAATTTTTTTGGAGGAATAAGGAAGAACCTGAGAATAAGAATGAATCAAATACCCCTATATCTACAATATGGTGTAGATACCTCTTCCAAGAACTGAACCAAGTAAGGGTTTCATGGGGAGTAGTCACAAAAAAAATATAACAAGCCCTCGATATATGAGGTTTCAAGCGATCATACAAGGATATGTGATGTGATTCATCATTTTGAAGGAATTGGAGAAAACTTAGGCAAAAAATAAGCAAATCAGGAGAATTGTGGAGTTCTTCTTAGTTTAAAATGCATTTGATAGAGTGGTTGGCAGCTTTAAAGTTGAAAAGCAATACATGTGAATTAGGGAAAAATTTGTAAGTAATAAAGTAAGAGATTAAGTAAATAAAATCGCATTTGCATAATTTGGAAGAAGAAATGAAAGATGAAGAGAGATTGAAGATGATTCATTGCATCATACATCAAAACCCTAGCTCTCGACAAGCAGAAAAGGTATTCTTTATTAACTAAATTATATGGATTTTAAAGTTGAAGAAAAAAAAATTCAAGCACTTTCAAGATTGTTTGGAGAATATGGCCACTCCTACTATTGTGGAAATTTATGAGAGGCTTCAACCAAGATTCATAAGATGTTCATGGAAACTATATGAAAATGGCCCCATGGGTGCATTCTCGCACATTCCAAGTCATGTGCTACCCATTGAAGAATGAACAACTTAAATTCATGGAAAATTAGAAGAATTCAATCATCAAGAGCTAAAGGATTTGTGGGAGAATGAATTGACTAATGATTTACTACTTAAGGAAGAATATGAAAACCTAGTTCAAATGAGGTTGAATGTTTGGAACTAGTTTTTGAACTTCTCCAGTGAGAATGAGGAAAATTTTATCTGAATGGCCCTCACTAGGGTTCACAAAAATTTTGTGTGGATAAATGAACTAGGGATTATCAACAAGGAGGCAATTCGAGCTCTGAATAGACTTTAGGAAAATGGTGTCATTCCAATTCTAAAAGCGGTGAAAAATGATTAAGTCACAAGGTTGACTAGTACTAAGTTTGATAGGAGAGCTTTAACCACAAAGTCTATTGTAAACCCTACCATCAAGTATGTTGCAATCATGATTGGGCAGAAAATTTACTTCACTAATCGATCGAATTCAATATTAGCCATGGAAATTCATATTGCTTATGAAATGGTGGTGAATGGAAATGACTTTCATCTCTATGAATTTCTCAAGTTGAAACTTATGAAAACCTAAGTATGAAAAAGGAAAAGAATCCTATTTCTAAATTTGGAACTCTAGTTGTTTTTCTATTATTCTATTTCCTAAGGGAGTTACTAGGAAGAAAAGACATAATCTGGGGTAACACAAGGCTAGTTCCTCATCATATTTTTGACCATTTGTATAGTCTGGGAGATTTTAGGGCACACAATAATGCCTTGACTACCTTCATTCTAGTCTTTCAAAATGAAATGCATCATTGAGATAGGATTCCAAGGAGCTTGGTGAAGAATTATGAGAAGGAGATAACATTTCTTCCATCTACAGATGAATGCATCATTGAAGCTATGGAACCCAAAATTCAATGGATTGAACCTTTGGAATATGAGATTGAAGAGAAAATGGTAGAGAGGTACATTGAAATTTTGTTGGAGAGTCCTAAGAACCCCTCTCTACCTAGGCATGGTACATATTAGGAGAAATCCACTGAAATTCATCTGGAGGCTACTGCAACTAAAAGAAGAAAGAAGATTGAATCTTTAGATTCCAAGGTGTAACATACACTAATGATTGATGAAAGGAAATCCAAATCTATTGAACCATCCTTTGCACCTAGAAAATTAGGAAGACTATCTTTTGATGCTACACCAACACCTATTTCCATTTCTGCCACCCCCAGTCCAGTGCTAATGTTGAGAAAGGGAAAAGGAAAGAACAAACTGTCCATGTTGATGTTACTGCTTCTATTGGTCCTAGTACCAAGGCATCTAAGAAGGACACAGCTACTACTACACCATCTGTTGCTTTAGGAAGAAGAGTGAAACAAAAGGCTAATAGGAAAAGAAGTTTAAGTGATGCTATTGAAGAAGAAATTTAACTTGGATTAGAATGAGAGAAACATCTAAAAAGAAACATAAGAGTTAGTACTTCTGGTGAAGAAGCCAAAGCTAGTGTTGTTGTCTCTATAGATGAGGAGACATAGGAAGAGGAGGATGCTTACCGAATCCATGTACACACAAAGAAGAATGAAGAAGGCTCATTTGATCCTATGGAGGACATGCTCGATTCTCCTCTAGTAAGTGATCAACCACCCTTAGTTCTTGGATCTTTAGTTAGCAATATGATTGGCAATGACCTTATGCCAATTGTTGAGTTATATGATAAGGTTAATGATGAAGGGAAATAAACCATCATAAATGCTTTTACTCAGCCCATATTTAATTTTAATATAAATATGGATATGATATAGTCAAAACTAACTACAAATGTGTGGAAAGAGTTAGTACTCAAAAGGCGAGAGGCTTAGAGTGTTGAAGACAAATGATGAGAAGTGAAGCCTTAAAATCCATTAATTCAACTTATTCAGAGATAGAAGTTGCAAATATATTGAAAGAATGTTCTACATTGTTTAGATTTAAGTAAAGAGTTAACATGTTGATAGCTAAGGAAGATGATTATATGGAAAAAGTAAGGAAAGAAACTCAGGATGTGATTAGGCAATTAGAGGGGAGGTATGGGACAAGAACCAATTCTTCATTCCACACTGCTTAGACACAAGAGCATGCTACAATTGCAGAAATAATGGATAACCCAGTCTTGGAGACTGTTGATGAGACACTTGGTGCTTTGGAGACCCATGACCCTTCGACTAACATGGAAGAAAATACCAATAAGAGTTCTAATGATCATCATAGAGATCAATCCGGTGAAAAAAGAGAACATCAAGAATCTAGGTATGTGTAGGATCATGATGGGCCAAAAAGTGGCGATATGATGGGTATGTGTAGGGTATGTGGCTAACAACTTTTTTTTTACCCAAAATTGATGAAAAAAAAGGGTTTTTAAAGGAGATTCTCAGCTTTCCACCAATATAAATTATGTTTTACTTTGAATTTAATAAATAATTATTATTCATTTTCTGTAAGGAAAGCTAGATGCGGAAACAACTCTCCTAACATCAAAGACTCAGGGAAGAATTCAGAGGTACTTTTAAATTTTCAATTACAATCCAATTAAGATACACTTGAAAGCAATAACAAAAATAGAGAATTAAACAACACACACATGAACACTATCTTTATGTGGGAAAACCCTTACTGGAGAAAAACCCACCACACCAAGAGAAGTCACTTTGTATTACAGTAACAAGAATTACATACAGAGATCTAACTTATCTTTTTGATGTCAATTTACAGTAGCATTCACAATAATCAACCTCGTACAAAACATTCACATTACAATGCTCTTAGAATTGAATTCATCCATTGATCATACAATCACACAACAATCCATCAAAATATCCAACAATCTAACTGAGCATCATCTGCAACTCCAGAGTATATCCCCTGTCTGTCGAGCTTCCTCTCAGTAACGGCCGCAACAGTCCAACTGCTAGCAGTTCCCATTCGGCTTTTTTGATTGGTCGAATACAAGCCGCATAGGATGGTCTTCACTTGGTCAAAGCATTAAACCTACATTGGCATGTCGGTGAGACACTAACCGTGTCTCCTCAATGCCAAAAATCTAGTCTTTGATATCGCCAAGAGTCCTTACTATTGGCAAGAGGTTACACCAAGTCCAAAGAGCTATCACTAAGACTTATCACTTTCGTTGAGAGATCATACCGAGCCTTTATTTTATACTGAAATGTTCAATAGTCGGAAAGACTTATCACTTTCACCAGAAGATCATACTGAGGTCCACAAGTTATCATGAAGTATTCACCTATCACCAAGACTTATCGCTATCATTGAGACATTATTTCAAAGTCTTAAAGTCACACTGCAATGTTCCACTGTCGATGAGACTTCATTGATCACTAAGACTTCATACCGAAGTCTCAAGGCTACCCTGAGACCACCTTTCACCAAGAGTCATATCAAACACATCCCACAGCATTGGTGAGACTCACTTGTGTCACCAAGAGTTCATAGCGACCCTTTTCATTACCCCGATGACTCCAAAAGATAACTATCGGCAAGACATTCATATCGGTAAGACTTCATACAAAAACATAAACATTTTGGCCAAGTCTCCCCAATATCCGATAAACACCAACAGTTGGTAAGAGATCTCCACAGGCGGTGAGAGATAGAAAATTCACACCAAACGAAATGTCACAACAATAGACTCCTTTGGAAAGACTAAAGAAAGGTCATAGCAACCTGTACAACCCATAAGGTTCCAAAGCTGCTAGTCGACCAGACACAAAAGATGTCACACCGACTTGGCTCTCTTAGAGGTTTCAACCTGTGGGATTGAGGCATATATTTGCAACAATCTCCCACTTGACAAAGATTACATAGGCACCTCCAGAGCACAACGAAACTATTAAAAAAAAATGGGCAGTAAGGCCCATCAAACTGGTAGACCACCTGAACTTGTCTGTGCTCACTGGCTTCGTCAATGCATCTGCAACATTCTCTAGAGTATCAAATTTTTCCAAACTAACCTTTCCATCCTCCACCATATCTCATACAAAGTGGTATTGTACATCTATATGCTTCATCCTGGCATGGAAAGTAGGATTCTTTTCCAGACAAATTGCACTCTAATTGTTACAAAAAATAGTTATTTTCCCTGCATCAAAACCAATGTTAGAACATAAAAAATTTAGCCAGATTGCTTCTTTACAGGAATGTGTTGCTGCCATGTATTCTACCTCTATAGTGGACAAAGTGACTACAGCCTACTACTTACTCATCCAACTCACTGCACCACCATTCAACACGAAATGATATCCACTAGTGGATCTTCTGCTATCAATGTCCCCTACCCAATCAGAATCCACATAGCCTCAAATGCTGAGAGTCCTCTGTGATTCAACCAAGTTCCCATGGTAACATAAAGAATATTCTAAAGTGCCCTTCAAATATCTAAAAACTATTTTCATAGCATCCCAATGTGTCCTTCCAGGATTAACCATAAACTAACTAAGTACTCCCACTGCTTGGGCAATGTTTGGTCTTGTACAAACCATTGCATACATGAGACTACCAACTGCACTAGCATAAGGTACATTGGTCATGTCCTCCATCTTTGGAGGATATTTTGGATAGTCTTCAACAAATAGCTTTGTTCCCTGCAAAACTGGAACAACTAGTTGCTTGCAATCATTCATGCAAAATCTCTCTAGAACAGTCTTGATATACTTACTCTGATTGAGCCAAGTTTTCTACTATTCCTGTCCCTAGTTATCTCCATCCCCAGAATATACCTTGCTATACCAAGATCTTTCATTTCGAACTTAGCAGAAAACTGAGACTTAAGATCAGAAATCATCAACTTACTATTGCCTATGAACAACATATCATCAACATAGAGAGCAATAATAAGAACTTGATCACTTTTAGCTTTGTAATACACACAATGATTAGATTTTGATCTTACAAATCCCAAAGACAATACAAAAGTATCAAACTTCTGATACCACATTCTAGGAGATTGCTTTAACCCATACAGAGACTTTTTTAACTTGCAAACCAATTTCTCTTTACCTTTCTCCACAAAGTGCTCAGGCTGGGACATATAAATCTCTTCTTCGAGATCACAATGAAGAAATGTTGTCTTCACATCCATCCATTTGACCTCTAAGTCATACACTGCTGCAAGTGACAAAAGAAATCTGATAGATGTCAGCTTAGCTACAGGAGAAAAAATATCCCCATAATCAATTCCCTCTACCTGGGAATAACCCTTCGCAACCAACCTTGCCTTGTATTTTTCCACATTGCCATCCAGACCTATTTTCTTTTTAAATACCCATTTGCAGCCAACAACTTTTTTTCCTTTAGGCAAGGGCACCAAACTCCAAGTATCATTCTTTTCTAATGATGCCATTTTTTCATTCATGGCTTCCAACCAAGAGTCTGAATCAGACATTCTAAATGTCTCTTTCATAGTCCTAGGCTCATCAATGCTAGAAATTAAAGCATAGTCACAAGTAGAATCTATCAAAGAAAACCCATACCTATCAGGTTGCTTTCTTTCACAAGTTGACCTCCTCACTTACTGAGGCTGAGGTTCTTCTTCTTCAGAACTTTCAGAACTACTTGAGCTCTCCTTAGTTTGAGGTACATTTTAATTTTCAATTCCTCTTTATCTGGTGTTGGAGGAACTTCAACTACATCCTTTTTGTTTTCTAATTTTGTCTCTGACTGCAGATCCAAGGTAGAAGGCTTCAGCTCACGAAAGATAACACTTCTGTTGTATAGAACCTTCTCTATATCAGGATTCCAAAGCTTGTATCCTTTTATGCTAGTACGATAACCAATAAAAATACATTTGACAGCCTTGTTCTCCAATTTAGATCTTTTCTCATATGACACATGTGCATATTCCTCACAGCCAAAAAAATGAATATGTCTTAAAGAGGGCTTCTTACCAGAACATGCTTCCAAAGGTGTTTTCTCAACAAGAGAGGAATTCTAAGAATGGTTTATCAAGTAACATGCTATAGCAACAGCCTTAGCCCAGAACTTCTCCTCTAAACCAGCACTACTCAGCATACTTCATGCTCTCTCCATCACTGTCCTGTTGAACCTTTCTACAACTCCATTTTGCTACAGACTGTAAGGTGTAGTTTTATGTCTTTTAATTCCATGATCTTTATAGTACCTCTCAAAATCATCAGAACAAAATTCACCGCCATTATCAATCCTTAAAAATTTTATTTTTCTTCCAGTCTGATTTTCTACAAGGTTCTTAAATTCCTTAAACCGACAAAACACTTCTAATTTAATTTTCAAAAAATAAAAAAATGTTCTTCTCGAATAGTCATCAATGAATTATACATAGTACCTTGACTTAGACAAAGAAGGAACATTCACTAGACCAAAAACATCTAAATGAATATAATCTAGCAAACTAGAAGATTTATGAGGACTAGAATAAAATGAAACATGATGCTATTTACATATATACAATGTTCACATAATTCAAATTCGAGGTTACAATCTTCAAGCCCCTCAACCAAGTTTTTATTCTTCAAAGTTTTTAAACCTTTCTCACCAATGTGGCCTAGCCTATGATGCCATAGCATAGTCTTTTCTGCTAGAAGTTTAACTTCCATAGAGTTTACAAAATCAGGAATTTCTTCCTCTTTTCCTCCATGAGTACCTTTTTGTGACTTGGCAGAGACACTATTGCATTGAACATCATGTGCATCCAGCTTATACAAGGTACCAATTCGAGCACCCCTTGCTAGCACCATAGAGCCTCTAGTCATCTTGTAGACATTTCTAGAGAACGTGACTTGCACCCCAATATCATTCAACATACTAACATAAAGTAAGTTTCGAGCCAGACATGGTATATGCATTACATCATTAATTCCCTTCACTCTTCCATCAAGGAATTGAATTATGACTCTTCCATGGCCAACAATCTCCAATGATGAATCACTTGCCAAATGCACCTTTCCACCATTATATTTTTCATACTTCGTGAACTAGTCTCTATGAGATGTCATGTGGAAAGATGCTCCAGAGTCAATTAGCCAGACATCATTTGATGCCTGCATAGCCAAAGCTGCAATGAAGGTGTTTGCATCACTATGAGAAGAATCATTGTCAGAAGAATACTTCTTCTTATTCTTCTTCTCCTCTTTACAATCATTTTGGACATGACCAGGTTGCCCACAATTCTAGCACTTTACCTTGGACTTCTTGCCAGGAGACTTTGATCTCCCCTCTTATTTTGATTTGGACTTCTTGTCCTTCTTCTTTCCTTTATATTTTGATCTACCTCTAACAGCAAGAGTCTCCTTCACCATCTCAGAAAATTTCCTTCTCATCTCTTCTGATAACAAAGAAGCAACAACATCTTCCATCTTGAAACTAGATGTTGTACTCCAAATAACCATCACCAGGTGATCCCAAGAATCTGGTAAAGAACACAATATCAGTATACAACAATCCTCTTCATCAATCTTCACACCAATAGATGTTAACTGTGTAATCAGCATGCTGAAAGCATTCAAATGATTAGCTATAGACGCTCCTTCCTACATTCTCAAAGTGTATAGCTTATTCCTCAAGAACAATTTATTCACCAAGGATTCCCCGTGATAAATAGATGTCAGTCTCTTCCACAAGGAAGACACAGTCTTCTCTTCATGCACATTCAGAAGAACAGAGTCTTCCAAACAAAGCCTTATTGTTGAAATATGTGCCTCAATTCTTACTAACTTGGAACTCCTAAAGGGAAATGTTGCTATGACATTGTTCATGTCTGGGTGACTAACTGTTTTGAAGCTCTTAAAATGTTCCTATTGCTATGATAGGGTTGAATTCTTGCCGACAAGTCTATCGCTATGACTTTTTGTGTTCGGCGTGACCTTTTGATGAATGGAAACCTTCGAGCGATAGTGTGATCTTATTGAGCGTCGGGGAGACTTGGGTTGTTGGTATTGGTCTACCTGATACAAAATGTCTCATTGACACCATTTTGCATATAGTCTTTGGTGTAACCTTCTATTTCAGTATGAGTCCCAGTGATCGATAAAGGTCTCGCCGACTGGGATGTAAAGCTATCGGGGTAAAATGTGGTTGTGGGGAGATGTCTCAATGATGCAGCTTGGTCATTCTGACAGGAGTGTTCTCGTGGTGTCTTCGTGGTAACAAAAGACTTCATTGAGAAGTCTTGGTGACTTGAGTAAGTCATGCCAATGGTCTTCGGTAAGACTTGGCACACTTAGAGAAAGGTTGCAGTGAAACACTTGAGTCTTGCCGACAGTATGTGTCATTCAGTGTAAGTTGTGTCTTGCAGTATGATGTCTCATCGAAATCATGGGGTCTTTCTGATAGAAGTAAGGCTTCGGTGTAGCATGCAGTGGTCGATGGGAAGTCTTGGCAAGAATGTAGTGTCTTGCTGATAGTTTATCTCATCACTATGACTTTTGACTTTGATATGAGTCTCTCTGAAATGCGATTGTTACGCCGAATGGAAATCACTTGTCGGCATGACTCGAAGACTTCAATAAGAGGTCTTGATGAGTTTGGTATGTCTTGCCAATGGTCACTCTAAGTTCACTATGACTTATGGTTTTTGGAATGAGTCTTGTCGAATGAGACTTCTCTCGCCGACTGTTGAGGAACCAATATCGATAGTGAATACTTTGTGGCATCGGGGAGACAATGTTAGTGTCTCACCGATATGCCAAAAAAGTGTGAACGTCGTTGACCATGTGACTATCCTGTGTGGCATCCTGCTAGACCAATCAGAGGAAGTGGTTTTTCAAATTGATGATGGTTGTTTTTTGTAATAGTTGCAACGCTGGAAAAATTGCTTGCAAGGAAAAATCATTTACCTAAAAGGAAATTGTCTATGATTGGAAATAGCAGATAAGGATGCATAGAAGACAAAATAAAAATGTGAATAAGTTTTAAAGAGGATCGATTTTGATTTGAATGTGACGGACAAATGAGTTGAGTCGGTTGGTTGAGAGAATATTTATGTAACTGATGAATAGTGAATGAAGCTATAGTAAAATACCAGAGAGTTGTATCTCTAAATTGTATGTAATATTTTGTTACTGTAATACAAAGTGATTCAACTTGGTGTGGTGGGTTTTTTCCCATAAGGGTTTCCCATGTAAATCTATTGTTCATTGTCTCTATGTATTTACTCTATTTCTGTAAATCTTTCATGTGTGTCTTAATTAGATTGTAATTTGAAAAATTAAAAGCCCTGCATTGCATTCTTCCCTATGGATTTGACATTAGGAAAGTGTTTTATGCACCTCTGCTTTCCTTACAAGTGGTATAAGAGCCTAGCCAGTTGTGTTTTCCTTGTGAGTGGGTTGGGTTTTTTTGTGTCAACCCTTTTCAATGGGAGTTTTGTAGAGGTCTGATAGTTTAATTACAAATTAAGATGGTGAGCACATCTAGAAGGATGGATATAGAGAAATTCAATGGAAGCAATTTTGAGTTGTGGAAACTCAAAATGGAAGATCTATTAGTAGATAGAGATCTTTGGGCTGCTATGTCTGGAACAATGCCTCAAGGCATGAAGCAAGAGGATTGGGACCTTGTAGATAAAAAGTCTAAAGGGTCGATAAGGCTCTATTTGGCAGACTCTATTCTTCTGAATGTGCATGAAGAAAAGACTGCATCTTCCTTGTGGAAAAGATTAGCACCTACATATCAAGGCAAGTCCTTGGTGAACAAGCTGCTCTTGAGGAAGAAGTTGTACTCTTTGAGAATGCAGGAAGGAGGGTATGTTGATGATCACTTAAATGCTTTCAACATGCTAATTGCTCAGTTGACATTTGTTGGTGTGAAGATTGAAGATGAAGATTGTTGCATGTTGTTGCTATGCTCTCTACCTAATTCTTGGGATCATTTGTTGATGGCTATAGGGAGTACAACATCCACTTTCAAGATGGAAGATGTTTTTTCTTCTCTGTTATCAGAAGGGATGAGAAGAAAATATTTTGAGATGGAAAAAGAGGCTTTGGCTATCAGAGGTAGACCAAAGGAGAAAGGCAAGAAGAAGGACAAGAAGTCCAGATCAAAATCAGAAGGGAGATCAAAGTCTCCTAGCAAGAAGTCCAAGGTGAAATGTTGGAATTGTGGGCAACCTGGTTATGTCTGAAGGGATTGCAAGGAGGAGAAAAATAAGAAGAACTCTTCTAGAAATGATTCTTCTCAAAGTGATGCAAATGCCTTCATTATAGGTTTGGCTACATGGGCATCAGATGATGTCTGGCTGATTGATTCTAGAGCTTCTTTCGACATGACATCTCATAGAGATTGGTTCATGAAGTATGAAGAATACAATGGTGGAAAGGTGTACTTAGCAAGTGACTCATCTTTCAAAAGTGTTGGTCGTGGAAGAGTCAGAATTCAATTCCCTGATGGAAGAGTGAAGGGAATCAATGATGTGATGCATATACCAGGTCTGGCTCGAAATATACTTTTTGTAAGTAAGCTGAATGATATCAGAGTGCATGTCACATTTTTTGGAATGGCTGGAAGATGACTAAAGGCTCTATGGTGCTAGCTAGGGGTGCTCGAATTGGTACTTTGTACAAGCTGGATGCACTAGCTATTCAATGCAACAGTTTCTCTTAAAAGTCACTTAAGGCTACTCATGGGGAAAAGAAGGAAAACATTCCTGATGGTGTAAACTCCATGGAGGTTAAACTTCCAGCAGAGAAGACTGTGCTCTGGCATCATAGGCTAGGCCACATTGGTGAGAAAGGTTTAAAAACCTTGAAAAATAAAAACCTGTTAGAAGGGCTTAAAGATTGTAACCTTGAGTTTGAATTTTGTGAACATTGCATATATGGAAAGCAACACCATGTTTTATTTTATTCCAGTCCTCACAAATCTTCTGGTTTGCTTGATTATATTCATTCTAATGTGTTTGGTCCAATGAATGTTCCTTCTCTATCTAAATCAAGATACTATGTGTCAGTTATTGATGATTATTCAAGAAGAACATTTATATATTTTTGAAAAGTAAATCAGAAGTGTTCAGTCAGTTTAAGGAATTTAAAAACCTTGTAGAAAATCAGATTGGTACAAAAATAAAATGCTTAAGGATTGACAATGGCAGTGAGTTTTGTTCAGATGAATTTGAAAGGTACTGTACAGATCATGGGATTAAAAGACATAAGACTACACCTTATACTCCACAAGAAAATGGAGTTGCTAAAAGGTTCAACAGGACAGTAATGGAAAGAGCATGAAGTATGTTGAGCAGTGTTGGCTTGGATGAAAAGTTCTGGGCTGAAGCGGTCTCTATAGCATGTTACTTGGTAAACCATTCTCCTAACTCTACTCTTGTTGAGAAGACGCCTTTGGAAGCATGGTCTGGAAGGAAGCCCTCTCTAAGACATATTCATGCCTTTGGCTATGAGACATATGCATATTGGCCATTTGAAAAAAGATCTAAGTTGGAAAACAAAGTTGTGAAGTGTATTTTTATTGGCTATAGTGCTGGCATAAAAGGATACAAGCTTTGGAACCCTGAGACTGAGAAGGTTTTGTACATCAGAAATGTTATCTTTCGTGAGCTAAAACCTTCTACAATGGATTTGTAGTTAGAGAAGAAATAAAAAAATGAAAAGGATGTAGTAGCAATTCCTCAAACACCAAATAAAGAGGATTTGAAAAATCAAAATGTACCTGATACTGAGGAGAGCTCAAGCAGTTTCTGAAAGTTTTGAAGAAGATGAAGAACCACCTCATCCTCAGCCTGTGAGGATGTCAACTCGTCAAAGAAAACAACCTAAAAGGTATGGGTTTTCTTTGATAGAGTCTTCTTGTGCCTATGCTCTAATTTCTAGCACTGATGAACCTAGGACTGTGAAAGAGGCATTTAAAATGTCTGATTCAAACTCTTGGTTGGAAGCCATGAATGAAGAAATGCCATCATTAGAAAAGAATGATACCTAGAGTTTGGTTCCATTGCCTAAAGGCAAAAAATTTATAGGCTACAAATGGATATTCAAAAATAAAATTGGTCTAGATGGTAGTGTAGAAAAATATAAAGCGAGGCTGGTTGCAAAAGGTTATTCCCAAGTAGAGGGAATTGACTATGAATAAATATTTTCTCCTATAGCTAAGTTGACATCTATTAGATTTTTTTTGTCACTTGCATCAGCGTATGACTTAGAGATTGAGCAGATGGATGTGAAGACAACATTTCTTCATGGTGATCTTGAAGAAGAAATTTATATGTCCCAGTCGGAGCACTTTGTGGAGACAGGTAAAGAGAGACTGGTTTGCAAATTAAAGAAATCTTTGTATGGTTTAAAACAGTCCCCTAGTATGTGGTACCAAAAGTTTGACACGTTTGTTTTTTCATTGAGATTTGTAAGATCAAAATGTGATCACTATGTATATTACAAAGTTGAAAGTGATCAAATTCTTATCATTGCTCTATATGTTGATGATATGTTGTTTATAGGCAATAGTAAGCTAATGATTGCTGATCTTAAGTCTCAGTTGTCTACAAAGTTTGAAATGAAAGATCTTGGTGCAGCAGGGTATATTCTGGGAATGGAAATAACCAGGGACATGAAGAATAGAAAACTTTGGCTTAGTCAGAGTAAGTATATCATGATTGTTCTAGAGAGATTTTGTATGACTGAGTGCAAATAGTTAGTTGTTCCAGTTACACAGGGAACAAAGCTGTAGACATCTAAATTTAATCACTCCCATATGATTAAATTTACTCCCTTTTCATCTATTATATTAAATATTAATTTATTAAATTAATATTACACCTTTTGTCTCATATCTGTAAAGTATTTAATTTAATAACTAAATGCTTTATCTTTCACCTTCTTCCTCTCTAAATTAAATAAATACACCAATTTATTTAATTTAGTCATTTTTGACCCTTTTGATTTAAAATCAATTTAAAATTCTTCATTCTCTCTCTCCTTGTCATATCCTCCATGATCTTGCTCTAATCTGAATTAATTTAATTAATTCATGATTATGATGTGCATCCTCTTAATCAAATATTAATGTCACATCCTCCTACATTTGTCACTTGCCTCTAATCTTCCATTAATTATTCTAATCAAATATTTATACAACCTTAAGCAAGGTCATTAGCCATATTTAGCACCATCTTTTTAGTCAACCTTTGCATTTATCTCTTTTTAGCATTGACCCTCTTTCCCATGTGAAGTTTTAATTCACATTCTATCTTCCAAGGCTTCTAGAACCTTGGACTTGTCATATCATCCACATGTGACCAAGTCCCACCTTTTTGGAGCTCGCCTTTTATCCTTTAGACTCTCCTAAGAATGTGAATTTTTAATTCACATTTATTTCTCCAACCACATCTCCTTTTCCCATGGAGATTTTTGAGGAATTCCAAAATTCCTCAAATGTCCCTTTCACTCTCACTTGGGGACAAGAAATTGTTTTTTGAGGAAATCTTCTCACTCCCCAAGGTACTTGGAAGGTACTTGTCCTTCCTCCACCTCACTTACACCTCATCTCCTCTTAGCCACTTCACCATCCACGTGTCAAGATGCGAGGGCTTGTGAGTTCTTAACCCACCATAGCCCTTCATCTTGACCTTGTTGGATGAATCTCAACCGTTGAATTCTCTAGAGAATTCAAATTCTTCTATAAATACCCCCTCCTCAAGGGCATTTTCAACACTTTTCATTTTGAGCAACCTTATGCTGCCAATTTGAATTCTCAAGCATTTGCTATTATTTAGCCATCCATTTAGTCATTTTGCATTATCAATCTTGCATCTAGTAACATCAAAAGCCATCTAAGGAGCATACAAACTCATCTAAATCAAGGGTCAACCAAGGAGTCTTCAACAACAAGGAAGGTTTAATCGATTTGCATTTTATTTCATCTATTTTCCTTATTTTATCACTCTTTAGGCTAATCATTGAAGTGTTCTTAGTGTTTTATCACTTGCATTTTAAAATATTTTGCACATTAAAATAGGGTAAAATTCCAAAGTACACATTTTTGGCACGCCCAGTGGGACCCACAAATGGGTTTTTGCATTTAACCTTTATTTTTGCTAAGTATTTTGTAGAAAAAGGTCACAGAAAGATGGCAACGCCCTCTGTTTTAATGCAGAAAGGTAGCAGCACCTTCTGTTTTACCGTAGAAAGGTGGCAGCGCCCCTGATTTTGCCGCAGAAAGGCAACAATGCCCCTGATTTTATCACAGATAGGTGGCCACACCCTCTTATCTGCTACAGAAAGGCGATCATTCCCTACATCTAAAAAATTTGTTTTTTTCTAACAATTTGTTGCAGTTAGGTGTATACATCATTTTGCTTAGAAGACTTTTCTAACACTTTCTTGTAGTAGGGCATACAACTTTTATTTTTCAAAAATCTGATAAATTTTCCTACAGAGGGGCTAATATGCCCTTTCATTTTGAAAGGCTCTTTTCCTCTAACATTTTACTACAGAAAGGCGGCAGCACCCTCTGTTTTACTGCAGAAAGGTGGCAGCGCCCTCTATTGTACCGCAGAAAGGCGGCAGTGCCCCTGTTTTACCGCAAAAAGGTGGCAACACCCCTGAATTCACTGCAGAAAGGTGGTAGTACCCCTGATTTTACCGCTGAAAGGTGGCTACGCCCAAAAACAACACAGTTTGGAAGCATATTATGGCATAATCAACCAAGAACAAAGGATAAGATAGCTAACATTTGCTTGTAGGGCCATCTATTTGATCAAATTTTTAAAAAAATATCCTTGTTGTCTAAAGATAGTCTAATTAGGGGGAAGTAACCTTTATTGCTTGTTGTGTTTGTTTATTATTGTGTCACCCAAGGGGCATTAATTTGTTTTCACTCTCCTCTTGCACTTCGTGTGAGCCTGGGGAGTAGTTGGAAACGGTTAGTGTCTTCTTTTTAGTAGGACCTGCTTGGGAATTTCATCACCCCAAGGGAAAATTCCACCACGCGTACCGGCGGGGTATATAAAGGGGGGATAATGAAAGTTGTACCCCAATTCAGTCACGTCGTAATTGGCGGAGTGTCGAAGCTAGGGTGATACCTAGATAGACGTGAAGAGTTGGTCTGAGCCTTTCAGTATCTCACTGGGGTTCCCGACTCATGCCTGTGACGGGCTGGTGTTCATGGTTGTGCCTCACGTACCGAGAGTATATCGAGGACTCCCTAGAAGCTTTGTACATCCTAGATTAAGACCTTTCCTAGCCATACCCTTAACATTAATCATAGGATTGTGCTTGCTTGAAGTGTCTTCTTATGAAAAACCTATGAAATCTTTGATACATTGGCCTTATTTTATTATTTTGAGTCTTTGCCATAGCCATTGCCATCAAAACCAAGCCCTGATTTACTGCAGAAAGCTGACTGTGCCCCTGAATTCACTACAGAAAGCTAATTGCGCCCCTAAATTCACTGCAGAAAGCTGACTGCGCCCCTGATTTACTGCAGAAAGCTAACCACACCCCTGATTTATTGTAGAAAGGTGGCTACGCCCCTGGTTTACTGCAGAAAGTTGACCATGCCCCTAATTTACTATAGAATAGCAGCTACGCCCCTGATTTACTACAAAAAGCTGACCACGCCTCTGATTTACTACAGAAAGTTGACCACGCCCCTGATTTGCCACAGAAAGCTGACTACGCCCCTTTAACTTCCCGGGGCCATCATTTACAAACCGTATGTCGAATCGAATTCATCCAAAAACAAAAGTTTCTTAGTTTTTCAAGCTCTATCTAGTGGTACCTTCCATTTCCTCCTATCAATAATTTGACCATCCCGGGGCGGCCATGCCCTGCATCGTGGGGTGGACACGCCCCTAACTTCTCGGGGCTGTCATTTACGAACCGTACATCGAATCGACTTCGTCTAAAAACCAAAATTGCTCAATTTTTTGAGCTCTATCTAGTGGTACCTTTTTTTTCTTCCTATCTAATCAAACCAATCCATTCCTCTAATCAAATACATACAATCATCTAATCAATCCAAGCACACCAATCCTATCAAGTTCATCCAATCACAATTATCCAATCAACATCATCTAGTCATTTGATCCTATCCAATCAAACTAATCTAGTACTTTAATCAAATTTATCAAATCATCTACCTGATCCAATCATCCATCTACCGAATCCCATCTAAATCAAAATCAATCCCATCACATCATCCAATCATCCTAATTTGAACTTTAATCCAATCCTGATCTAAGCTTGACTTAAATCCCGATTTGAGCTTTAGTCCATCATCTTTGATCCATTTTATTTATCCTGTCATCATCATGAATCCTCATCCTCCATCAATAGTAGTCAAGGGAAACCCTAATTATGTTGACGACAATAACAAAAGTCTTGTCGATCAAGAGGTATACGACATAGATCCCCTTGACACTATCATATCTAGTAAGCTTTCTCCACCCACTTTCCAAAATCCAATTACTCCTATGAGCTATCCTGTTATGTCTTCATCCATGCCTAATCACACTCCTTATGCCACCTTTTACAATGGATATCCAGTATCTTCTTCATCCCCATATTTGTCATGTCCTTCATCTACATCATCCTCTTATCCTAATTTTCCATCCCAATACTCCTATTACAATTCCCCATCCATGTCCCCCTATCGTAATCCTCTTTCCCAATCTTCCCATACTAATCCTACATCCATGTCTCCTCATCCTAATCCATCATCCCAATACCTTTATTATAATCCATTTCCACATCTTCGTGTTCCACTATACCACCTATATCCATTTGTCCTAATCCATAGTCCATGTCCCCCTATCCTAATTCACCCCTCCAATATCCCTACCTTAACCCTCAATCCAATCTCGTTTCTCCATCTACTCATAGTCCCACATTCAATCCCATTCCTCCATCTAACCCTAGTCCACCAATCCATAATCCCTCATCCATTTCTACCACCCTAGCCAAGCCAACCATATGCAAGTCTCTCATTTCGGAAGTTCTCCAAGGACTCATGACAAAGAAGCCATCCCCAACTCCACATCTTGAAGTCATGGAACCATGCCATCCCAATCCATCATCCATGGTAACTAGTGATGAGAGCCTTCTCCATACCACACCTATCATTGTTGTTACCACCCCTAGCACTGATCAAACCATTGAAACCATTGAACCCACTAAATCCATTGAACCCACATCTCCTACTATGAGATCCACTAAACCCATCGAAGACACCCAAGTCCAATCCACTCCCTCTACTCCTAGATCCACCCAATCCATCGAAGACACCCAAATCCAATCCACTCCTCCCACTCCTAGTAGCATTAAAACCCATTCTAATGAACCTCATGAATCCTCCATACTCCCATCTCCCCCACTTAAACAGTCCCTCCACCACTCTGTCATGTTTCCATCCACACAAGATTAGTCACACCAAGAGCCTAATCCAAAGCATGCCAACATATCCCCTTCTCTAGATCAAGATCCTACCATCCCATCTAGTCCACCTCAAGATCATAGTCCCCCATCCATTCCATCCCATGATCCCCTTGTCATTCAAGCTTCCACTGCTCCATCTCCATCTCCATCGCATGAGCCCACTATCACAAATCCAAATCCTATCATATCCCTTGATCCCTCTCCTGATACCACCCATCCAAATGCTGCTATCCCATCATCTCCCTCTCATAATCCCCCATCATCACCTAAAACTGCTATCCCCACACCACTTGCATATCCCCTTGGTACCCTCACATTCTTCCATGGTGGCCTCCTCGCAGAAGAAAAACACAGTGTATATACCACCCATCATCCTCCATCTAATAATGGACTCGCATAATGTTTTCAACATAACACAAATCCTATCATGGATCACATGCTCAAGAAAATGAACTATCAAGGAAAAGGTCTAGGCCTTCATGAGCAAGGTATTTTGGAGCCCATCAAAGTTAAAAAACAAATCTGTATGCAAGGTCTTGGACTTATTTCCCACGACTCACAATCTAAAGATGTTGGTACAACCTCTAGACGTCGTCAATGATCCTTTTCCAAAAGAAATGTCAGCTCTTCCCATCACTCCACCAGACCATATGTTGCCATCCCTCCTCCTCTATCGTATCGCCTCAAAACAATCGTCCATATTTCTCCTTCATCTGCTCCATCCATTTTGGGTCTTTACATCCCTCCATCTACCATCTCCCACCCTTCATCTACTCCATCCATCTTGGGTTCTTATGTCCCTCCACCCACTATGACTGCTTTCGGTCCATATATCCCAAGATCACCTCCTCCATCTCATCCTTTCATCCATCCAACACCTATCCATCTCATCCATCATAAACATCCCTCGCACATATCCTATAATCAGGATCAACAAAGGCACATACCTAAACATCCTCCATCTACACATAATCCTCATAATTCTACCTCCATCACTCCACATCATCCATCTCCTCACACCCATCCCATTGCTACTAAAAGCACTTTGGTTGTTAAAGAAAAAATGCATAAATCCAAGCATCCACATGAATCTATAGCTCCCCATGTCCCCTCCAAAAGATATGGTGAAGAAAAGAAAAATCTAAATATACATCAAATCCATAGGCCACAAAGGCCAACCAAAGCAAAGATCAAAACCATGTGGATCCCAAAGAAAAAAGATGTAATGCCATCACATGAAAAATCTATAAGAACATCCAAAGTCGCTAATCCAAAAGCTAATCATACACCCCTTTCATCTCCTAATTCTATTTTGGGTCCCTATGTCCCAAAATTCACCATTCCATCTCCTCCATTATCCCCACATTCTCCATCCCTTAATCCTATTATCTTTTCACATCCACCACCACATGTGCCAATGTTGGTCTTGAACACATCTCCCCATCACATATCCACCCCATCATTCCATCCATACCCTTTGCAACATCCCATCCATTATCCCATGTATCTCCCCTCTCAAATCCCTCTAATTCATCCTCTTGCATAATTCATTTATCCTCATAAGGTTGTACCAACATCCAATAGTCAGTTCGAACAAGGGCTATTAATGCCTCATATAGAACTTGAAGCTTAAGTCCTTCATCCATATCCTTATCGCATGTCTTCTAAATCCACTTATTTTCCTCCCTATCCTTTTCCATCTCCATTTGCATGATATCCAAAATACAAAAAATCAAAAAAATCAAAAAAAAAAAAGTAAAGAGAAATAATCCATCCAATGGTGAAAACTTGGCAAACAAGCGCCTTGGATAAATACCATGATGAAAACCTGGAAAATAGGCATCATGCATAAATCCCCATCTACACTTGTGGGCAACTTCCTGATATGCATTCCCTCCATCCGCTATGCTTCTAGCTATGCACCCGTCTTCCTGTTATCCGTCCTCTTCATAAATCCCCCCCATCCCACCTATCTTTCGCATCCTACCATCCTTCTTGTGATCTTGATCAAAATAGGGGAACCTATCTATGCATGCTTTGGACACCTATTGGTATACATTCCCTTCATCCATGCTCTATCATATTACTTAGTCACCCATCGTATCCTCATCTAGTTATCTCCTTTATTTTCCCATCCACTTGTCTTCTATCCCTCATGCCTCCTCATATATGACATTTCTAGAGTGGGGGAATCTACTTCCTTTGTGACATAGTCCTTGGAGACATCATCTATCATAACATCCCTTCATCTCCCTATCCATCTATCATAGCATCCCTTCCATCTCCCCATCCTTATCTTTGTATCCATCTATCCTAGCATCCCTTTCATCTCCCAATCCTTCTGTCCCTATCCATCTATCACAACATCCCTTCCATCTCCCCATCCTTATCTTTGTATCCATCTATCCTAGCATCCCTTTCATCTCCCAATCCTTTTATTCCCATCCATCCAAACAATCCCTCCCATCCCCCATCCCTATATCTCTATCCATTCTTTCATCTTTATCCTCATCCCATCTTACAATCCTTTGTCATTGGTATCTGGCTATAGGCCTTCCCCCATGTAACCCAATGCCATTTATCTCATCGCCATCACCGTTGCTTCTCTTGCACATCTTTCCAATCCCCTATCACTTTTCATCACTCATCTATCTATCATATCATCCTCCCAAGTCATTTTAATGCTTTGGATAACTATCCCATCCCTAAGCTTTATGTGATTGTCATCATCCTATCTAATCCAACAGGTCTATCCTATCTTGTCGTATCGGTCCCATCTTTTTATCCACTTATCCTATCATCTTATCATCCTTTATCCATTGTTTTCCTTTGGTCTTGTCGAACTACGTTGCCCCTATGCTTTCAAGTAGGAAAGGTTGATCATTTGATCTTCCCCCAGGGTTCCATCATCGATCTTCATTGTCCACTTTGCTCTTCTATCGTCTATCATCGGTCATTCTGCTTTGTCCATCTACTCCTCTATCATCTAGCATTAGCCTTTTTGCTTTCTCCGTCCACTCCTATATCATCTATCATTAGTCTTGGCTTTTGTCTCTCCGTTCCTTGTCATCTATCATCATCATTCATCATCCTCTTTCTACTTTTATCCATGGTCAATCGACAACCTTTTACTGAACTACAAGGGCTCTACGTTTTCACGTAGGCAAGGCTAATCTTTGATCGACCCCCGAGCCCCTTGGTCTTTAGGTTGTGTCAGTCTCATGTCTTGTCTCCCTTGTGTCGTGTCATCAAGCTATTCCCTTATCTAGCTGGTTCTTAACAAACAAGATCCACTTGTATCAACAAATCCAATCAGTTTTGAATATCCTACATCATATCAATCTTTTAGCTTAGTATCCATCATCAGTCTCAATAGGATGTATCCTTCTTAACAGACCTCATCAATCCCATCTATCCCCTTGATCCTATAGAAAAGGACATTTGAAATTGATTGCAATCTTTTGATGCTTTTGTCTTTTGTTTATCATTTGAGCTCCCTATCTTCACTTGTCAAGGCCACCATAGTCCATCATATTATGGCATGTTTTGATTGGTCCACATAGGGGCATATCTTGATCTTTTGTTTGATTGTGTCTTCTTGGTTGTCCCACGTAGTACCCACCAAGATCCTCGAGGTCTTGTGTTATGTTGGGGCATCCTTTTGTGCTTGTGGTTATCTCAATATTTGGCCTGACCAAGGTCTTTCTTTGTGACTTTGGGGTGTTGGGATAGCCTTCTTGTATGTTGTGTTTGTTTCATTCATTAGACACTAATACGCCTTGGTTCCACATACCCTGGCACTGGGTGTCTTATGCTATAGCAAAAATCAATGCTCTGAAGATGGCAAATCACATTAGGACTGCATTTCATTTTCCATTCCATCATCTTGCATGTATCCCCCATCCTCCCATCTATCAAAATTCCCCCCATCCCTTCACCCTTCATCACTCTCCCTCATCTATCCATCCAATCTCTTCTCATCAACAACACTCCCCCTATCATCTTTATACCTTTCATCCATCTCGCATCTCAATCCTATCCTCATCAACTCATACCTCGCACAAATAATCTAATCAAATCCTTGGTCTTGTCCCCAGTCTTGTTACCCACCTTGACCCATCATCATCATCATCCATCTATATCCTTCCCTATCCCTTCAGTGTTGTTTTGGGATGTATCCTTCCCTCATCAACAACACTTTCATCCTCATCATCGGGAGGTATTCTTCCCTATCATTTTGTGGTATTTTGGGATGTATCCTTCCCTCATCACTACCACTAAGTGGGATGTATCCTTACCTATCCTCGTGTTGTTTTGGAATCCATCATTCCCTCATTGACAACACTCCATCCATCATCAACCCCTTTTGGCTTGTACCTTGACTAGGGCAACATCACCTTTTGTCCTAAAATCCATTTTTACTTCATCCATCTCCTATCGCTTATCCTCTTCTCTTGTCATCTTCCTCATCTCCCCTTGCATCACATCATCTATTTCGAGAGCACACCCATGTTCTCTTCAACCCGCATGTCCTCTTGAGGGGGCATCCTTAATCCCCAATCTTCAACCTTTTCCATGCTAGGGGCATCACCATCTATCATTTTCTCCCTCATTTGCATTTTAGTTTTCTTCGAAACACTGTTATTCTAACAATATTTCGAAAAGGGGAAAAATGTAGACATCTAAATTTAATCACTCCCATATGATTAAATTTACTCCCTTTTCGTCTATCATATTAAATATTAATTTATTAAATTAATATTACACATTTTGTCTCATATCTGTAAAGTATTTAATTTAATAACTAAATGCTTTATCTTTAACCTTCTTCCTCTCTAAATTAAATAAATACACTAATTTATTTAATTTAGTCATTTGTTACCCTTTTGATTTAAAATCAATTTAAAATTATTCATTCTCTCTCTCCTTGTCATATCCTCCATGATCTTGCTCTAATCTGAATTAATTTAATTAATTCATGATTATGATGTGCATCCTCTTAATCAAAGATTAATGTCACATCCTCCTACATTTGCCACTTGCCTCTAATCTTCCATTAATTATTCTAATCAAATATTTGCACAACCTTAACCAAGGTCATTAGCCATATTTAGCACCGCCTTTTTAGTCAACCTTTGCATTTATCTCTTTTTGGCATTGACCCTCTTTCCCATGTGAATTTTTAATTCACATTTATTTATCCTAGATTCTCCTCTTCCCTATGTGAATTTTTAATTCACATTTTATCTTCCAAGGCTTCTAGAACCTTGGACTTGTCACATCATCCACATGTGACTAAGTCCCACCTTTTTGGATCTCACCTTTTATCCTTTAGACTCTCCTAAGAATGTGAATTTTTAATTCACATTTATTTCTCCAACCACATCTCCTTTTCCCATGGAGATTTTTGAGGAATTCCAAAATTCCTCAAATGTCCCTTTCACTCTCACTTGGGGACAAGAAATTACTTTTTGAGGAAATATTCTCACTCCCCAAGGTACTTGGAAGGTACTTGTCCTTCCTCCACCTCATGTACCTTTTGGCCACCTTACTTACACCTCATCTCCTCTTAGCCACTTCACCATCCACGTGTCAAGATGTGAGGGCTTGTGAGTTCTTAACCCACCATAGCCCTTCATCTTGACCTTGTTGGATGAATCTCAACCATTGAATTCTCTAGAGAATTCAAATTCTTCTATAAATACCCCCTCCTCAAGGGCATTTTCAACACTTTTCATTTTGAGCAACCTTATGCTGCCAATTTGCATTCTCAAGTATTTTCTATCATTTAGCCATCCATTTAGTCATTTTGCATTATCAATCTTGCATCTAGTAACATCAAAAGCCATCTAAGGAGCATACAAACTCATCTAAATCAAGGGCCAACCAAGGAGTCTTCAATAGCAAGGAAGGTATGATCGATTTGCATTTTATTTCATCTATTTTCCTTGTTTTATCACTCTTTAGGCTAATCATTGAAGTGTTCTTAGTGTTTTATCATTTGCATTTTAAGATATTGTGCACATTAAAATAGGGTAAAATTCCAAGGTACACAGAAGCTATCTGTTGAGGATTGTCCAAAATATTCTTCTGAGATGGAGGACATGACCAGTGTGCCTTATGCAAGTGTAGTTTGCAGCCTTATGTATGCAATGGTTTATACAAGGCCATACATTTCCCAAGCAGTGGGAGTTCTTAGTTGGTTTATGGCTAATCCTAGAAGAACACATTGGGATGTTGTGAAGAGAGTGTTTAGATATCTAAAGGGCACTTCAGACTATTCTTTGTGTTACCATGGTAACTTGGTTGAATCACAAAGAACTCTCAGTATTCGAGGTTATGTGGACTCTGATTTGGCAGGGGACATTGACAGCAGAAGATCCACCAGTGGGTATATTTTCATGATGAATGGTGGTGCAATGAGTTGGATGAGCAAGCAGCAGGCTATAGTTGCTTTGTCTACAACAAAGGCAGAATACATGGCAGCCACACATGCCTATAAAGAAGCAATTTAGTTGAAACATTTTTGTTCTAACATTGGATTTGATGCAGAAAAGATTACTATCTACTGTGACAGCCAGAGTGCTATATGTTTGGCAAAGAATCCTACTTTCCATGCCAGGATGAAACATATAGATGTACACTATCATTTTGTACAAGATATGGTGGAGGATGGGAAGGTCTCCTTAGAGAAATTGGATACTCTGGAGAATGTTGCAGATGCATTGACGAAGCCTGTGAGCATAGACAAGTTTAGGTGGTGTGCCAGTTCGATGGGCCTCTTGGCCCATAATTTTCAGTAGTTTGTTTATGCTCTGGAGGTGTCAGTAAGATCTTCTTCAAGTGGGAGCTTGTTGAAATATGTGCCTCAATTCTTACTGACTTGGAACTCCTAAAGGGTAAAGTTGTTGTGACATTGTTCATGTCTGGGCAACTAACTATTCTGAAGCTCTTAAAATGTTTCTATCACTGTGATAGGGTTGAAGTCTTGCCGACAAGTCTATCACTGTGACTTTCTATGTTCGGCGTGACCTTTTGGTGAATGGAAACCTTCGGGCGATAGTGTGATCTTATCGAGCATCGGGGAGACTTGGGTTGTCAGTATTGGTCTGGCCGATACAAAATGTCTTGCTGACACCATTTTGCATATAGTCTTTAGCGTAACCTTTTGTTTCGGTATGAGTCCTAGCGATCGATAAAGGTCTCACTGATTGGGATGTAAAGCTATCAGGGTAACATGTGGTCGTAGGGAGATGTTTCAATGATGCAGCTTGGTCACGCCAACAAGAGTGTTCTCGTGGTAACAAAAGACTTTGTTGAGAAGTCTTGGCAACTTAAGTAAGTCATGTCAATGGTTTCGGTAAGACTTGGGGCACTCGGAGAAAGGTCACAGCGAAACACTTGAGTCTTGCCAATAGTATGTGTCATTCGGTGTAAGTTGTGTCTTGTGGTATGACATCTCACCAAAATCATGGGGTCTTGCTGATAGAAGTAAGGCTTTGGTGTAGCATGCAGTGGTCGATGGGAAGTCTTGGTGAGAATGTAGTGTCTTGCCAATAGTTTATCTCATCGTTGTGACTTCTAACTTTGATACGAGTCTCTCTGAAATGTGATTGTTACACCAAATGGAAATCACTCATCGACATGACTCAAAGACTTTGATAAGAGGTCTTGACGAGTTTGGTATGTCTTTCTAATGGTCTCTCTGAGTTCACTATGACTTATGGTTTTCAGAATGAGTCTTTTCAAATGAGACTTCTCTTGCCAACTATTGAGGAACCGATATCGATAGTGAATACTTTTTGGCATCGGGGAGACAATGTTAGTGTCTCACCAATATGCCAACAAAGTGTGAACGTTGTTGACCATGTGACCATCTTGTGTGGCATCTTGTTGGACCAATCAGAGGAAGCGGTTTTTCAAACTGATGATTGTTTTTTGTAATAGTTACAATGCTGGAAAAACTACTTGGAAGGAAAAATCATCTGCTCGAAAGGAAACTGTCTATGATTGGCAATGGCAGATAAGGATGCACAAAAGAAAAAATTAGAATGTGAATAATTTTTAAAGCAGATCGATTTTGATTTGAATGTGATGGACAGATGAGTTGAGTCGGTTGGTTGAGAGAGTATTTCTTTAACTGATGAACAGTTAATGAAGCTACAATAAAATATCAGAGAGTTGTATCTCTGAATTGTATGTAATATTTTGTTACTATAATACAAAGTGATTCATCTTGGTGTGGTGGGTTTTTTCCAATAAAGGTTTCCCATGTAAGTTTTTTGTTCATTGTCTCTGTGTATTTACTCTATTTCTGTAAATCTTTCATGTGTGTCTTAATTAGATTGTAATTTGAAAAATTAAAAGCCCTGCATTGCATTCTTCCCTGTGGATTTGACATTAGGAAAGTGTTTTCTACACCTCTGCTTTCCTTACACTTATCAGCCCCTTAGAATTTCTATCTGCAAGGTCTCAATCTTCTTGCTTCATGCTTGTAGGCTTCGTTCTAGACACAGCAATCCAGAGATCACGATCAACCAATAGATCTTCCATCTTAAGTTTCCACAACTCAAAATTTATGCCATTGAATTTCTCTATTTCAATCTTTCCTAACGTGGTTTCCATATTAACCTGTAATTTGAATTAACAAACTTCTACAAGACTCCCACTGAATAGAAATTGACTCAAAAAACCCAACGTACACACAAGGATAACACAACTGGCCAGGCTCTGATACCACTTTTAAGGAAAGCTAGATGTAGAAACAATTCTCCTAATGCCAAAGACTCAGTGAAAAATTCAAAGGAACTTTTAAATTTTCAATTACAATTCAATTAAGATACACTTGAAAGTAATAACAGAAACAAAGAATTAAAAAACACACACATGAACACCAGATTTATGTGGGAAAACCCCTATGGGTGAAAAACCCACCACACCAAGAGAAGTCACTTTATATTATAGTAACAAGAATTACATACATAGATCTGACTTATCTTTATGATGTCAGTTTACAGTAGCATTCACAATGATCAACCTCGTACAGAACATTCACATTGCAATGCTCTCAAAATTGAATTCATCCACTGATCATACAATCACACAACAATCTATCGAATTATCCAACAATCTAACCGAGCATCATCTGCAACTCCAGAGTATATCCATGACGCCCCTATCTGTCGAGCTTCCTCTCAATAACGGCCGCAACAGTCCAACTGCTAGCGTTTCCCATTCAGCTTTTCTGATTGGTTGAATACAAGCCACATAGGATAGTCTTCACTTGGTCAAAGCATTCAACCTGCGTTGGCATGTTGGTTAGACACTAATCGTGTCTCCCTGATGCCACAAAGCCAGTCTTCGATATCGCCAAGAGTCCTTACTATTGGCAAGAGGTTACACCGAGTCTAGAGAGCTTTCGCTAAGACTTATCACTTTCGCTGAGAGATCATACTGATCCTTTATGTTATACCGAAACGTTCAATAGTCGGCAAGACTTATCGCTTTCTCTAGGAGATCATACCGAGGTCCACAATTTACCTTGAAGTATTCATCTATCGCCAAGACTTATCACTATCATTGAGACATTACTCTGAAGTCTTAAAGTCACACCGCAATATTCCACTATCGGCGAGACTTCGTTCGTCGCTAAGACTTCATACCGAAGTCTCAAGGCTACCCCGAGACCACCTTTCGCTAGGAGTCATATCGAACACATCCCACAACATCGGTGAGACTCACTTGTGTTGCCAAGAGTTCATAGTGACCCTTTTTGTTACCCCAATGACTCCAAAAGATAACTATCAGCAAGACATTCATATCGGTAAGACTTCATACCAAAACATAAACCTTTCGGCCAAGTCTCCCCGATATCCGATAAACACCAATAGTCGGTAAGAGATCTCCACAGGCGGTGGGAGATAGAAAGGTCACACTGAACAAAATGTCATAGCGATAGACTCCTTTGGCAAGACTAAAGCAAGGTCATAGCAACCCGTACAACCCATAAGGTTCCAAAGCTGCTAGTCAGCCAAACATAAAATATGTCACACCAACTTGGTTCTCTTAGAGGTTTCAGCTTGTGGGATTGAGGCATATATTTCTAACATTTTCTATCTAAATTATGACTAAAGTCCTGATGATAGGCTGATTGAAAAAAATCTATAGCTTTCAAACGGTATCAAATTTTTTGAATCTGAAAAATGTGTCACATTCTATGCTTTGCATACTATAGGAATAAAAAAACATTGAATTTCATGAAGTTTTGAACAACTTAAGGTGGTCAAACATATGAGTTTTTATATTTTTTAAAAGTTGTAATAAAAAAATTCATAATTAATTATTTACTTCGAAAAAAATTACAAAAAAATATGTATCACATCGGGACGTGAGTCCTCTACTTATATCTAAAATCTTATTAAAAAATATTATCATTTTATTGTGGTTAGGGTGGTCAAAGAGACACCTACTTCTTATTTTTTCCCTAAAATTCAAGTACTACTCCATTGAAATTTCAAATTTTCACCAAATAGATTTTTGCTTTTTTAAATAAACCTAGTAGTTTAGAAACTACATTTATATTTCTACAGATTCTATTCTTACATATTTTTTAAATAATATAGATAACTTATTCAATATTTTACGTCAAATTTCCTAACTCTAATTTTTCTGAATTTTTTGCCACTTAAGGGACTATTTTTTCCATGATGATCTTGCACATACCCATCCACTAGAAATAGGGAAGAGAAAAAACAAGATGAAAGTGAAGGGAGTAAGGACAAAGATAACAATAATGAAAAGGATGATGAAGATAGAAGGGAGAAATAAAATAGAGATAATTCCTTTGGAAGTCATCTGAGGAAGAAAAAGAAGAAGGAAAGGAAGAAGAAAAGAAGAGAGAGGAAGATAAGGAATCCATTTTGGTTGAAAAGAGCAAAGGAGAAATTTCCAAAAGGCTTGAGCCATCAAAGCCATCTAGAGAATCATCTAGAAGTACTCTTAACTTAGGTCTTCTTTCAAGACTAGATGTAATCCAACTTGCACTTCCACCTCAGTTAGTTAAGCTATCATCTCACCTAGGTTATCTAAATTTAACAAGCATTAAAACTAGTGATAGAATAAAACTAAGTCACACTTTGCTCAGCTCTATCACACAAGAGGTTACAAAATCATATCAAAAGGGAAATGAATTAATAAATGAAGCTATTAAAGCTTTGCAAGAGACAACCCTTGATGTTACTTCAAATAACTCTTTAACTCCAATTGAAAATTTAAGGATTATAGTTGATTCAGTTGAAGAATACACATCTAACCTCAAGGAATAGGCTCCAAAATTTTTAAATAATGGATGCACAATGTCCTTGAAACTACAACCTTCAAGAGAACCTTTTCCAAGAAGAAAGTGAACAACACAAAAAGTGTTGAAACTAAGGGCATGCAAATGGAGATTACTATTGATATCTAAAATATGATTACAAATGTACAAATGCCTTGAATATATAGGCATGAGAGAGATGCAAGATGCAATATGATGTTGTCATGTGTCATGATCTAACATGTGACAACATGTGAACCCTACCTAGGAAATGTTAAAATATTAAGATAAGTTCTAGAAAGACAACTCATCTTCTAGAAGGAATCTTATCTCCTACAAACATGGAAAGGGGAATTACTCCATTATTTATGATTTATCTAATAATGCAACCTATAATTAATGAAAGACCTAAGTTAACTTATGCTAGTGTAATAAATAATTAATTACACTAACAACCCCCCATAAGTGCAACTTAGGGAGGAAATGAAAGATGCAGTGATTATGCAATGATTATGATAGATGATGGGTCCTAGCTACATGATGGCCATTTTAGGTACCCATTTACATGATGAAAATGAAAATTTAACTAATCTCCCACAACCAAAGAAAAGGGGAAAACCTAGTGGGAAGAAAACCACTCTCTAAAAAGGAGATGAAATGCAGAGAAGTGAGAAAGGATGGGAATGATGGAGGATTCCCAAATACCTCCCAAGTACACCATCTATCACATGGATAGAATAAAATCAATGGCCCCCACATAGGATGGAAATAGAGAGACTATATAAGGTATGTGTAGGATCATCATGGAAAAAGAAAGCCCTTAAGTTACAAAAAATTTAGAAAAATAAAAGTTAGGAAACTTGATGTAAAAATTTGAATAAGTTATCTATATTATTTCAAAAATATGTAAGAATAGAATCTGTAGCAAATTTAATGTAGTTTCTAAACTACTAGGGTTCTTTTTTAAAAAAAATCTATTTGGTGAAAATTTTAAATTTTAATGCAGTAGTAATTGAATTTCAAGGAAAAAATAAGAAGTAGGTGTATATTTGACCACCCTAACAACAATAAAATGATAATATTATTTTATAAGATTTTAGATATAAGTAGAGGACTCATGACCTGATGTGATGCATATTTTTTTGTAATTTTTTTCTAGGTAAATAATTAATTATGATATTTTTATTACAACTTTTAAAAAATATAAAAACTTGTATGTCTAACCATCTTAACTTGGTCAAAACTTCATGAAATTCATTTTTTCTTTTTTTAATCCTATAGTATGCAAAGCATAGAATGTGACACATGTTTTGAATTAAAAAGATGTGATACCATTTGAAAGCTATAGATTTTTTTCAACCAGCCTATCAATCAGGACATTAGTCATAATTCAAATAGAAAATGAATAATAATTACTTATTAAGTTCAAAGTAAAGCATAATTTATATTGGTGGAAAGCTAATAATATCCTTTAAAAACCCTTTTTATTTCAACAATTTTGGGTAAAAAAAAGTCATCAGCCACACACCCTTCATATTGCCACTTTTTGGCCCATCATGATCTTGCACATTCCCTATAGCCCCCCTAGAACATGAGATCACCTAGAAAAATGGTAAGTGTCTAAAGAAAAAACAAGATCCAGTGTTGACAAACAACTTGTATCCCTTTCCGAAGAAACAAAACCAAGTGCAAGTGTATGGATGCTTCCCATTCCAGATAGGAATTGAAGGAAGGATGAATATGGATGTTGATGATGTCTCTAAAAACTACTCATGTTCCTCATTGCTTGATGAAGATGAAGATGCCACAATCAACTGAGGTACATACCCAATCAATGAAGAATGTGACAAACCAGGACAATGCAAAAACTTATGTTGAAAAACATCCAAAGACTGTGATACAATGAATGTGATGGAGACTAGATTGCCCCCCTGAATGAAGTGTCCTCAAAACCACCGAAAGAAGTTTGAAGCAACAAAGGTGTCCAAACCACATGTCTCCCACTAGGAAGAAGAAAATCTAATGGCAGATGTTGAAGAAACTCCAACTCTTGAATGAAATGAGAGAGAAGAAGTCTAATATATGAAATCTCTGAACAGAAACCAAGTGCCTCCAAGATGTATCAAGATCTCCAATCGAGGTTGAGATAAAGGAATGTGGAGACTCAAGAAAAATCTTCAAAGTACAATATGAATAGAGGAGTGATATCCCCTCAATAATTCCCTCCAAACCTATAGAAGTAGCCATGCCAGTGATACCTGAAACAAAGCCATCTTGTGATTTCAAGTCTAGAAAATAGAATGTGTCCTTATGAATTATGATGGAAGCCTCAATAAATGAATTTGGAAAAGGAATCACTAAATGTGAAGGGATACCAATAGTCTCTGATGGAGGAGGAACATCTGAAGAAGCCTTGTCAACCTCTTCAGAAGATTCAAGGCAATCCAAACAAACAACCTCCTGCATAGCAATATCATCATGGGGTACCTAATATGAAGAATGATATTTTGAATCATGACCATTGGGGAAGGGTGGAGTATTTGAATCTCCATATATCTCCCAAAGCTTAGTCCAAAGTATATGAGGACAATCACAATCAACTTGCATTGAAATGATCTCCAAGATAGTGTATTTGCAACAACTCCAAGAAAATTCATGAATACCTTCACTTGGATGGGGAACTATACCATATAGATGTGGAAATAAATAAAGTGATTGGAGATGGTGGATGATCCAATCTTTCCATTATTGATAGTTTCCCTTATGCAACATAACTAAGGAAGGAGTATATGCAATCCCCATAATGTACTATGAGATTTCTCCAAATATATAAAGACAATGACCTTCAACAACAAATAGAAACTTCCAAGGATGATATGCAACTAAAGTGATGCCACCCAATGGAAAACACCTTTTCCAAGCTTCAGGATATCGAAGTTATTGAAAAAATGTACCAAATTGAAAAAATCAATGCAAGAGTACTTGGAGCTAAAACTGATCAAAGTGTCTTAACTAATAAAAAAAACTAAATTATCTTCCTGATGCCGTTGGAATCACTAAAATTCAATGAACGGTTGTGAAGATATGATCCTTTAAGTCCATATTAGGGTTTTGACTTCAGTTGACTGTAGAATTTTATGATAACAAAATTCTAAAAAATTCATGTCACCATTGGAAAGTACAAAAAATCCTCTCTAATGGTATCTTGTTTGTTGAATTTTGATACCATGGGTGAAAGTTATGAGAAAACTTTAAAAATTCCTATATTAGGTACTCTATAGGCTAACGTGGTGCAAATAATTAGCCCCCTTCGGGCTCACTCCTAGTTGTTGATGTGACCGCAGGGCTATGAGTGGCAAAAAATAGTGCCACCTTGATGGTGGTGGTGGGGCTGAGAGGTCGGGTGGAGCGGCGATCTTGGGAAACACCACTGGTGGTCCTCCACTTGGCTATAACAAATGATTTCTAATGAGACCTTCGACTTGTGATGGGAGCTCGAAGCTTTGGAAAAGGGTAGATGCACAACAAACCGATGGGTGGTGAAGACTTCGACACTGGTGATAAACAACCAGTAGGGGATGGGCGGATTGATGAGTGGTCAGTGACAACATGGATGTGATGGGTCGATGTACGATGGAGTAAAAGCCAACAAATAGGCTGACACATGTACACCCTCCTATAGCCAAAAATAAATGTAGCTAACCATGAATCTCTGCAGAATTTTGAAAGAAAGCTAACAAAAGTGATTTGATAAATATTTGATTTTTAATATTGCTAGATCGGAAATTAAAAATCAAAGAGGAATTTTGAATATTTATGCCAACAATATAAATAAAATAAGCCTGATTATTATTTGTAGAAATTTTATAAAAGATTGAACCCTATGCCAAAAAATAAATATATTATAGCTGCAGAAATAAAAAAATCAAAACCATTTGATGTTGACTGGTAATATTAATATGCATTTGCAAACTATGGAGAAATTGCCTGAATAATATTTTTTTTCCAAACAATTAGAAAAAAGCCCTGATTTTTCTTAAATGAAAAATGGCCTACTGCTAAAAAAAAATTTCCTCAGAGGACAACTAACTGGGGTGGATTTTTTACTAAAAATTGTATGGATAGTATGATTGATTTTGTAAACCCTAAAATACCTATGATGGCTCCTGGGTGGATGAATCTGATTTTGATGAATGAACAGATGATCCTAGGGTTTTGAGGCCTTTTGAAGACAATGGTAAGCTTAGATCTAACTCAATCTACTCCAAAAATCAGCTTGGTCCCGGGGTGGAGTCAAGTAGCCTACAATGGAAACCTTCAAGCCTAAAATGAATCTCTCTCACCCAACTTTCTTGATCCTAGGATGAACTCTCAATGTAATGGCTCTGATACCATGTTGAAATAATGGATGCATAATGTCCCTGAAGTTGCAGCCTTCAAGAGGACCTTTTCCAAGAATAAATTCAACCACACAAATAGTGTTGCAACTAAGGGCATGCAAATGGAGATTACTATTAATATCTAGAATATGATTACAAATGTACAAATTCCTTGAATATATAGGCATGAGAGAGATACAAGATGCAATATGATGCTTCCATATGTCATGATCTAACAACATGTGAACCCTACCTAGGATATGATAAAAGATTAAGATAAGTTCTAGAAGGATAACTCATCTTCTAGAAGGAATCTTATCTCCTACAAACAGGGAAATGGGAATTACCCCATTATTTATGATTTATCTAATAATTCAACCTAGGATTAATGTAAAACCTAAGTTAACTTATGCTTGTGTAATAAATAATTAATTACACTAACATAAAAGATGTGGAGTTGAGTCTGCTAGAGAAAATATTGATGTTTCTGCAATAACAAGTGTATAGTTGCACATGACAAGGCTTCTCAAACTTTGAAAGAGTTAAGAGAGTGTAATGGGGAAGCCTAACTGCTATTTTTTTACTACATGAAGTGGATAGAATCCACTCAAGCTATGAATGATTTAATGGAATCAATCAAGTCTCAAATTTCAGATGCTTCTAGATATTTAAATGTTGCAGATGATAGAAACTATGTTAGCTAGGTTTCTATTACAGATCTTCAAAGTAATTTTTGCATCCTATAGAGGTAGAAAGAAGAGGCTATGAGATGGTATGCCCAACTAGGAGACCTAGTTGTGTCCAAACATGTCTTGATATCAAATGCATTGATGGAAGTAGAAAAACTTGACAAAATGAGATTTTCACCATTTACTCTGGAAGAAGGAGAAGAATTCCTGGTGGAAATAGAATCTATGAAGAAAACACTCTCTAGGGCTAAAGGAGTCTAGGATGATGGAAAGCCTACTTGAGAAGTGATTCTCAAGGAGCTACAAGGTGCCCTTGGTTCCTAATTTGAATTTCTTTTCAAATTTTCTCGGTCCCTTCTCCTTGATTTCAAAGGGGGAGAAGACGTGAAGAGGAGATAAGTATGTATAAATAATTTCATGTACCTATGTTAGGGGGAGTTGAGCACAATTTTGTTTTAAATTTTTTTAAGAAAGTTTCATTTTTGGAATATGTTTCCATCAATGACAAAGGGGGATATTTTTGGAAGAATGAAGAAAGTTCCCTCTAGGTTTGTTGTCATTGATGCCAACATTCATTGGTAACTGACTAAGTAAATTTTGCATACATTATGATCTAATATTTTGGTTTTAAAATCCTCTCAGTATTCAGTGTATTCAACAGGTATTGGAATATTAGTATGAATACTAGAGTGGGTGATGGGATGGATTACATTGTGTGGTCTAAAATTTCATGATTATGGATTAGATCTGTATCAAAAAGTTGATTATCCATTGTGGATAGCCCTTGGGAAAATCTTGGAAGGTGTTATTATTGGATGATTCAATTGAGGGGGGTGATGTGGATTATTTTAAAAAAAAATTGTGGATGTGGGAGTGGTAGTAGAGATGGAGGCTTCTTGTAGGAACACTTCTAGTTCAATACATCTGATCATAAAGTAAAATAAGGTGGATAGGTTATAGTCATTGCTAGATATAAGTAAATAGTTTTCATCATGCTCAAGAATATTATCTTGATATATGCCTAATTTTTCACTATGTGATCCATGAATATTATTAATATGATCATTTTGTGATGAATTTTCAAGATGATCTTCAATAGTGATACCTTCCTTTTCAATCAAGTCCTGAATAAGGTGTTTCAATTTCAAATAGTTGGGAGTTTTTTGTCCTTTTACCATGTGGTAGTAATAGAAATCAATGTCTTTCCACCACAATGATTTAATTTATGGCTCAAATGAATTTATTTCTAGAAGAGTGACTATATTTTTTTTGGATAAGTTTTTGAAGCATAGACTTGATGGGTTCTCCTAAAGGAGTGAATTTTCTCTTTGAGTTGTTGTTGAGTTTAAGATGTGGCATGGGATTTTATTGGCTAAGTTCCATCACCTTTGTAAGATGGAGACAAATGCTTCTTCATCATTTTATTTAGTTTTGAATAATTCTATCATTTTTGTTTCATGATCCATGTTAGATGAGAAATGTGAGATGAACTTATCAAATATTTCATTAAATGTCCCTATGCCACCAGGGAATCTAGAAAACCACTTTGTGGCTTGCTCTCATAGGATCCTTGGGAAGAGGCACAATAGATATGTATTATTATGAATCACCTCTAAACAAGCTCCCTAATACTCTCACATGTGGTCAAGAGGGTCTCCCTTTCCTTTGTATTTTTTGAATTTAAGAATTTCAAAGTGATGTGGAAAGGGTGGAATATATAACATCATTTTGAATGGGTAGGGGCATATAACTTCTACATAATATCTCTTTCTTTACAACCCTGTATGGATGTTTGATATTTGTTATTGCAAGTTTTTAATTTGAAAAGATAGGCTATTAGGATCTATTGGGTGGTGTGTTGATTATATTGTAAGCGGATACAGAATGTGATGAGTGTTGAACTTGGAGGTTTTTAGATGGTGAGGGTTTTTGATGACCAGATGTGTTAGGGTCAACATATTATTTTAGATGATGATGGTGTTGTGAATCAAGGTTTTGTTGGGGATACATATAATTAGGGTGGTTTTTCTATTGATATGAGATTATGATATTTTGAGTGGAGTAGGTGTTATGTATGTTGTAATTAGGATTGCACTTGGGAGCCTATGAAGGTTGTGTCATGGGTTTGGTCACATATTGAGTACGTGGTATATTTGATGAGTTGATATGAATAATTGTTAATCGATGGGAGATGTTAGGATTGTTAGGTGGATATTGATATGGTGGTGTTTGTGAAGGATGAGACGATTGTGCATGTGGATTATTTGTCAATGTAGAGGTAAGATACTAACCATATGTAGCATTGGTGATGTGTGTGGAGAATTTTGGATCTTGAGTTTGGATGGGTGGTATCCTTCCCTATGTGAAATTGGTAGGAATGGTATTTTGTAGAATTTTCACCATAATTTGTAAAGAATTAGTAGGAGGATTGTTAGGTGTTTGAGTAGTGATATTAGGTTTTGGTCATAGTGAAGATGGTATGTTATTATCAAAACTGGTTTCTCTCAAGGTCATGGATGGAATATAATTGGTGACATTTTAAATTTGTGATATGTCTAAAGTGGATGGTGATCTATCCCATTATTGGGAAATATTTTGAAAATAATTGATCTAGTTTAGCTACTAGAACTTCTTCAATTAGTTTCATCACATGAGAATTTCTTTGTGCCTTATCCAACTCTATGGGTGTTCCATATTGTATGAACTTATCAACATTTGGACTATTGTTAGGAATGAGAGGGTGTGGTGCTTTGACACCCCTCAGATCATATGTGCTTGGGTTTTCACTATTATTTTTGTATACTGGATCCAAGAATGTGTGTCATGTTTGGATTCTAAGGATTATGTATTTCGTTGTTGAGTTGAATTTGCACTAGCATATGAGATTTGGGATGATATGTTGTAGATGAAATTTTTGGTTTCAAATTGGTCTTAGGAAAAGACACACTTTAAGTTGGTATTAAATTTTTTTTTTGATATTGTAGTTGGATAAATGTGTTTAGGATATGAAACATAAAATGATAAAAGTTAACTAGGCCTCATTTTTTATTGTTGTTCTTTATAGTACATGCTTGTCCTAGACTAATGTGTCCAAGCAAAGTGATATGATAAGGAACTTATAAACATAAGAGTAGAATAATGACTCTAAGAAAACATGTTCATAGATATTGATACTAATTTAACAACTTACTTGAGAATGATAACTTTCCAAGTAAAATGTCTAAACTAGGGGATATTGATAAGAAATTTAAAAGACTAGTGTATGAGAATGTTTTGATATTGGTTTAGTGTAGAACAATGTATCCCTTTACATTTTCACACTTATTTGGGCCCCCTAGTTAATTTGGACTTAATTGTGCCTTAATTTAGTGTTGTAAAATGTATTTTTTTATACTTTCACACTTATCTAGGGATCCTTTAATTAATTGAGCTTAATTTTCCTTAATTGACACCTTAATTCATTTACCAAGCCTATTTAATTGCATTTTTCCAAAGAGGAAACCTTACATTCATTAATGCCTAAACATGAAACTTCTCATTGAGCAATGTGTGTCCTAGGTTCAGGGACTTGGGACCAATTCTCCCATGAGAAAATGGGTCCTCCCTTGACCTTAGGAACAAAATTATAATTATGTTTTTGGTAGGATTTTAATATCTCGAAGTGTATATTAAGATGTCAGCTTGTGATATTTGAATCTAGAGAAATTGAGGATACATATCTATAAATATAAGTTTATTTCACTATGTTTCACCTAGAAGATTTCAAGAAGCATTCCTAAGGAAAATATCATGATCAAGGGAATTCAAGAGAAAATTTATCATAGTTTTATTGCAGCAATAAAGTGTTGGATTTTGCGGTTTTGTTGATGATATATGGTTGTCATTGATGTCAACACTATTAGCATTATTGTATTGAAGGTTGTATATGTCAAGGATATTGAGAAAATTGTTAAAAGAAGAGTTGTAAGTTGTTAGTGGAACAGTGAAGGTCATGAAGTTATTTTTTTCTATACGTTGTAGATCAGATGTTTTGGACTAAAGGGTTTATTGTTGAGAGTATATATTTTATCTACCAAAAGTTTCAAGGGTCCACATGAATAATTGGTTGTGTTGTGTTCTGAAAGTGTTTATGTGGTCTTTGTCAGTGTTCCTAATTGAAGTTTGTGTAATTCTGGTAATCTCAATTGTTGGGGATTCCTCTTTGTTAGTTTTTGATGTTTGTGGATGTTTCTAGATCATTCTCCATCATTTTTGTAGGTCTACATTGATCGGTGTGCTCATGGTCAAATATTTTTCTTGTGCATGTTTGGGTTTTCATGTTCTTGGCTGACATGTTTGTGGTAACATGTTGCGGATCCTTAGAGATTTAAATTTGAATGTTTGGCACACTTGTGAATATTTTTTTGGGTTGCATCATTGTAATGGCCAACGGTGTTTAATTTTCATTGAAAATTAAATTGTTAATTTGGGTTGACATTATAAATATGTTTTTTTTTTTGGTTGACTATGTGGTTGATGTAATTCCATAATGTGGATATATATGAGTGATTGATTGAGTGAAGTTAGTGTGTGTGTGAAGTGAGAAAATCTAGAGATTGTGGAAGTGTGTGAACATTGATCTATTTATTTGATTGTTGAGCAGAGTGAGAGTGAAGAGTGAAAGAGTTTTTATGTTCTTAATTGGAACTATAATCGAGCTTGTGTAGAAGTTATTTTCTCAATTGATACCCTCCATATTTAATCATATTTTGTATTGTTGGGCAGTGATCCCCTTTTGTATTTGAGCAGTGAGCTCTAGGTAGTGTTCCTAAATGCATGTGCATTCCCCTTTCTATTTTCATTATACTTTTAATAGGGTATAATATTGTGGACTAACCTCCACTGTGGTTTTTCCCCTAACAGGGTTTCCACGTAAAAAATATTTGTGTTCTCTGTGTTTCTGATGTGTTGATTGTTTATGGTTTTCTATTCATTCATCATATCTAAGAGTAAAGTTAAGTAAAGATTCAAAAGTTTAGTATTCTATGACAACTAATTCACCCCCCCTCTCAGTTGTTTTTCCTTGTTTTTCCAAAAATTGGTATCAAAGCAGGTTCCTCTGAAGAAGTTTAAAAGCTTGAGGTGATCTGAGATGGCATCATACAAGAAGGATAGTCCCAGATTCAATGAAACAAACTACTCACTATGGAAAGCTAGGATGGAGTGTCATTTGAGGTGTATTGGTGAACCCTACTAGAAGACTACTAAGAATACATATGTTATTCCTCAGAATAGTCCTTCCACTGCTAATGAGATTAAAGAGGCTGAAAATAATGTTAGGGCTATGGAAGCATTGTTAAGTGCTCTAACAGATTCAGAAATGACAAATGTGATAGGTCTAAAGACAACTCATGAGATTTGGACTAAGCTGGAAACTTTGTATGAAGGATATGTACATGTGAAGATGGCTAAGCTACAAAGTTTGAAAGGAAAGTATGAACATTTCAAGATGGGTGAAGATAAAAATATTTCCTCTTTTATGCAGAGAGTAAATGAACTACTGATGGGTGTTAGATGTGTTGGAAGTACCATGGAAGAGGAAGAAATTGTAGCTAAAGTGCTTAGATCATTGCGCCCCTCTTACAAAGCAAAGGCTTATGCTATTGAAGAAACTGGATCATTGATGAATATGACAAGTGATACACTGATTGGTAAACTTGTTGTTTTTGAGTCAAGTGAATTTGGTGAATCTATTCTAAAGATTGAAACTGCATTTAAGGCTACTGTATCCAGAAGAAACAAGAAAATATATGATTCAAGGGAATCTTCTAGAAATTCATTCAAGTATGAAGAAAAAATGAAACAACTTGAAGATGAAGAAAGAGAAGTAGAAGAATTGGAATCACTAATTGTGAAGAAAGAAGGCAGAGGACAAGGTAAGTATAAAGGAGTGTTTCCTATTAAATTTTTTTCCTATAGTAAAATAGGTCATTTTGCATCAAGATGTCCTAAAAGAGTTCCTAGATCTAAGCCTAACAATTCTAGATTCCAAAAGAAATGTTACTATTCTAAAGAAGTGACTGATGATGAGTTTGATAAAGATAATGAAAATGAACATGAATGGGTTTTCATTGCTACCATTGAAAATAGTCCTATGGCTACTGAATCTGCTAAAGTTGAGAAAGCTCTTGCAAACCAAATTGAAGATAAGGATGAGTGAGTTATTGAAAATGAATGCTCACATCATATGACTAGTGACAAAAGAAAATTTGTAAGTCTAGAAAAGTATGATGTAGGGTTGTAATATTTGGAGATAACAATGTTGGTGTGATTCGTGGCAGAGGATCTATTTGTCTTGGCGGTAAGCACAACACTGATGATGTTCTTTATGTTGAAGGGTTGAAGCACAAATTGTTGAGTGTTGGACAGATGGTGGACAAGGGTTATGATCTCTAGTTCAAAGATGGTAGATGTAGGATAATTGGAAGCTCTGGAAAGGTAATTGCTTCAGGTAAAAAGACAAAAGGTAATATTTTTCACCTAAATACTGCTAGTGAAATTTGTTTAATTGCTCAAGTAGATGAAAGTTGGTTATGGCATAGGAGGTTGTATCATGTGAATTTTGATAACATTTTCAAAGTAAGTTCCACTCAAGCAGTAAGAAATCTACCTAATCTAGTGAAGCTTGCTAACACAATTTGCAAGGAATGTTAGATGGGAAAACAAGCTAGAGTCTCCTTCTGGAGAAAACAACATCATACAAATCATTTGTTGGAGCTGGTGCATACTGATCTCTATGGTCCCTCCAGAATTAGAAGTCTTCATGGTGAAATGTACTTTATATTGCTTATTGATGATTATTCTAGGATGATATGGGTAGCTTTCTTAAGAGAAAAGTGTGAAGCATTAGAAAAGTTCAAAAGTTTCAAAGCTATGGAAGAGAATGAGAAAGGTCTAAAAATCAAATGCTTAAGGATAGACAAAGGTGGTGAATTCACCTCCAGGGAGTTTAATTCCTTTTTTGAAGAACATGGGATTAGAAGACAATTATATTTCCCCTGAACCCCACAATAGAATGGAGTTGTAGAGAGAAAGAATAGAACAGTTTTGGATGTTGCTAGAACAATGATGATAGAAGGAAATTCCCCTCACATCTACTGGAGTGAAGTTGTAAGTACTACTATGTACACTTTGAGCTAGGTAAATGTCAATGGTAATTCCAATAAGACTCCTTTTTAGCTATGGTTTGGCTATAAGCCTATTGTTACATATTTCAAGATCTTTGGAAGTAAATGCTATATTAAGAGAGATGAGGATATAGGAAAGTTTAATGCAAGAAGCGAAAAAGGAATATTTCTAGGTTACTCTACCAAAAGAAAGGCCTACTGGTGCTACAATAGAATACTAAGAAAGATGGTTGAGAGTGCAAATGTCAGAGTTGATGAGGACTCGGCTAGATCATCTATATATTGTGGATATGATTCAAATGAAGATAATACAAATCAAGGGAAGAATGCTCAGACACAGAATCAACTTCATATTGTGTCATATGTTTCAGTAAAACAACTTCAATTTGTTATAGTAAATCAAGTAAGTTAGGAAGGAGAGACAAGTACAAGTGCATAAGAGAGAATAGAAGAACCAAATTCCAAAGAAAGTCCTAAAGTTCCAAGGTATGTAAAGCTAAACCATTCTGAAAATCAAATCATAGGAGATAAGAGTAAAGGTGTGCAAACTAGAAGGAAGATAGCAGAAGAGTATTGTCTGATTTCAAAGATTGAACCTAAAGATGTCAATGAAGCCTCCAATGATGAACACTTGATGGAAGCTATGAAAGAAGAACTAATGCAGATTGAAAAGAATGATACATGGACACTTGTTCCCAAACCTAAAGATAAAATTATGATTGGTACTAAATGGGTCTTTCAGAATAAGCTGAATGAACAAGGTGAAGTGGTATAGAATAAAGCAAGACTGGTATGTAAAGGGTATTCACAAATGGAAGGTATTGATTTTGAAGAAACCTTTGTCCCTGTTGCTAGAATTGAAGTTGTTAGATTATTTCTTTCTTATGCTACATATAAGAACTATAAAGTATATCAAATGGATATGAAGTCAGCCTTTCTAAATGGAGAACTAGAAGAAGAATTTTATATTGAACAACCAGATGGATTTCAACTAAATAATAAGGAAGACATGGTTTTCCGATTGAAGAAAGATCTATATGGACTTAAGAAATTCCCCAGAGCTTGGTATGCTAGACTAGACAAATATTTACTAAAGCTTGGATTCAATAAAGGTACTGTTGATAGCAACTTATATTTCAAGTCGGATAATTACAGAGTTAATTATTGAGTTCTTTGTTGATGAAATTATTTTTGGAGGAGATGATAATCTGTGTATGAATTTTGTTGATTAAATGAAGAGTGAATTTGAGATGAGTATGATTGGTGAAATGAATCTCTTCCTGGGATTACAAGTTACTCAGTTAGACAAGGGGATCTTCATATCTCAATCCAAATATGTGAGAGAGGTGTTGAAGAAGTCTGGCATGGAAGATTCAAAAACATGTTGGTACTCCCATGGTAACCGGAAGCAAGTTAACACAAAATGATGATTCTCCTAAGGAAAATCAAACAAGACATATATCAATGATTGAAAGATTGCTCTATTTAACTCATATCAGACTAGACATTATGAATGCTATATGTATGGTTGTTAGATTTTAGGCTAATCCAAAAGAATCTCATGTGACTGTTATAAAGAGAATCTTTAGATATCTGAAAGGAACAATTGATTTTGGACTTTGGTATCCTAAGGATGATGATCTTATTTTGAGTGCATATACTGATGCGGATTGGGAAAGAGATGTAGATGATAGGAACAATACTAGTGGTGGTGCCTTCTTCCTATGAAAGAATTTGGTGTCTTGGTTGAGCAGAAAGCAGAATTCCATTTCTCTATCTACTGCTGAAGCAGAGTATATTGTTGCTACAAACAACTGTACTCAAGTGATGTGGATGAAACAAATGTTGAAAGATATCAGGGTGGTATATGAAGAACCTATTGCCATATACTGTGACAGATCAAGTGAAATAAACATTTCAAAGAATCTGGTGCTACACTCTAAGACTAAGCGTATATTTATCAAGTTTCACTTCTTGAGGGAGAAAGTAAATGAGAAAGAAGTTAGACTAGAGTATGTGCCTACCAAAGAACAAGTTGCAAACATTTTCACTAAGCCATTTCCAAAGGATTCTTTTGAACATCGCAGAGAAATGCTAGGGGTGATTACCCCTCCTGATAAGAACTAAGATATGAATTTACTTGCATCAATTTGTATGCTTTAAAGCTATATTTCTTAATGTGGATTGATGTTTCCATGGATGCTACTTAGGGGGAGCAGATAGATGTGTTGATATGTGGTTCAGAGCTTGTATGTGGAAAGATAATGCTTATCTTTGCCATTGATGTCAAAGGGGGAGAAGAGTCATGTGAAAAACTAAGAATTATCTGGGGAGAAGAACATGTAGGAGAAGTTGAGGAAGAAGAGTCAGAATATAAAGGGGAGTAAGTGTTGATTGAGAGTTGTGTTTCCATAAATTCCAATGGGGGAGATTGTTGGATGTTTTCGTTGTGTTGCTGATATGTGGTTTTCATTGATCTCAACATTATTAGCATTATTGTATTGAAGGTTGTATATGTCGAGGATATTGAGAAAATTGCTAAAAGAAGAGTTGTAGGTTGCCAGTGGAACAGTGAAGGTCATGAAGGTATTTTGTTTTGTATGTTATAGATCAGCTATTGTGGACTAAAGGTTTTATTGTTGAGAGCATCTAGTTAATCTAGTAGAAGTTTTAGAGGTTCGCATGAATAATTGGTCGTATTGTGTTCTGATAGTGTTTCTATGGTCTCTGTCAATGTTCCTGATTGAATTTTGTGTAGTTATGGTAATCTCAATTGTTTTGGATGCCTCTCTATTAGTTCCTGATGTTTTTGGATGTTTCTAGATCATTCTTCATCATTGTTGTATTCCTACGTTGATCGGTGTTCTTGTGGTCAAATATTTTTCTTTTGCATGTTCAGGTTTTCATTTTCTTGGCTGACATGTTGGTGGTAATGTGTTGTGAATCCTTGGAGATTTAAATTTGAATTTTTGGCACTCTCATGAATATTGTGTTTGGTCACATCATTGTATTGGCCGATGATGTATAATTTGCATTGAAAATTTAATTGTAAATTTGGGCTGACATTGTAAAAAAAAATTTATTTTTTTTTGGCCGACTAAGTAGTTGATGTAATTCCATAAATCAAATGTATATGAGTGATTGGTTGAGAAAAGTTTGTGTGTGTGTGAAGTGAGAAAAGCCAAAGATTATGCAAGTGTGTGAACATTGATCTATTCATTCGATTGTTGAGAAAAGTGAGAGTGAAGAGTAAAGGATTTTTTATATGCTTAACTGGAACTGTAATCAAGATTGCATAGAAGTCATTCTTTTAATTCATACCCTCTATATTAAATCCTATTTTTTATTGTTGGGTAGTGAGCCCCTTTTGTATTTGAGCAGTGAGCTCTAGGAAGTGTGCCTGAATGCATGTGCATTCCCCTTTCTATTTTCATTATACTTTTAACAGGGTATAATATTCTGGAGTAATGTCCACCGTGGTTTTTCCCCTAATAGGGTTTCCATGTAGAAAATCTTGGTGTTCTATGTGTTTCTGATGTGTTGATTGTTTATGGTTTTCTTTTAATTCATCAGATCTAAGATTAAAGTTAAGTAAAGATTAAAATTTTAGTATTATGTGACAACTGATTCACCCCCCTCTCAATTTTCTATCCTTGTTTTGCCAACATAAAGATCCATTTTTTTATCTCATGGTCTTCTTGTATCATGCATGTTTTTGGATCTATAGTGTAGAAAAATGTATCCCTTTGCATTTTCACACCTAATTTAGGAATTATTATTAAAATGAACTTAATTACACCTTAATTTAGTGTTTTAATATGTATTTTATATATTCACATTAATTTTAGGGACCTATTAATTAAAATGGACTTAGTTGTCCCTTATTTTTAGTGTTTTTGATAATATAAGCAACATTTATAAAGTGTTGTACCCTTTACACAGAAATCCCATATGGCCAAAAAGGAACCAAGTTCATCGAACCATCAAAAAAGACTAAGAAAAAATAATAGAAACAAGACACAAACACAACATAGAAACAACAAAAACCCAACACTACACAAATCCAACCACTAGTTGTCTACACTTCTCGATTTCTGGATGAGAAGGTTTAAAGCATCATCCCCAATCTAGTTGGGACCTTCATCCATAGTATTCTTTTTTGCTTCCTTCTTGATGATATCTGAAAGTGTGATAGCTAGCCTATGTATTATTTTGATGGTGAAGTGATCCCAACTATTGAATTTATGTTCCAATTTAATAACCTACTATAGCATGTCGAGGTCCTCATCCTTTCCCTTCTTGCTCTATGTTTCCTCTTTCGTGCCATCTCTAGAATCTAAGGAGTGGGTGGAGTCATCCTTAAGCATTTGATTCAAGTCAAAGAAATTACTAGGGCCCTCCATGAAACCTTCTTCCATCTCCTCACAAATTTCTTCTTTTTCTTCAATTCTAGCTCTAATCTACTCTGAATCACTAGATATTTCATCCATAATAGCCCCTTTTTTGTTCTTTTTCTATTCTATGGGACCTCCTCACACTAGTTTGTTCCATCTGCTCAAAGCTCATAGCCACCACGGTCTTTCCTTTAAATTATTTTTCCTTGGTGCTTTTTGCTTAGTTATTAGTGGTTTGCAAGTCATGAAAAGTATTTTATCCCCTTCTTCTTAGTAGTGGGTTTGTTTTCCTTCTTGTTGGGTTTTTTTTAAGCTCACATAACCCAGCCATAGCCTTGGAATGGCCAACCTGACCACACTTTTGTTCTTTTTTGATGGGGGTTTAGATTTAGGCTCAACATTGGTTCATTTTTAGATGTGGGGGTTTTCCTCTTAGGACCCTCCAAAGAAGTAGGGGAAGGATTATCAGGGGCTAAGTTAGAAGGTTCCAGTTCCTCCATATGCATAGCTAATATAGGTCTGGGAGGGCACAAGGCCAAATGGAATTAATAGAGCCTAAATATTAGGCCCTAATGCAATAGCAAGGGAGGTAGACTATCAAAGTTGAGTGCAACAACTTCATGGGATTTTTTGATTGAATTTTCTAGGGAAGTCAACAAAAAGAAAGGGAATCTAAGTAACATCTTGTATTGTAGGTGATTTAATAGCAAAAAATAGTAAAATTAAAACACCTTGAATCTACCTTCTAATGTAACATATTTCATAATAGCAAGACACACCTTGTCCTAGGGTTTCGGAAGTGCTTCACTGTCGAATCTCAACTACCTTTTAATTGGCTTTTCATTTCCCTTGAAGAAGGAATTGAAACTCTCCCAGTCTTACTTTTTGGTGTGTTTTTTTATATTTCTTTCCATCATAGGAGAGCCATGTCACCTTACCAATCACATCCTCATCCACTTTGAACAAAATTCCTCCCATGGTGATCCACCTATCCTTCCACGAACCAAGAAACTAGGCTGACAATATCTCATTGTAGCCCACAAGATTCTCTAAAATTAGTGTCATACCTCCCTCCATATAGATATTTCAAGCTATGGGGTCCCTTCAAAACTCCTCTCAATTATTCATCTTAGTCCTCATCCTATCACCTCCCATCATGACCCACAACACACAAGAGTTGGCCTAGAGAAAAATTAGCTAGAAAATGGATAGCCTCCTAGAGAATTTACCCTTACATAAACTATCATTACTTATCCAATTGGGATAGTAAGGAGTAATAAAAGTAATTTGACATTTATATGCTTCATTAGTCACTCCCAATGATGCCAACATCATGGGGTCATATTCATCACTTAAGAGCAAAAAAGTAAGGCAATAAGAAATGAAAATTAAATCTGGATAAATAATATCCATTGTGCCAATGGTCCCAATGAACTTACACATTTCCCCAAGACATTTAGTTTCAGGGGAAAGATTTAAAAATTTTAAGTACATATCAAAATATATTATGCAAATCATTAGATGTCTTAAATTGGAATTATTAAATAAAATAGCGATGAACATCACATTACAAACATTCTAGGAGATTTGATATGATATATAATACACTTGAAAAGATAGTCCGTAAAGACCAAGGACTCCACCATACATAGTTTTGAAATAATAAAGTCATGCAACCACCTGCTTTAAACCTGCCACTTCACCCAGCCAAGTTCTCATCATCCAAGGTCCCATTGAGTAGTTCCACCTTTACCCATGATAAATAGCATTGTTAACCATCATTGAGTGGTTATAATCCTTTTCTCCATGAGGATTAATCCATGTATAGATTCTGGTAGTGCTTCAATCCTTTTCCAACACTTTCAAAATCTCCGGGTGGAACCCAAGTTGGCTAGGCCATTAGCCACCTAGTTTCCTTCCCTATAGGTGTGAGTCAAGTATTTCCTTTCAAAATTTGAGACTAATAAATTTATGTTGAGTAAAATATCCTTGATGTTCCAACCAAGCAATCATCCAAAATTAATAGAGTTAATCATAGTCTTAGAGTCCCCTTCAATATGTAAACTTTTGATACCCAAAGTGACAACAATCTTAATACCCATGAGCAACACCCATTATTCAACCATCATAGAAGAATGAATGGAAATTCCTCCAACAAACCCAACAACCAAGTTTCCCTTACAATCCCTTATAACACCACCAAGACAAGGTAAACTAGGTTTCCCCTTGGCTACATTGTCAAAATTTAGTTTAAATCAACCCAAATCTAGAGGTTTCTAAATAGAGTTTTTCCTAGCTAGGGACTTGGAATTATGTAAGGAGTTTGTCCCAAGCTTAAATTCCCAATAATTTTCCATTTTTATCTGACAATAAATAGGGGAAATGTTTGGTGGTTTCCACTTGAGTAGGGAGATATTTTCATAAATATGTTTGGACCCAATGCCAAAGACTTCCTTGGGGCTCATCTCAGTGTCTCTAAAGATCAGATTGTTCCTTTCTTTCCATAGGCACTAGTAGATGATGAGGGAGTTTTCCTCCAAATTTCCATGGGGAGTGGATGTTGAAAGGGACCAGTCCAACCTTCAACAAAGGATATTAAATCCTTATTCAAGGTCCAGTGAGTAGCCAAATTTTGGAAAGCTAGGTCAAAAAAATTAGTAGCATATGGACAATGTAGTAACAGGTGATCCATCAGATCTTCATTATTTTTGCATAGCATACACTTTTTTAGGATCTAAAATCCCCTTTTTCTTAGGTTATCTTTGGTTAAGATTCTATTATGGCACATCATCCACTAGAAGAAATTTATTTTGGAATCATGTGTTGATTCCAAACTTGTTTCCAAATCTTTCTCTAAGAGCCCTTGTTTGATGGTAAACAATAAGCCGTCTTGACAGAGAAGTTTCCCTTTCTTTCAAAGGACCAAAAGAAATCATCTTCAACATAAAATAAGCAGATTTTGGACAAGGAAATTAAGTCCTATAATGAAAATTCCAAACATTTCAAGTTAGGGGAATGAGAAAAGCATGAGCCAAGGTCTTTCAATATCCTAACACCTAGTGGACCATGAAGGTAGTCACACACATTCCTATCAAAGAACCAAATCACAAGTTATATTAGGAATTTAAACTCAATAAAGGCCAAGGGGGAATCCAATAGCCAAGGGTCTTCCCATAAGTGAATACAACTTCCTCTACCAAGCTTCATCTTAGACCAGATTGAAGAAGCTTCTTCATTTTGCAAATATTATTCTAAGCTAAGGACCCATAGGGGTGATCATTCTCAATGCACCTAATTAGGGGATAGTTTCCCAAGTATTTGAAATTCATTATCTTGTACCAATCCTTTTTATTCCTTAATTGGTCCCACCCCACCTTGGAAATCAAGGCTTTGTTGGTAGATTGGACTTTCCTAATGCCCAACCCTCCACCAGATTTTGGAAGGCACACCATCTCCTAACTGACAAGTGAAATTTTCTTTTTTTCCTTAATACTAGACCAGAGGAAGACTCTTTGAATCTTTTCAAATTTCTTAGCATTGTAACTAGGAATTTTGAACATAGAGATGAAATAAATTGAAATCCCTTGAAGGGAAATAGTAAGGATATGTAGTTTACTAGCATGACCTAGGATCAAACCTTTCCACCCTACAAGCTTCCTCTGAATCTATTTAAGAATAGTATTCCATAAATTGGGAGTGAATTCCTTAACAGTGAGTGGGAGACCCAGATACACTGAAGGAATTAAGGCACTAACACAAGCTAAAACAATAGTCACACAATCCTACAGACAAGGAGTGAATTTAAAGAAATAGATCATACTTTTATTATAATTAATGCACTGACCTGAAGAAGCTGCATAAAGATTGAGGCAACTTTTCAATTTCTGAGATTCCACAATTGAGGCTTTCCCATATAACATAGTTTCATCCACAAATTTTTGAATGGTAGCAAGGTCAAGGATGGTGGTCGGCTTGACACCCTTGATGGAGCCCTCCAATAACATAGAAGTAACATTCCTACTTAGAACATCAAGCACTATTATAAAGAAATATGGGGGTAGGGGGCCACCTTGTCTAATACCGCTCCTAGCCACAAAGAAACCTTGGGGCACTCTATTAACCAAAATAGAATACCTCACCATGGTAATGCATTTCAAAATGATATTGATCACTCTTTGATTGAAGTTGAACTTATCAAGGAATTTGGGAAGAAAGTTCCATAGGACTTTATCATAAGATTTAGAAATATAAAGCTTAAATATCATACTAACATTGTTACACCTACCCATAGAATGTAAAATTTCATGAGTGGTAATAGCCGCATTTAAGATATGGCAACCTAGAAAAAAGAATTTTTTATTAGGACTTATGATTTTATACAAGAGGGGCTTTAAGAAATTCACCAATATTTTGGAAAATATCTTATAATTAGCATTACAAAGGATGATGGGATGGGAGTCAACCATGGTTTGTGGTTCCTCAATTTTAGGGACAACGGAAATGAAGGTGTGGTTTAGCTATTTGAGCAATTTTCTAGAATTCAAAAAATCCATAGCAGCCAAAGTAAGGTCTTCCCCTGCAATATCCCAAAAGGTTTGGAATAAGGATGAGGAGAAGCCATTGAGACCAAGAGTGTTAAAAGTACCCATAATAAACACAATAGAATAGACCTCCTCAAGAGTAACAACCCCCATAATAGAATAATTACCCTCCCAAGAAATAGGAGTAGGAAGGGGTTTTAGTAGTAGATCATCCCACATGGGAATGGGAGCCTCAAAAGGAATCGACAAAACCCATTGGAAATGGTTAGTAGCCAAAAGACCAATCTGAATAGGAGTAGACACAACATCCCCTACCTCATTCTTCAATTTTCTTATTTGATTTATTTTTCTATGTTTAAGGGACAAAACATGGAAGAAAGACGTATTTTGGTCCCCCTCAGTCAACCATTGAATTCTAGATTTCTGCTTCTAGAATATTTCTTCTTTCTTCAACATTTTCTCCCATTCCATTTACTCAATCCTCTCCTATTGACCAGTCTAAATAATGGTATCTCCTTCCTCCATCCTCTTTTGTATCTCACAGAGCTTATCATCCACAAAATTTTTTATGGAACACATCCCCAAATACTTGCTTATTCCATCATTTGACCATATTTTTAATATGTTTGAGCCTATGAAAGATCCTCAACATAGGGAGACCATGCATAGGAACATTCCACCAAGTATCAATCTTATTCCTAAAATCTAGATGGGAGTTCCACATAATCTAAAAATGGAAAGGGAAAGTCTGACAACAGTGTGTTCATTTAAGATCAACAATAGAGGATTGTGGTCTAAAACAGTTCAGGGTAGAGCCAACAAATTATCATTAAGTAAGGTAGTCCAATTGGGAGGAAAAATGAATCTATTAAGATAGACATGGATCAGGCTAGTTGTAAGGTGCCTATTAGACCAAGTAAAAGACTAGCCCTGTAAATCAACATCCACCAGGTTGGTACAAAAGGAAGTCAGCCAAATCAGACATGATGTCAAAGTAATACATTGGTTTCCCACACTTCTCTAAGGGGTAAAGGGTGAGTTAAAATCACCATCCACCATCCATCAGTCTCCCTTATTAGCCAAAAACTAGTTTAAAAAATTTTGCCAGATATTTTTCCTCACATTCCTAATATTAAGGGCATAGATGTTAATCAAAACCCAAGAACCATCAATATTGGAGAAATTGATACCCATACTATTTATGCATTGGAATAGTTCATAACCAAAAATACTAATGGGATTCCACATCATAGATAGACCACTTGAAGCCCCATCTACATCACTACAAGTAAAGAGGGAGTTCGGCCAAATATACTTACCTATGGGTTCAAAATTTGTTTTCTCTATCTTGGTTTCCTATAAGATAAAAACATCAATATTGTGTTCCAACATAATTTTTAGGGTCAAATATTTGTGGGGACTATTTAACCCTATCACATTCCATGAAAGGACTTTCATTTTGAAGCTTTCTTTGAGGACACTTCCAATGTCCTTTGTTTACCTATCACAATTTTTTTTGTTGTCTCTTTATTCTTGACCAATCGTTGATTGGGTCTACCAGGTTTGGATTCACCTCCCACATCTACTTTCTTTTGTTTACCATTATTCTTAAGAGTTGACTAGAAATATTCTTCCATAATTTGTGCCTAAGCCATAATGACCATCTTAGCCAGTCTAAGAGAAGTAATTTCCTTCAACACTCCATCCCAAATCTTGCCTTCCTCGACACCCAAAGTTTTAAGGGAAGGAAGCTCCTCCATAGTAACCCAAGGTCTCAATACCACTCTAAAGTCAAGTAGTGGGGAGTTACACACTAGAACATTGTTGGGAGAGGAACCATTAAGCTCCAAAGTAGAGTCAATCAAAACCAAATCATCTAAAAAATCCATCGAGATCACAAGGTCAGCAAGCCTAGCCTTAGCTGATGACTCAATGATCTGAAGGATATCAAATTTAAAGGGGTGGTCATTAGAAGTGACCTCCTCCAAAGGTTCACAAGGGTTGGGGTCATGTCTAACTGTGGACTTGTAGTCCATAATAAGGTGGCCTGGTTTAGAAGATTTCTAGAAAAATATTGCAACATTCTCATAGTAGACTTGTTGAGTCCAAGATCTAAAAATGGAGCATAGCTCCATAGAGTTGGGTAATGTCTTATTGATATTGTAGATGCATAAAATTGGTCATATATGATTAATCCTGGTATTTAATTAAATATTTATTATTTAATTAATTTCTCTAAATTCTTCTACATATGATTAAATTTAATTAATTTAATTATATTGTTCATTCAATTTATTCTTCTATCATAATTAAATAAATCAATCTTATTTAATTATTTCACATTCAAATGTCCACTCAATTAATTAAATAAATACACTTTATTTATTTTAAATAATTATCACTTTTTGAATTTAATTAAGTCTTTTTGATTTAATTAAATTTAAATATTTCTTTTCAAATATTCTTCTAGTTAATTAAATATCTTATTTAATTAATTTCATTTACATACCATTTCTTAAAAGTTTAATTAAATATCTTTATTTAATTGAATATCTTCCACATCTTTTCAAAATCATAATTAAATATTCTATTTAATTATGAAATCTTCCATTATTCTTCAAATCTGGGGTAAATATTCTTTTTTAAGAAAAAAGCCTCTTTGTCAAACTTAAATGAATAATTGAATTTAATAATTAATTATTTATCTTCTTCAAAATCTTTCCATAATCTCACAAAAAGATTATTTTTATAAATCATCTTCATCATCTTATCTTACCTCTTTTATAGAAAAGAAAACAAAATATTGGTTTCTATTTTCTTCTATTTTTCTTCAGTTTTATTCATCCTCAACTGTTTGATCTTCTAGGAATTTTCACAATCGTTGATCATGTCAACCAATTAGAAGCTTTTGAAAAACTCTATAAATAGCATAGCCAATCCAAGCATTGGTTACAACACATAATAGATGAATTAGAGATGAATTGCATTCTAGGTTTATAGCATTCTAGCATCATCATAATCTGTCATCTTAGCAATGATATTTTAGAATAATCATGTCTTAGCTTAAGCATTACATGCATTTCATATTCAATCTCGCTCTCTAGGAAGACTATTCATTGAGCCTAGCATACAATTTGAGAGCTAGCTAGAGTCAATGAAAACATTGGAGATAGAGAATGATAGGATGACATCGATAACAGGATACTGAGTTTGCAATCTCTAATATTTTCATATTCTATTTTTGATATAATGTCTTATTGGTGTGTTTGATTCATTTCTTTTTACATATTTAACACACATAAAATTGACCACACATTATTGGCGTCCACCGTGGGGCCTTGCCCCATTTTTAACATTTATCTACAAGTTTTGTGAGAGGATTTCATATTCTTGAATTCAGATTTTTGACAAAAAATTTTGTTTTAGTGAATACAAGGATTTCCGAAGCGCATCCATAGGTTTTTAAAGTGTATCTTTGGCTTCTTTCAACATTTTTGTAGGTACTTTGGTGCATCTAGGAACTATTTAGGCACATCCAAGAAATATTTAGGCACATTTATGGGACAAAATGGCACATATACCGGACTTAGTTTGTTAAAAATTTCTAAAAAACAAAAAAAAAATTAGCCGCATTCTGTTTTAGTGCATTTAGGAGTTTTTGTAGCACATTTGGGACTTTCTATAGCACATTTACGATCTATTTTGGCACATTAACTTGTTTTTTTTGCACATACAAGGGATCTTTTGGTGCATACAGGTTGTAACTAAATAGGTTTCTAAGTTTGATGCCTTCCGCAAACAAAACCTTTTTCCGGCTTAAAAAGAACCAATCTAGGATAGTCACAACTAGTTTTAAAAGGATGCAACCCTAGGATAGACATGGATTTAAAATAAAGCAATCTAGGATATTCACCACACACTGATTTTGTGGTTAAAATGAATCCTATTCTTTCTGTGAAGCAACATCTTCATGTAGTTTAGATCATTATGATTTGGGTTTTAAAAAGAACAGTGTCTATTGTGTTTGTGGCAATAGGTCTATGCTCTCCCCTTAATTGGGTGACCATAATACTAGACTTTCCTTTTACATTCATGCAATTTCACTACTTTATTACATCTTGTAGAGGGCCTACTCTTGTGGGAAAAGGTACTCACCCAAGAGGAATGACTCAAGTGGATTCAAGCCAAAGCCAAGATATTCCACCCCACTATAAAATTTAAAGCAAATAAGGAGAAATCCTCTTTTTCTAGTAGTGTGCAAGATAACCATCCCCAAAGCCTTTGTTCTAAAGGTTGGGAGGTCTCCTAAGGGAGTTTATTATTGTTGCACCGAGCGAAAACCCTTACTACGAACCTAGTGTAGTATCCAGCCAAAGTCAGTTTCCAAACATCATAATAATCACAGTGCAAGGGAGGGAAGAATCTACCCCCAAGATACTCACCATATAATTGCCAAGGACAGTTTGCTCAGGCGATCTGGTATCCACTTTCATCACTGTGAGTACACACCTGGAAAATACAAAAACACAGGTGCCCCTTCGAGGGTGACTCAACTGCGTGATTTGACATAGTTCTAAGATGTGGGTTGTTGATTATTATGATGACCTATTTGAGTTCGAAGAGTGAGTCAGATTGAATTATCTGTCATGTGTAAAACCTATGAAAACACTTTTTTTAAAAACATTTTTGAAACTTACACTTCATGTTTAGTATAGGACTTAAAAAAAACTATTTTCAAAGTATTTGTTGTGTTTTCAATCACACTAATTTAAATAAAAGATCATTCGAAATGAACATGTGAAATTTCAGCTGTAAATTATTCTCAATTGTTTGGGAAAATATTTGGGAAAAATTGTTTTGGCACATCTAGGGAGTATCTTAGCACATATAAGGTTTGTTCTAGTGCATTCACTGATTAATTCAATGCTTTTAGGGTCTGTTTTAGCGCATTGAGCCTTTTAGCACATATGTTGGTTATTCTGAAAAAAAAACTTTTCGGTCACTGTCACAACATTTTTTTTGCAGCACATATAGGATACAGAGTGGGGCATCTGGGACATATTGAAGCACATTTGACCATTTCTCTGGTACATATTCCTATTTATGAAGTGTATAAAGGCAACAAAAAAGTGCATCTGTCATTTTCTTGAATCATTATTTTTGACAGATCTGAGCTTATAGCATTCTCGATCCAGTAACATATTCACAATTTTCTCTCATGCTTAGGGAGTTGAAATATACCAAGTTTGTCAAGAAGTCAATTTCCAATAGGATCAGGAAAACCAAGAAACCTCTAAGTTACAAGAAAACCTTACAACGAAGGAATTTTTTATACAAGAGTCAAAATGTCTTGCTCCATTATCACAAGTTTCTCCATAGATACCAAGATTTTGTCAGAGGATTTACTAACGAATAAGTGTGGACCCTCTAGATTCACGAGCCTATTTTCAAAGAAGAGCCCTCTCTCAACAACACAATCACAATCAGGCTCTTGATTTCAACTATATACCACAACCTTCTATCAAATATTCGACACATCCTAGTCAAATACTTCAATGAGTTGAAATAGGCTATATGATATATTGATCACTCTTTGAAAACAAAGATCAAATATTACAAGTGAACCTTTCATCACAAACTTCTAAATTCTCAGTTCAACTTCTCCCAATAGGATTCTGACATCCTTTATCATTGGAAGCCACAACCACAAATTAGGAAAACATAGTCTGATCATATCATAAGATTTTCATCTTATCAGATTACAACATCATCTTTGATTACACTTATCAAACTATGATTTAAGTTTAGGAGAACATCTTGAAATCATATGCCTATTTTTACGTGATCACACTACAATAAACTAAAGGAAGATATTCAACAAGAAGATCATACCTCAACAACACAAAAAGAATGTGAAAATAGTGATCCCCTTTATAGTGTGAGTCGAAATCCCCTTTTTGAAAACAACATGGCCAAAGGAGCAAAAGATTTGCTTACTTCCGATAGTGATCTAAAAAAAACCCTTGAGGATAGTGAGGATGAACAAGAAGAAGAAGGTCACCTTAAAGAAGCCGAACAAGATCCTAAATTTCTAAGAGCAGTAAAAAGGATCCTAGCATGAGAAAAACAAAAATATATCCTATTTTTGGCCAACAAAGGAGCTAAACTACCTCATGACTTTAATACTGAGAACATAAAGAGTAATCTTGATGAAACACCCTTATCTGGTCTTAGTGCCTTGACTCAACATGTTAAAACATTAGAAGGGAAAAATAAAGATCTAGAAGGGGGAGCCACAACAAAGACATATGCTCTTGATGATATTTTTCCATATCCTTTTGATCGACGTCTCAACATGATTTAGTTTCCTAAGCATTGTGAAATTCCAAAGTTTGATTGTTATAACGGAAAATTAGATCCCATTGACCATATTAGAGACTTTTGAAACATGATTTTAGAATTTGCTCATGAGGATACATACTTAATGTTTTTGTTCCCACGAAGTCTTGGAGGCCAATCTATGGAATGGCGATCAAAAATTACACGGTCTGTCAAAACATTGTAGGAATTATCAATGAGTTCATCTCTCAATATTCCTAAAACATACAACACTGAATCACAATGATTGATCTATGCAAGGGTAAGCAAAAACTTGGTGAACCATTCATCACATTTCTTTAGAGATGGAGAAGATTGTTTGCTAGATATCCATGTCATGTCCCCGAAAAGGAAAAGATCACTACATCCATAAATAGCTTGGATCAAGAGATGAGTTATCGTCTAAATCTTCATTATCCTCCCTCTTTTCAGAAAATGATTGAAAGTGCAATCACAATTGAAAATGCATTAGTCTAGAGAGGGATAATCAAACTTGATAAAGACAATCCTAGCTCCTCAAATCACCACAATGACAAATCTAAGTTTTGGACTCATAACAAGAATTTGGTGAATGATGGTTTTGTAGATGCACATAATATCTCACCTAAGCCAATTTTTCTTAGTGTTCCTCGCAACAACAACTACAACAATGTCAACTCGGTTACAAATCAAGGAAATTATCCTCCTCCCCCGAGGAATAACCAAAATCCAACTTTTATTGCAAATCAAGGTAACACCAACAACCAAGGGTATCATGGAAACAACAATACCTTAGGAAACACATCAAACACGAATCCACAACAATCTTCATTTTTCTCCAACAGAAGAACTTTTACTTCATTGGGGCAATCTCTAGAATCCACCCTTAAAGATTTAATGGCAAAGAACGTTATTACCCTACCGCCTCAACGTAACTTCGAACCTAGTGTGAAGCCACCATCATGGAATGATGCGTACTATTGTGAATATCATAGATGTAAAGGCCATTGTATGAATAATTTCCAAGCCTTGAGGAACGCTATTCAAGATTTAATCGACAAAGACATTGTCACAATAGAAGGGAACCAACAATCAAATGAAGACCACCAAGCATTTCAAAATCATTTACCCAACTATCAAAAGGGTGAGTCTTCTAGAAAGAGTGTGAATCATATCGATTAGCATATAATCAATCATATCTACACTGATGATGAGTGGGTTAATGTTATAAAATTCAAAGAGAAAGCAGAGTATCGAGAAGTTAACGTAACAACAAGGGCACAAGCTAAAGTTGTCCTAAAAGGGGCTCCTTCAAAATCCATTATTCCACCGCCTCCACATTAATATGATTTAATCAATAAACTTGGAAAAACTTTTGCTTAGATCTCTATCTTGGAACTGTTGAAGATTTCTCCATTGCATAAGGAAATTCTAGAAAAATCCCTCATTGAAACAACTATATTCGATGATCTGAATGTGGATCAATTTCAAGCCATGGTGGGACATTTATCCTCACCCACATGCCTCTCATTTTTTGAAAAAATGATGTTTCCATGACACATACCAATAATTCATCATTATACTTAGAAGTCATGGTCCACAAGTTTCGTGTTAGAAGTGTACTAATAGATGGAGGTGCTAGTTTGAATACATGTACCATGAAAATAATTTGGGCTTTAGGATTTTCTGAGGATTCCATTGATCCCAGAAGAAAGATTACTATTTAAGCCTAAGATGATGAGGAAAGAGCATACAAAGGTTTAATCATGTTACCAATCAAAGTGGGACCTGTTATCAAAAATACCTTTTTTCAAGTATTAGATCATGATCTTGCATACAACATCTTGTTGGGTCGACCTTGGATCCACAAAATGCAAGCTATACCATCTACATATCATCAATGTCTTAAGTTTCCTTATGATGGATAGGAGATCACGATGCCAGCCAATAATTCTCGCAGTCAAACTTGTGCCAACATCAAAGCTAGTCAATACACCTTGGTTCCTAAAAATCGAGAAGCACCTGCTAATACTTCTCTGAAAGTTGATATGCAAATCAGTCAGATAACCAAAAGCTTTGACAAAAAAATATGGTTTAGGGACAATGGAGTAGGAGAATATTCTCTCTATCTGGCTAATCTTCCTATGTCACCTCGATCACATGGACAACCTTCTATCATGCAACATCAAATATCTAAAGCATCAACATCAACACAATCACCGGCATAATGAATCACAAAGTTCAATGGGAAATTTATCGAGGAGAAATTCCTAATGGAAGATCTTGAGGATAACGAAATACTGAAATGGCTCTATAGAGATGAAGATAAAGATGAAATAGTTCTCAATATCAAGTTACCAACTGATAAATATGGTAAAGCATATTCAATCATGCAAAAGATCATATTTGAGGGTAATGGTCCTATCAAGAAAAGAATAGGAGTAGTTGATCCTATTGATCCTCCAAGACCTGCAAAAAAAGATAAAATAGGACTAGGCTATGATTCTAGCTCAAAAGAAACAACATCCAAAAAATTGAATGATACTATGCTCACATTACAAGAAAGTTATGATCCAAGGGAAGCATGCTTGACATTAACAATTCAGAATTTCATCAATAATAACTTTGACACAGACTCTAGAGAATACAAATGGGATACCATCCATAATGATGAATTTTGGAGGGATAAACAGGTTGATGTGATACACAAGTATATGCCTACTCTAATCAAAGGAGAAGGTTCAGGGACCCAACCACACGAATCTGAACTACAACGCAACTATGATTGTAGTGATACCGAGTCAGATTTAATTGAACAAGACTATCATGAGGATAGTACCATCATTGATCTACCTCATACCTTAAATCCTATAGATGCCTCTGTTATGACTATAACCATAGCTGATTTCACGCAACCTAATGACCTGCTACCACTAATACATCTCGATCTCATTGATTGGGATCTATCTAAACCTCTTCATATACCTATATTTCCAACTGACAAATCTATCATAAACTTCCTTTCTACAGATGATGTAAATGATCGTTCCACTGGTGATTTTTGACATGAGATCCTTAGTTAGGAGAGTGTCAAGTTTCCTGGCTACAAAAGTAAAAATAAAAAAGAAAGATCTAATGGTGAAAACTAGAATCTAGCAGTGTTAGATCAAACAAAAGATAAAACAAAGAGTGTATCAAATGGTGAAAACCTTTTTAAAGCACCAGATGATGGGATGCTTGACACTCTCCCAGAGCACTATCATGAGTGATCACCTATCTTAATTGAACCTAAAAAAGAAGTACAGAGAAATCAGGGATTCTATAGTTAGTTGCATCAATGATAGATAAAGAAGTACTTGAGTTCATGGAATTTCTTAGAGAAAATCAAGTCAACTTTTCCTAGTCTTATGTAGACATGCCAGGTCTTGATCCGGATCTTATAATGCATCACTTGTCCATTGAACCAGGATTAAATATTGTGAAGCAAAAACTTAGAAAGATGCATCCTCATGTGGCACTACTAGTTAAATAACTTAAGAAACTCCTCGATGTGGGATTTATAAGATCAATTGACTATGCAAAATGGATATCCAACATTTTTCTTGTATCCAAACCTAACAGAAGTGTTCGAGTGTGCACATATTTCAGAGATCTTAATAAGGCATGTACTAAGGATGATTTTCCTCTTCCAAGAATTGATACTATAGTTGATCTAATGGCTAGCCATTCCATGTATTCACTAATGGATGGTTTTTCTGGTTATAACCAAATCAAGATTGCACCAGAAGACTAAGACAAAATAACTTTCACATGTCCTTGGGGAACTTACTGTTGGAACATCATGCCATTCGGTTTAGATAATGTTGGGGCTACATACCAAAGAGCTATGACTACAATTGTTCATGACATGATGCACACATTCATGGAAGATTATGTCAATGAAATACTAGAAAAATCATACACAATAGAAGGACATCTCGAGATATTATCCAAAATATTTGCGAGGTTGGAAAAGTTCAAAGTTCACCTCAACCCTAAGAAATTTTTTTTTGAAGTCACATTTGGAAAACTCTTGGGATATATAGTTTCAACAAAAGGAATTGAAGTAGATCTTTCCAAGGTACAAGCAATCATGGAAATTCCTCCACCAAGGAATATCAATCAATTGAGATCACTACAGGGATGACTTTAATCTATACGAAGATTCATTGCACAACTAATAGATAAATGTCTACCTTTCACACATCTACTACATAAGAATGTTCCTTTCAAATGGGATGATAAGTGTGAAATGGCCTTTCAACAAATCAAGTAGTCTTTAACAAACCCACCAATTCTGATACCACCAAATCTAGACAAACCACTCATCTTATACATTGCTGCCATAGAGACATCCTTGGGGGCATTGTTAGCACAAGAGGACTCTACAAGAAAAGAACATGCAATCTATTATATCATTCGTACATTAACAGGTCATGATCTCAACTACATTTTCATCAAGAAGGCTTGTCTAGTAGTAGTCTTTGCTTCACAAAAGTTTTGACACTACATGTTAACTCATACAATCAATCTTGTTGCAAAGATTGATCCACTCAAATATCTGTTAAGCAAGGCCACATTAACAGGAAGATTAGAAAATGGGTCATGATCTTAAGTGAGTTTGATATTCATTATATTGATCGCAAAGCAATCAAAGGACAAGTTATTTCTGACCAACTGGTTGAAGCACCCCTATAAGTAGAACATCCCATGCACATTGAATTTCTAGATGTTGATGTATTCATGACAGAATCAAAGCAACCTTGGTCATTATATTTTGATGGCTCATTTACTCAACATGGATCAGGGGTGGGCATACTCTTTGTCACCCCTCAAGGAAATACCATTCCTCTATCATATCAGCTAATGTTTCCATGTACTAATAACATAGCCGAATATGAAGCTTTAATCACTAGACTGAATATAGCATTGGAATGGAGAATCACAAAATTGCAAGTCTATGGTGACTAAGAGTTAGTCATTAACCAAATCAATGATGACTATCGGACCAAAGATGACAAATTATTTCCATATAAGAAAATGGTTGACGATTTCAAGAAATACTTTGTAGACATCAATTTCATTCAAATTCCAAGACTTGATAACAAGTCATTGATGCTATGGACACAATCGCTTCAATGTTATAGCTCCCAGAAACTCAAGCTCGCTATAAATTTTTGGTGGAACAATCATTTACACCTGCTTATGACACACCTGAAAGCCAAATCATTTTCCACTTAGCAAGATCTAATTCACCTTGGTATGGCAAGATTTATGCCTACCTAAAAGATGATATCTTACCACTTGACTTATCCCATAACCAAAAGCACAACTTTATCTGCCAATCTTCTCACTATACCATTATCACTAACACTCTCTATCACTGTGGTCTTGATGGTACTTTACTTTGATGTCTTGAATGCCATGAATTTGATAAGGCTTTACAAGAAGTTCATGGTGGCATTTGTGGTACTCATTCAAGTGGACTAACCTTATCCAAGAAATTGATTAGAATGGGTTACTACTAGCCAACAATGGAGAGGGAATCATTTACTTTTGTAACAAAATGCTCTAAATGTTAGATACATGGAAATCTCATTCATGCACCAGCACAAGAACTACAACCATTTGTACCAATCTGGCCATTCTCTCAATGGGGGTTGGATTTAGATGGCAAGATTCATCCTTCATCCTTGAACGGACACAAGTTCATCATCATAGCGATAGAGTATTTTACCAAGTGGATTGAGGAAATCCCTCTCACTAAGGTCTCTAGAAAACAAATCTCATCATCCATACTCAACTATCTCATTTGTCAGTATGGAATTCCCAACTCCATCATCACAGATAATGGATGACCATTCAAGAATTAGGATGTTGACGAACTTTGTGAGAGATTTCATATTCAACATAGATAATCAACACCTTATTATCCATAAGGGAATGGCCAAGAAGAGGCCTCCAATAAAACAATATTGTATATTTTAAAGAAGACTATGAATGATTCAGGGAAAGATTGACATGTTCAACTCAATCCTGCATTATGGGCCTACAAAACTAGTATCTAAATGCCAACAGGAGCAACGCCATTTGGTCTTGTCTATGGAGTAGAAGCCATTTTACCACTAGAAGTTGAGATCCCATCACTTAGAGTATTACTGAAAGGTCTCATAATAGATGATGAATACAAAGTTTCCCGATTGCAGGTACTAGAACTTCTTGATGAAAAGAGATAATGAGTAGCTGATCATTTGAAAGCCTATCAACAAATGATGTCTCATAGCTATAATCACAAAGTCAAATCACACACCTTTTAGGTTGGGGATCTTGTTCTAAAAGAGAACCCATGCAATCAATAGGATAGAGAGAAGAAAGGAAAGTTTGAACCCAATTGGTTGGGTCCATATGTGGTCATAGCAGTATACGGTTCAGGATCATACAAGTTGTCAATGCCAAAAGGGGACCTATCTGACAAACCCATCAATAGCATGCACCTAAAAAAGTATGATGTATGAACCAGTTTATCATCATCTCTAAAGTCCTGAAGAAATACAAAAACATCAAAAAAGTCCTAAAAAAATACAAAAACATTAGAAAAAGTCCTGAAGAAATACAAAAACATTAGAAAAAGTCCTAAAGAAATACAAAAAAATTAAGAAAAATTCCTAAAGAAATACAAAAATAGTAGAAAAAGTCCTAAAAAAAATGGTTACCCTAGTGAAAATAAATAAAAAATCAGAAAAATGCAATAAAAATAAATAGTGAAAATCTGGCAAATAGATGCTATTTGTAGCTCTCCATCTATTAGTTCATGTTTTTCACTAGGCTTTCTTTTCAATGCATCTTTCTTTCATCTTAGGGTCATACTAGCATCATGTTGCCATCATTTTCCTAGAGCGATAACATCTTACCATGGCTTGATTATTGTACATATCCATTTCAGCAAGTTGTGTCAAATACTGGGGCCAAACATTGACATACTCTGGGGAAACCAACTTTCAGGTTCTACCAAAACAGCTCAACAACAATATAGAACCTAGTCATGCGAACAAACAATCAAAACACATGAACAACTATCCAACCATTGACCCATATCACAATGGTTTTTCAGCAAAATATCATATCATGATTCATATCTAGATGATCTAAAATCTGAATAATGATTGGAATATCATTTTTACATTTTGAACAATGGTTTTTTGATTTTTTGTATTATCTCTCTGGAGCACACTCAATGATGTATGGGTATGTGCAGTATTATCATGGAAAAAAAAGGCCCTTAAGTGGCAAAATTTTTAGAAAAATTAGTGTTAGACAACTTGACATAAAATTTGAATAGTTATCTATATTATTTCAAAAATATGTAAGAATAGAATCAGAGAAAAATTGAATGTAGTTTCTAAACTACTAGGTTTACTTAGAAAAAAAAGAAATTTGTTTGGTGAAAATTTGAAATTTCAATGTAGTTGTACTTAAATTTTAGGGAAAAAATAAGAAGTAGGTGTCTGTCTGACCACCTTAACCATAATAAAATGATAATATTTTTTTATAATATTTTAGATATAAGTATAAGACTCATGTCCTGATGTGATGCATATTTTTTTGTAATTATTTTCCAAGTAAATAATTAATTATAAATTTTTATTACAACTTTTAAAATTGTATGTCCTAATTAATCTTTAACTTGGTCAAAAATTCATGAAATTTATTTTTTCTTTTTTTAATCCTATATTATGTGAAGCATAGAATGTAATTCATGTTTTGGATTCAAAAAATGTGATACCGTTTCAAAGTTATAGATGTTTTTCAATTAGCCTATCGATCAGGACTTTAGTTGTAATTCTAATAGAAAATGAATAATAATTATTTATTAAATTAAAATTAAAGCATAATTTATATTGGTGTAAATATAAGAATCTCCTCTAAAAACACTTTTCATTTCATCAATTTTGGGTAAAAAAAACGTCGTCAGTCACATACCCTACAAATACCCATAATATTGCCACTTTTTGGCCCATCATGATCCTACACATACCCGTACTGAACTAGAGTGGAAAAGGAGGATGATTTTTCTTTGCCTATTGTCTTGAGGTTAACTATCGATTTGATTCAAATATGTTGTGAAGCATGATTTCCAAAGTATATCATTGAAGATAGTTCCAAATTTGCATCAAAGGTGGTTAGTCTTCTCCTATTTATGCAAGAAATGCTTAGGTCGTATCAGTTCAATTATACCTCGATGCTTTTGTTCACTTGCTATATCAAAAATCATAAAAGTTGTACTCAGGTCATCATTGGTGCTAATCTCCCCTACGATGCTTGTACATACTTCCAACATTTTTATAAGGCTCTATGATGATTCAAGAAAGCTACCCAAAGGCTCGACAAATAGTTGGTTTTATTTAGTTGCATTTCATTTGGATCAATGTATACATTTGCATACTAGATTCGCATTAGAGTTTTAAACAAAGTTGAACAGATAAATCAATGGTTGTCATGTCTCTTTAGACTATATGTGGAGGACATTTGGACATTTTTTTTCATCCTCTTTTCATTATAATTTCACCTAGACCTTGTGCATATCATATAGTTTAACTTTCATCATTTGGGACCTGTCTCAATCATTTATCCTTCATGATGCATTATCATTTCATTGCATATCTTGGGACATTCTCATTTTTATCATCTTGGTTTCATTCTCATATCATTTTGATCCTTTATCATTTTGTATCATTCATTTATTCATTTAACCATTTTTCATTCTTATCCTATCCATCATTTTCATTTTGCATTTCATCCTTTCATATCATTACATTTCATCTTATCTCATGTTACATTTGACATATCATCTCATTACATTTCATCTTGTTTCATCTCATCTCATTTCATTTCATCATATCATTCATTTTCATTTCATTTTACCTTTTCATATCATCTCATTTTATTACATTACATTGCATATCATATCATTCAATTTTTATTTCATTTTATCATTCCATTTTATTGCATTACATTGCATATCATATCATTCAATTTTCATTTCATTATATCATTGCATTTTATTACATTACATTGCATATCATATCATTCAATTTTCATTTCATTTTATCATTCCATTTTATTACATTACATTGCATATCATATCATTCCATTTATTTCATTCCATATCATTTTATTACACTACATTACATATCATATCATTAAATTTTATTTCATTTTTCCATCTCATTTTTAATCCTTTCATATCATTACATTGCATTTTCTATCATATCATTATTTAATCATTTTTTTTATTCATTGTAATTTTCTCATCATTATCATATCCTCATTATTCATATAATTATCATTTATCATCATCTCATCGGCTCATATCATTTCATCTCATAATTCATTTTCTTTTACTATTACATTTCATATCATTTCATTTCATTTTATATCATTACATTTCATTTCATTTTATCATTCCATCTCATCATCAATCTTTTTCATATTCATTACATTTCATAGCATTCATTTCATCATTTATCATTCACATATTTTCTCATTTTCAATACCAGTTTATTTATCATTTTTCATACAACATTTGATTCCTATTACATATCATAAATTCATCATGCATTTCATAAACATAACATCTGTCACATCATCATCATTTATAACATTTTGGAAAATCAAAACACAAAAATTTCATACAAGCATTACATTTCCACATCATTACTAATTCATATCATATCATATCATCTCGACACATTGCATTTTTTCCATCATCATCCACCTGCATGAGATAATTAGTACACATCATATTGCACATCATCATATCATAAGCATATCACATCATCCGACAAATCATGTTAGTCAATAGATCATATATCAAAATCCATATCACATAAACAAGAAAATAAATGCATATCCATCACATATCATCATATCAAATGCAACACATCATCAAAACTCATCACCACTGCATATCATCACTCATAAAAAATACATACAAATGTCCAATAGTCCAATGACATTGAAAATTCTATAAAGATGCATGAGATATGATAAAAAATCAATATACATGCTCCAAGAATATGAGATACATCATATAAAATCCTGCATATATCAATCACAGCTGGATAGTGGAACCCCTTGATGGAGCTAGTCTTGAGGATGGTGGCCTACCACTCGTCCCTACATCTGGATATCGTTGAGGCCCGGTAACCCCCATGCTCTATATCGTTGTCTGTGTCCTACTCTTGGTCCTAGTGTGGGACTATGGGAATGGCTCTCTATGCTCAAGAGGACATAACTCCTCATATTAGACTTAATAATACTCAGCCTCTTTGGCCATCTCGAAGCCCTTTGCAATGGCCTCTCACAATTATTCACTCTCCACAGTGTCCATCAGCCTTTGAGCAACACCCTCAACCTCTACCTCCCTCACTCTCAATGCATCTCTCTCTGTAATCAACTGGGCTACTTGTGGGTATGGGATAGGAGGATGTGCCTATGCCTATGCCATACTCTGTTCCAGTTGTGCCTATAACTATGCAACCAACCCCTACGCCTGAACCAACTGGCACTGTAACTACACCTACTGTGCCTATAATTTCTACACCTGGGCCTCAAGAGTATCTATCTACCCCTGTTGAGAGGTGGAGGAAACCCTGATCACTTTCTGTCGCCCAATCCCAGTCCTCGGCCTCTGCATAATCTGCACACTGCCTAAAATGTCTAGCCTCGATCTCACTGGCACTAGTCCCTCATCTCCACCATCATCCCCATCATCCCCATCTGATATTTCCTCCTCCTCTCCACTCTCCTCATCCTCTCCCCCAACTGTTGCCTACTCACCACCTGCCACATCCTCCTGTCTCCCTGCTCTTAGTTGTGGTACCACCAAAATGGGTGATGGCTCATCAAGACATGTCAACCATGGAAATGGATGTGTATGAAAATAAACAGAGTACTCCTCAAACATCCCAATGTCAACAATATCCCACCTGTCATCCCATGCCTCAGGCACTAAAGCAACATACTTTGTATAGGCTATCTGGTAGGAAATGCTAGGTCCCCATCTTGCCTCATCCTTGCTCTATGCATAGTGAGCAACTCCCTGAGGCATACCCTATGTAAATCCAAGCTGTCATTGTACTCGCATGGCCAGAACCCTCTCAATAATAAATGGAGTCCTCCGTATCAAAAATCAGGGCATACATATAAATGACATCTCTAAATGATCTATATCCCAGGGCTCACAATCTAGGTATGGCTGCCATATCACAACATCCATGTCATCAAGGCACTGCCTCCAGTAATTCACCTTTCCTAGCTTGGGATGGACAAGAAACATCACATATGCATACACATAGGGCCTGCCTAGTGGCCTCACTCTGGGACAAGCTGGTCTCGTCATGGCAATATGCTCCCACACCCAGATCTAGAGCAATGTCACACCGCAAGATATACTTGAAGCACCTCTATACACCACCTGATGAAGGTCATGATATAGATGTGCCAACATGCAACTCCCTCAGGCGTACCTCTATGGTTGTACCAACATCTACTTCAGGATCCTCCCCATCCCACTAATAATCCATTTGACTGGCGATCCGTACAAAGGAGACCTCCAATGAATGTACCCAAAACTATAGGCAAGGTTCGATATCCCCTGAAGTGAGCCCATGGAACCCAGTACCCTGCTATCTGCACATCACCAAATACTCTCCTTAGAGTATCTATACCATCGAGCTCCTTGTGATCATAGAACACAAGGGCACCTACCACTAGAATTCCAAGAATCCTATACACATCCTCTAAAGTCATAGTCACCTCACCAGTCAAGAAATGAAAGGTGTTATGCTCTGAATGCCACCTCTCTTCCAATGCAGTCAATAGTCCCCTATTGACCCAAATCAGAGGCATGGAAAATAATGATCTCAATCCACATGCCCCTATCAATACTACATCATCTGGCATCAACATCATGTCAATGATTCAATCTCAATCAAGCAAAATCAATCTGACTCATATCTATCTATGACACATATCAGTGACACATACTCATCAGACCCATATCAAGTGCCCCATAACAAGTGTTCTCTCTAAGTGATTCACATCATACAATCAATACACAAACTATTCTATCATCAATTACTATTTATTTTCCTTTTCAAGAATACAAATTTATCAACAATCAAAACATCATCCTATTTGTATTTTAGTCACGAATGCAAATATATTTTCACATCAATAATCTACTATTTGTTTTCTATCGCAGAATATTTTTTTTATCAGAAGTCCTATCAATCATCTACTCTTTGTTTTTCATATAGGGGAAACAAAGTTATCAGCTATCTACTCTTTGATTTCTATTTTGGAAACAAAGTTATCAATTATTTATCAGATTTTCTATCCATGTCAACACGATGATAAGACAGTTTCTCTATCTCTTGACCAAGGAAGAAATATACATCATCATTATTTCATCACTCTCATCAAATCACACATTCTGCTTATTTTTCCTAGATACGCTAATCTACGGCCTCTATGTGCTAAAACTCATATACGCTAAAACTCAGATGCGTCATTCTTTTCCCTAGATGTGCTCAAAAATTTCCTCTATGCGCTATTTCCCTCTAAGCACTAAAAATCTAATCAAAAGCACCACTATATTTCTTGGATGCGTGACAACCATAAATATGCTAATGCTTTCCCTAGATATGCTAAAATCCTAATTTTTCTATGGCATCCTATAAGTGCTACTCTTTTTATCGAATGCGCTAAACTGGTTTCTACAGCGAATAGGCTAAATTCATCCTATATGCGCTAAAACACACAACGAAAGTGCTAAAAATTTCCTAAAAGCGCTAAAACAAAATTTTAAAACCTAAATCTATGGGAAAAACAATAAAAATTGATTCCAAACAAAAAAAATTGAAAGCAAAAGAGGTCGGATTGACTCACTGGTGGTCCATACGCAACTGGTCTCTGGTATCGGTGGGCCCGCTCGAATCTATGTCGGTGGTACAAAATCTCCATCTTGCCAGGTCACTATCAGAGCAACAAGATTCTAAAAGTCAAAAAGTGCAAATGATTTGTTCTTTTCTACCTTTTTACCTTTTAAAGGTCAACCAAAGGTAATTTTTTTGGCATTTTATATCTTTTTATCTAACTTTGACTTTATTTTCAAACTGGGGCATCCTCATACATCATTTTTCAAGAGCTAAATCATTGAGTTCACATCCAAATCCAAATCTCATCATCAAATCACATTTTTCCAACATTATCAAAAACTCATCATCATTAATGATTTACCTCCCGAGGGGGCATCATTAACACCAACAACATCTTTCAATCAGAAACATATCAGAATCAGGTCAGGGCATATTTTTCAAAAAAGGGGAAAAGTCAAACACATCAAATTTCGAAAGCAAAAATATTTTCTTTGAAGCAATGTGTTTCACACATCACTTGAAAGAGGGGCAAAATGTAGATGCATAAAATTGGTCATATCTAATTAATCTTGGCATTTAATTAAATATTTATTATTTAATTAATTTCTCTAAAGTCTTCTACATATGATTAAATTTAATTAATTTAATTATATTGTTCATTCAATTTATTCTTCTATCATAATTAAATAAATCAATCTTATTTAATTATTTCACATTGAAATGTCCACTTGATTAATTAAATAAATACATTTTATTTATTTTAATTAATTATCACTTTTTGAATTTAATTAAGTCTTTTTTAATTAATTAAATTTAAATATTTCTTTTCAATTCTTTCTTCTAGTTAATTAAATATCTTATTTAATTAATTTCATTTACATACCATTTCTTAAAATTTTAATTAAGTATCTTTATTTAATTGAATATCTTCCATATCTTTTCAAAATCATAATTAAATATTCTATTTAATTATGAAATCTTCCATTATTTTTCAAATTTGCGGTAAATATTCTATTTTAAGAAAAAAACCTATGTGTCACCCTTAAATGAATAATTGAATTTAATAATTCATTATTTATCTTCTTCAAAATCTTTCCATAATCTCACAAAAAGATGATTTTTACAAATCATCTTTAGCATCTTATCTTACCTCTTTTACAAAAAAGAAAACAAAATCTTGCTTTTTGTTTTCTTTTGTTTTTCTTTTGTTTTATCCATCCTCAACCGTTCGATCTGCTAGGAATTTTCACAATCGTTGATCATGTCAACCAATCAAAATATTTTGAAAAAATCTATAAATAGCACAGCCAATCCAAGCAATAGTTACAACACATAATAGATGAATTAGAGATTAATTGCATTCTAGCATTCTAGCATCATCATTATAGTTTTATTATTCATAGCATCATCATAATTTGTCATCTTAGCAATCATGTTTTAGAATAATCATGTCTTAGCTTAAGCATTACATGCATTTCATATTCAATCTCGTTCTCTAGGAAGACTGTTCATTGAGCCTAGCATACAATCTGAGAGCTAGTTGGAATCAATGAAAACACTGGAGATAGAGGACGATAGGATGACATCAATAACATGATACTGAGTTTGCAATGTCTATTATTTACATATTCTATTTTTGATATAATGTCTTATTGGTGTTTTTGATTCGTTTGTTTTTACATATTTAGCACCCATATACTCTACCACACAGATATCAATGTTGACACAGAAGCAAGCAAAAACTAACCTATAAATGGATCTGGTGATAGAGTCTGAAATGATGAACTAGCCCAAAAAATATCCAATTCTCTAAATGTTCCAGTATTCTAGAGGAGGACTAGAGAGACACACTCAAATAGGAGCCAACTTGTTGAGATCAATAGCAAGGTTTAATCCCAATATTCGATGGCATAACGAAAATTAATTTTTTCCATAGACCAAGGGATGCAAATAGAGCACAAAGATCAAGTCCTCCTCATCTGTGAACTTGAAAAGGAAAATTCCATCAACCATGGTGCATAAACTCACACTACCCTTAAAATTCCATTTCGTAGAAGCCCATCTCCTAACCATATCCACAGAGGTTCAGAAGGATAAGAACTTTCCGACCACCAATTTCTCCATGAAGAAAACAATCCTATTGCTAATAGGTTTAGGGATAGAGAACTCAGTACCCTAGACAAAGATCTCCACCCCAAGGCAAGGAAGTGGGCACTTAGGTGCCAGGATCATGTTAGTCAGCACATCTTTCCATCCCTAAGACAATGGAGTTATAGGAATCACATGCACTTTGACAATAGGTAGGCTAGGAAGCATGGGATTCCCAATAGTGGACAACACATGAGAGAACCCCGAGGATTACACCGCATGTGTTGTGGTAAGAATCTATTCAAAAGGGGATAGGGGGGACTATGGGGTACCCCCAATGCAGAGTCTACCATGCACATACACAATTCAAACTAGAGGAGTGGGAATTATTTTTAGTGTTGTAGAGTGTAGACCTCTTTACACTTCTACATGTATTTAGTGATCCCTTAATTAATTGATTTTAATTTTACTTAATTGGCCAATTTCAAATTGAATCCTAATTAATCACATTTTTTGAAGAAGAAACCCAAAATTCATTAATTCCTAAACATAACACTCCTCAATAAACAATGTGTCTCCTAGGTAAGTTACCTAGGACACATTCACCCATGGGTGAATGGGTCCTCACTAAGACCTAGGACCCATACATACCTATAAATATAAGGTCATTTCACTAAGTTTCACCAAGCAATTTTATGAGCAAGTTGATCTAATCAATCTAGAGTTTACAAGAGCAGATTTATTGAAGAATTATTGCAGCAACCAAGATCCGATTTTCATATCAAGTTCTTCTTGCATCATGCATGTTATTAGAGATAATATGTTGATTTAGAGTTCATAATCCATTCAAGCATTCAAAGAATTGTTTCAAAATAATTTTCAAGATTAAGATCCACATCAATTGAAGCCATTTCATGTTAGTTGTAGATCTATATTCAAGGGTTCATTTGAAGGTTTTATGAGTTGTGGCATAGAGTTGTTCATTGAACATTCCATTCATGCTATTTTGTTTCATTACAAGATTAAATTACTAGAAGAAAGTTTGAACAAGGAAAATCCCCATTCACTAAAAAAAACATTTTTTCCTCTTGATTTGTGTTTGTAGATTTAGGTGGAAGTTATCTTGGAGATCTCTTGAAGAGAAAAATTAAAGAAGTTGTCAAAGTTGCAAAATTTGTCAAGAAAGTTGTCATCTCATGGAAACTCAATTATAGAATTTATCTCAAAATGTAGACATGCAAAATTCACATCATTCATTCCTCATATTTAATCAAATCATATTTTATCGATCAATTAAATAAATCAAGTTTAATTGATTAATCTCCTAGGTTATCTCTTTAACTAAATAAATTAAGTTTATTTAAATAACCTTCTAAAGTCCTTCATTTAATTAAATAAATCAAATTTATTTAATTAAATCACTAACATCATCCTCTTTGATTAAATAAATCAAATCTTTGTTTAATCAAATCTTTATCATTTTCTTCTCATTTTGATTTATTTTAATCCTAAAATCTAAGTCAAAAGTCAAAATAACCTAATCTCCTATTAAATTAATCAAACAATGATTAATGCTAATCCTAATCCTCTTTTCTCTAGATTTTGCAGCTTGTGCACATAAATCATTTAATTGATTTATTAATTCCTCCTTTTCATTCAAATATGGCATCTTTAGACAATATTCCTCCAATTTGAATTTTCCCTCTCACATGTATTTTCCTCCAACATAGCATTAACTCCTCTTACATTTTCTCTTACATGTCTCCCACTTGGCATTTAAGACCTTTTCTTCTCCCTCCAACAAGCCATCTTTTGAATTTCAAATCTCCCATCTTTGGCACATTGATGAAGATGTGCACAACCTTCCCCCATTGGAATGCTGATAAGTGGAACAATACCATTGGATTATCTTTTATCCCACATTCCTCCTATCTTGCATTCTTCTATCATTCTATTCTAAAAATAGAGACCCTCTCTATTGATTTAATCCTCCACAACTCCACAATCTTAGGCAACTTGATACACATTCATCTTGCACTTCATCTTGGTCATCATCTTGCATCTTTTTCATCATTTCATCCAAGAGCTTATCAAGGATTCTTTCCACATCAAAGAAGCACCAATCCACTATGAGATAGGGTTTGAGTCATGTTATTGTGCTCTCAATTAGTTTATTTGATATTTTGTTGTTTTCTTTGCATTATGAAACATGATTCAATATTTCATAGGAGTACTTGGTTTGGTTTATTTCATTTGCTAATAACTCTAATGTTTGTTGATATTTGAGGTAAATGCAGAAAAAGTGCTCACATAATGGCGCTAGAAGGAAATTGATAACATTGGATACAGGAAATTGTGATGCATGATATTCCTCATTTTATTTTATTTGAAAACTTTTAACCTCCATGTTAAAGCCATCAACCATATGTTCCTGCTAGAGATTCTTTGTTCACACTTTCACCCTTTACCAATTGCCACCTATTAGTGCCTTTTCTTGAGTAGTATTATTAAGTGCAGTTGTTGGAGATCTCCAAATTCACATACCTTTGAGGGTGATTTGCGTCCCATGCCTTGACATCATTTACTCTCTGACACTCATTGCCAGTCACCCAACCAAGCCTAGTTTCATGGTTATCCTAGAGTCCTCTGTTTGAAACCAATCACTCGATTTTGGTGTCGAATGATTGTGCCTTCCACTGCCAGTAATCCCCCATATCGTAGAATTATCTTAGGTGCTTTGTCCAAAAATCCTCCATCTATATGTCAATACGCCAATGAAAAAATCCTCCATTTGTATGTTAATATGCCAACTATGCATTTGACCTCTTTTATAATAAGCTATTGCAATAGCCCACCTTAAATTTATAAGTGCCTAAGCTAGCAAGATGAAGAAATGTTGCAAAATTTGGCTTTAAGCCTGCTAATAGCATTTTCTTAAAAAATCCTTACGCCTTAGTCTATATCACATGCCTTGCAATCATTGCACTTTGGAAAAAAATATAGTAGAAATCAGCTTTACACCTACTAGTAAGTTCGTAGAATTTGGTTGTACTCTTGCTAAATGCATTTGCTTGAAAGTTTCTTATAAATCCTTTTTTTATGTATCTAAAGGCAAGGAAACTAAAGGGGGTAGAAGAGGGATCCCACCGCTCTTTACTAGCTCGAACAAGAAGCGATGACCCGCTTGTGATGACCCTTGTGGCCTGCACCTGTCAGGGCATCAATGATGCCCAAATAGGCAGGGGAAGATGGAAAGACCAGAACTAGGGCCATGGCTATTCTTGCATGAGGGACTATGCCACCATTGATGCTCACATTGTCATCCCATGCAAGATGCATGCACAGGCAGCCCACCCAATGTCCAAGCAACAACAACCACCATTGGCATTCATTCATTCCACAACCTGGGACATTGATCTCTCATAGAGCCTTCTCCATCGGTAGATAGGTCAAGTTCTTGGTTTTTATTTAGGACTGTCAATTTATTTATTCCAATGTGTGTATGCATGAGCCACAAGAAGCTATAGAAAGTCAAAACTTTATTTATTATGTCTCTGATGAATGCTAAAACTCTCAAATTTAAAACTCATTTGAATATGGCCATGTTGTGTTATATCACTCATTTTTGACGTATGCAGCCCAGTAGCACGAAGTCCTTTTCATATACAATGTACTCTACAGTCCTAAAAAGTAAATTTTCTCGATGTTTAGCATTGTATATGGTAATTCCTCTTTTGTCTAATTGGACCTAAAAAGGAATTTTCATGGTATCTTAGATCACAATATTCTATAGTGATATTTTGTTTTAAATATTATAGGAAATTCACGATAGTTGCACACTCCATGTAAAGCAACATTTGTCATAAATTCACTAGATCACATTTTTTGGATTGATTTTCTCAGGAGCTAGTGTACAAATCTATTTTTGGTGCATCACTTGAAATGCACAAGTTACAAAACTTGGAATTTATTTTATTCAAAATTCTATATATTGTGCAAGTAGAGAAAGGACTTTCCTTTTTTTCAAATAGTGGCCCACATACCAGCAAATAATTTTTTATATAGTGGCCCACATACTAGCAAAGAAAGGACACCATATTTAGAAAGTGAATTGTGTTTTGATTTTTAAGCACTACATCTTTTACATGAGTTGAATTCAATTTTTATTTGAGGAATGATAAAATCCATCTTTATTGGAGGAATTATGTTGTGATTTTTAATACCAAATATTTCAGATAATTCCTTGGGATAAATCTCTTTTCTAAAAGTTTACTTTATAATGTTTATAGGCAAGGTTGACATAAGAAGTAAGCATTGGAATTGAATGAAGGAAAGAAAATTGGAGTCAAAGGGAACTAAGCATAAAAACTCACAAAGAATTTTTAAATGCTTAGAGCTACCATTCTATGCTTTAGTTTTTGGTTTTAAATCAACTCACATCTTTTTGGGGCTCTAAAAAGAACATTTCAATTTTCACAACAAAGGGCTTAAAAAGAACTTTAGGAAAAATTTACTAGAGTTGGTTTTCAGATTTAACAATTGAACAAGGAAACTTTCATATCTCATTTTGGTGCTTTAAAACAAATCAAAATCATTGCTTTGTGGACTTAAAATGAACAAGTTTTTTCTTTGTCTTGTAATTTCTTACTCAAAGTAATACCATCGAAAGGAAGTATGGGCTTCTCTCGCACCTCACAACAATCTTGAGAATCAAAAGGGCTTTTGGTGATCTTAAGTTGGGTAAAGTAATTACCTCTACATTTCATTTTGGGATTAAAATTGAACAAAACATCTTGCGATTATGAGTGGAACATGTTGTGTGTGTTATCCCTTTGTTTCTACATGAAGGTTGATTGAACTATGAATATGTTTGCTTGATTTTGTTTATCTTAGAGGGCCTGCCTTGGGGAAAAAGTACTCACCCAATGAAATGACCCAAATGGTAACACACTAAATCCAAGTGTATTTCCAAATGGGATATAAAAGTGGGTACTAGAACAAAGGCCAATATCACACAGTTGGTCCCGATGAGAAGGGCAGCAATGGTCTCTCACCGCATGGGTCAATCACCATGAATGAAAAGTCAGAATTAAAACGCTTGTGTAGAAAGGCCAAAATCCCTATCTATTTGTTGGTGCAAGAACGGTCATTCTAAAGCCGCCCCACACTTTTATGACTTTTAGTAGAGATGTAAGGTATGCGATGGGAGATTCATGGGTACTAATGCTTGGCTGCCCCGAAAGAAGTGTTGAGCCGTGGAGGTGAGCCAGTGAGGTCAAGCATCTAACCATCCACTGAAATTAAGCATAGATGGACTTGTCCAAGTGCGGACTCAACAAATACTATCTCAAATATCCATAGGGTTGTGATTTTTTTGGAAATAAAAAAAATTGCTTGATTGAAAACATTGGAAAACAAACATTCAACATGATCATGAAATCTCAAACCCTTTAGGAGAAGAAAATACCCTTGAACAAATTCACATGCTATTAATTTCTCTTGGGATTTGTACCCTTAGAGGCTTCTAAGCATTTGGATTTCATCTCAATTTTCTCCTACTAAAGTCAACATTAGGTAACCTTTGCCTTGATTTCCTTGATTTCCACATAATGCACTTTGTGGGATGAAAAAAAATTAGGACATTAGACATCTAATTTTAAAAGATAATCAAGAGTGTGTTTGTGACAAAATGAACTCATTAAGAAAATTTAAGAAATAATTGAACCCCACACATGTGATTGTTATCTTTTGGTCATATGGTTTTCATGCAAACATTGGCCTTTTGGTTTTTAACTACTCTTAGAGAAAATAATTTTCTTTAATATCTTGGTCTTGTAAACAAGGTTCTCCTTAGGTTCATTTAGGATCAAAATCAAACACTTCATCCATTCTAAACATTTATCATCCCATCCCACCTAACAACTTTAGAGCTCTAGAAACAACATTCTAGACTTGGAAAAATCATCAAAATCAAAATCACCTTGTTTAGTTAGGAGTATGGGAATGCATCCTTTCTCATACCTCTAGTTAAATTAGCACCCCTTTGAACAAGTTTATCCTAAGATCACATCCAACATCTTGGGATCCTCAAGTTCATTATCCAATCAAAATAATCAAAATCAAATCCTAAATTCTAGCATTGATCCAAAGTTCCTAAAAGTTAAAACACCCATATCATTCACCTTTTTCATCCTTCATCTCATCATTGGTCCTAAATTCCTTAGAGGTCAACAAGGTCAAAACACAAGAAGAACATGGAATGTAAATTTTCTCCATACATCATGAGTAATCCAAGTCAACCAAATTATCAAATCTTTACAAAACCAATTGATCATCAAAACTCACATTTATACAATCCATACATGGGATCATTACCTCCTACAAACTTCAATAGTACGGAAAATGTGAGTTTTTCCAATCTAAATTTTGGAACATCTTTCCCTATGGTAGATTTAAATGAAATCCCAAACTTATAAATCTATCAACCAAGCAATCAATGCATGAGACTTCAACAAAACAACATCATCCCACCAAACCCATACATGCCAAATGTGAATATACCAAGTACAAGTTTACCAAACATGAGCATTTCAAATCCACACTTGGTAAACTTTGGGATAGATATGTTTGTGAATCATACAAATACTACTCAAAGTTCAAATAAGATGTTAATGACTCTAAGACAAGGTAACACCATGCAAAATAAAAGTTACCTAAATCAAGGCAATGTGATTCCCATCCACAACAATGTTCAATTTCAACCTATAATGCCAAATCTAAACATCATCCCAAATTAGAGCATTGTCTAAAATCAAATTTTCCATGATCCCATACAAACACCACAAGTACACATTCCAAATCTACTTAAACAAAAGAATCAACTATATCAAGGGAGTAAAAATAAAAATTAGGATCCAATTTTTCTAGATCAACTTTCTTCACTTTCCAAACTAATTGACTTATTGAGCCAAGAGACATCTTCACTCCAAAATCAATACACTCTTCCATTAGTTGAACCATGTTATCAAAGCATTGAGTTGTCTCCACAACCACATCAAGAACAATATCTCCAAAGTCAAGAAGTTGGATATCAAGGCCAACAAAATCAACAACAAACCCAATCAGCATGTCTCAAAGATCAATCACCACATCTCCAAGATCAATCATCACAAGGTCAATTTAAAGTACAAATCTCACAAGGTAACAAACAAAAATACACACCGCTTGGGAGACCAATCAAGTCAGTCATGCAATGATTGGTTCAAGAAAATTTCATCAAACTGCCTATTTATAAGAATTATCAAGAGCCCTTAGTTAAACCACCAGGGTATAATGAGAATCACCTTTGTGACTTTCATAAAGTAAAGTGACAGATGACATCAGATTGTATTCGACTAAAAAATCTCATCCAAGACCTAGTTCATAAAAAAGTAATAACTGTTGAGGAGAATAATCAGGATTCAACCACTGACAATAGCATTGACAATATATTTGCCACAATTTTTGAAAACAATGTTCAAAATCTTTCCATTAATGAGCACATTGAAGATGTTTCTACCCCATCCAATGATCAAGTTTAGTGGTCTATTTCAAGGAATGTTAGATTTATTCAATCCTATTGACATAATCCATGATCCATCGACCAATGATCATGTTGAAAATTTCTCTACATCATCTAATGAGTTAGAGGAAATATCTCAAGAATCCATTCCAAAGCATGATCAACACATTTCACCAAAGTCTAGCAATGGTCCTTCGCAAGACATATTGATATCCTTTGACCTCATGGTTGCAAAAGGGATCATCAACTCAACATTTGATCCAAGTCCACTCAAAGATCAAGAGGATATTGAGCCACTTCCCATTACTAATGAAGATATCCAAGAACCCTTTGTAAGCAATCCATCCTTTGAAACTAACCTATGTAAAGAACTTGATCCAAAGCATGTTGAAATCAATTCCAAAATTGTTCAAGATCAAGAATTTTTATCTCCAAGATACTACAATGATCTAATGGACACTTTCCTATCTATACAAGATGTCACAAATGATGATCACATCCACATAGCACATACTCCTCCATCTACCCATGAGATGCTTTATTTAGATTGACACGCAAATGATCTTCATTCAGAACAGGATTCCTTTACTCCTAAAATTATTACACAAAAAGAGTAGGTTATTGATTCCTATTGTCAAACTAAATTATCAACAGTAAGATCAAATATATTCCAAATTTATACTAAGGACATCATGGATGAAGATATCCAGCATTATCCACTCAAAGAAACATGTCAGATAGAATAGGACATTTCGAAGTTAGCAGAGCAGCAAATTGAAACGTCATTTGTAGTGGTCATTTATCAGAGCATACTTACTGAACAAGACATCTTAAAACAAGCAGAATCAAGGAATGAAGGTGCCACTACCACCAACCTAGGGGAAACTATGTCTCAACCAAATGTCAACATAGGGAGCATGAAGAATCCTTATGATGAAACCAAAGCCAATACTACAACCAACCATGTTATGAATATTCATCCACCCATCACCCCATCCATGAATTCAAACCAACATCAAAATAAAGATTTGAATCAAATCACAAGGAACATTATCAAAGAAAAAGAAGCAAGTAAGCATAATGGACAAATCAAATACACATGGGTACCAAATACAAAGAAAGATTATCCCTATCAAAATCCATTAGTAAAATAAACTATGGGAAAAATAAAAAAAGGGAAAAGTATCCATCAAAGATGTCCACAAAGGAAAAAGCAAGATTTTTAATCAACGTACAAAGCATATCAAGGAGTTGGTCCTAATTTCATGCACACTTTTGTATCCACCCATTATTGCTCTTCCCAAGTTTGGAGAGTCAAAGTTTCCAAACTATCAACTAGTCTATCTCCTATTCCTAAACACACTCCATCCACACCTCCATTCATGATATCCAAATCTCACATTGACCATGTATTGGCAATGACCCTTCATCATAAGGATTCAAAAGGAACTCTATCACAATGTGTGCATAAAGGCAAAGTTAACCCTAGTATGAACAAAGCATATCAAGAATCCCAAAAGTTGCATTCAAGTGCATGTATCTTGGCAAAGCAACTTTTTCAAGCAGGATATCAATGGCACATTTTTCCTCTAGTGAAAACTGCAAGGGAAGCGCTTTGGAAAAGTACTATGATGAGAACCTAGCAAACAAGCATCATGTGTAGAATCAAGCATTTGCATGTGCTAATTCAGGTGAAAGCATCTCATCCCATCCATAATAAATCTAGCATTCTATCCATCTCAGCCATAATAAATTCATTTATCCATGAACCATTTACCCAATCCATGTGCATATATCTGCATCCACAATCTGAGTTATCTTGATCTTGACAAAGTTTGGTGCACACTTTATGCTTGCTTACTTTAAACATCTTGACATGGGTCATTTTCATTGACCCTATCCTATCCAACAATATTTGAGCCATGAAACATTATCCAAATGAGAATTCTTTATCTGAACACCGTATCTTATCGCAAGATAATCCTTGGCATCCTTTACGTGCTTACCATATCCATCCATCCATAGACCTATCTAAGCATCCATCCATGACATTCCATACATTTCTAGACACTAGGGCCAGATATTTACATCTTGCTTCAGAATAAATCTTGATCTATATCCTCCAACTTATGTGGTGATCTAAACATTGGAAAACATGAAATCAAATTGGTCAAAGCATTTATGAGCCAAAAATATCCAAATTACTAGCCCATGACATATCTTGATGAGAATAAATTCCTTATCAAGCTTAATATTTCATCAAACATCAATCTAAACAATCAATATCAACTGCATCTAACATGGGTCTCAATGTCACATTGAATCATTCAAACAACTTTTGTTCCAAATCAAGCTTCAAGATCATGATCAATCAAATCCAATCAATCCATCATCATCTCAGGATATCCTTCCAAGTCCTTCTGTTGGTTAATACTATCCTGACATTGTTGTGTATCCTCAACAATGTTATCATCATCAATCTTGATCAATATTTGAATCCAATGAATCCCCCATCTTAAGATATCCATCATAATACTCATGTTGCTTAAACACTATCCTTGCATTATTGAGTATCCTCAGCAATGTTATCATCATCAATCCATCGATCTGATCAATCAACCTTAGCTTGGTTTTCAACAGAATCCCAAAATAGAACACTGATATTGTAACACATGTCCATATCCAAAACATCAAAATCGAGTGGAAAATCCAAAAACATTAAAAAATTAGAAAATCCAAAAACATCAAAAAATCAGAAAATCCAAAAACATCATAAAACCAAGAAAATCCAAAAAACATTCAACTAACCCAAAAATGCCAAAAAAGGCCTCATAACATTTTAAAAACATCAAAAACATTCAAAAAACCCAAAAAATACATCTATCCCCATCTCACTTTCCCCCGCAATAAACATCATTCACAATAAATCAATCATCATCCCCAACCTTTGGTAAAACAATCAAAAACAAGTCTAGTAGTTCAAAAGTGAAAACTAGAAACATCAAAATCTTAATTCTATGTCAGTACATAAACAAGTTAGTCAATTCTTTATGTCAATAGCCTATCATCCAATCAGTCCCAAATCAATCATCTAATAACATCATGTCCTAGGATGTATCCTTCCTAAAATTGGCATTATTTATCAGAAATAACACTTTGGATAAATGAAACAATGCACCGCTATCCATTAACATGTCCTAGGATGTATCCTTCCTACAATGGGAATTATCTATTGGCAATCATTTCAGTTCTTATCCTAAACAAAAAAAATCCCTTTAGCTAGAGGTATGAAGAACATTGGCTTGTTTTCTTGTTTGATCTTTTCTTCGATTTATCTTATTACGCTCATTCCAATGACCTCTCGATGATGTCTAATCAAAGTGATTTAGAGAGAAAGGAATGGGGAATCAATCATTATCTTTTATCTACTGTGCTTGTTGGACGTTCTTGTAATATAACTTGGAAAATACTTGCTTTGTTAGGTGTATCCTAGCAAGGTTTTCATATGTGATCAAGTGTGAACAAGAATACTCCTATGTGTTTGCCAAGTCAAATTCCATCACACTAGGTGCAACACCATCCTAGTTCTTTATACCTTGATGCATCATCCTTATGTGTGTTATCAAACATAAGGTAAGTAGCCCTTTTAAAATCCCAATTCCTGATAAGCAAATCATCTATTTCTCATCATCATCTCTCATAAAGTTGGCTTGTTGAATCCTCTTGTCATCATCTCATTTTTTTCTGCACTAACATTATATCGGGATACTTAATGTATCCATCCTACATCCACAAATCATTAGCATACATAAATCTCTTAATCATAGCATATCACATCATCCATCCATCTCACATGCATTACATTATCATTTAAGTTGTTTAGGATAATATAGATCTATTAGTCTAAGCATCTCATAAACCATACATTTGCATAAAACATCCATTGCATAATCATATAAGCATCGTCACATAATCCATCTCAAATGCATTGCATCATCATTTTAAGTTGTTTAGGATAATATAGATTGGTTATTCTAAGCATCTTAAAACCATCTCATTTGCATCATCATCATAACCATCCATACACCCATCTTGAACCTCTTTTTCGTGAGATCAACCCTCAAATTGAATCTTTTTGCTCGATCTCTCGAGGGGGCAATGTACCAATGTACTTCTTCCCACTAGGGCATTTGAAAAAAATTCAATTTTTTTAAATTTTGATCGTGGTAAGTTTATTATTTGAACCAACACGACAAGTACATTGCTTCAAAGAGGGGAAAAATGTAGACATGCAAAATTGGCATCATTCATTCCTCATATTTAATCAAATCATATTCACCTGATCAATTAAATAAATCAAGTTTAATTGATTACTCTCCTGGGTTATCTCTTTAATTAAATTAATCAAGTTAATTTAATTAACCTTCTAAAGCTCTTCATTTAATTAAATAAATCAAATTTATTTAATTAAACCACTAACATCATCCTCCTATATTAAATAAATCAAATCTTTGTTTAATCAAATCTTTATCATTTTCTTCTCATTTTGATTTATTTTAATACTAAAATCTAAGTCAAAAGTCAAAATTTCCCAATCTCCTATTAAATTAATCAAACCATGATTTATGCTAATCCTAATCCTCTTTTCTCTATATTTTGCAATTATTGTGCACATAAATCATTTAATTGATTTATTAATTCCTCTTTTTCATTCAAATATGGCATCTTTATGGAATAGTCATCCAATTTGAATTTTCCCTCTCACATGTCTTGTCCTCCAACATAGCATTAACTCCTCTTACATTGTCTCTTACATGTCTTCCACTTGGCATTTAAGACCTTTTCTTCTCCCTCCAACAAGCCATCTTTTGAATTTCAAATCTCCCCCTCTTTGGCACATTGACCAAGATGTGCACAACCTTCCTCCATTGGAATGCTGACAAGTGGCACAATCCCATTAGATTATCTTTTATCCCACATTCATCCTATCTTGCATTCTTCTATCATTCTATTCTATAAATAGAGACCCTCTCTATTTATTTAATCCTCCACAACTCCACAATATTAGGCAACTTGATACACATTCATCTTGTACTTCATCTTGGTCATCATCTTGCATCTTTTTCATCATTTCATCCAAGAGATTATCAAATATTGGGAAAGGGCTTCTTTCCACATCAAAGAAGCACCAATCCACTATGAGATAGGGTTTGAGTCATATTATTGTGCTCTCAATTATTTTATTTGATATTTTGTTGTTTTTTTTGCATTATGAAACATGATTCAATATTTCATAGGAGTACTTGGTTTGGTTTATTTCATTTACTAATAACTCTGATGTTTGTTGATATTTGAGGTAAATGTAGAAAAAGTTCTCACATAAACTCTTCAAGCCTAAAACATGGAAAAAATGATAGATTCAAATCTGTTGCAGAGGATCCCAAAAGCTACAAAAAAATCCTAAACTAGGACCCATTCACCCCTGAGCGAATCAATCCTAGATCTGCTATAGAAAAGCACTTTTGGTGACTAATACACATTACCTTTCCTCTCTATGATCTACAATATTATTTTTGGTTCCATTAGTTTTGAGTTTAGTCTTCAAGGTCCAAGTTGTATATTTCATTTTGGATTTATTTTGTTAATTTTAATATTTCTCCCCAAAGTGTTATTTAATTAGGACCCCCTTGCAAAAAAAATGAAATTTATAGATTAACACTTTGACTTGACTCACCTTGAGGTTGATAGTCGTTTCATTGTGTGGATATCATTTCCTAATGAATTGAAGAATAATAGGTCCCCCCTAATTGGGTTATCAATCTCATTTTGGTAACCCACCCTATTTTTCTTTCATTTCATTTTGGTGAACCTGACTTTTGATCATTGCAATTTTCTAATTTTTGAGTCCATTTGAACCCTAGATTTATATCTTGCATTCACTTGCATTGAATTGAATCTCGTTTAGGGTTTTTAAGCTTCCATTAACTTTGCATTTCATTTAGGGGTTTTAGGATTGCATCTTTGCACTCTTGAAATCTATTTTTTTTATAAAAAGTCAGTTAGTTTGGAAATTATTTACATAGAATTGCATCATCATTCACTTGCATTTGGAAATTTAAACAAAATTGCACATCAAATTAGGTCTCCTATTCTATCATTTTTTCATATTTTATATTTGCATTCAACCTTAATTTCACAAAAAATTCAAACTATAACTCACTATTTTAAATCAAAATCTCAAAAACACTAGAATAAACTCAAAAATTTGTTTTTAAAAAAAAAAAAAACCTAACCTAGAACCCATTCACCACTAGATGAACGATTCCTTGATAAGGTTCATTTCCTAATTTTCTAGGAATTAAAACATCTATTTATGCATTCTACTTTGTTTTTTTCTAGTTTTTGTTTCAGTTTATAGAGTTTTTATTACTTAAAATTGATCGTATTTATCTTCATTTGGTAAAGTTAGTGCATTGTGTGACTTAAAATTATATTTACAAGACATAACTTTTAGGTTTTTATATAGCATAATAATAAAATTATCTTATTTGAAATCTAAAAATTGCATTATATTCTAGGTCATTGCATTACATTTCACCTTCTTTCCATTTTAGATTTACATTGAGTTTGTGAAACTTGTATGAGCTTTGCAACTTGGTTTCCTATTAGAAATGTTGTTGTGAGACATATTTTGAGACTCATGTCATCCCATGATACACCATTCACCATGGATATTGGGTTCTCCAACTCTCTCACTAACAATGTTGATAATCAACCCTTTATGGATCATAGTCTTCACACCTCATTTCCAATGACTTCTCTACCTACAAGAAATGTTCATGATGTTGCTAATGTCCCACAAGAGAACACAAGAAGGATGGATGAAGAATTAAATTTTTTACAAGAGTTTGTGAGAATTGAACCTATTGTTGCTAATGCCATTCCTCTCATAGGGAATATGTCAATGATACTTAAGCATGAACAAGGAATAGATTTTATATATTCCTTGTTCCATATCATTAATAACAATTTTCCTCCTCCTCAACTAGATTCCAATATATCTCCCACACATAAGAGAAAAGAAAACACAAATTCTAAACACTTTACTAATCCTAACACATCATTTTCTAAAAAAGGAAAGGACTTACAATTAGAAGAGGAAAGTGATGACCAAAATATTATCAAACCAAAGAAGAAGTTGAAACTTCATGCACATCAAAAACATCAACTACAAGAGATATATGATCTTCTTGAATCCATTGATGAACTATTAAAGATATCTAAGACTAAGAAAGCATTTTACACTCTTTTACATTGGGGATTAATCACCTTACCACCTAAGCACGAAAATCTAACTGAAAAGAAAACTTCAAAATAAACCAAATTGTGTGTATCATAGATTCTTTGGACATCACATTGATAATTTTCATCCTTTACATAGAATATTAAAGAAATTTAGATCCCCTAGGGATCCATCTTGACTTAAAACATGCACTTTTCTCCTTGCCATGTAATAGTTGTAGGATCCTAGTATGTTGCCTATTACATATTTAACATTCGTTGCAAATAATTTTCTTTATTGCAAGGAGCTCATTCTCATCAATCATATTGGCTCATCCTTTTCGTACACTTAGTTGGGACAAATTTTTAGATAGCCATGTCCTAGTTAGGCCCTTTGGCTAGTTGTTTGCTTTTCATATATACTAAACAAGATTGGGATGGAGACAACTTACTATAGGCTAACTTGAATGTGCCTTACTAGTATTTTTCTTTGTTTTTTTTTGGTAGTTATTTGTTTGATTGCATGTGTGTAATGTGATTCCTCATACTATTTTGTTTGATGTATCTCTCTACATGCACATTCCTCTATTTGTATCTACATTCTTCTATATTTCATAAACATTTATCTTTTCATTTGTCTTATGTTTTCCTTTGGGGTATGATGCAAGGTATTGAGACATTTAGGTCTCTTCCATGTTGACTTGAAATTTTTCCTTTTTTTTCAATCTCTATGTGTCATTCTTCCAGTTCTACGAGTATTTTGGGAAGGATGACATTTTCGAGCTCTATAATTTTTTTTTAGCAAAGATATACTGACCCTGAATCCATAGATCCCGTATGTGCTTTTATTTTTGGGGAAACCCCTTCCTCCCTTTCATGGTGTAGTTTCATTTAAGAACATATGACTTTGCATAGGTCTTTCTAAATAGGCTCTCATATCTTCTTCATTGGCCACTTTAAAGTGAATTGCTCCTAGAAATGGTGCTAGAAATTTCTTTAAAGTGGGGCCATACATTGGCATCTCTCATGTTTCATTATGTGATTTTATTTCTTCTTGTGATGTGTCCTTTTTCTTGATGGTGTCATTGGGTTTGATGTCCTCTGAGAGCATGATATTTCTTAGCATACAACTTTCCTCTGAGTGGTGATGCTAAATGTTGCATTCCCTAAGTTATGATTCTCTTATCCTATACTTGTCCTCTCTTGGAAACATTAAGCATGATGTTCCCTAAGAAGAGATTTTACATCAAATAAGCAAGATTCCTTTCAACAAACCCTTTGCATTTTTGTTCATAAGTGTTTAACATGATACAACTTATTAAACTTGTGAAGATCAAACCACTTGCTTCAAGGCCACCAAGCATAACACACTTTGCTTGCCAGTGGAGCCTTACCCTTGTTCATAGGTGCTTAGCATAACACAAAATTTTAGGCCTTATGGATCCCAAAGCCTTAGTTGTGTGGCATTGTATTGGATTTTTCAAAAGGATAGCTTTGGTATGGTTAATAGAGTGAGAGCCTATAGACCTTGTATGAATTTTTCACTAAGCCATTGTCTTGGGGGCTCAACTAGTGGATGACATGAGGTTCCATCAGCCCAAAGTGAGCATGGGTGTTTTTTTCATAGTGGACATCAAGTTCTTATTGTGAATGTTCTTGGATAAATAGCCAACACATGTTCCACATTGCAATGGAAAGTCAAAGCTTGATCTGGCAACCTTCTTCTAGTCTTTGATGTTGTATGATTGAGTATCTTTATCATTGTTGCATACATAGGTGTCTTGAATGTCTACTTTAGAGTGAGTTTGACACAAGGTCATCCTCTCACTAAAGTGGGGGTTGAATATAGTGTATAAAATGTATCCCTTGAAAATTTCACACCTAATTTGCAAATTAATATTAAAATAAACTTAATTATGCCTTAATTTAGTGTTATGATATGTATTTTGCTTATTCACATTAATTTTAGGGTAGTATTAATTTAAATGGACTTAATTGTGCCTTACTTTTAGTGTTGTAAAGTCTACCTCTTTACACTTTCACACTTATTTAGGGCTCACTTAATTAATTGAAGTTAATTTTCCTTAATTGGATCCTTTAATTCAAATCCAAGCCTAATTAATCACATTTTCCAAAGAGGAAACCTAGCATTCATAAATGCCTAAACATAACACTCTTGATTGAGTAATGTGTGTATCAGGTAAGTGACCTACAACCCATTCAACCATGGGTGAATAGGTCTTCACTTAGACCTAGGACCTAGATTTAAATTATGATTTTGGCAGTATTTTAATAGTTTTAAATCCATATTCACATGTTGGCTTGTGTTATTTGGATTTTAGGAAATCAATGCTACATACCTATAAATATAAGGTCATTTCGCTAAGTTTCACCTAGCAATTTTATGAGAAAGTTGATCTAAGGAATCTAGATTTTACAAGAGCTTTTGAGGAATTCAATACCATAATTATTGAAGAATGCAACAATCAAGATCCAATTTTCATATTAAAGTCTTCTTGCATCATGCATGTTATTGGAGCTAATATATTGATGTAGAGTTCATGATCCATTCAAGTATTCAAAGAATTGTTTCAAGATCAAGATCCACATCCATTGAAGCCATTTCATGCTAGTTGTAAATCTGCATTCCAAGGTTCATGCAAGTTTTTGGTGAGTTGTGACATCTAGAGTTAGTCATTCATCATTCCTTTTATGCAGTTTTTTTTCATTACATAGTTTAATTACCAAAACAGGGTTTGACCAACATAAACTCCCATTCACCAACAACAAAATATTTTTACCTCTTGATTTGTGTTTGCAAATTTAGGTGGAAGATATCTTAGAGATATCTTGAAGAGAAAAATTTAAGTTAGCAAAGTTTCAAAAGTTATCTAGAATATTTCCATCTCATGAAAACTTAATTATAGAATTTATTTCCAACTTTTCAAACCTAAAACATAGGAAAGTTGAGAGATTCATATCTATTGTAGAGGCTCACAAACCAAGACTCATTTTCCTGTAGGTGAATAAGTCCTAGATCAACTTTAGAAAATCACTTTTGGTGACTAGTACACATCATCTTTCCTCTCTCAAAACTGCAATTTAATTTTTGGTTCCATCAGTTTTGAGTTTAATCTTCAAGATCCAAGTTGTATATTGCATTTTGGAGTTAGTTTGATATTTTTAATCTTTCTCTCCAAAGTGTTTTTTAATCATGAAGACCCCCATCCAAGCAAAAAAGGAAATTTGTAGATTCACACTTAGACTTGAATCACATCAAGGTTGATACTCCTTTATTTGTGTGGATCTCATTTCCTAATGAATTGAAGAAGAAGAGGTCCCACCTAATTGGGTTATCAATCTCATTTTGGTAACCCATCCTATTTTTATTTCATTTCAAGAGCTAACATGATGATGTAGGTTTCATGATCCATTCAAGCATTCATATCCATTATTTCAAGCAAGATTCAAGGTTCAATATCCACATCCATTGAAGCCATTTCATGCAAGTTGCATATTTACTTTCTAAGATTTATCCAAGGGTTTGTTAAGTGATCTAGGTAGAAGAAAGCTTCAAGATCCCTTGAAGAGAAAAATTGAAGAAGTTTTAAAAGTTGCAAAAGTTGTCATAATTTTTTTCATCTGATAGAAACTCATCTATAAAATTTATTTCCAAATTTTTGGCACTAAAACCCAAAGAATTTGGAAGTGTAGAGATAGGACCAAATGCTCTTGAAAGTCGTAGAAAAAATATAACAAAGGACCCATTTCCCTTGGGTGAATGAGTCTAAGATAAACTTCAGAACTTGACTTTTGGTGAAAGGTACACTAAGATCTACCCTTCTTTGATCTATAATTTGAATGTAGGTTTTGTTAGTATTAAGCTTCATCTTACACTTTCAAGTGTTGATTTGCATTTTTGTGTTAGTTTACTATTTTTAGTTTTTCTCCCCAAAGTATTGTTTTAGCTTGACCCTTATCCTTCAGTCATAAGGAAATCCAAAGATTCACACCTTGAGTTGACTCACCTAAGGGTTGGAAGGAAATTCTTTTTTTGGATCTCATTTCCTAATGAAATAAAGGATAATAGGTTTTTTTATTATCATTTTGGTGAACCCCATTTCCCCCCCCAAAACCCTATTTTCCTATGTTTCATTTTGGTGAACCTCACTTTTGAGCATTGCATCTCTCTAATTTTGGAGTCTATTTCAGCCCTAGATATAGGATTTGTATTCATTTGCATTGCATTGCATTAAATTGTATATCATTTAGGGTTACTTAACTTACATTAGTTTGCATCTCATTTAGGGTTTCAGGATTTCATTTTTCCATCTTTTAAAATTTGAAAAATACATTAAGAAATCAATCATTTTGCAAAGCATTTACATAGCATTGCATCATCATTCATTTGCATTACAAAATTGAATAAATATTGTATATCAACTTAGGTTTCCTATATTTTCATTTATCACTATTTTGGATATACATTTAGACTTAATATTATTGAAAATTCATATTGCAATCAGTTGTCTCAGTCCAAAATCTAAAAACCATAGGAATCAACTAAAAAATTGGTAATTTAATTTTTTAAAACCCTTAGCTAGGACCTACTTTTCCTTGGGTGAATGAGTCCTCGTTAGGTCTTTTTCCTACATTTTTGGGCAGTAAAATCTCTATTTTTAGTTTGTTGTTATAGTTTCTAGAAATTTTTTTATCTCAAATTGATCATATTAAGATTCATTTAATAAATTTAGGGCATTATGTGAATTTGAAATTGCATTTACAAGACATCATTTTTAGGTTTTTGCATAGCATAGTTAGACGATTATCTTGTTTAAATCTTAAAATTTCTTTTACATATTTGTATTGCACTTTACATTCTAATTTATTACATTTTAACTCTTATCCATTTTGGGTGCATACCGGGTTTGTGAAACTTGTATCATCTTCACAATTTGGTGTCCTACTTCCAATACTATCATGAGACATAGTTTGAGACTCATGTCATCCCATGATACACCATTCATTATGGATCATGTGGTTTTTCTAGCTCTTTCACTCATAGCATTGACACTAGTCAACCCTCTATGGATCCTAGCTTTCATACCTCATTTCTAATGACTTCCCTACCCAAAAATAATGTGCATGATGTCAAAAAAATGGTTGTTAATTCCTCTCAATAGAAAATAAGGAATATAATTGAAGAATTGAAATATTTGCAAGACTTTGTGAGAATTGAACATATCGCTAGTAATCCCATTCTTGTCATAGGGAACAAGATAAAGCTACTTAAGAATGAACATAGAATAGAGTTTATATGTAGCCTAGTCCATATCACTAAAATCAAATTTTCCTCTCCCCAACTAGCCTTGAATACCTTTCCTATGCATGAAAGAGATTCAATAAAAGAATACACAATTCTTAATGCATCCCTTCCTAAAAAAGGAAAAGGTATGATGTTCAAAGATCCAATTGTTGACCATAATCACAATCATATTGATCTTAATAGGAAAGGTGCTTTATTTAGCAAGATCATTTCCAAAACCCACAATTCCTCAAAATGATCCTAGCATTATCTTAGATCCTTTGTTGCAAGAATGGAAAGATTGAAGGTGTTGCCATTGATGTCAACTGGTCAATTGGTTATCAACTAATTGTTGTAATCATTAGTATCATGGATACAAGTTATTGGTTGTATATGTCGAGGATATTGAGAAAATTGTAATGAAGATATGTTGTAGATGTTTAGTGGTTTCTCTGATTTTTTCTCCAAATTTTCTTATATATTTGTATGGTTTGGATATGCTGATCATGGGTGTTGGAAGCTGCTATATCCTATTTTTTGGCTATTGATTCATTGTACCATGTGAGTTGTGTTCACTAGTTGTGAATTATGGTTTTCTATGTTTCTGGTTGAGGGTCAGGAGAAATCTTGTTGGTCTAAATTTCTCTTTAATGAAGTCTTATGACTTGCGGTTCTAGAGTTGAGTTGTTTTGATTATATTGAAGATAATTTTGGTATCTGAAAAGTTCATGCTTAATTATTCTGTGTTTTACACTAGTTTGTTTGACCTTGTGCAAATGACTACTTTTAGAGTTATTGAAGTGTGTTGGATCTATTTGGGTCCTTATGAAGTGTGTGGTTGGGCTGACCCGATTCTAATTCCACCCCTTAGGATGTTATGACACCGACCTAATTTTAATTTGAATTTGGATGGATGACTTTGGATATTTTTCAAAGTTGAAGACGGTATAAATGCAGATGAGTTAGGGAAGAAGAAGTAAAGAGAACAAGGAAATAGACACAAGATCCCAAAGAGAATAGAGATAAGTGTGAATCAGTATGTGTGTATGATGCGAGTATGGAAGATCAATGTGAAGCCTATATGTTGAGTTTCCAGAAGTAGTGAGCTAAAGGAGCCCTCTATCATTTGTGCATGTATACAAGTGGATTGAGAAAATTGTCTTGGATTTCTCTATTGCATTGAGATTGTCTTCTCTTTGTAACAATTCTTCTTTATCTTCTTTGTATATCTCTGACAGTGGGCACTCCGGGTTGTTAGCCCTATTGGAAAGTAAGTCCTTGTATTGGCACTAAGCCTTGTTTCTCAGGTAGTGAGCCTCTTGTAATTGATTTTGATATTATATAGTGTGAGTTAATCCTCACCATTGTTTTCCCCTTATCAAGTTTTCCACATAAATCTAGTGTTATTGTGTTTATGTGATGGTTTTCAGTTTCTACACTAGTATTCATTTTTTAATCTATTAAGTAGTGTTAAGGATTAGTTCTAGTGAATGAATTAAAGTTTAAATCTATGACAACTGATTCACCCCTTTCTCAGTTGTCTTGTTCAATAATTGGTATCAGAGCTTAATTCCTTGGTGAAGAGCTTAACTGCTTAAGGAAGGTCTTGGATGGTTGGAAAAATGACTTATGATTATCCAATATTTAATGGAACTAACTATGTTATCTAGAAAATATTGATGGAAGAATATTTGGATTATTGTGGATATGATGTGGAGAAAGCTTTCAAGAATCCTTACACTCCTCTTGCTAATGGCCTGAGTATTGTTGATGAGATCAAAGCACATGAAGTGAACAATAAAGTGAAGTACATTTTGAAAAATAGTCTAGTACATTTCGAGTTGATTAAGGTTTAGAATCTAAAGATTTCTAAGGAATTATAGGATGCTTTGGAAAGGGCGCATGAAGGTGATGAGAGAGTTAAAGAGGAAAAATTACAAAATTTGGAGACACAGTTTGAGCTTCTACATATGTCTAAAGATGAGAATGTTAAAGCTTATGCACAAATATTGGATGAGATAGTGGCTAGAATGTGAGGAATTGGTGCTATTGTAGATGAAACTAGAATTGTAAAGAAGATTCTTAGAACTTTCCCTAATGCTTATAGTGAGAAAGTGTGTGCTATTGAACAAAATATAGATTATAAGACCTGCACTAAAGATCTATTGTTAGGATTTTTTACATCTTATAATATGAGGAAGTTGACTATAAGGAATGGATGCAAATCAAAAATTGTTTTTAATGCTACAAAAGAAAAATATTCAGATAAAGAAAATTTTCACGCAATAAAAGCTAACTTTGTGAAAAGGATGAGGAAAGGCTCTGGTAAGTATGAAGGTAAGTTACCCTCTAAATTCTTTAGTTGTTGATACGGAGGAAGAGAAGAACCTCAAAAAAATTTCCTATCACCTTCAAACAAGACTTCAAAACTTAAGGCTATAATTATGCATTTTGTTCATCCTAAAAAATGAGTTCTCTAATCTAGAAGGTGGGGCAACAATTCAGACCTTTTTGGTCATAATTTCCTTTAGCTATTTTTTAAAGGGAATCTGAAAACTATTTTGGATACCCTTTTGGCCCTTACTAAATATATATTAAAATGAATTAGGGATGTTTTGTATAGAATAGGGAAACAACAAGGCATTCATTGATCAAACCTATAGTTGTCTCATTGTGAAATAAAAGGAACAGTCATTAATAACTTTCACAAAATAAATAATGAAGCCAATTGCTTTAGTGGTATTGAAGATAACCTAATTATAGACTTTTCCTCAAATTTTCATAAAGATCCAAAAGTGGAAAAGAAAGTTATGGAATTTTTCCTAAAACTAGAAACCCTAGGCCAGCCATAAACCTGTTGTCACCAAAAATGGAATAACTCATTCAAAACTTAATAAAATTTGCTCAAACCAAAAGAATATGAAAATAGACTCATACATTCAACTTTTGGAATCAGTTTTAGACTCATACTATACCATACATGTTTGTAATAACACATTTTTGGACTATAAATTTTGAAAAACATTGTTAGAACATTGCAACCTTCACCAAAATGGCCATATCTCACACAAAATGCAATGAAATTTAATGAGACAACAAGAATTGTAAACTAGAAACACATATATTTCAATCTGTAGACACTGAAAATTGACCTAGGCTTGCAAGCTCCATTTCTCGCCACTTTCATCCTAGCATAATTAAGATACTTAATTATGTTATCCAGTCCATTTTCATCTATTAATTAAATAATTTTAATTATTTAATTAATTCATATCTATTTATTCTATCTTGATCGATTAGATAAACTAATTGCGTCATTAATTTCTTCCTCTTCTTCAATAGTTAAATAAATTATTATTTATTTAATTATTTTGTCATCTTTCATCTATAGTTAAATAATTACCATTAATTATTTGTCTATTCATGGTCCTTTAATTCTTCTATAGTTAAATAATTATTAAAATTATTTAACTATCCCATGTCTAATTTTCATCTCTCCATTTAATTAAATTGATAAATTTAATTAAATGCTTCTTTTGTCATTTTCTTTAAATAAATTATTTGGATAAATTATTTATTTTCCACTTGTCCATTTCCTCCATTTTCAAATAAATAATTTGAATAAATAATTTATTTACCACTTGTCTATTTCCTCCATTTTTGAATAAATAATTTAAAATAAATTATGTATGCACCACTTGGTCAATGATGCCCTGTCTTAATCCCCTGTCATAACATTCATTTCCTGTCATACTTTGCATGTCTGTCATAGCCTGCATGTCTTGCATGTCTATCATAGCCGTCGGCATCGTAGTTTTTGCCATGCATAGCATATTCTTGGTGCATCAATTCTGGACCGTTGATTCGACCTTCAATCTCATCCATCCATTCAAAATTTCTTTTTCTTATAAAATGACAATTTTGAATTCATTTGGGGGTGATCCCACAATAGTGGTTTACAATTTTTGGCCAAACTAGACACTAAAATTATTTTTTTAAACTAAATATTCACATTCAGGCACCTATAGCAGCTAAAACATGAAGAATTTGAAGATGATGAAAACTAGAGTCTCGTCACATTTTGTCTGCAAATTCTAAAAATATTTTTCAAAAATTTTGGAATCAGATTCCACTTCTTTTTCCATCTCCCACAAAAACTATTTTTTTTCAAAAAACAACATTTTTTAAAAGTGATGCACACCGTATAATGCATAATTTTTTTTCCATGAAGGATAATGTTGATGGTGTTTTCTGCACAGCAACAACTTAGACAGAAAGCAATATTCTATCTCTCTTGAAAGGTAATTTTCAACAATAAATCACTGAAAATCACCCCAAGGTCTCTCGGGTGTCAGGTCATGACAATGCATAAACAACTCAGATATGTGAAAATACTGGTAATCACAAGGGGCCTTACAAATGAACAATGCTAGAAGTGAATTTTCATCAAATGCAACAGTATGATGATGCTTTCAATCCTAAAACTAACCCAGATTCAAAATAAACAACAAAAGAGATAAGGGTTTAGAGAGATTCTATTCTATTCTAACTCCTAAGATCGATCACAGTAATGATGAAAGCTGCAAATGGACAGATCCCCAATAAAACCGATCTCTGCTTGATCAAGGACAAACCTGCAACTACATAGAAATAGTGCGGTCTTCTAAGGAAATCTGGAGATTTTTAGACTTTGAACATTTATTCACATACCGAATTATTGGAGCAATGCAAACAAGCATTCATAGTTGAACTTAGCACAGAAGTGAGGCCCAGACTAACTTTACACAGCAATCTACAATAAGCAAATTGCTAAAAGTATGGACCAGAAATCGATCAACATCATTAACATTTCACCATCATTGTAAAAGAGCTAAAATCTAACATCTAACATCTGAGATCTGAGAATCAAGAACAAGAAACCATAAAAACTGTTGAAAATAAATACAAAATTTGTCAAATTAACAACCCAATTGCATTACTTCTCCAGCATTACATAACAATTTCAAGTCTTTCATCTCCTACAGCTAATTCTAAAAACTACTTGCCAATTCTGGCCTTCCAACTTAGCAAAATTCTGGCCTAGTCAAACTCCTAAAATCTCCCTTTTACAAATGAGGCACAAATGCCATTTATAGAGAACCCCCAAACATGTCGGCCTAGCCAAACATTTTTACAAAATAAGAAAAACCGCCCAAAACAAGTCGGCCCAATTAGATTTTACAATAATAACTGGCCCCAAAACAGGTCGGCCAGGAGAATTTCAAAATAGGACAAGATTTGCATTAAATGCATGAATATTATCCATGTCGGCCCACGATCTCCAGCAAGATCAGATTCACGTGTTTTCCAGAAAGTCCTCCAGCTGTAGACAGTTTTGGCACAGATTCTTAGGCAGGTCCCACTTTGAAAATTTAAACCGAACGTTTCCAGATTTCCCTCTTTTGGCACGAATCCACATGCAAGTCCCCCTTTTAATATTTTCTTAGTCCTGAAAAAATAGATATCATCATTAATAGCCCACATGTTCAAATTAAATTTGAATAAAATTTTGACCTTTAAGAAAAACTTAAAAGGAAACTTTCCATTTTCATATTTTTTTCCATTTCTAGAAATTTTTATTTTCAATTTTTTATCTCAAGAAATTTTCATTTTCAGGATCATTTTTAAAAAATTTCCATTTTTGGAAAAATAACCATTTTTGAAAAAATTTCCATTTCGGGAAACCAGACCAAGGGAAAAATCTAGGAAAATCCAGGTCAGGCGGACTCTAGACCAGAATCCGGAAACAACCAGTCGGACAGGATTCTACCGAATAAGGAAAAATTTTCAACAATAGATCAACAAAACGAACCAAGAATGCGCGAAACATCGTGTAATATATCAAATTAGGCATGGGGTGTTGAGCATTTATCATCAAATTCATCAATTTAATCCAGTATTTCAATTCGCACAAAGCCTGGCAGAAAATCCAGAAAAATTCGGGTGGACCGGATTTCCGCGGATGGCATAAAATTCTGGACCTTTGGCACATTCCTGGAAAGCTGAAGAAATCTGGGAAAATCCCGGACACAGGAAAAAACCTGAACTTCGCTCGGATCCAAAATTTTCATGGAAATCAGAAAAATCTAGATGGAGCGAAAAATCCCAGATTGGGGTAAAAACCCGGATTTTCACACAGAGCCGGACTTTGAGCAAAAATCAAAAAAATCCAGACAGACCGAAAAATCCCGGATTGGACTAAAAACCCGGATTTTGCTCAGAACTTAGTTTTTTCAAAGTGCAACCTAGGGAAATCACTTGGGCAAGCAAGGTGAACATCTAAGGACCTCCAAAGGCAATTACATCAATAAAATTAAGGGGCTAAAAGACACCAAAAGTCAGAGCAAAAAAGAGGGTCCCTACTTTCAGTGGGGCGTGTGTGTAAAACTGCACAACAAATGGCGACTCCGTTGGGAAAATGCTCCAAAGCATTTTGATGATGAACAAGAATCACGAACCCAGAATTTCTGGTTTCGATCTCCCTATCAGGCAAACAAATCAAAATGCAAGACTAAAGAATCAGAACCAAAGGTAGACTAAACCTTCAAAAAACTAGAGAATCCAAGTGTGTGCAAGTGGGTTCATTTCCCTCTTTGGGCTACTGCAGAAACCAAGCTCAGTCAAGTTAGGCTACGTAAAGATTCTAGCTCCAAAAGCAACCTAGATAGAGCCTCGCTGCCAGTCAGGCATCCATAGCCCCGGCGAGTTATCACCGTGATTCTCCTAAACATAGCTCTACTGCCAGCCAGACATCCATAGCCCTGGTAGAGATATTCAGATACTCCTGATAAGTTGAATTCATTCTTTTGATTTTTAATATTTTCTCTCTCTTTTTTTTTTTGATATTTCTTTTTTTTTCTTTTCTTTTCAACCTGTGAACAGTGAAGTCCACACTCAGGGCTGAGAACCACAGTGGCACTGAAGCAGAAATATGATTTTTCACCCAACAAGACCTTGCAAGGACCCTACTGCAACCTTCAGATTCTTAAGATGTATGAAGGATATAAGATTTCAGAATACTTCAGGTTCAAGTCAGACCAATGACCCATTCTCTTTAAATCAAACATTCAGACTGCTTGACACCAACAAAAGATCTCTGACCATTAATTCAAGACACATGACTGAAGTCCATCAATAAAACACTTAGAACAATCCCAGATAATAAAGAACTATTACACAGGAAAGACAGTTCCCCAACCAGAAAATAGAAAACCCAAGCGAGAGAAGCAAAACAACGACCAAACCGAAACTCAAAGCAAACTAAACTAGCCAAAATAGAAGCAAGGAAAAGCCATCTAAACTAAAGCAATCTATCCTAAAGAAAATAGACAAAAGCAAAAGAAAAGCAGACCAAGCTGCATTTATTCAAATCAAAACTATGTACAGAGAGACTCAAAGTGGCTCATGATCAAATAGGATGAACTGAGACTCATCCCCATATGATTAATCAACGCATGGAAAAGAAATAGGGTGAAGGTAACAGTCCTCAGAAATGCAAACCTGTCTTTATATTCAGAAAAATAAATCTCTGTGTTGTAGCATTCAAACTCCATGTCAAGATTAGGAATAACTAGTAACTGAGGTAACTCATTAGGACCATGACTAACCCATATGCAAGTTGTCTTTCCTAAATCTCCATAATCAAATTGACAAGATTCAGAATTTCCAGCAAAGAAAGAAACAACCTAATTTTGCATTTATGTAGGCTGAATGTTGTGTTCATCATCCTGCACTTGTGAAGAGTTGATCATAATGTCATCAGGGGGTCTCCATTGATGGTGCAATATTCCACTTGCATTTGAAACATGCAAGATAGAATTAGAGGAATCATTAAATGATGCAGAGTGAAATTCATATCGAAGACTTTCAGAACTATGAACATGGAACTTTTCACCTAGAGAAGCTGGGGCATGTTCACCAATACTGACTGCAACATTTCTGTTTCCAACATCATTCATGTTTTCCTGCACACCAGTGTGAACCATATTAGCTACCTCATCAGTAATGCATAAAATCTGTGAATTTTTAGTGCTCTTTTCATCAATATATAGGGGAAAAATAGAATTTGATAAATGAGAAGACTCCCTGAATTCATCTTCTATTGGCACTAGCTCAGATTCTTGATCACAATCATTAGGAACGTTGATCACTTCACTAAGTGCTTCCTCATGTTCTTCAAGACGGTCATCAGCAACTGGTTGACATTCCTCAGTCAGAGACTCGTTTGATGTACCTATCTGTGTATCATTTGCATGTAAGAGTAGTTGTACTTGTTCCTTCACCTCCTTTATGACTGTCTGACACTGGAAACAGGTGAATTCTGAAAGCTTTTCCTCATGTATCCTGCACCAAGCTGTTAACAACAACTCCTCTAGGTAGACTCCAAAACCCAGGCTTGAGCAATCTCTTATAATTCTGACAACAAACTCTTTGTATCTGGTCTATATCACATCTTCGTCTTGGACATGAACCTCTTTTTCAGCCTCCACTAAATTTTCAGGAACTTGACTAGCCTCAACAAGAACATCCTCCTTGTTCTCCATAGGTGATTCTTCATATAAATATTCCTTTGTTATCTCTGATGCCTCAGATTCATCTTCATGACACTCAGTTCCTTCCAAAGTCGCGTCAACATCAGTTGCATTGCCGTCCCTGGATTCAGAAGTGGTCAGCCCTTTTGCAGTGCATTCTTTGCTTAACTCGCCTTTCCACTCCAGGTATTCTCCAACTTTAAAGATAATGTCCCCACACGAATGACAGATGAACTATGAATGGGCTGCATTATGAACTCTGCACCATTTAGACGAAAGGAAATCCTGCAAGCACTTACCACCAACAAGTTGATCTTCGACTATCTGTGTAAATGCCTCAACTGCAACATCAATAAACCCTAGATCTGAGGAGGCTAATGGTTTAGACAGATTTTGCATGAAAAGGTTCCTTTGCAAGACCATCTCAATGTTGTCTAGAAAGGCCAAGTATTCAAACTCATTATGTCTACAGGTATTATGAAGCCTACACTTGTCTGAAAATGCACAGTGATGCAAACCCTTGCCATTCTATTGATTTATCCTCCTATTCAAGGACTTACAGATTTGAAAAAAATCAATCTGAAGACTATTTCCATTATGGAAGACATAACGCTGCTTTTCCATTTTGACTCGGAACTTGAATTTTCAGATTTAGAGATCTGTCATATCTCATATTTTCAATATAAAGGCTCATTCAACTTCCAGCTATGTCACCTTGTTCAGCCCTCCTTCTAGCACCAATCTATTGATAGTGTTTTCTGCACAGCAACAACTCAGACAGAAAGCAATATTCTATCTCTCTTGAAAGGTAATTTTCAACAATAAATCATTGAAAATCACCCCAAGGTCTCTCAGGTGTCAGGTCATGACAATGCATAAACAACTCAGATAATATGTGAAAATGCTGGTAATCACAAGGGGCCTTATAAATGAACAATGCTAGAAGTGAATTTTCGTCAGATGCAATAGTATGATGATGCTTTCAATCCTAAAACTAACCCAGATTCAAAATAAACAGCAAAAGAGATAAGGGTTTAGAGAGATTCTATTCTATTCTAACTCCTAAGATCGATCACAGTAATGATGAAAGCTGCAAATGAACAGATCCCCAATAAAATTGATCTCTGCTTGATCAAGGACAAACCTGTAACTACACATAAATGGTGCGGTCTTCTAAGGAAATCTGGAGATTTTCAGACTTTGAACATTCATTCACATACCCAATTACTGGCGCAATGCAAACAAGCATTCACAGTTGAACTTAGCACAGAAGTGAGGCCCAGACTAACTTTACACAACAATCTACAATAAGCAAATTGCTAAAAGTATGGACCAGAAATTGATCAACATCATTAACATTTCACCATCATTGTAAAAGAGCTAAAATCTAACATCTAACATTTGAGATCTGAGAATCAAGAACAAGAAACCATAAAAACTGTTGAAAATAAATACAAAGTTTGCCAAATTAACAACCCAATTGCATTACTTCTCCAGCATTACATAACAATTTCAAGTCTTTCATCTCCTATAGCTAATTCTGAAAACTACTTGCCAATTCTGTCCTTCCAACTTAGCAAAATTCTGGCCCAGTCAAACTCCTAAAATCTCCCCTTTACAAATGAGGCACAAATGCCATTTATAGAGAACCCCCAAACATGTCAGCCCAGCCAAACATTTTTACAAAATAAGAGAAACCGCCCAAAACAAGTCAGCCCAATTAGATTTTACAATAATAACTGGCCCCAAAACAGGTCGGCCAGGAGAATTTTAAAATAGGACAAGATTTGCATTAAATGCATGAATATTATCCATGTCGGCCCACGATCTCCAGCAAGATCAGATTCACGTGTTTTCTAGAAAGTCCTCCAGCTGTAGACAGTTTTGGCACAGATTCTTAGGCAGGTCCCACTTTGAAATTTTAAACCGAACGTTTCCAGATTTCCCTCTTTTAGCACAAATCCACATGCAAGTCCCCCTTTTAATATTTGTTTAGTCCTAAAAAAATAGATATCATCATTAATAGCCCACATGTTTAAATTAAATTTGATTAAAATTTTGACCTTTAAGAAAAACTTAAAAAGAAACTTTCCATTTTCAGAATTTTTTCTATTTCTGGAAATTTTTATTTTCAATTTTTTTTATCTCAAGAAATTTTCATTTTCGTGATCATTTTTAAAAAAATTCCATTTTTGGAAAAATAACCATTTTCGGAAAAATTTCCATTTCGGGAAACCAGACCAAGGGAAAAATTTGGGAAAATCCAGGTCAGGCGGACTCCAGACCAGAATCCGAAAACAACCAGTCGGACAGGATTCTACTGAATAAGGACAAATTTTCAACAATAGATCAACAAAACGAACCAAGAATGTGCGAAACATCATGTAATATATCAAATTAGGCATGGGGTGTTGAGCATTTATCATCAAATTCATCAATTTAATCCAGTATTTCAATTCGCACAAAGCCTGGTAGAAAATCCAGAAAAATCCGGGTGGACCGGATTTCTGCGGATGGCATAAAATTCTGGACCATTGGCATATTCCCGGAAAACTGAAGAAATCCGGGAAAATCCCGGACGCAGGCAAAAACCCGAACTTCGCTCAGATCCAAAATTTTCATGGAAATCGAGAAAATTCAGATGGAGCGGAAAATCCCAGATTGGGGTAAAAACTCGAATTTTCACACAGAGCCGGACTTTGAGCAAAAATCGGGAAAATCCGGACGGACCGGAAAATCGCGGATTGGACTAAAAACCCGAATTTTGCTCAGAACTTAGTTTTTTCAAAGTGCAACCTAGGGAAATCACTTGGGCAAGCAAGGTGAACATCTAAGGACCTCCAAAGGTAATTAAATCAATAAAATTAAGGGGCTAAAAGACACCAAAAGCCAGAGCCAAAAAGAGGGTCCCTACTTTCAGTGGGGCGTGTGTACAAAACTGCACAACAGATAAAATTCTAATTCCTTAGAATTTAGATTCGTAGCTCCAATATCTAGTGCTTCCACTTGGTTAGATAGTTTTTGATTGAATATTTTTTCTTTAATCAAGTTTTAAAGTCAAACCAATTACAATTCAAACATAGCGCAACCGTATAAGGCATACATTTTTTTGTATATATCAAAATTCAATTTATTTTTTTCTATTGGATCAAGGACTTCAATATCTAGTGCGCTCATATTTTTTAATTTTTTTTTATAATCTGCTATTTTTCCACATGTGCAGAACAAAGACCTTCATTTTTTATGAAAAACCTATGTTTAATAAACTAAAATATCAAATACATAATAAAATAAAAACATATTAAAATTATATTCGTTGGATAGCTCATTTTGAGAACTACTTGATTCCAGTTGGGTTTGTGAATATTCCTCCATTTTCATCCTCAAACTGAGCTTTGAAGTGCCAAAATTCAAGTTTTGTTTTTCTGTCTTAGGGGGGATGAGGAATAAAGGGGGTTTGCTCGAACCAGGGTTCATTCAAACCCTAGTTCATTCGAACCCCCCTTCTATAAGGGGTTTTGATGGCTTTTTTGGTGGGAAAGTATTAAGAGGGTTCAACCAAACCTAGATTCTACCGAACCCTTAATTGGTTCGGTCGAACCAATAGGTTCGTACGAACCCCTAAAATCAAGTTTTTTTCCATGCATTCATTTTTTGTGAGTTTTCCTTCCTCACTTCAATTGTAAACCACTATTGTGGCTTCACCCTTGGTCTTCTTCTTCCTCCTCTCTCTCTCAAGTATATAGGTGAACTTTTGATCTTCATTTTTACAACACATTTTCATGCATACTTAGAACTTCTCTTACGAACGTAGATTCATCTTTGCATAGTAAAATCCTTCAACACTTGTGTAGGATATGGCATAGTCTTAAGTTGCTCGAAGAATCTAAGGGCACTCTTCAACTTGCAGCAAGTTAGAAGGTGTAAAGGAGGTCAGCCATGGAGATTGAAAATTTGGGTAACTTTCTTTTATTTATTTTCATATTTTCCCATGTAGGCCTTGTTCTTAGCTTTCCATAACTTCAAACGGTTTAAATTTTCATTAAGATTTGAGAAAGTTATGGCTATTGTAGTATTAGTTATTTTTTAATCTAGCTTTCAAAACCTACGTTTTCTTTTGCCTATAACTTTTTTTTATGCAGAATCTTGGAAAAATACTTTCTGGGTTTTGAAGGTTTGATTTTCAGCTTTCCATGGAGTTAAACAATTTAAAATTTCATTAAGTTTTGAGAAAGTTATCACTGTTTTAATTTACTATTGTCATTAAACTTTTCTTTTGAGTTACTAATTCAAGTTGGCAGCATGTGGCATTGGAATTTTTTGTGGGTCAAAGACATATATTCAAACTACTGACATGTGATTTTGCAGCTACGCGTGTTGAAGATTTATCTCTCAAACCACTTGTTTGCAATTTTTAATTTAGGAATATTTCCGTTGGTGCTCTAACATGAACTCTGTTTGCAAGTGTTTGATTTTGTTTGAACAAATGGTAGGTGATTATGCTCTCACCTTGTGAAAACTTGGTGATCAGAAAACCAGACCCATTTTATCTGTTATACACCCTTAAGACTTAGTAATCAAAGTATCCTCTCCCCTTGCGCTTTCAGGTGATCCTAGGTGTAAGAGAAACGGTTACTGACTCTAGAACTTGGGCCTACCTTGGTGGGAAAAACTACTCACTCCAAGGTGATTCAAACCGACAATGGAGCTTTTTGGCCAAGCTACCCCCGACCGGTATATAAATGTGAATCCTAAGGGAAAGCCTAGGGTTACGAGTGCGGATGTGTCATACGGGTCAAGTAGTACTCCCCAAAACCCTATTGAGTTTAACCTCTTTAGGCTGGAGTGCCTCCTAAACGGAGCTTAATTTTGCACTCCATATATGGCCACTCGAATGGGGGTCCTAAATTAAACACCTTTGTGTAGTAGCCAAAAACCTTCTATTTTCTAGTGCAACACCACTCAGTGTGAAGGCATCCACATCTTCGCAGTCTATAGTAGAGGTGATCAATCTGCCATGAGAGTTTCATTGGGGTTGGAAGCTTGGTTGGCCTAAGAAGAGAGTGCATTGTAAGGGGGAGCCTGTGCATCCAAGCTTCTAGATTCACATGCTACTGATATGCGGTTGGGGAAACCCACGTGGAATATAGCGAATATTATCTTGGCCTAGCCATACAATTGTGCTTGTCTTATTTGTGTTTGTCCACATTCAAACATCATGCTTGTCAAGTTTTTTTTGTATTTTCAAACAATATACACAACATTCACAATCTGGACATAAACAATCGACCTCAGACAACTCAGACTTTTCAAATAAAACATCAAAAAAATAATCTCAGCCTGCTGTTAAACATTTTGTTCTAAGAGGTCTCTGTTAGAAATCAACTTTGAAATTGCTCAAAATATTTATCATTCAACCATTATTTTGCATTTTTGACCGTAAGATTAAATTTTCAAATTTTTGATTTCATCCATTAGGTTTCATAATCATCATTTTCAACATTATCTTGACCATAGCTTTTCATTTTTGCATACTTTGGGTTAGGCCAACTTTATAACAATTTGCAAAATCATTGCTTTCAAAACTAGGTTATCTTGGACTTAGTCATCATTCCTATTTTCAGTCATTGTCTTTTTTGTGAGGATTTCCAACTCAACAATCTAGTTAGGAAAACTCACTAGTCGTCTTGACCTTGTCACTTTGTCATTTTCAACAAGTCCTTTGGTAACCAAAATAGAAAACAAAGATTAAGCTTAGAGTGCTTAGGTACCCCTTTCTCCAAATTTCATTCATTTTAGTTCCTACCTTGCATACTTTATTTCCAAAAAAAAAAAAAATCCAAAAACATTATTCATACTAGTTATTTTGAACCTAGACTTTGCATTAGTTGCCTCTTTACTCGACATAATCATATTAGTCCTTATTTTGCACCTTGTCATCATTGTCATCCTAGTCATAATCGTCACTTTCGCTTCTCAGAATTTTGCATTTCCTTAGGTACACATTGTCATCTATTTGTATCATCATCCATTATCACACAAAAAGACAAAAACATAGACTAGTGTCATACTTGAATTGTCATCATCTTCATTTGAGCAATTTCCTTGATGGTCAAAACAAGACTTCAAAGAAAGAAAAGACAAATGTTAGACTTTGGACAAGACTTTGACAACAACACCAACACCAACACCAATCCCAACATTGACAATAACATTTATGACACAAACCAACATTGGACTTTTTCTGACCCATTTCACAACATGAACACACAATCTTCCATGAGCATTCCATCTTCATCACAAAACCTTTTTGAACCATTCATACAAAGATACCAAAATGGAAAAGTCTATGCTAAAGATTTGAAAGCTGCAACGCAAAATCCTAACGTAGTTTCCTTTGTGGAAAACTTAGTCCTACATGACCCTCAAAGGTATCTAGCCATGCTCTTGGACCAAAGGGTTAAACTATCACATGGCTTTGACTTTAATACTTTAAGACCAACCTCACCTATGTACCCTTCCTACCGACAACCCATCAGTCCAAATCCTTTATCCATCAACCCTCACTATCAAGAATCACTTAACAAAAATCCTATCATTAATCTCCAACAAATGTCCAGTTATTACCCTTATCCTAATCTTGAAAAGGGAAACCAATTGTCCACTAGTCCATTACAAATCTCCACATCATATTCTAGTCCTTCAACTATCAATCTCGTCCAAGTCTACATTCCTTATCAACTATCTACTGACTCATGTCAAGTCTGCACATCATACCCTATCGATCCCCTCCAAGTATCTGCATCCTATTTTAGTCAACCTTACACCGATCTAGTCCAAGTCTCCATGTCATATCCTCATCCTTCACATACTAGTCTAGTCCAAGTCTCCATGTCATATCCTCATCCTTCACATACTAGTCTAGTCCAAGTCTCCATGTCCTATCCTAGCTCTTCATCTATTAATCATTCTCAAGTCACTCCCTCACAATCCACACTTAGTCATGAAAATTATATCATTCTCCAAAGTCACATCCTATTGAATAAACTTAAGGATACATGTCAAAAAGAAAGCCCAAAGCATGACATCATAACGTCACCCTCATGTCAAGAACAAGGTAGTCCATCCCATGACCCAATTTTTGAGTCCATTCAAGAAATCCATCAAGACAATCATGACATCCAAAATACACCTACCCTTGACAAAGAGTCCAATCCCAATTATATCATCCACGTCAACCCCATCTTTGACCAAGGCCCTACCATTGATCAAGAAATCCAAAATGATCCACTCCTCGACCTTTATGCCATTCATGACCAAACATCTGACACTAATCCTACTCAAAATCCAAGCACATCCACTTCCCAAAATGAGACACTTGCCTCCATGGGACACATAGATGATCTTACTCCAAAACAAGAGTATTCTATGGACATATTTGCAAATGATTGAGCTATAGCTGAATTTATTGAACTCTATGACACTAACCATAATGATGGCTTTGACATCGACTTGGATGCACCAATAGAATCATCTGAACCTGACATGTCACAAGATCAAATCAAAGATATCAGTCAGAAATATGGCCAACATGACAATGAAGCTAAGACACTTTATCAACTAGGGTCATCTATCTTTGTTAGAGCAGGCTTCCTTACAGAAGAAAATATTCCAGGTGAAAGTGTCCACATACATCATGATGGGTTAGCATCTTGCTTTCAAAACAATAAATACCCCATCGCAAATAGAATCTGTCAAAGTATGCAATATCAAGGCAGAGGACTAGGCATACACGAGCAAGGCATTCAAGAACCAATACAACTTCATGCAAATTACAGACATCAAGGTCTTGGCTATTCTTCATTTAGTAAATCAAACGATGTCAGTGGAACCTCCTCAATACTGGGGGCAACCTTGTCAGATACAAACATCAAAACAGAGTCCATGAGAAATACTTGTAATAAGATTGTTGCCAACACTCCATCCACCCACACCATAAACCATCATTCTCAACATCTTAAACCTTCCCTTTGGAACCAACAAAAACAAAAGCCTTACAAAGTCAAAAATCAAATGTCAAAGGCCATTGAATCAAACAAAAGGACAAGTGGACAAATGGAATTAAAGTGGATCCCAAAGAAAAGTGGATCAAGCAAAGAAAATATTTCAAAAGAAAAAGTTAATCAAAATGTGGAGCCACAAGACAAGAGGACTCCCACATATAACAAATGTCCACCTCCTTCAAAATGGTCATTAAGCAAGGCATATACAAGTGTTGGTTCCAAAAATGCTACACCCTTAATATTATTGTACATCGGGTTATGAATAGTCAGCTTGTGGCTATCTTAACTCTCTATTAAGTCATATTATCATTAGTATATTGTTATTTAGTTGTTTAGGTCAGCCTAAGTCTTATATAGGTGTGTCTAAGTCGGCCTAGATGATATCCTTGGCATAAATAGGTATATATAGGAGGTTGTGAGTCTTATTTCATCATCAAGTGTGAAATGTGTTCTCATTAGAGATATTTGGAGGTTTTCCCCCTCAAAGTGGCTTGTTATTCTTAGCTATTATCAAGTATTTGCAACATATTTCATATAATATTCTTCTATTGTGCAAGTTATTTCATAACAAGTGGTATTAGAGCATGATCTTGGCACCATAGAGGCAAGGTTTTTTGTAATTTTAGAGGCGATTTTGGGAAGAGCATATCTTTCAGATTTTGGTGAATTTGTTTCTGATTTTTAAAGGATTTTTGAAGAACATATTGAAGAAGCTACAACCCATATTTTAGAAGAATTGGAGTAGAATTAAGCGAATTATTGTAGAATTAGGGCTTTTGCACTATTTTTTTAGAATCTACATATCTCGCACATCTTGTTGAATTGGAGTCTGATTTTTATTGAGTTTTTGAAGAAATAATAAAGGAGATTACAGTAAAAATTTGAGATAATTTAAGTTTCATTTGTGTGATTTATTTCAACATTAGTGGTTTCCATCATGTCGGGGCCTGCAACAAGGGGTAAAAAGAATGTCACTGCGGGGAAGACTCCTGATAAGGATGGTGAAACAATCAAGGATATTACTCATAATGAGGAAATCAATAAGGTCAAGGAAGAAATTTCCTCAATTAATATTTATATGTGTGACCTAAGAGGAGATATATCGGACATACGAAACATGTTAAGCACCTACATGGTTGAATCAAGAAAGGAGTTCTCAAGCAGCCAAGGTGAAAATTCTAGGTTAGCTACTACTGACACAAGGTTTAGTACTCCTATGGGATCTATGAATTTACTTCCAAAGGTGGATATGTGCAAGTTCGATGGTAAGGATCCTCTAACATGGATAAACCAAATGGAGAATTTTTTTAAAGTACACCAAATCCCAAATGGACAAAAGGTCACGATGGCTTCCTTATATCTAGAACCAGATCAATTCATTTGGTATCATTGGCTTTGCACTCATTGAAGTAAAAAGGGGCTCACCATCTCATGGTCAATTTTTATAGAGGAACTTCAAGCACAATATAGCAATAGCGTCACAGACAACTTCTTCAGCTAGCTAGCTAAACTTCAACAAATAGGATTAGTTAAGGATTATATTCAACAATTCCAAAATCTATCCTTAAGGGTGGATACAATTACGGAGGAAAACTTGAATGACTTATTCTTGGGTGGCCTCAAGGATCACATTCAACATGAGGTATGCATGTTTAGCCCTAGTTCCATAAATGAGTCTTTTATCTTAGCACGTAGGGTAGAGGAGAAGTATTTGATTCCTAAGAAGCAAGGGGCTAATGTGACAAGAGAGAAAGGATATTCAACAACCTACTAAGTTGACTCCACAACAAATTGAGGAGAAAAGAGAAAGTGACTTTGTGTTTCAATGCCAGATATAAATACAGTCGAGGACATAAATGTAGTGAAAAGAAATTGTTTTATATTGAAGGTCCCAATGAGGAAGAAGAGGAGGAACCCATACTAGAAGATGAAAGGGAGTCAAATGAGGACTCACATGATTCTCAACCAATCATTTCTTGTCATGCACTCTCAGGTTTCAGCACTCCACAAACTCTCAAGGTGGTGGGGTTCCTAAAGAAGTAGAAGGTAACAATGTTGATTGACTCAGGTAGTACTCATAATTTCATCAACAAAAAGTTAGCTACTCATCTAAATTGTTTCATATATCCAACTCCAGAGTTTCAAGTTTTGATTGCAGATGGTGGTACAGTTAGTTGTTTAGGGAAGTGTCATAGCATTAAATTATCCATGGAATATTATCAACTTGATACCCCAATGTATGCGATATCCATGGGTGCAGCAGATATTGTTTTGGGAGTACAATGGCTTACTACATTAGGAACAATTGAGATGAACTTCCAAGAACTATTCATGAGATTTCAATTGGAAGGAAGGCTAGTAGAGCTAAGGGGGTTGAAGGAAAAATCTCCACAAATGGTAAGCTCTCATCAAATGAAAAAAGTTGCTTAAGAAAGGAGTGGATGGATTTGTGGCCCAACTATGTTCATTAGAAGTCTCTCAATCTAATACTCCTACTCATCCAGATTTGCAAGCTATAATTGATCGTCACTCAGTTGTTCTTGGAGATATGCCTAAAGGACTTCCTCCTAAGAGGGATCATGATCATGCCATATAGTTAGTCCCAGGGAGCCAACCACCGAACATCAGGCCTTATAGGTATCCACACATACAAAAGAGTGAGATAGAAAAGATTGTTGAAGAGATGCTAGAGGCAAGAATCATCAGGCATAGCCAAAGTGCTTACTCCTTGCCTGTGGTGATGGTACATAAGAAGGATGATACTTGGCACATGTGTCTAGATTATAGAGTGCTCAACATGTACACCATTAAATATAAGTTTCCAATTCCAGTCATTGATGATTTGCTAGATGGATTAAATGGAGCTATAATTTTACCAAGTTATATCTTAGATTTGGTTATCACCAAATTCGGATTAAGGAGGAAGATATTTGTAAGACAACATTTTGGACTCATGAGGGTCATTATGAATTTTTGGTGATGCCATTTGGTCTTACCAATGCACCATCTACATTCCAAAGTTTGATGAATTCCATTTTTAAGAAGTTCTTGAGAAAGTTTGTGTTAGTATTCTTTGATGATATATTAATTTATATCAAGACTTGGGAAGAACATTTACAACATGTGGACCAAGAATTACAAATATTTGAAGATCTTAAACTCTATGCTAAGCCATCCAAGTGTGCTTTTGGTCTTACAGAGGTGGAGTATTTGGGACACATAGTTTCACATGGAGTAAAGGTGGACCCTAACAAAATTAAGGCTATCATGGAATGGCCTATTCCAAAAACCATTAAGAAACTGAGAGGATTCTTGGGATTGACAGGGTACTATAGAAGATTTGTGAAGAATTATGGTAGTATAGCAGCACCTCTCACCACTCTATTGAAGAAGGATTCTTTTCATTGGAACGAGTCTACCAATACAACATTTGAGAGATTGAAGGAGGCTATGTGTACAACTCTAGTACTTGCCACTCTTGACTTCACCAAGGAATTCATTGTGGAATGTGATGCTTCTGGAAATGGGATAGGAGCAGTGCTCATGTAAGAAGGTCGACCAATTGCTTTTCGAGTCGTCAATTAAAAGGTAAGAATCAACTAAAACCTATTTATGAGAAGGAAATGCTAGCAATACTCCATGCAGTGAAACAATGGCGGCCTTATCTATTGGGTAGACATTTCAAGGTTAAGATAGATCATGATAGCCTGAATTTTTTTTTGGAACAATGACTATCTTTTGAAGAGAAACAAAAATGGGTCACTATGATGTTAGGATATGACTTTGAGATTGTATATAAGAAAGGGAAAGAAAATATTGTTGCAGATGCACTGTCAAGGAAGGATGAGAAAGATGAAGCCTTATTGTGTGCCCTTTCAATATTACAAGTAAATTGGGTGGAGGAATCCAAAGTAGAGTGGTAAAATGATGTTGCGACAAGTAATCTCATCAAGCAATTAAAAAGGTGATCCTAGTAGTTCAGATAAGTTTTGTTGGAAGGGAGATACTCTTTGGTATAAAGAGCATTTGTATCTCTACAAGAATTCCAACCTTAAAATCAAGATTCTCAAAAAGTTGCATGAGTCTCCAGTGGGTGGTCATTCAGGATTTTTGAAGACATATCATCAAGTCAAGCAAGATTTCTTTTGGGAGGGGCTAAAGGGTGATGTTCAAAAATTTGTGGCTGAATGTTTGGTGTGTCAAAGGCATAAACATGAGACAATTAAGACACCAGGTCTCTTACAACCCTTATCTATTCCTAGCTAGTGTTGGGAAGAGGTATCCATGGACTTCATCACAGGGTTTCCCAAATCTAAAGGTCATAATGTCATCATGGTGGTAGTTGATCGGCTCACTAAATATGCACATTTCATTGCATTAGCACATCCTTTTACAGCAAGTGTAGTGGCTTAAACTTTTTTGGAGAATATCCAAAAGCTACATGGTACACCTAAAGTTATTGTTAGTGATTGTGATCCTATCTTCACTAGTCACTTTTGGAAAGATTTATTCTCATGTTTGGGTACTCAATTGGCTCTTAGCTCTTCATACCACCCGCAATCAGATGGGAAAATGGGGGTTGTTAATAAGTTTTTGGAAGGATATCTATGTTGTTTCACTTCAGAGAAACAATCTCAGTGGGTAGACTGGCTACCACTTGTAGAGTGGTGGTGTAACACTTCTTTTCATAGCTCATCAAAAATATCTCCATTTTTGGCACTTTATGGATATCATCCTCCTTCCATCACATCATCAATTAAGGTGTCCCCAAGAGTTTAGGCAGTAGAAGACCACTTGCTTCATCAACAACAAGTACTTTTAGGACTCAAGGAGAATTTAGCCATGGCACAAAATCGAATGAAACAACAGGAAGACCAACATCGTAGTGAAAGAAGTTTTGAAGTTGGGGATTAGGTCTTCTTGCGATTGTGGCCTTATAAGCAAGTCTAAATAAAGTAGCAAAGAAATAATAATAAGTTGTCTCCAAAGTATTATGGTCCATACCAAATCATGTTGAAGATCGATAGTGTTGCCTACAAGCTTGAGTTGCCACCAACAACAAAGATACATCCAATTTTTCATGTTTCCTATTTGAAGAAGGTAATTGGGCATAATATTCCCACTCAAACAACACTTCCTGAGCTGGATGAAGAAGGAAGAATCATTTTGGAACTAGAGTGCATTCGTCAAACACGCACAAAGTAGCTGAGGAATAGAACTATCACTAAGTATCTAATACAATGGAAGAAGTTACCAATTGAAGATGCCACATGGGAAGACGAGGAGTTCATTCAAAAGTTTCCAAACTTGATTAGCATTGAGGACAATGCTTCTTTGAAGAAGGGGGCATGCTACACCCTTAATATTATTGTACATCGGGTAATGAATATTTGCCTTGTGGCTATCTTAACTCTTTATTAAGTCATATTATCATTAGTATATTGTTATTTAGTTGTTTAGGTCAGCCTAAGTCTTACATAGGTGTGTCTAAGTCGGCCTAGGTGATATCCTTGGCATAAATAGGTATATATAGGAGGTTGTGAGTCTTATTTCATCATCAAGTGTGAAGTGTGTTCTCATTAGAGATATTTGAAGGTTTTCCCCCTTGAAGTGGCTTCTTATTCTCAGTTATTATCAAGTATTTGCAGCATATTTCATATCATATTCTTCTATTGTGCAAGTTATTTCATAACAAAAAACCATCCCAATCAAAATTCCAAACTCCATCACCCACCCTCCCAAATTTGGAAAATAAAAAGTGATTCATCCAAATGTCCAAACAACATTTTCATGTCTACCATCATCCGTCATAATCCTACATCTCACCTAAAGTCCAAAAATCTCATGTCACAAATTCATTGCATCATGGCAGCAACTCTTTATCACAAGGATTCTCATGGCACTTTATCATGATTTGCGTATTTTGATAAGGCCAACTCTAATATTGAAAAGGATCACAATGACATCAATCAGTTGTATGCAAGTGCTATGATCCTGACAAGGCAACTACTTCAGAAAGGTCATTATTGGCATATCATGGCACCAGTCTCTACATCGACACCGTCAACAGCTTTAGTTAATGCATCAAGGTCACCCTAAAATATCAAAAATACACAAAAATTGAAAAATAAAAAAATCATCACCCTGATGAAAACCTAGAAAATAGGTGTCTTGGTGACACAAAAAAAAAAAATTAAAAAATGAAAAAATAACAAAAATAGTAAAGAGAGAAATTTCATCCAATGGTGAAAACCTGGCAAACAGGCGCTTTGGATAAGTACCATGGTGAAAACCTGGAAAATAGGCGTCATATGTAAAATAAATCATCTATGTGGAATTTTACACTTGGGGGCAAGTCATCTCATCTCCTATGCCTTCCTCTTAACATTGGCATCCATCTATTTCATCCATATCATTTATGTCCATTTACCCACCTACCTTGGTCTTGACATAAAATTGACACACATAAATCATGCTTTGGGGAAAACTCTTGACATGTCAATCCTTTTGTCACAAACTACTCTATCATTTCCATCATTATCCTCATATGACATAGTCCTAGAAAATCATATGACAATTCCATTAGTCTTATGTCTCCCATCCTTTACCAAGGCCACCTCTCACCCTTTCATGTAGGTCACCTATCTTGACTTTCCCTTGTCAAATGGTCTAAGGATACTCCACCATCCCATTTAGTCCTAATTGAGTCATTCCAAATACAACAAGTCTAATACATACAGGAGCATTATCGAAAACATTACCTGACTTTGTTCCTAGCCTGGCTGTAGACCTTAATCATTTTTCATATTATCGTCATCCTCATGTTGTTTCAAGATGTGTCCTTCCCACATCAAACAACATTGTCATCACCCATCAATTGGTATTCAACTTGACTAGGGGCACAATCATGTTTGTCCTTAGATTCTCATGTGTAGGCATCAATCACATGCATTTGTAGTGATCCTCTTAAACCATTCAAAAATAAAAAAAAATCATAAAATGTCTTGAAAAAAGACCTAAAAATTAGAAAATGTCTTGAAAAAAGACCAAAAAATCAAAAAATATCCTTAAAAAAGACCTAAAAATTGAAAAATGTCCTTAAAAAAGACCTAAAAATTAGAAAATGTCCTTAGAAAAGACCTAAAAATTGGAAAATGTTTGAAAAAAGACCTAAAACATCATAAAATGTCCTTAAAAAAAGACCTAAAAACATCATAAAATGTCCTGAAAAAAGACCTTAAAATCAGAAAATGCCCTAAAAAAGACCTAAAAATTAGAAAATGTCTTGAAAAAAGACTTAAAAATTAGAAAATGTCCTAAAAAAGACCTAAAAATTAGAAAATGTAGTAAAAAAGGACCTAAAAATTAGAAAATGTCCTTAAAAAAGACTTAAAAATTGAAAAATGTCCTAAGAAAAGACTTAAAAATTGAAAAATGTCCTAGAAAAAGACCTAAAAATGATAAAATGTTTTAAAAAAAGACCTAAAAATCAAAAAACGTCCTGAAGAAGACACTAAACTTCCAAAACGGAGTCATGTTAGTTAGCATAGTCACATCAATTCAAGTCTTGATTAGTCTTTGTCATTATCGAACTATGTTGTCTCTGCGCATTTGCTACGTAGGCAAGGCTCATCTTCGAGCCCTCGAGACATTAGGTCAGTCCTATTAGGTTTTTCAAAATAAATCATGCCTCAATATTTCATCAACAAGACAAAGTCTTTGGTCATGTCGAACTATGAGGTCTCTGAGTGCATGACGTAGGAAAGGCCATCTGTCGATGGGCCCCCGAGGCTGCACTAGGTCAGTCCATTAGGGTTCATTGGACAATTTTCGCACACACATGAAATAGTCTTTAAATTTGAATAAACAATCTACCCAAGTGAACTTCGATAATCTGTCAGCAGAACATGAAAATCATCTTGACATATCAAAATTGGTCAATCTTAGTCAAACTTAGTCAAGCCATTCAAATCTTGCTTACTCTCCAGATGTGTCCTTTTAAAGGGTAGCCTATCATTTAATCATGCCCTAGGATGTGTCCTTCCTAGGCATCATCATCATCATCTGACATTTTGAGCAATCCTCTTGACATTTAAGGATCACTCCTCTTGACATCAATGTTCTTTCATATGTTTCCTTCTGAAGAACAACCCCTATTATTTATGCCTTAGGATGTGTCCTTCCTAGGCATCGTCATTGTCACCTAGCATTTTGAGGCATCCTCTTGACTTTTGGGGGTTTCTCCTCTTGACATCAACATTATTCAGGATGTGTCCTTCCTGAATTTGGAAATCTTCGGCACTCGTCATCTTGGAATTATCAAAACCTTGACACCCTAGCATCTCAACATCAAACTAGACATCTCGACATTAAAACACTTGGCAAGCACTTGGCACTTGTCTGTTGATTTTTCATCATGTTACTAGTTTTTCAGCGAGATCCCAACAACAAGATTTAGAGAAGCAGTGATGTATCATGACGTTTGTCCTGTCTTTTGATACTCATGTTATTAGTTTCTCAACGATGTCTTGACTCCAGGATTTAGAAAAGTAGTGACGTATCATGATGATGGTTTTGGCTTTATTTTGTCCTTTTTGGCAATCATGTTGCTGGTTTCTTGAGGATGTCCTAGAAATAGGATTTAGAGAAGCAACGACATTTTATGATTTGTCATTCTTGTATTTTTTTGCTTGCGGTTGGTTATGAAAAAAAGAATAGGGAAAATATGTCTTTTTGTATGAGTCATGATCATCCTTGTTTATGACTATTTATGTCAAGTAATGGTATGACCTTGCACATCTTGATTTATGTCATATCATGGTGTTTGTTGGCCATCACGATAATATTCCCAATGATGATTAAGAGCAACAATTGGTAGTCCTATGACAATGTGTTGAAGGATCTTTTTCATCTTACTAACATGTGTCTCCTTCTGTTTTGTAATCTTCCCTCACCCATCTCATATAGGAATTGCATCCATATCATCATCCATATCTTTGGCACTGCCATTTTTTTTTGTCTCTTCATATTCTAGTCTTCTAATCAATTTCGAGAGCACACCCATGTTCTTGGAACCCATCTGTCCTCTCGAGGGGGCATACTATAACCCTCCTCATCATTCTTCCTCATTTTATTTTGCACCGGGGCATATTTTTGACTTATTTGTCCTTGTCACAATGCAACAGGCTACATTATGACAAAGAGGGGAAAAATGTAGACATTGAAAATTGACCTATGCCTACAAGCTCCATTTCTCACCACTTTCGTCCTAGCATAATTAACATACTTAATTATGTTATCTGGTCCATTTTCATCTATTAACTAAATAATTTTAATTATTTAATGAATTCATGTCTATTTATTCTATCTTGATCGATTAGATAAACTAATTATGTCAGTAATTTCTTCCTCTTCTTCAATAGTTAAATAAATTATTATTTATTTAATTATTTTGTCATCTTTCATCTATAGTTAAATAATTACCATTAATTATTTATCTATTCATGGTCCTTTAATTCTTCTATAGTTAAATAATTATTAAAATTATTTAACTATCCCATGTCTAATTTTCATCTCTCCATTTAATTAAATTGATAAATTTAATTAAATGCTTCTTTTGTCATTTTCTTTAAATAAATTATTTGGATAAATTATTTATTTTCCACTTGTCCATTTCCTCCATTTTCAAATAAATAATTTGAATAAATTATTTATTTACCACTTGTCCATTTCCTCCATTTTTGAATAAATAATTTAAAATAAATTATTTATACACCACTTGGTCAATGATGCCCTGTCATAATCCCCTGTCATAACATTCATTTCCTGTCATAGTTTGCATGTCTGTCATATCCATCAGCGTCATAGTTTTTACCATGCATGGCATATTCTTGGTGCATCAATTTTGGACAGTCAATTCGACCTTCAATCTCATCCATCCATTCAAAATTGCCTTTTCTTATAAAATGGCAATTTTGAATTCATTTGGTCTTCTTCTTCCTCTCTCTCTCAAGCAGACAGGCGAACTTTTGATCTTCATTTTCATGCATACTTAGAACTTCTCTTAGGCACTTAGATCATCTTTGCATAGTAAAATCCTTCAACACTTGTGTAGGACATGGCATAGTCTTAAGTTGCTCAAAGAATCTGAGGGAACTCTTCAACTTGCAGTAAGCTAGAAGGTGTAATGGAGGTCAGCCATGGAGATTGAAGATTTGGGTAACTTTTTTTTATTTATTTTCATGTTTTCTCCTTTGCACTCCATTATTTTCTTTGGATTTTTAGATTTAGCAATTCTAACCTAATCAAACATAAATTTTCAGAGATACACAATCCATCTATTATACTCCTTCATATGAGGCCATACTAGAGTAATCTAGAGAAGGGTATCAAAACTAAAACTCACTCAAACAACCTTTTTTCAAACTCTTTAAACATCAAATAAATGATTTTTCTTCACAAGTTGCCATTATTCCTTATAGCATAGTAAAATGGTATTTTAGTCATAAATTTTAGGTAACCACTCCAACCCACAGCCCAAAACCATTTTTAGATACCCATTAAGCCCTTTGATAACATATCAAATTTTCATGGATGGTTGTTTTGGAATCTAATGGTTTAATTTCCACTGCTACGTTGGAATAAGCCTAATTTAGGCTTGTTTTGGTAGGTCACTACGTGGTTTTTTCAACCCAGACCTCAAACCCTCATACCACCAGCCTAGAGATATCAAATGTAATCTCTAAAAACACTTTCTATCACCCAAAATAATTTCTCCAAATCTTTTTCACAAACCCTATCACCTATGCACTTCAATTGCTTAAAAAACACAAGTTTAATCAACTAGGGCATCAACCCATTTGTCCAAATCCTCAACCCTTGCTCCTAAAAACTTCACAAAATCAAAATACATCCTAATTACCTCCATTCCACTGGTTCTTAGGCCATTTCACTAGTGGAATGGCTTAAAACTTCATTTTCTTCTCTCAAAGCACCAAAACCTAGTGTTTCAAAGTGGTATGGAGTAAAATACTTCTAAAATGCTCAAAACTAAATGAAATTTAATAAAATATTTTTTTTAGAAATTAGACTCAATTCCACATAAACTCCAATCAATTTGAGATCACTTTCAAGCCATACAAGTTTGTACAACCTCTTGTAGCAATAATTTACAATAAGAAAATGTAGAAAACAAGCTTTATTGATGCTCAATTTCCCAAAAAGCACCACCAAAACCTTGGTTCAACCACTACATGATGTATTTAAGCTTTTATAAGAAAATAAAATTGACTAAAACTACGTTTTCAACTCCTAACTATTCAACTTACTCCAAATGCAAAAAATGCAAAGTTGCATAATAACTTTTTACAACATTTAGCAAATTGGAGCAACTTTTACAAACTGACCCAAAAACCTCACAAAGACATCAAACATGGTCTAAATAGACCTTATTAAATTAAAAAAATGAATCAAACACCAAGTAAAAAACATTAGAGTCTTTCATGTATTATGTAGGCCTATGGTGCCCTGCACCATACTCCTAGAGAAAAGGGAACTCAAGGCCCCTTGAGGATTATACAACAATAGAATCATGCTTGATCACATCATACTCTGACCTCCAAGAGGAATTCTAATTAGGGTAACCTTTCCAATAAACCAAAAAATAGAAAAATGAATCATTCATTGTCTTCTTGAAGTCTTTAGCATCTAGGATATGCTGCAACTACAGAGGGCTACCTGTTGGATGATCCCTGGCCTACTTTTCACTTGAAAATATTGTTGAACCTACCCCTTTACTTGTTACAAAACCTCCTCCATTCTTACAATGAACTCCCTTGTTCTTCACCTTTGGTGTATGTTTGAAATTTCCCTTTTTCCTTTGTAGTCTATCTCTAATCTCTTCACCTCTCCTTTCCATCTCTTCCATCTGATATTTTGTCCCTATGACTATTGCTTTATCGAGTTCACTAACCTTTTCTTTGAAAAAAAATAAATGATCACTATCTTCTCCTGAAAGCAATGAAGAAAAAACTCCTTTCATCAACATGTTGGCATACCCTTTAAGCCAATCTTGAATCCCAAAAATCAATTCATCTTTGACCTTCAACAAATAAAATTTTGACACCAACTCAATATAATTTCCCTCCAAAATTTTATCACTCTTCATGTCAATTGTCATACTACTACCATGTTTTGAATTGGCTGCAAAGTTCATCTGCTCTTCTTCATCCACCTTTATGAAATATTTTCTTCTTATCATCATCACATTGGCTGCCATAGTTTTTCATTTATCATCTTCTATCCATGGTGTCAAAGTAATGGAGATTCCATCTTTTTCTATCTCATATGTATTTCTTCTACCATCATACAAAGCATGCCTATCAAATTTTCAAGGCCTCCCTAGCAGCAAATGGGACACATCCACAGGTAATACATCATAGATAATCTTAGCTGTGTACCCTTCTATATTGAACTCCACCCAATTTTTCTCATTAACCAAAACATACTAACCCTCTTTCAACCAAGAAATTTTATAAGGAGTATTGATCATGGGGTATTCTATGTAATCTAAGTCTCTCAACCATCTCATTAGAAACCATGTTATATGTACTTCCCAAATCAATTACAACCTTACATACCTTACCCATGCACTTACAAGTTGTTTTAAAGAGTGTCATTTGTGATGGATCCTTCTCCATTGATACTTTAATTCGAGTTCTTCTTACCATTAGTGATTCTCCAACTTCAGGAGCAACATATTGTGATGGAGAGTTTACACTCTGAGTATCCTCTTCTTGCACCAATTAAGTCCTTCGTTCTCCTCCATGTGAACTAGAGACTTGACCTTCATTACACTGCCATGGATGGTGTCCAAAATTGTTGCATTGATAGCACCTTCCTATGAATCCTTGTGAGCCTCAATCTACCTCTAAACCTTGATCTACCACCTCTAAATTTATCTCTCTAATCAACAACTTGTTCTTTGTCCTTTCTTGTATCTTCTTGACTTTCATAGGACTTCCTTGGAGTAGAAAATGTCCCTCTTCCTCTATTATTGTTGCCTCTACCTCTAGTTTTTTTTATTTCCTTCTTTTAAGTTTTTCTTTTGACTTAATTGCCATTTGATAGCATTCCTCAACCATCCTTGTATTTTCCAAAGTTAACTCACCTTGGATGTTGAATCTTAATCCACCTAGATATCTAGCAACCTTCTCCACATCATCCTTCATGTGACCTGCTCTTATACTCAACTTATAAATTCTTCAGTATAGGCTTTGACATCCATTTCTTTTTGTCTCAGAACTTGAAGTTTCTTATACATTTGAATTGCATAATCAAATGGTAAGAACTTACCTTTTAGCTTAGCCACCATTCTATCCCAAGAAGTAATTTTTGATTTGTCTTTCTTCCTACTTTTAGTCTGCTCATAATCCCACCATAATAAAGCATGACCTTTCAACTTTGTTTTTGCAATATTTATCCTTTGCTCCTCAGGTACATATTTACACTCAAAATAATTTTAAAGTGCTACAATCCATTCAAATTACCTCCATACTTAGGTACATCAATCTTCACCTTGTGTCTATATTCCTTGATTTCTCTCAGTAACTTAGCCATCCTATGATCATTAGGATCCAATTCCTCTTCTTCTTCTTCTTTAGAGTCACTCTCATCACCCATGACCATACCTCTCTTTTGAATTGTTTCTAGAGTAGCAAGCCTCTCCTTCAAATCTCTCATCTCTCTAGCATGTGTCCTTCAACTCATTCACTTTTCTAGCAATGGTTTTTCCTTTTGAAGGAATTTTATTCCTTCTTCAACTTGACCTTTTTCCCTTCTTTAGATCAGACCTATAATTTGACACCAATTTGATGTATATTAGGGTATAAAAACTAAAAATCACTCAATTTTTTTTTTTTTAACTCTTTAAACATCAAACAAATGATTTTTCTTCACAAGTTACCATTATTTTTTGGAGCACAACAAATAGGGTATTTTAGTCATAGCTTTCAGCTAAGACCTCCAACCCATAACCTAAAACCATTTTTAGATACTCATTAAGCCTTTTGATAACATATCAAATTTGTAAGGATGGTTGTTTTAGAATATAATGGTCTAATTTATGTTTCTATACTAGAATAAACCTAATTTGGGCTTGTTTTGGTAGGTCACTATGTGGTTTCCTCAACCCAAACCTCAAAACCTTGTACCACTAGCCTATACATATCAAATTTGATCTGTACAAACACTTTCCATCACCCAAAACAATTTCTCCAATGCTTTTCACAAACCCTATCACATATGCACTTCAGTTGCTTAAAAAACATGAGTTTAATCAACTAGGGCATCAACCCATTTGCCCAAATCCTCAACCCTTGCTCCTACAAAATTCAAAACTCAAAATACATCCTAATTACCTCCATTACACTAGTTCTTAGGCCATTTCACCAGTGTAATGGCTCAAAACTTCATTTTGTTCTCTCAAAACACCAAAACCTAGTGTTTCAAAGCGATATGGAGTAAAATGCTTCTAAAATGCTTAAAATTGAATGAAATTCAATGAAATAAAGTTTTTTGGAAATTAGATTCAACTCTACATAAACTTCAATCAATTTTAGATCACTTACAGGCTATAAAAGGCTGTACAATCTCATGTAGCAGCACTATACAATAAGAAAATGTAGAAAACAAGTTTTATTGATATTCAACTTCCCAAAAATCACCACCAGAACCTTGGTTCAACCAGTACATGATGTACTTAAGATTTTCCAAGAAAAACCAACTAACTACAATTACCTTTTCAGCTCCTAACTATTCAACTTCCTCCAAATGCAAAACATGCAAAATTGCATAGTAACTTTTTGCAACTTTTAGTAAATTGGAGAAACTTTTACAAACTGACCCAAAAACCTCACAAAGACATAAAATATGGTCTAAATAGACCTAATTCAATTAAAAACATGACTCAAACACCAATAACACAACATTAGACTCTTTCATGTATCATGGAGGCCTATGGTGCCCTGCACCAAAGGTCGTACCATGTGAAAGAACAGGTTTGTAACTTAGAAAAACACAAAAAAGCTTCATTCCATTCACTTCAAGTTTGAAAAAACAATACAATAATGCTTGAATTTGAAATTTTCAACATATTAATTCTTTTTACAACTATTTACAATTTATTCCCACATTCTAATAATTGTATGTAACTGAAAAACACATTTTTGACAATTTTTTTAAAAAAGTTGCATGACAATTTGACAACTTTTGACAATTTTTGCAATTTTTCAAATTTTCCCACCAATGACTAAACCCACAACCAAACATGAATTAAATACATAGGAGATGGTTGTAAACGACCTTTTTAATCACAAAAACTCATTTTCAATCCAAAATTACAAAAATACCAAAATGAGAAATAATGAAGCACTTAGTGCCCCTACACCATACACCCAAGGGGAAGAAAAATCTTAGTTCCATCTAAGATGTGATCTGCATATTTTGTTAATTTCTTCCATCGTGGGCTTCTTCAACCTACAAATTTGATATGTAGAATCTTGATCTTCTTGCAAACATTCAAATGCATGTTTCATTTTTACTTTAGGTCTTCCACTTCTCAGCCACTTGCCATTCAATTGGGAATTCATTTCCAAAAGTTGATGCTCCTTATGCTTTGTTGTATGTTCTGCATTCATGACTTTCTCTAAATATTTCTTCTTCTTATTCTTCTTCTTCTTCTTCTTCTGGCACTGTCTCTTACTTACCATATTCTCATCTTCAAGGTTCCAAAACTCTAGTTCATATTCCGCATTACCATTTTCCATGTCTTCATCTTCATTATTTGAATACAATTTGTTAGTATATGCATCATCCATAAAATTAGAAAATGCAATCAATACCTCTATTGTTTTTGCAACCTCTTCTTCACCATATTGTGCTACATTTGCATAAAAATCTTCATACACTACATTTACTTATCATTTTTCTTTATACTCTTGTACATCTTCTTCTTCATCTTCTACACCTGTATAACACATACTCACAAATATTGTTAGAAACAAAATTTTGAGTCTCAATGGACTCATTTTCTTCATCTTTTTCCTCTTCCTTGGATGGCTTTGTCTCTTCCAACATCTTGATTAATCTTTTTATCTTTCTTCTCAATTTTTTCCTCTTATTTCTTTCCGCAATTTCCCTTATCAGCCACTTGATAATTTTGTGAATGGTGATGTTCCAACTCCACACACTTGTTACTATACTCCATATTTTTTCTTCAAGTGTTTTTTGCATTTGTTCCAAATCTTGTCTCAACCCTATTATATCCTATTGAATAATTTTTTTTCCTTCTCATCTTTCTTCTTCATTTCACTCATTTCTCTTCTCATCTCTTGTTTCTTGTTTGATAACTTCTTACTCTTCGGGTCTTCATGGATTATTCTCCTCAACACTTCCATTCTTTTGGTATCCCAATACCTTCACACACAAAACTATCCTCTACCCAATAGGATTTTGGAAGATACACTCTCCAAGACCTATTCTACCCACTTCCTCTCAGTGGAAGAAATATACACACCTTCTACCAAGCTTCATCACTATTCAAGGCTATAAGTCACTAGCTCTCTTTCATACCTATAACAAACTTTCTCTCACAACTCTCTTGTCTTGGTGCATACCTTGCACACTTAGGGTCTTCCAACTCTGATACCAAAATGATGCAGAGGAAGGGAAGAACCTTAAACAACTTTCCTATCACCTTCAAAGAAGAATTCAAAACTTAAGGCTGCAATTATGCATTTTGTTCATCCTAGACAATGAGTTCTCAAACCCAAAAGGTGGGGCAACAATTCAGACCTTTTTTGTCATAATTTCCCTTAGGTATAGGTTAAAGGGAATGTGAAGACTATTTTGAATACCCTTTTTTCCCTTAATAAACATAGTTTAAAATGAAGTAGGGTTATTTTGTATGAATTAAGGAAAAACAAGGTGTTCATTGATCAAACCCATAGGCTACCTCACTATGAAATAAAAGCAACAATCATTCATAAATTTCAAAAAAAAGGTAATGAATCCAATCAATTTGGTAGGATTGAAGATAACCTATGTAGAGATTTTTCCTCTAATTTTCATAAATATCCAATGATGGAAAAGAAATTTATGGCATTTTTTCCAAAACTGGAAACCCTAGGCCAGCCACAAACGTGCTCTCACAAAAAATGGCAGAAGTCATTAAAAACTTAATAAAATTTTCTCAAACAAAAAAAATATGAAACTAGACTCATTCCTTCAAATTTTAGAATTGGTTTTAGGCTAGAACTATACCATACATGGTCATACTAGCATGTTTTTAGATTGTAAATTCTGGAAAATATTGTTAGAATAGGGAATCCTTCACCAAAATGGTCATATCTCACACAAAACTCAATGAAATTTAACGAGACAAAAATAATTATAAACTAGAAACAAATATATTTCCATCCATCTATTATAATATTTAATATGAGGTTGTACCAAGCCATACTATTTGAGAGAATAGGTCTATAACTTAGAAAAACACAAAAAAAAAGATTCATTTCATTCACTCCAAGTTTGAAAACCAATACAATAATTCTTGCATTAGACCATTTCAGAATACTCATGGTTTTTACAAATATTTACAATTGATTCCAATGTTCTAACAATTGCATGTAACTGAAAACCACATTTTTGACAACTTTCTAAAAATAAATTGCATGACAATTTGACAATTTTTGGCAATTTTTGCAATTTTCCAACTTTTCCTACCAACGACTAAACCCACAACCAAAAATGTGTAAGGAAAGCTTAGGTACGGAACAAAATCTCCTAATGTCAAAACCTCAAGGAAGAATGTAGAGGTGACTTTAAATTTTTTAATTATAGTTCATTAAGATACACTTGAAAAGAATAACAGAACAAAGAAATGAACATACACAATTGGACACCAGATTTACATGGGAAAACCCTTACGAGAGAAAAATCCACCACATCAAGAAAATCCTCTTTGTACTAGAGTAAAGAAAAATTACATAAAGAGATAAAATTCACTTTTTGATGTCAATTATTATAGCAGCCTCATTTACTGATTAATCTTGTACATAATAAATTTCAAAAAACATACAATGAATTCACTCAGATCAATCCATGTTCCATTGAGAAACACTTCGTTATCTCACACTGTTCATCGTCATTCACCATTGCCCGAGAGTAATCCATTCTCTCACAGCCTGTTAATCTCCCTCATAGGAACGGTCACAACAATCCAACTACTAATGGTTCACATTCCACTTCTCTGATTGGTTCAAAATAGACCACATAGGATAGTCATTCAATAAAAATGGTTCAATAGAATTGCATGTGAGTGAGACACTAGACCATGTTTCCCCGATGCCAAAATGCCTGACTACTCTAATCGGCAAGAGTCACCACCATCAGCAAGAGTCATATCGAGTTCAAACCTATCACCCAGACTCACTCTATTACTAAGACATCACATCGATATCCACTGCAGAACCATTGGAAATCTTAGCTCTCAAAAACATAGGTGGAAAACCTCAAGAGGCTTCCAATCTCTTAGTACATTTTAGGGTAATAGACAAGGTCAAATGAATTAAACCTTCTACTCTTCAGGTGCTGCTAAACCTAGGTGGGTGTACCTATCTGAATGAAGCATAATTGACTTATGATTATCCTTCTTCCAATGATTTTTCCACAATGGCAGATGGAAGTGAACAAATGAAATCAAGCTTGGTACAAAAATGTATAGCAATACTTAAATCTAAATCCGAATATGTTTAGTCAATAGATGTAAAGGAAATGAATGAATCTAAATGATGAAATTGTAGAGACCAGTGCCTTATTGGGTATGTAGAGTCAAATGAAATAGAAGTGGGAAACTTATTTAGGAAAAAACTCAAATTGTCGGCATATGTTCTATTTATAACTTGTATAAACATGCAAGACAATGACTACTAGGCTATACTTTAATAATCCAGATGAATCTCCCTGATTACTATGATCAACCAAAAGGATTTAATCTCTCCTTGAAAGAACCAATCAATTAATCACACAGATACATCAAATGTGCACTGATAAACTGAAAATAATCTTGTTATAGTAATTTAAACAAATAGAAAGAATCAACTTGGAGACAGCCTAGCAATACTTTTCAATAAACTCAATAGAAATTGACACTAGAAATAAACTGCCACACTAGCTAATTTTCATTGTAATCGCCATTTGAAAAAATTCATCATAGTCTCTGATATGAGAAATTTATTCTATTGTATCCATTCCTAATCTACCTACTATATCTCAAATGTCTCATCGCTCCTGATATTTTACAATCACACATAGATATTTATACACGAGCATTAGGAAAAACACATCATTTCAAAATCTCATGTCAGCCAACCACTGAATTTGGGCTCATTTCATGTCAGCCTTGTAGTTATATCGAAGGAAATTATATCACCGTCAATCATCCCTTAGCTCTTTGTGTTTCGCCATGACCTTCGACTGTCGGGAGACATCATATAGAAAATACTTCTTTATACCGAGAGTCATTGAGAGTCACCCCTAATGTTTTCTCCCAGTCACTGAGACACAAGTAGTTTCCTACTAAAATGTGCCTCCTTGTTTCATCTGCTTCACTATAACTTTATGATATCCGTGAGAGGTCACACAAATCATTCCATGTTTCATCGAGATCCAACCTTGTGTTATTGAGACAAATCAATTCCTATACTGACATAGTCCTCAAGTGTATTATCGGTGAGACCAGAGGTCACTCGCCAAGACCTCACCCTGAAAACTTTAACTCTTACCAATATAAACTTTTGCACAAGTCGGTAAGACACCATGGAATCGCTATGACATTTCATTGAAGCTATAACTTTTTCTAATAAGACTTTTCAGTGCACGGTCAGTGAGACAATATGTCTTCGGTGAAACATCACCCCGATGACCCCCTGGCTCTTACTGATATGTTCCTTTTTTATCATCGAAACAATGTAAAAGGTCCTGCCGAATGGTGAATGCACATGACTTGTGATCATTGTGACATCAGATGAGTCTTTCCGATAGGCAACATAGACTCATATTAACAAGACTACTCAATGGGTCAGGGAGACCATCACAAACTCATGCCGATATAGACCATAATGAGAATTATTCAAGACTCGATGGAAATTATGGGGCTATATGGGAAAAATAAGGGTAAAAATATCATGAAGGGAGGAAAATGTGCTCAAGGTAGGACTCAATTGGAAAATTCATGGGTATGGATAACATGAAAAATCATCAGAAATTTATAGTTCCAATAGTGGCTCCATCTGGGGATGAATAATAGTAAGATCATTACAAGGATCCGGATCTTTGGGTGAGCAGTCCAGACACAAAATGATGAAAATGGAAATGAATGCAAAATGGAGATGAAAAAAACCCTAAACTATTGTGCATGGAAAAGAATTTTAAAGGGGACCATCAAGAGTTGTCCATGCACTAGCAACCCTTAATCCTTTGTGTTTCAACTTCACCTGTTCTGAGTTGTTACGATCTGAAACTAAAACCATACTTTCCCCTGTCAAATACCTAGTTTTGTCTTGAGTTCATCAGATTCTTCTTGAAGACATTCATGCAACCTACTCTATCACTATTATTGAAAGTTCTTAGAGAATCATCATGCTCGGTTTGGCCCAAAATCCCAGCACCATTCAATAATTCAAATTCTTCATCATCATGGGATAAACCCCTATTATTTTCAACACACAAAATGCATGCATATTCAATGCAAAATTCCTCATTATCTTTCTCACTATTATGTATTATGAAACATTCTCCTAGCTATATTGAAAATTGACCATCAAAGTGCTTCTCTTGAGAATCAAAAAATCTTTTCATATCAATGTTGTCTGAAACAAACAAATATGAGACCTTTTGCACCTCTTTGACACTACCATTTGGATACAACACTGGATTATGAATCATATCTTCAATATTAAGCATATATGAACCAATCAAATCTAGACCACTATCATCCTTGGTATGTAGATAAAAGTCTTCTCCACATGAGTTAAACATTTCAAAATCACATACCTCATCTTGAATAGACACAGACTTTTGATCAACTTCAAAGGCTTCTCCATCATTTTGAGAAATATACTGGGAGTCATATGAATCATTGCACAAAGAACTTTTATTGTCAAAACAAATGTAAACTAGACACATGACTTTGGAATCACCTTCACGTGTCGATATCTGATATTCAAGAGTTATAAAATCTAAAATTTTCTCACTACTGAGTGAACAAGTCTCAACATTTTCATCACTACAATTATATTCTTCACTTTTGTCATCATCAAAAAGAGGTCCAAAACCAGCGCAGTCATTTATTCCCTCATTTTGCTTGTCTGAAATTATCTCCTCTTTATCATAAAGTACATTTGAAAATACCTGAAGTTCATTCATGGGCATACCTTTGCAAAATATCATCTGATCCTTTTTTAACTCTTCATCGTACAATAGGTTTGAAAAAGTTCGGAAACCATTTTCAAATGTACAAACCTCTTCCTCATCGAATGTGTCTTCATAGCTTTCAACTGCAATCGGAGGTATTATTTCACTATCAAATGGACCTGTGTTGTTCATTGCCTCTTCCTCTTGATCATCACAAGAACTGCAAGAATCACCATGCTCTAAATCAAAATCTGAATACTTAATAGACCCATCATAACATACACTATCACAATCTTTTATGTAAGACAACTCTCTTGTATCTTCATCTTCCTCATGCAGGCTATCACAGGGATCATATTTACTTACACATGTCTCATCTTCTACTGTCTACAGTGTATAATTAATATCCTAATGCTCATCCATGATATCACCATTGTCCTTATATTTTTTCCCTTGCATGGTATCAATAAATTTATTCACTATATCCAAGGTACGCTGTTTTGATGACTCTAGCCAATAAAATGATCTAGGCTCCCATGATCCACCAAAGTACATCTTCCACACACCATTGTAGTCATGAGCAATATACTTTTTAACTAGATCATTATTGACTAACTCTGGCTGGGCTGATTCTATCTTGAAATTTCCAAGATCCACATCACAAAAACAATTGATTTGATCTTGAGGCACACAATCAACAACCTGACTCATCCTTGGCTCCCTATACAACTTGACTTCCTGACCATTCACTGGAATAGTTGCATAAGAAAAATCAAATTGGATATTTCCCTCCACTGCTGTTGTCCATTGTCTTAATAAAAGCATCCCAATCTGAGGAGGGGTATTGATTAACAGTTATATCTATATTATAAGCCACCTGTGGATAAGTAGCCAGTTTGACTTCAACATTTCTCATGATACCTACCACAGGAACAGGTCTATTATCCATTGCATAGAACTTTCCCCCATTAGTATCAACCCACATGCCAAGATGCTTCATAACTCCTACTGGCATGATGTTTATAGTAGCACCAGAGTCTATCATGCAATTCCTCAAAAATTTGTTATTTATGAGCAATGTAGTGAAAAAAGGATCAACCTGTGGGGGAGTTGTTAACAAATCACTTAAACAAACCTCTAGGACATTTACTTTCTCCTGCCTATTGACTGCTTCAATAGCTACTTTATTTTCAGAATTCATTATCAATTGAACAACACTGTCTTTGTATTCCTTAATTTTCATCATCTCAAGTAGTGGAACAAAATTTTTTACCTAAGATAAGCCTTGAGTGAAGTAAAAAAAAGATCCCTCCACCTTAACAATTTTCTTTTGTTTTGACATTTTTCCTTTACTTTCTTCCTTTTCTCTTTTACTAGGTGGGTCAGGCTTTTGCATCTCTTTGTGTAATTCCTTCACTTCCTCCTTTTGGACAGGCCTCTATTCACTTTTATCATGCTATTTATTTTCTGGCTTCTTCACAATTCCTTGTGTCACTTTTTGTTCCTTCATAAAGATTCCCCTAGGGACACCTTCCTTCTCATTTACTGTCATGTTTCTCAACTAGTATTTACTCTTTGCTTCCTCAACTACAACAACAGTTAGTCTCTCTATTTCATTTTTGGTGAGTCTCCTCATACTGCATTGAGCAGGCACCTCAACAAAATGTGGCTCTATATAATCTTCTTCAGAATCAGAAAGGACCTGCTGTTTAGCCATATGGACATTATATTTCTGATTTAAAACATCATATTCATAACCTTCATCCTCTAAAGATGAGTACCTCTCTTCAACATGGTGAAAGGTATTTTAAGTCAAATATATTGTGTGATCTTCTCCACCGTTTCCTATCAACATTCCCTCCTACATTTTTTGAGCTACAACATAATAGTCTGGGGAATGTGGCTTATCACAAGCTTCACATAAATAATTGTTATTCACCATATAGGTTCCCTTTCGCCTTAATGGATCAGGAGTCTCTTTGTTTCTTGGCCTAGCTGTTATAGGTTTTCCATCCTTCCAGTCTATGTTATAAGGCATATCATGCAACCTCGACCTTTCATTCCTATATGTATTCTCCTATCTATACTGATAATTGTTGCTTTGCTGAGGAGCCCTAGGGTTGTCTCTTTTACTAACTATCCCAGCATCCTTCTAGTTGTTCTCAATTCTCAGTGCTATTTTTTGTGCTTCAACCAAATCTCTCATAAATCTATTTATTATTTCATACCCTGTTTTAGGATCAAACACATTCAAATAGACACTCAATGCTACAAAATCTGGCAACTTTGATCTAGGAGGTACTTTATTGTACAATTTATTGAATCTCTGATTGAAATCATAAATTAAGTCATTCAGATTTTTTTGAATTCGTATCAATTCATGAAGAGCAGCATCTAGTGCATTTAGATTCCCATATTGCTCTAGGAATCGGTCCTGGAAGCCTTGGAGAGAATTAATTGAGAATGTTGGCAAGCTATTGAACCAATCCCTAGCGTCTTCAATAAGTGACATCATAAATAGCTTCATGTGTAAATCTTCATATGGCACATCTATGTCTTGGATGAACACATTGAAACTCCTCAAATGCTCTTCAGTAATAATTGCATTACTCCCTGTAAATTTAGGCACCAAACCTCTCCAGCTGCTATCCATAGGATAAGGGTATAATTGAAAACCTACTAAATCAAACAATCTGATCATTCTTCTATGCTGGTGAGGGGGAAGGTTGGGTGGATATGATATTGCTGTAGGGGATTATTGAATTGTGTATGGTGGTGTGGCACATAATGTTGATTATGAGGTGGTTGCATATTTGTATGCTGAGTAGGAATGTGAGGTGGATGATTTGGCTATCTGTATTGATTCTCTACTTGATGGTGAGGAACCCTTGGTAGATTAGAAGGCCCTGCACCATGATTACCCTACTTATGAGGTGGCATATACTTTGGGGGGCAACTAGCTGTCTGAGCAGTGTTCTGAGCATCCTGCAATTCAAATTCTTTCATTGCTTGTATCATCTGGGTTGTTTCCTGTTCCTCCCTCTCCTTTTTCTTAGATTCAAACCGTGCTTTGACTTCCTCATAAGTCAAAGATTCATAATCATCTTGAGGAATCATATTCTCATTGATTTGATTTTGATTATTTTCCATTCTTTGTTCACATTCCTGTTGATATCTAAGTCCCCTTCCTTCAAGTCTAGCATCAAACTTGGCCTGTTTCTAAAAATCGTGAAAAGGATTTACTTGCTCTTTAGGGGTACAAAGTTCTATTTTGGAATTATCTCTCCATGTATCATAACGATTATAAGTTTCACCATGTGCTCTTGATGCTTTATCTTTATCTGTTAGGCACATGTCCTCAATTATCCTTTTTCCCTTATCAAGCTTGTCATATTTATGTGTCCACTCACTACTGTCAGCAGGAGCTCTAGTATGACCTCCCCTGTATCGAGATATTCTTCCATTCATGTTTGCAATGTTCTTGTCAGAGTCACCACTCACTTCTCAAAAGTGAGAAAATATTTGATATTTCTTATTCCCGGTGGAGTCTATATAAAGTTCCTGACTCTATGATTAAGGCCCTGATTTTGAATGTATTCCCCAATAGAGTCGCTAATTTGTTAGCTCTCAAAAATGTAGGTGGAAAACCTCAAGAGGATGCCAATCTCTTGGTACGTTTTAGGGTAATAGACAAGGTCGAATGAATTAAACCTTCTACTCTTCAGGTGTTGCTAAACCTAGGTGGGTGTACCTATCTCAATGAAGCAGACTTGACTTATGATTATCCTTCTTCCAATGATTTTTCCACAATGGCAGATGGAAGTGAACAAATGAAATCAAGCTTGGTACAAAATGTTTAGCAATACTTAAAGCTAAATCCTAATATGCTTAGTTAACAGATGTAAAGGAAATGAATGAATCTAAATGATGAAATTGCAGAGACCAGTGCCTTATTGGGTATGCAGAGTCAAATGAAATAGAAGTGGGAAACTTATTTAGGAAAAAACTCAAATTGTCAGCATATGTTCTGTTTATAACTTGTCTAAACATGCAAGACTGTGACTACTAGGCTCTACTTTAATAATCCAAATGAATCTCCCTGATTACTGTGATCAACCAAAAGGATTTAATCTCTCCTTGAAAGAACCAATCAATTAATCACACAGATACAACAAATGTGCACTAATAAACTAAAAATAATCTTGTTATATCAATTTAAACAATTAGAAAGAATTAACATGGAGACAGCTTAGCAATACTTTTCAATAAACTCAACAAACAATTGACACCAGAAATAAACTGCCACACCAACTAATTTTCATTGAAATTGCCATATGAAAACATGCATCATAGTCTCAGTTATGAGAACTTTATTCTACTGTATGCATTCCTAATCTACCTATTGTATCTCAGATATCTCATCACTCCTGATATTTTACAATCACACATGGATATTTTTACACCAACATCAGGAAAAACACATCATTTCAAAATCTCATGTTGTCTAGCCATTGAATTCGGGCTCATTTCATGTCGGCCTTGTAGTTATGCCGAAGGCAATTATATCGCCGTCAATCATCCCTTAGTTCTTTTTGTTTCGCCATGACCTTCCACCGTTGGGGAGACATCATATAAAAAATACTTCGTTATACCGAGAGTCACCCCTAATGTTTTCTCCTAGTCGCTGAGACATAAGCAGTTTCCTACCAAAATGTGCCTCCTCATTTCATCTGCTTCACTGTAACTTTATGATATCAGTGAGAGGTCACACAGATCATTCCATGTTTCACTGAGAGCTATCCTTGTGTTGCTGAGAAAAATCAATTCCTATACCGACATAGTCCTCATGTGTATTATCGACGAGACCAAAGGTCACTCGTCAAGACCTCACCCCAAAAAACTTTAACTCTTACTAATATAACATTTTGTACAAGTCGATAAGACACCATGGAATCGCTATGATAGTTCATTGAAGCTAAAAAAATTTCCAATAAGACTTTTTGGTGCATGGTCAGTGAGACAATATGTCTTTAGTGAAACGTCACCCCGATGACCCCCTGGATCTTGCCGATATGTTCCTTTTCTATCACCAAAACAATGAAAAAAGTCCTGCCAAATGGTGCATGCACATGACTTGTGATCATTGTGACATCAAATGAGTCTTGCCAATAGGAAACACAAACTCATATTAACAAGACTACTCAATGGGTCGGGGAGACCATAATGAACTCATGCCGATATAGACCATAATGAGAATTATTCAAGACTCGATGGAAATTATGTGGCTATATGGGAAAAATATGGGTAAAAATATCATGAAGGGAGGAAAATGTGCTCAAGGTAGGACTCAATTGGAAAATGCATGGGTATGGATAACATGAAAAATCATTAGAAATTTATAGTTCCAATAGGCAAGACCATCGCTATCGCTAAGACTTCACATCGATGTTCAACTCATGTAGCTCTATCAGCAAGACCATTGCTATCGGCGAGACATCATATCGAACACATAATAGTTGGAGAGACCAATGCTATCAGTAAGAGCTCTTACCGAATGCAGACCTAACCAAGTATCATCAGCCAGAGTCACACTGATGTCATCGATAGTTCATGTCACCCCAACCAGTCTATTAGAAAGAGCAACATCATCGGCAAGAGGTTACACTGAAGTTCATCACATGGAGATTCATCGGCAATTCATAAACAAATCTGTCAGTGAGACTAGCACTCTCGGCAAGAGTTCATACCAACTACAAACCTATCAGCCAAGAGTTTCCCCGATGATCACCAAGATCCAACCCATCAGCGAGACTAGTGCTATCAGAATGAGTCATTCCAAAGGTTCATACCGTCTCCCCGATGACATCCATCGCCAATGTGTAAAACCTTGGTGAGACATGTTCTATCAGAATGAGTCACTCTAAATGTTCATGCCTCTCCCCAATTCCACTCATTGCCAAGAGTCTCCTCGATAACCAACTAGAACCAACCCATTGGCAAGAGATATGCCACGACGGAATGGGATGGGAAACTCACAGTGATAGACATGTCTTGCCGATGACTCTCGTCAGAAAGATAGAACCAAAGTCTCAGCGACTTTTAATATTTGAACTCAACTACTAGTCAGGAAGACTTCCAGAGGGTCTCACTAATTTTTGTCTTTTAGAGTTTCATGTCAGTAAGCTTGAGTCACATTTTCCAACAAAATGAATTGAATAAATATTAGATGTTTATAAATGACCTTATTAACAACTAAAACCCATTTTCAACCCAAAATACCAAAATACCAAAATGAGCAACAATGAAGCACCTAGTGCCCCTACACTAGTTATGGAGAAATATGTCATTATGCTGCAAAGTGCCTGGAAAGAGCTAAGAGGAAGAAATAAAGATATGAGAAAGAAAAAGAAAGGAAAGAAGATTAATAGAGCATATTATGTGAAAGAGAATTTTGTATATTTGATGAATATTTTTAGTATGAAGATCCTGATGACAATGAATTCTTTTTCTTGGCTATAAAGGATGAACCTACATCTGTTAATTTTGAAAAATAGGTAAAGGAAATCCCTCCAAAGAAGGAGAAAAATGAAGGTACTATTATCTTTGTCCTACATGCTAAACAAAAAAGAACTATTGGGTTGTTGAAAGTATGTTTGTTAAACTTTAAAAATATGATAGAGGAAGAATATATAATACTATCTACTAAGGAGAAGAAACAAAAAGAAAATTCTTGAGAAGTGTATTTAGAGCTAGTATGGTGTCTTTGATGGTTTTTCACATCATGTGTTTCCATCAATGAGAAAGGGGGAGATTGTTGCATGAATGGAAGGATTGAAGGTGTTTTCATTGATGTCAACTTGTCTATTGGTTATCAACTAATTTCTATTGTCATTAATGTCATGGATATAGGTTATTGGTTGTATATGTCAAGGATATTGAGAAAATTGTAATGAAGATATGTTGCAAATGTTCAATGGTTGCATCAGATTTTGCTCTAGATTTTCTCCTATATTTGTATGGTTTAGATATGTTGATCATGGGTGTTGGAAGTTGCTATATCCTATTTTTTGGTTGTTTATTCATTGTATAGTGCAAGTTGTGTTCACTAGTTGTGAACTATGGTTTTATGTGTTTTCGATTGAGGTTCAGGAGAAATGTTGTTGGCCTAGATTTCTCTTTGATGAAGTTTTATGGCTTGCAATTCTAGAGTTGAGTTTTTTAATTGTATTGAAGATAATTTTGGTATTTGGAAAGCTCATGCTTAATTGTTTTTTTTTTTTACATTGGTTTGGCTAACCTTGTGTGGAATACTACTTTTGGAGTTAGTGAGGCATGTTGGATCTATTTTGGTCCTTATGAAGTGTGTGGTTGGTTCACCCTCATTCTAATTCCACCATAGGATGTTTTGGCATTGACCTAATTTACATTTGAATTTAGATGGCTGACTTTGGATATGTTTCAAAGTTGAAGATGGTATAAATGTAGAATGAGTTAGGGAAGAAGAAGTGAAGAGAACAAAGGAAATAGAGACAATAACGTAAAGTGAATAGAGATAAGTATGAATGAATATGTGTGTATGATGTGAGTATGTTAGATCAATGGGAAGCCTAAATGTTGAGTTTCTGAAAGTAGTGAGATGAAGGTGCACTCTATCATCCGTTCATGTCTACAAGTGGATTGAGAAAATTGTGGTTGATTTCTTTGTTGCATTGAGTTTTTCTTCTCTTTGTAACAAGTCTTCTTTATCTTCTTTTTATATCTCTCGCAGTGAGCACTCTAGGTTGTTATCCCTATTAGACAATGAGTCCTTGTTTTGTTTGTGAGCCTTTTTTCTTAGGAAATGAACCTCTTCTAATTAATTTTGATATTATCTATAGTGTGAGTTAATCCTCACCTTGATTTTTTCCTTATTGGGTTTTCCACATAAATCTAGTGTTATTGTGTCTATGTGATGGGTTTCTGCACTATTATTCATTGTTTAATCTGTTAAACATTGTTCAAGATTAGTTATGGTGAATTAATTGAAGTTTAAATATGTCGCAATTGATTCATCCCCCATCTTAGTTGTCTTGTTGAACATCCTTCACCTTTAAATCAATCAAATATCAAACCAAAGAAAAAAATACATCAACTTTACAAAACCATGAAACAAAAGAAGTTTGATCCTCTTGAGGGCCTATTGAAAATATCCAAGACTGAAAATGATTTCTACACTTTCTTACATTGGGGATTAATTAAGCTACCTCCTAGACCTAATCAATTAACACCACAACAAATAAATCAAAATGAACCATATTTTTCCTATCAAAGATTTTCCGTACATCACATTGATAATTGTTTTTGTTTACATGAATTATTGAAGAAATTTAAATCCCATAGGGATCAAACTTAATTACATTGCATGCACTTTGCTCCTTTCCATGGAATAGTTGTAGGATCATAGCATACTCACTATTACATGTTTAACATTCATTGCAAATCATTTTCTATATTGCAAGGAGCTCATTCTCATCACTTATCTTAGCTCATCCTTGTCCTACACTTAGTGAGGGCAAGGGGTTAGATAGCCTTGTCCTAGTTTGGCACTTGATGTTGTCCCTTTGGCTAGTTATCTTCCTTCCACATATACTAAACAAGATTGGGATGTGGATGATCTACTATAGGCTGACTCACATGTGCCTTGCTGGTATTTTTCCTTTTTGTTTTCCTTTCATGTTCTTTGTGTGATTGCATGTGCATATTGTGATCCCCCATACTATTATATTTTATGTATCTCTCCATGTGCATTCCTCTATTTGTATCTATATTCTTCTATATGTTGTAGACACTAGAAATGGGCACTTCACTTCCTTGTCCACAAAAATGGATATAAGGAGAGGGATCCAATTTCATAATATCCACATTCAAGGACACCTTAGAGATCTCAACCCAATGAAGGATGTGAGAGATAAGATTTTAAGGAATTCTTGGAGATGATTGAGATAGGAAAGGGGTTCAACACCAAGTGTAAACTTGGAAAATAAAAAATGTTTGAAAGTTACACAATATGATATGCAAAAAGACCTAGAAAGATAAATTGAATGCAAATAAAATAAAATAAAATAGGAAATCCAAAAAAAAAGAGTGAACCTAGAAACTTGTAGAGTTCAAAGTGAAGACTGGAAATGACTCTAAAATTCTAGAAAATTTGACTTTTTCACCTATTGGGACTCATTTTCCAATCTAGGAAAATTAGTCCCAAATCAGGGTTTTTGCCCAAAAAGTTGTTTTGGGGAAAGGGGTACTAGAATATGAAAACTAATCTGAAAGAAACCTTAAATGGGACTCATTCACCATTAATGGTGAACCAATATTGTTCTAATTTTTTAGAAACTAGAAATTTTGACCTGCACTCCAACACCTGTACTTTCCTTCCAAACTGGGTTTCAGATCTAAACCTATGAAAATACCTACAAAATAGAATAGAACTTGATTTGTTAATGGGAGGTTTTCCCCATTCAAAAACCTAGCTTGGTAATTAAAACTTGAAAGGAATAATGAAATGTGCATACAAACCCTAGCCCTAAGTGTGTCTATGACTAAGAATATGAAATATGATGCAATCCTATTATAATGTGCAAGAACAAGATGCATGGAATAACTTGAATGATGTAGGATTCACCTTAAGAGATCTCCAGTCACCTCAAATGAACCACAATGATGTATAAATCTTCCAAGGCAAAAAAATAGAGTGAGAATGGAAAATGGAATCACTTAGAAAATAATTCCCTAGGTTTGGCTTGATGGCTAGTTGCATCTCCCCAACCTAGAATTCTTCATGATTCACCATAAGCATCCATGATCAACCCTTGAAAATGCTAGATATTGAATGAAAGTGAGCTTGAAGACCTACAAAAATACTTGAATGTTGCTCCAAAGCTTCAACTTTGCTGCAAATAGACTTGCTCTTGTGAATGATTCACAACTTTGAATCTTGAATTTGCTTGCTCAAAGGGCTTAGAATTATGCTTGAATTGCGTAGATGTCCTTAAAATGATTTAGAAACTTGTATTTATAGGAATTTACACCTAATTTACTATTATTTAGCCCTTAAAGGTTGAAATCTACCAAAAATTTGAATTAAATTAGTGAATTTCTCACTCAAACGTAAAAAATGCCCCAAAAGGGACTCATTCACCCAAGGTGGCAAGTGAGTCCCACCTAAGGTTTTTTAGGTGGCTTTTTGGGATTTGAATGTCTTAAATGCTTTTTTGGGGATTTTATATGATTTTTTAGTGGAATAAGCCTCAAGGTCCAAAATAATGGGAGGGGTCTATAAATGCTTATTTAAAGCATAATTAATGCAAGAGAACTCAAGATAGGTCCAAATTAGACCAAGGATTATACTATCTCCAAAAAGGGAGTATAATTTTAGTGGTCACATATGTCATAAACATTTATCTTTTCTTTTTCTTGTGTTTTCCTTTTAAGGATGACACAAGGTGTTGAGACAATTAGGTCTATTCCATGTTGACCCAAAATATTTTTCTTTATTTTTTCTCTTTATGTGTCATTCTTCCCATTTTGTGAGTATTTGAGGAATGATGATGTTTCCAAGATCTATAATATCATTGTAGCAAAGACATACTAACCCCAAATCCATGGATCACTTATGTGTTATTATGGGATTTCATGTTGGGGGAAACCCCCTTCCCCTCTTTTTAATGACTTAGCTTCATTTGGAAACATATGGCATGGCATAGGGCTTTCTGAATAAGCTCTCATGTCTTCTATATTGTTTAGCATTGATTATTTGCTACTTTAAAGTAAATTGCTCACAACAATGGTGTTAGAAATTTCTTTAAAGTGGCGAAATACATTAACATTATTATTTTTGAAAATTTTGACATTCCTTATGTTTCATTGTGTGATTATATTTCTTCTTGTGATGCATATTTTTCTTGGTGATGTCTTTGGGTTTTATGTCCAATGAGAGCATGATATTTCTTGGAATACTACTTTCCTCTTAGTGGGAATGCTATGTGTTTCATTCCCTAAGTTGTGAATCTTTTATCCTTGACTTGTCCTCTCTTGGATACATTAGGAACAATGTTACCTAAGAGGAGACCTTACACAAACTAAGAAAAATCCATTTGAACATGCTTAATTTTATTTTTGTTCATAATTTTTTAGCATAACACAACTTGCTAACCTTGTGAAGCTCGAACCCTTTTCAAAGCCACCAAGCATAACACACTTTTCTTGCAAGTGGACCATTGCCTTCTTTGCTCATATGTGCTTAGCATAACATATCTCTCTAGGCCTAATGAAGCTCAATTTTTTTTTTTGTGGTGACCTATTCAAGTTATATAAGGGATAGCTTTGATATGGTATGGGATCCTAATAAGTGAAACCTCAAAAATAGTGCTCCATCTTTTGGGAGATGGAACTAAAGGGGAATTACGGTTCCTCCTATTTCACTTATGTTTCATAAGGAAACCAATATCCCTAAAACAATTGGCTTGATTGAGGGATGGGTTGGATGGTTAAGATGGCTTCATTGGGTGTGATTAAAGAAACAATAGTTCACCACTAAGAAAATTCTTAGAAAGAAAGAGATAAAAGTAATGTTCCAATCTACCTATGAAACTTAGAAAATTAAGAGCATGAAATCAGACTAATAAAAGAGGATGAAATAGAAAGGTACCTAGAAGGAATACATGGTCAAAAAAGGATCTAAAACCTTAAAAATTTTACTTCTAATGCTCACTAGGACTCATATGCCATATTGGGTGATTTAGTCCTAGGCTAGGGTTTTTGGGCAGGAATCAGAATCTCTTAATGACTTATCTAGATCTTTTGAAATTTGGAAAAAAGTGTTGTACTAGGACTCATATGCCCAAGGTGGTGATTTAGTCCTAGTATTAGGGTATGTCTAAATCTCTGCTATCCTCTAGTGATCCACTATAACTTCTCTCCTACTAAATATTCAAGTTTGAAATCTTGAATTTTGGGTTGTAGGTGAATTTCCATGAAGATGAGAACTTCTAGAGAACAATGAAAATTTTCTTGAATCTTGAAACTTAGTCTTCAAAGGATCTTTAAGCTCTAAACCACCTAGATTTGCAATCACACATGAAGAGAGAAAAATTGTTGATTTTTTAGGGAATGGGAGTTTTCCTCAATCAAACCTCATTTTGGTAATCAAAATATGATGAGAAATGAAACATGAAACATATGATGAAACAATAGAACCTTGTTTGGAACCTTGTACATCTACAAACAAGCATGAAGTTTTCTCAATGGATGTAGATATTTATCATGATTCTTGATGAAGGATAATTCCTTTGAATACTTGAATTGATCTTGAATAATACATCACAACATTAGCTCAAAAACATATGCATAATGCATCATGCCTTTGACATGATAATGGATCTTGAATTTCTGCAATAATCTTCTATAAATTTTCCCTTGAATGCCTTATAAATGTTCTTGTGTAAGTACTCTTGATTTCTTATGAAGTTCTAGGATGATAATATGTGAAATAACCTTGTATTTATACTTGTTTATGCAAAATTTCCAAAAATTACAACACTACAAGTTGACATCTGATCTAAGATAATAATATCCCAACAAGAATTTGTTTTAAAATAGGTCCTAGTTTTAGCAAGACTCATATGCTAGTTGTGGTGTATAAGTCTCAATAGCTAAATCCTAGGACACATATTTCTAGGAGTGTCTTGTTTAATGTGCCATTTGAAATCAAGTCCTAAGACCTAGGTGGGATTCATATGCCCAAGGTGGCATATGAGTCCCAGATCACCAGATTTGGAACACATGACCCAAAACATTGAATTATGGTTGGTTATTTGTTGAGTGTCAAGATTATCCTCAGAAAGATGCATTTAATTAGGCTTGTGGATGCGAGATAGGACCAATTAGAGCATAAAGAATCCAAATTAATTAATAAATCCTTAGATAATTGTGAAAGTATAAAGATACACTTTGCAACACTCTAAATAAGGCACAATTAAATTCATTTAGTTGAAAAGGGCCCTAAACTTAATGTGAATGTGTAAAGTACATTACAATACTAAATCAAGGCAACATTGGGCTCAACTTAATACTAATTATTCCCAAATTAAGTGTGAAAAAGAGACACTTTTTCCTACACTACATTCAACCCCCACTTTAGTGAGAGGAGGAACTTGCTTGAAACTCACACTAAAGTAGACATTCAAGAGGGGTCCAAGTGTACCAATGTGGAAATTATAGGATGATTCAGATCAAGGAGGGTAATCAAGCCCTCAATATCTAAGATCCTATGTCAAACCAACATAAAAACAAAGAGATACACACAATATGTATGATATGCAATAGCATGATGAGATACCCAAACATACAAAAAGAGGTGGATCAAGCCAAAAAAATAAAAAGAGGTGGATCAAGCCTCGACCATTTGTCCAACATGATGTGGATCAGATCTAAGTTTTTTGTCCAAAAATGCATGATCACTCTGAAGCAATAGGACTTTAGGATGTTTGTTGGGTGATTACCCAAAAAGGTGATACACATACACATGTAGACAATATGTGCTCACGCACACAAGAAAGTGGGTACGAGAAATTCATGCCTATGTTCAACTTCCATTACGCTAACCATACCAAAGCTATACCTCTTGATAACTTTGATAAGGCACCACACAACACAAAGAATAGGATTCACAAGGCAAGAAAAAATTCATATGCTTGAAACTCATGAACAAACAGGATGGATCCATAGGCAAGAAAAGTGTGTTATGCAAGGTGGTCATATAACATATATTGTAAATGAAAAATAGTTCAAGGTACATTCAAAGGGATTTTTATTAGTTTATGTAAGGTCTCTTCTTAGGGAACATCAAGCCTAGTGTCTCCAAGAGAGTACAAGTCAAAGAAATATCATTCTCTCAAAGGAAATAAAACCCAATGACACCACCAAGAAAAGGATGCATCACATGAAGAAGAAAGAAAATTGCACAGTGAAATATGAGTTTCAATGTATGCCCCAACTTTAAAGTGGTTGATAACACCATTGCTATGAGCAATTTCTTTAAAGTAGAAGAATACATGAGAAGTTATTCAGAAAGCCCTATGCCAAGTCATATGTTCCTGAATGAAACTACATCATGGATAAGGGGTTTCCCCCAAAATGTAACAACTAATTATAACTCAGTAGAATAAGGATAAGGATGAGAATAAGGATAAGGATTAACCAAGATGATTGATGAGAAACATGAAAATTGGTATCAATCAGAGGAACTAGGTGCTTCAATACAAGGAAAATCACCATAATCCTTATGATGCTGGATTTTATTACTCAAAGCCTTACATTCATTAGTAGAATGATCATGAACTCTATGATATATACAAAATGAAATCTTGTAGTAAAATTTCATTCGTGTTCTTGGAGGAAGAGATATCAAAAGATCTTGGAGGAGTCTTGAAAAGATGCCCTCTTGATCAATAGTAGAAAATGTGCCTTTATTTTGTGACAAAGATATATCTTGCTTAGTACAAGGTGTCATACTTACACAAGAATCTTTAGATTGTGAGATTTTGTTCTCTCCTTGAAGGGAGGATGCAAAATCTAACAAACTCCAATCATTAGTGTTTCATGATGACATTTAATGTAAGTGAAGAATTATGTGTTTCTTTTTTTTCTTTTGAAAGACAATAACCAAGACCACTAGTGTCTATTAGTTCAGGATGCACTAATGTTAAAGTTGGCTTAGAAGGATCTTTTGTAATAGTGTTGATATTGAGTGAAGGCTTGTTTGTTTCTTTCAAGGGACAATTAACAAGACCATTAGTCATTTCTTGCATATTAGGCTCTATAGGGACATGGATTCCTTGTTCTCTAGCACCACATCCTTTTCCACTATAACCAAGTTGTTTCATAAGTTCATAACCTTTTCCATAAAGCTTTCTAATTTATCTTGGAGTTGGTGAATGTTCATAGTCAGCTTCATCAAATTTTGTTATATAATTTTCTTCTTCTTCTAAAGTGGTTGAGGTGGATGCTTTCAAAGGGTCTTCCAAATTTTTTGTTGACATTATCACTTTTCCTTTTCCCTTTTCAGACTTCTTTGTTTATGATCTTGTATGTGCCCATGAATATTATGAAATCTAAGGAACCCCAATCATCTTCTAATAGCTTTGTGACTTCCTCAATATGTTTTCCTTTTTCTTTCTCTTGCCCAAGTTCTACTTGTGTAGTTGGCATCAATTTTTTCAAAGGACACTCCTTGTCTTTCTCAAGTTGTAAAACACTATAGTGCTCATGATCAATGTCGAGTGTGTACACTTTTTTTTTGTATAAATACTTCATTTTATAATGAAGAGTAGAAGGAATTTCTTGCATTTCATGAATTCAAGATCTTCCTAAAAGAAGATTATATGAAAGATCATGAGGCATAACATGCATCGGGCTTTGTAATGTGTCCTTTCCAACTGTAAGAGGTAATGTGATCATGCCAAGTGGTTGTTTTCCCATGTTATCAAACCCACTAATAGATAAAGAGGTAGGTTGTATTTGAATTTTGTCTTCTTGAATCTTGTCCAAGAGGTTTATGCTACACACATTAAGGTCAAAACCATTTTCAACAAGGCTCCTCTTTATCCCTACCATATTATATTGAGCTATTATCATAAAAGCTTCATTTTTTTTTGCACTTCCAAAGGAGGAAGATCACTTTGGTGAAAAACAATGTTAGCATTCATTCCTTGAATCATGGCTGCTATTTCATTTGGTTTCACATTAGGAGGAGGAAGTTGTTGTAAGGAATTATAAATCATGTTATGATAATGAGGGGAGGCTTGAATAAGGTCCCATAATGATATCTTAGTAGGAGTTCTCTTAAGTTGTTCAACAATATCATACTCCTTTCTACTTTGTGAGAGAAAACAAGGAGAACCAGGTAAGATAGGTTGAGGTAATGGGAGGGATGTTGAAGGTGTTTTTTTATGTTGTGGATTTTTTCTAGTGTTATATGTATGATAAATGGTGTTATAATTTGACTGTCGCAAAACATTTTTCTTAGGTGGTTCAAGGATGAGGACGGGTTTGTTTTGGGTTTGTGGTCATTGTGAGGGTGCGTAAAGAATTAGAGGATTCTTAAGATATCTCACAAGGTTTTTAGGAGGTCCAATAATCAAGGGGGATCTAATGAACACTTGGGAATTCATAACCTCATCGATTTTGGTATGATTTATTTCTAATGAAAGGGAGTCTAGTGCTATCTTTTCACCATTATCTAAGGAAGTTACATCACTATTATTTGTAAGACACATGTGGTTATGTGCATGATCATCATGGAAAAAACAAGCCCTTAAGTGGCAATGAAATTTAGAAAAATCAAAGCTAGGAAACTTGACGTAAAAAAATCAATAAGCTATCTATATTATTTTAAAAATATGTAACAATAGAATCTGTAGAAAATTGAATGTAGTTTCTAAACTACTAGGTTTATTTTAAAACATAAAAATCTATTTGGTGAAAATTTGAAATTTCAATGCAGTAGTACTTAAATTTCTGGGAAATAATAAGAAGTAGGTCTCTGTCTAACCACCCTAACAACAATAAAATGATAATATTTTTTAATAAGATTTTAGATATAAGTAAAGGACTCATGTCCCGATGTGATGCATATTTTTTTGTAATTTTTTTCCAAGTAAATAATTAATCATGAATTTTTTATTACAACCTTTTAAAAATATAAAGACTTGTATGTCTGACCCCCTTAACTTGGTCAAAACTTCATGAAATTCATTTTTTTTTAATCCTATAGTATACAAAGAATAGAATGTGACACATGTTTTGGATTCAAAAAATTTGATAGCATTTGAAAGCTATAGATGTTTTTCAAGCAGCCTATCAATTAGGACTTTAGTCGTAATTCAAATAGAAAATAAATAATAATAATTTATTAAATTCAAAGTAAAGAATAATTTATATTGGTGGAAAGTTGAGAATCTCCTTTAAAAACCCTTTTCATTTCATCAATTTTGGGTTAAAAAAAAGGTTGTCAGCCACATACCCTACACATACCCATCATATTGCCACCTTTTGGACCATCATGATTCGACACATACTTGTGTCAATGCTCTTATTTTCTTCCACCATGATATCTTCCCTGGTGGGATATTTTTTAGGAAAACTAAAAACTAGGTGTTCATGACATTTAAATATTAGTTCTTCTAAAATCACTTCATCACAAGGGATCAATCAATGGTTGTATTTTATTTCTTATCAATGATGGTGTTGTCTTGTTCAATGATGTTTTTCCTAGGAGAAGAGAGACAGCTAAGATTCTCATGACTTTCATCAATTGGTTCTTCTAACATAAAAATATCTTCATCAAAAATAGGAGAGATATTAGGAGAAGAAGAAGTATGAGTATCATTGTTATAAATGATTACACTCCTTTGTTGCATGGGATAGGTAGGGGAAGAAAAATAAATAGGGTTGTCATAGATCTTAAAAATATGATAATCTAATACCAACATATCCTCCTCACAAACAATATGATTGCCATGATTTCTTACAACTACATCCTCTTTCACTAAAACATTCTCATGAGCAAGAGGTGAATGGAAATTAGGTAAGGTTATGTTTAGAAACGTGTTTTTGGTCTCCTTCCCTTGTGCTATAATATCTTCCAATGTAGGAGAGTTTATAGAAGAGGAGCTTTCAACATTTTTATGATTCTCAATGAGTGCATCTTCTAACACCAAAATATTTGTCACATGTAGGAGAGGTATTAGGAGAATAGCAACTATTATTATCATGATTTTCTATGGTTTCATCTTCTTCTATCACATCATTCCCAAAAATAGATGAGATATGAGGGATTGTAAATTTAAGGCCAGTGTCAACATTTTCACTCTCTTGCACTAAGAGACTCTCATAACTAGGAAATGTGTTGAATGAATGACTAACATGCTTATTGACTAACTTTTTCTTTGCAAACTTGGAAAAGATAGATATTAACATTTGTGAAAAGTAATCTATACAAACTTAAAATGGAAAGAGAATTAAAATGTGATTCAATGACCTAGAATGAAATGTGTAAATGTAATTTTTAAATTCTAAACAAGGTAGTTTTCTAATTACACTATGAAACAATCTAAAAATGAAATATTGTAAATACCATTTTTCAATTAAGATATAGATTAATTGAACCAAATTAAGTGAGATCCAATGAAATGAATGAAATAGAAACTCAACAAACTGAAATAGATGGCTAATAATAGCAAACAAAAACATAGAAATTATGTTTTTAATGTTGTAAAATGAAATTTTAAGTCTGATCTAGGAATAAATCACCTAGAGGGGGGTATGAGTCCTAGTTAGGTTTTTTAGAGGGTTCAAACATTGAAAAATACAATATACAAAATTCACAGAAATCTAAGAAAAACACCTATACAGGGACTAAATCACCTAGAGGGGCATACGAGTCTCAATTATGGTTTTTGCACCAAATTCAACAAGTTTTGAGTGAAATTTAAGGTTTTGGGTTTGTATGATGTCTATACTATATGCAAATATATATTCTAGATAAAATTCAATAATCCAAGAAGCAAAAATGCAAAAATGCAACCTCTATACACTTTCACTAATCTAATGTTTAGAAGCCCTAGATGCAAATTAACTAATACAAGACCTAATGCAAAGTTAATGTAAGCTAGATCTAAGAATATGATGCACTCCAAATCAGAAATAAGGTGTTCTAAAGTCTAGGTTCACCAAAATGAAACCTTAGAAATAGTGTTCCACCTTTTGGGAGATGCAACTAAAGGGGGATTAAGAGTCCTCAAGTTGTCTCACTTATGTTTCATTAAAGGAAATCAAGATCCCTGAAATGATTAGATTGATTGAGGAATGAGTTAGGAGTTTAGGATGGTTTCCTTGGGTGTGATAAAATAAAAAGGGGGTTCACCACTAAGCAAATGCTTAGAAACAAAGAGATAAAAGTAATGTGCCAATCTAGCTATGAAACTTAGAAAATTAAGAGCATGAAATCAAACTAATAAAATAGGATGAAACAAAAAGGTACCTAGAAGAAAGATGTGGTAAAAAAAAGCTTTGATACCCTAAAATTATAACTTTTAATGCTCAGCGGGACTCATATACTAGACTGGGTGATCTAGTACCAAGCTAGGGTTTCTAAGTAGGAACTAGAATCTCTCAATGACTAATCTAGATCTTATAAAATTTGGAAAAATGTTGTACTAGGACTCCTATTCCCAAGGTGGTGATTTAGTCCCAGTATTGGGGTTTGGCTAAATCTTTGCTATCCTCTAGTGATCCATTGTCGCTTCTCTTCAACCAAATCTCTAAGTCTAAAATCTTGAATTTTGGCTTGTAGGTGGATTTCCATGAGGATGACAACTTCTTGACAACTATGACAACTTTCTTCAATATTACAACTTAGTCTTCAAAGGATGTTCAAGCTCTAAACCACCTAGATCTAATATCACAAATAAAAATACAGAAAAATTGTTGATTTTTTAGGGAATGGGTTTTTCCTCAGTTAAACCTCATTTTGGTAATCAAACCTTGATGAGAAATGAAACATGAAACATAAGATGAAACAATAGAACCTTTTATATTTAAAAAAAAAGCATGAAGTGGCCTCAATGGATGTAGATCTTGATCATGATTCTTTATGAAGGATAATTCCTTTGAATAGTTGAATTGATCTTGAATAATACATCGCAACATTAGCTCAAAACCATATGCATGATGCATCAAGCCTTTGACATGATAATGGATCTTGAATTTCTGCAATAATCTTCTACAAATCTACCCTTGACTACCTTAGAAATATTCTTGTGGACTCTTGAATGCTCTTGTGAAAGTACTCTTGATTGCTTATGAAGTTCTAGGATGAAACTATGTGAGATAACATTGTAGCCAAATTTCCCAAAATTACAACACTACAAGCTAACATCAGATCTAAGATAATAAAATCCTACCAAGAATTTGATTCAAAATATGTCTTGGTTAAAGCATGATTCATACACAAGTTGTGGCATATAAGTCCTAGTAGCTAAAACCCAAGACATAGATTTCTAGGATTTTCTTGTCTAACGTGGCATTTTAAATTAGGTCCTAAGACCTAGGTGGGACTCATACACCCAAGGTGGTGTATGATTCCCAGATCACCGGATCTAGAGCACATGACCCAAAACATTGATTTATGATTGGTTATTTCCTAATTCTTGGGATTATCCTTAGAAAGATGCATTTACTTAGGCTTGTGGATGTGAGATAGGATCAATTAGAGCATAAAAAAGCCAAATATATTAATAAATCCCTAGATTAGTTTGAAAGTGTAAATGTACACTTTGCAATAACCTAAATAAGGCACAATTAAGTTCATTTAGTTGAAAAGGGCCCTAAAATTAATGTGAATGTGTAAAACACATTACAACACTAAAGGAAACATTAGGATCAATTTAATATTAATTATTCCCAAATTAAGTGTGAAAAGGGGATACTTTTTCCCACACTACAATAATATTCTCTCATTTACCACCCTTGGGAGCTCACCTAGTGTACAGCCTAAGGTTCCATTAGCCTCCTGTGATCACGTGTCTTGTTTTCATAGTGTAAAACTAGTGTTCTACTTGGGATTTTTTTCACAAACAACTGAGGAGTGTTCCACAATAGGTTGGATAGTTGAGGCTTGATCCACCTTCTTTTTCTTTTTACCCTTTCTTTAGGTCTTTGGTGTTGTATACTTGACTATCTTGTTGTTGTTGCATACATATGTTTTGAATGTCTACATTAGTGTGATTTTGACACAAGTTCATCCTCTTAGTAAAGTGGGGGCTAAATGTAGTGTAGAAAAATGTATCCCTTTACATTTACACACTTGTTTGGGCCCTCCTTGTTAATTTGGACTTAATTGTTCCTTAATTTAGTGTTGTAAATTGTATTTATTTACAAGTTCTCACACTTATTTAGGGAACAATTAATTAATTGAGTTTAATTTCTCTTAATTGGCCGCTTAATTTATTTACCAAGCCTATTTAATTGCATTTTCTAAAGAGGAAATCCAACATTCATTAATGCCTAAACATTACACTTCTCATTGAGAAATGTGTCTCCCAGGTTTAGGAACTTGGGACCCATTCGCCCATGGGTGAATGGATCCTCCCTTGAACTTAGGACATAAATTTTAATTATGTTTTAAGTAGGATTTGAATACCTCTAAGTGTATATTCTGATGTCGGCTTGTGATATTTGAATTTTGGGAAATTGAGGATACATGCCTATAAATATAATTTTATTTCACTATGTTTTACCTAAAATATTTTAGAAAGCATTCCTAAGGTGAATATTATGATCAAGGAAATTCAAGAGATTATTTATCAGAGTTTTATTTCAGCAATAAAGATCTATTGGAAGAATAAAGAACCTCTCAATGTGCATATTTTATATTGCCATTGATGTCATGATATTATATGAGTTGCAACTGCAAGTTTAAGTTCTAGCTTAATCTAGTATTTTGAACTAGTATGTAGTCATTATCCTCCAATATTTTGGTCTGCAATCCTCCGCTAATGAATATCATAGCTTGTAGTTTTGGGAAATGGTTTTTGGATGTTAGAAGGTTGTATGTTCAAAATCTCTTGTGCACAAGTGCTCATATGACAAGTTGGTATTACTTTGTTGTTGTATTTTGTCATTAGGTCTATCCCTAGCCAACCTGATCAATAGTCAATGTTGAGATGAATTAATTTTGTGTTGCAAATGTATTTATGACCTATATTAGGTCCATACCAACATGTTGTTGCATGTTACATTCTTAAATTATTTTTGGAAATATTTTGTACAATCTTGAAGCCAACAGTTAATCTTTTTGGTGAATAAGGGTTGCATCTAATTAGGTTGACCTAATTGATGCTTGTGGATATGTCAAATATATATATTGGAATATTTTGAGATTGTTTGTGCAAAGTGAAAGAGAATAAGACAAGTATACAAAGATGATGAAGTGTGTAAATTCATTTTACTGGGCATCAAAGGAACTGAATCAACACTTGTTAGGCGTAACTTTATCGGTTCATTTTTTGGCTATAACACATTTCTATATTGTATCTTTGTAGGCAGTGAGCCTCCCTTTTTGGATAGTGAGTCCTGGTAGTGAGGAACCCTTTGTAATATTTTATAACTAGATATACTATATTGTGAGCTAATCCTCATCATGGTTTTTCCCATTTTGGGTTTTCCACATAAAAATCCTAGTGTTCATGTGTTGTGTGCTTTTATGTTCTATTAATGTTTATGCTCATTCTTATTGTTATATGCATTGGAGTAATTGGATGATGTTTGTTCAATAAGTTTAAGAAGATACTAATTCACCCCCCTCTTAGTATCTTGGGTACTCAACAAGATCTAATTTTCATTTCAAATTCTTCTTGCATAATGAATGCTTTTAGAGCTAATATGAGGATGTAGGTTTCATGATCCCTTCAAGCATTCAAAGCCATTATTTCAAGCAAGATTCAAGGTTCAAGATACAAATCCATTGAAGCCATTTCATAAAAGGTGTAGATTTATATTCCAAGATTTATTCAAAGGTTTTTTGAGTGATCTAGGTGCAATAAAGGTTGAAGATCCCTTGAAGAGAGAAATTGAAGAGTGTAATGCCCCTCACATATCGAGTTGATACGAACTTTTGTGTGAAGTATTTATTATTGCTTCATTGATTTCTGTGTTATTTGATTATGTGGAAAATATAATATGTTAGTAATCATGTTTAAATAATTAATTAAATCATAAGTGCTTTGTAAAGTTTTTTAAAATATGATTAGAAATTAAAATAATAATCAATTAAATTAAATCGAATGATTTAGAACCAAGGATCAAATTAAACTAATTTGTTAAAAACACAAGTGATATTAATAGATAAATTGATTTAATAATAATAATGAACAAAATAATCTTGAAAAGAAAATAATAAAAAGGAAGGAAATTGGAAAATGGAAAGTGAATAGTTTATTAATTAATCGTGATAAGTTTTTTTGGGAAGTGTAAAAGGCTTGAGAAGCTGGAAAGAAACTTCACCTTTTGAGCCTTTGGAAGTTGAAGAGAAATGGGTGAATTGGCAAAATAAATTTAGCTTATGGGGGAAAGTCAGGAGGAACTGACCAAGAAAGAAAATAAGGGGGAGACTGTGCGTTTGCAGAGGGGTTTTTGAATTGTAAGACAGAGATGATGTTTCTATTAGAAAATGACAAGAAGGGACAGCAGAGAGGTACACCGAATTCTGAAGGAAAAATAAATGAAATGGAAGCAAAGGAGGAAGCCATCGATACCATATGGAGTAGTAACTGCAAAATACCATCTTCTGGTCAAGAAAAGATAGAACCACGCCTCTTGTCATGTGTTGGTTCGATGAACAAATACTGGCGATGGTAGAAAATGTGAGCATTGTTGTTTCATCAGATGAACCACTTCTCAGATGCCTTAGGTTAAAAGGTACGCCTTAAACACAAATAAAATCTTGGATATTGAGTGCGTTCAATCATGCCTTTCCCTGTAAATATATATATACTCACATTACAGTTTATACTTCACATATGTTATCATTGTGCGTATAATTTACAGTATAGTTTATTGTCAAAAAAAAAAATTGATTTCAGCGGTTTTGTCAAGGTAGTAATTCTAGTGTGTTAGGCAAACTGTATTATTAACATTCCCAGGATTTTTTTTGGATGTTGAGAATACGCTGCTACAAATTTAAATTCTCTTATATAATGGATATAAATAATCTAGATCACATGATAACTGAAAATCCAATAATATTAAGTGATTAGCTGATGTATTTGAAATTGTAACCAATAAAGAGTAGTCGTCAATGCTAGGGTTGAGTTAAATTTTAGCCAGGCTAGCATGGTTAATATTCCAAAGGCACTGATTATTGGTATTGCACAATTATAAAATAACAGTCATCAATCTGATTTTAATTTCAACTCCCAAAACGTTATCTCAAAACTGAAGGAAAATGGCTTCTCACGTTTTGCAACCGTAACCATCTCAAACTTGGAGGAAGCTTGGTTCGTGTGTCTTCTCTGATGCCGTCATTGAGCAGATTGTTCAAGTGAAGAAATTGAGGACCAGTGAGCAGATTATTTAATTCTCTTGGTCTGCACAATGTTTCAAGCCTTTGCCAATTACCTCCATCCAGTCGAAGCTGAGGGAAATTGATGTTATTGGATACAGTGTTTAGATGAGCTCCTTCGCATAGTCTGGTAATCTAAATTTATATAATCTCCCTGATACCATTGGCAACCTATCACAGCTACAGTGTTTAGACTTTGGTTTGTGTATAAATTTAAATAGTCTCCATAAAACCATTGGCAACCTATCTTAGCTACTTATTCTAGATTTTCAAAGATGTAGTAAATTAAATTAACTTTCTGATTTCTTTGGCAGTTTGTCACAGCCGCGCGCCTGAACATGTAGGTGTTAGATTTCCAAATCTGAAGGCAAATACTTCCACAAGAGAGAGAATGATGGCGAGAATGCTTGCTATCAATATGCAAGATTGATTCACGATTAATTGATACAAATGTACAAGATGAGGCTTGCTTATAAAAGGAAAGCATGCAACAACCAAATCTTATCTTGAGCAACAAGATAGCTCGATAAGATAAGGTTAAGATCCTATAACTTAGGAATTAAAGATTGCCTAAGTAAACTTATGAAGATGTAATTAAATAGTTAATTACACCAACACCCCCCCATAAGTGCAACTTAGGGAGAAGATTATAATGCAAACTACTATGGGTCCTGGCAACTAGGCCATGTTAGGTACCCATTTACAGATGCAAATGAAATGCAATCTCTCATAAAGCAGAGAAAAGGGGAAAACCCAGTGGGAAAAACCCCTCTCCAAAAGAGAGAAAACAAGAAAAAAGGCATGACAAATGTAAACATGATGTATGGAGGACTCAATGATACCCCCCAAGGACTACATCCATCATGAATATACAATAAATTACCCCCCCATAAGAGGGAAGTAATGAGATAAGATATCCCCCCCATGATGTATGATCTCCTGCAAGTATGGTTAATGTTTGAAGACAAAACAAAATCCAATGCCTACAAACAATGTTTCTCCCCTTAGGAAGAAGATACACCAAGTACAACTACAAGAATGATTCCCATTCTGGATAGGAAGAAGGAAGAGGAATCCATATGTATGAAGATTGTGTCTCTGAAATCTGCTCATGTGTTGCCAAGTTCTTGGATGATAAAGATGATGCCACAATCCAATCAGGTACATGCCCAATCACAAAAAACTGTGACAAACCAGGAACAAGTGGAAACTGATCTTGAACAAACTCCATAGACAAACATGAAGTGATAATAGTGGACCCATGACTATCATCAAATAGGAGAGATAGACTCTCAAATTGGTCCTCCAAATCTGAAATGTGAGACTCCACAAACAAAGAAGCAATGTCTGTCAAATAGGAATCCCAATCAGGAAGACTATCAGATACCTATTGCAATGAATCAATGGTAGTACACAATGACTCATCAACAAAAGATAAAGAATCTGGAACCTCTGAAGCATCTGCAATCTCGTCCAAAGGATCACAAGCATGGGTTATCAACTCTGAAGAATGAACAAGCACATGTGAGTTGGAAAGAGGAGCTTCAAGAGATGGAGAAGAATCATGGTCTCCATATACCTCTCTAATGTGAGTCCAAAGAGTATGAGGACATTCAAAGTGAATAAGAGTCTCCAAAATGTCATCATTTACATTTTCAAAAATAACTCTAAAGACTCTAGCCCTAAAGCCTATCCAATTGCAATACTCAACACCTGTGCTAGGAAAAGGAACTGTATTAAACAAATAGGGCAATAGATTTATCTCACCAAAATGAGTGAGAATTAAATTGCTCCATTGCCTATAGTTCCCATTCTCCAAAGTAATTAAAAAACCCATTTACAAACTATGAGCTCCGAAAGCCAAAAAGGGAGATTTGTCTTCAACTTGGAAAATATGACACAAAACTGCAAAATCTCTGCAAAATATCTGCACCACTGAAAAATTCAGATCTCCACCTTTCCGACGATATCTCGTTTCTGGAAAATGGCCTCCGTATGCAAAAGAAGTTATGATAAAATGAAAAAAAGGCCTATAAAAGGCACTTTGGGGCAATTACGAGGCTAAAATGGAGCAAATTTTCGGCACCTGAGGCTAAAGATTTGGCTCTCCATGTGACCGTATTGTAAAAAATAAGGAAACCGCCGGCAATACAATACACTCGGCCTACCAATGGCTTTGTAAAAAAACCTTATAGCCGGCCTAACAAACTTGTGGGTATACAAATGATTTTTAATAAAAACAAACTTTATTAATAGTAATACCCTAGCCGATCTAATTCGTACCCACCATGGTCGTTGGATATGATTGGTACGATGGTATAACCAGCAACTGATTTACAGGATAAGGCTGAAAATCTCATAAGCCGATGATAAATGGTAGCCGTCGGTAATAGAACGCCAAGAGATCAGATCAAGGCCGATGTACCAGGGTCCGCAATTTATAGTGGGTGGCATGCCGCACTCCAACCGACACGCATCATCAGATGGAGAGATGTACAAATTAATCATAATTCTATTGTACTTTGTCTCAATGATTTGACCTCATTATACATCAATTCCGTAGTGACATGACCGATGGAGGATAGGGATGCGACCAACATGGTACCAAAGGGATGTACCCATCGTATCAGCATAGGACGCCATGAGATGTCAAATGGGATGCCGGACAACCTTAAATGCAATCGATGCCCACTTCTGATAGCGCGCTTCGGAGATCACACCGCAGTCGGAGATAGATCAAGTGGCTGATGATGAATAAATCCAGAAAACAAATGAGCGGACGCCGGAATTGGACCACCACCAATGCAGTAAGGTTTTGATGCCGTGACCGAACTATGAGAAAGCCCCACGCCAAAGGTATCGCAGAAGATGCCGCAAAGCATTAATGGTAGAATACCTTCCGCGTAATATGCCACTCGGACATAATATGCCAAATATGCCAACAAATAATAATATTTGCCCAACACAATAGAATTTTGCCCCAAAAATTATGAATAGCAAATCGCAGAAAATATTTACACAAAATATTTTTTTTGCAAAAAATGGAAAATTCGTACCACTTGGGAGGCTGTCCCAGCAAAAAAATTTTGCTTCAAAAACAATTTTACCCAATATAGGCGAATTTACAGTCAAAATTCGTCTGCGGAACCTTCTGATCTCAACCGTGAGGTTGTTGAAACCCCAATCTGCACCCAGCAAAATATCTTCAAGCCAAAAAATAAAACCCTCAGATCCGGGAAGGAGTCCGCAACCCCGGAAGCTCTGATACCATGTTAGATTTCCAGAAATCTGTTGCTAGACAAAAATACTTCCACACAAGAGAGATTGATGGCGAGAATGTTGCTATCAATATGCAAGATTGATTCACGATTAATTGATACTAATGTACAAGATGAGGCTTGCTTATAAAAGGCAAGCATGCAACAACTAAATCTTATCTTGAGCAAAAAGATAGCTCGATAAGATAAGGATAAGATCCTATAACTTAGGAATTAAAGATTGCCTAAGTAAACTTATGAAGATGTAATTAAATAGTTAATTACACCAACATGTAGGAAGTTTAAAGTTTTAAATAACTTGCTTGATTCTCCTGTTAATCTATGGCAACTGTAACATTTGGAATTTGATCAATAATGCAAGTAGACATCGCTATTTCCAAATTACAATCTTCTCTTTCTGATATACTCGTCAACCTGTCACAGTTTCAGCATTTAGAGTTAAGGCGTTGTACAGAATTAAATAGTTCCCCTGAAATCATTGACCACCTTTCACAGCTGCAACTTTAGACTAGCAAAGGTGTAGTAAACTTATTAACCTCTCTGATTTCATAGTTAATCTGTCAGTGGCGCATTTGATCATGGTAGGGTGTATAGATTTATGCAATCTCTCTGATCTCATTTTGATTAGTCTCAGCTGTAGCATTTAATATTTTTGGACTGATAACGATGGCCTCTCTCTGGTTTATATTCCTTATATCGTATTTAGCTCCCTGTATGTTTTGTAATGAAATTTTACTTATTTATTCTCTGTACCTCATGGGTTGATAGGCTTGTTAATCTATCTTTGGCAAACAAATCCTTAGATTGATAATCAGAAAATATGGGAATAGAGAAATAAATAAAGATGTATATTTATGTGTGCTATATATATATATATGTAATTTTGGTATATAAATATTATGATTTCAAGAAAGAAGACCTTTTGTCTTGTATTCATTAGAAAATATAGTTAGTGAATTTGAAAATAATAAATAAATAAAACGAAGAGTAGTTTCATTGATTTAGATCAGAAAAAGGGAATGCGGGAAACAATGTATATTTGGAAAAGTGTAAGTTGCAATTGATAGAATAGAATTGTTCACCGAGTTCCTTTTTAGCGTCTTAAGTTTAGTAAGAAATGATAATATTAGTAATAAGATATTGATTAATTCAATTGTTGAATAGGTAATTATTGCTAGCAAGTTATAGTATGTTAAATTAGATGATTATGGAAAATAATGAAATTGAAATATTAAGTTATTAGAAGAATTTAGTTGCTTGAAGTAGAGATAATTAAAAATAAATAAAAATAAGATGAAATATTCTATGTGTTTATTATGTGAAAATGTTAATTTGATATCAAGGTAGCTACTAGAGAATTCAATTATATTAGAAATGACATCAAGATTAATGTTGTGGATGATGGTTATAGCAAATGATGAAATTAGTAATATTAAGTCAATTAGAAGAATTAATTTGAAATAGGAAGAAAGTATAATGTCATAAACATATTCTTTGATTATGATTGGCTATTGGATACTCTTGGCAAATAGGTAATGGAATCTTTTATATTTATTTCTGAGACCTAGGAATTGTTATGTGAAATAAACATTTTTGTATAAATATTCATTCATGTAATTGTGTGGCGTGAATATTAGTGTGATTGCTTTATATTTATAAGTTTATGAAGTAGATAGGGATATGTTGAAGATATGAAAAATTCTTGGTTAGCATAGTTTTATTTTGGTAATGAGGAGAATTGATAGTTGTAAGAGTTGATTGTGTATATTTGGATAAATGTAGGGTTTATGTAAAATAGATGATTTTCTAAATGATGACTATTCCTTATTCCCTTTCTCATAAATTCTCTATAAGGATGCTTACTTGTTCATGGTTGATTTGATGGTTTGAGCCGGCTGCTTTGTATCAAGTTGATTATGTATTTTATTTTATTTTATCCGAGTTTTGTTTATGGAGGGAGCTCTTTTGTGTCATAAGGTTGTGATTAGATTTTTGGTCCTTGCGGATGGATAGAAAGTGTTTGTTTGTTTATTTTGTTTATTGTTGTTCATTAAGTGTATCCCCGTGTTTAATGGTTGTTATGATGAATTTATTTCGATGTATCTCTTGAGTTGTTTGGTTTTCATAGGTGATTTTATTTACTGAGTTCACTTTTGATCAATGAATGAGTTTGATGGATCCTTATTATTTTGGTCGCCCGCTTGAGTCCTTTTGGTTGAGGAGAATTCCTTATGATAGGTTTTTTTTCGTTGGGGCTGTATGGCTTCATTTTATCCACATTTGTGGGTTGTTGTTCTTTTGACTTCCAGAGGCTTGAGATGATTGTCAGTTGATGTTCTCTCTTTATGTACTCTTGGCATGACAAGATATTGGTATCATTATTTTGAAAGGGTTGTACAAGAGTTGTTGAGACTCTGATTTTGTACTTTTTAGCGAGATGGGTAATGCCTCGCATGCTTTTATGTTGTAATTCTTTGTTCAAGTTATGATGGTACAACACTTGATTGTTCTTGGTTTCTTGGTTTTAGTTTGATGTTGTTGGGTCTCTAGGGAGAGTGGCTCCTTGTGGGGGCCGGTGCCCCGCGTAAGGTGAAGAGCACAGGAGAACCCACGAGTGAGTAAGTAAACAAGTGATAACCTAATAAATAACTTAGGAGGGTTGGGTAGTAAGACACATGATTTTAAAAAATGGATGCCCGCCTTCATTAGTGCTTCCAGACAATGGAAGAAGGCTTTGCCAAGGTCGTAACCTCGCCCATGAGAGGCTATCTGCCCACATGAGCTACCCATGGCGTCGGCGCCTCACAGGAGGGCTGAGATCCATGCAGATGGGGGCTCTTAAGGCCTCGCTTTGGAGGAAGGGCCAGAGAACCCATGGTGGCTGGTGCGATGACACTCCTCCCTAAAGGCTTTCACCATGTGTTTACTTCACAGTTCCTAGAAGCAGTTGTGGGAGTTGGTTTAGATTTCGTTGTTTGGATTGATTTAAATCGATTTTATGATTGTTTCATTCATCGCGACATGGTTCAAAAGATTCCTGCATTTTATAATTGATTTCACTACCTCATACCGGATTTGAATGGTCAAAGCCGTTTGTCGTACTCAAATTTGTATTATGTTTTTTATTAAGTAGATTGGAAGTGTTTCATGATCATCCTTTTGTTACTTATTTATTGATCATTGCTTTGATTTACGTGATGGGAGTTGTGATTTTAATTTATTATGTTGACTCTTGGATGCTGTTGCAATTCTTGAGTTTTATGATACTTTTGTATGTTGTGGGTCTTGTGATTCCATGTTGGGATGTTCTTGGTTGAGGACTCTTATTGTCAGCTCCTAGCACGGGGGGTGGGTCTTCAGACTCACATGGTCGGGTGGAACGTGCTAAGCACCCCATTGGGTCCCTAGTCGAGGATCGAGAGGTGTGGATTGGTGCAGATGCAGTGACTCCAGAGTTGTATTTGTCTTGGAGCCAGTTGTGATATTTTGTATTCATTTGTAACATGTTATCTCGTGTATGGTTTCCATTTATGATTGGGACCACTTTTGTATCATTGTACATCTTGATCATTGTATTGTAATGTAACGTTAAATCTTATGTGGCTATTGGCAGTTGTTATTCAATGTGTTAAGTTAATCATGCATATGTTGTATTTATGTAATCAGATGGTTTCTTATCAATGCTTTATCATGTATGTGTTGTATTTGTTAATGATTATTTTGTTATGGATTATATCTTGGCTTTTATTCTTTATTGTCGTTGTGCGGATCTAAGTTTCGTAATGACTCCTCATGTACCCCAAGGGATGTATGTAAAGTGAATCTACTTAAATGGAATTCATGTCATGACTTAATGTGTAATATATGTATGTTATGTTTACTTAAAAAAAAAAATTAGGCTGTGAATTATTATGTTTATGTCCTTTGGGGGTTCACATACTATGTATGTTACAAGAAGTTGTCAAAGTTGCAAAAGTCGTCATCTCACTAAAAATCATCTACATAATTTATTAGCAAATTTTTGACATTGAAACTTAGAGATAGGACTAGAGGCTACTGAAAGTTGCATAAAAACCCTAACAAAGGACCCATTTAGCCATGGGTGAATGAGCCCCAAATTAGCTTCAGAAACTGACATTTGGTGAAAGGTACACTCAAATCTTCCCTTCTCTAATTTTAAATTTGATTGTAGGTTATATTAGTATTGAGTTTAATCTTTTTGTTTCAAGAGTTTAATTGCATTTTGGTGTTAGTTTACTATTTTTAGTTTTTCTCCCCAAAGTGTTGTTTGACCTTGACCCCCATTCTTCAGTCATAAGGAAATCTAAAGATTCTCACCTTGAGTTGACTCACCTAGGGGTTGTAAGGAAATTATTTGTGTGGATCTCATTTCCTAATGAAATAAAAGAGAATAGGTGGGTATGTGCAGGATCATCATGGAAAAAATAGGCCCTTAAGTGGCAAAAAAATTAGAAAAATCAGAGTTAGGCAACTTGACATAAAAGTTTGAATAAGTTATCTATATTATTTCAAAAATATGTAAGAATAGAATTTGTAGAAAATTGAATGTAGTTTATAAACTATTAGGTTTATTTAAAAAAAACAAAAAATCTATTTGGTGAAAATTTGAAATTTCTTTAAATTTTAGGTATACTAAATTAGGAAAAATAGAATTAGGTGTCTGGGATCACCCTGCAACTGGAAAATAAATGAAAATATTTTTATAATATTTTAGATATAAGTAGAGGATCATGTCCCGATGTATGTATATTTTTTTAATCTTTTTTTCTAAGTAAATAATTAATATTATTTTTTTATTAAATTTTAAAAATATAAAAACCTCGTGATGTCTAACCACTAACTTGTTCAAAACTTGAAATTACTTTTCTTTTAACTTGGTATGTGAAGCATAGAATGCATACGTTTCAGATTTAAAAATGTGATATCATTTGAAAGCTAGATGTTTTCAATCAACCTTAACAATTAAGACTTTAGTTATAATTCAAATAGAAAATAAATAATAATTATTTATTAAATTCAAAGCAAAAGCATAATTTATATTGGTGGAAAGCTACGAATCTCCCCTTTTAAAAAAAAACCCTTGTTTCATCGCTGGGTAAAAAAAAAGTCATCGTACCACATTAATCATAAAAAACCCATCATATAGCCACTTTTTGGCCCATCATGATCTGGTACATACCCAGGTTTTTCTATTATCATTTTGGTGAACCCCCTTTCCCCCCCAAAATTGTATTTTACTATGTTTCAATTGGATGAGCTTTTTTGCTACTATGGATTAAGTTGGTGCTTGGTTCAAAGGTGAAAGGAATGTGTTTCTAATAAAACCCAAGATAAAAGGATGATGTGTGGATGCTTGAATTTTTTTACTATTTTTAGGAGGATTGATTATGATTGTAGGTCTATTTGATATAAGTTTCTAATCCTAAATTGACTGTTTTAAAAATTATTCTAAAACTAATTTTTTGAATGTTTTGGAAATTCTAACACTCCAATGTGTAGTTTTACTAATTTATCAATTCACATTTGAAAGTGTTGCACTTCCCTAGATAGAAGCACTAGGATTTTACAAACACACAATTTTATGAAAAAAAGTGTCATTGTCTGATAGAAAAATGTGTTACTGTAACTATGTTTAGGTTTTGATAGGGAACTTCTTTGTGATAAAGGTTTTGAGTTGTACAAATGCATTGATTTATTGAAAAACACAATGATATTAAAAGCTAGATGCATCAATATACAAATAGAGGCAACAAGATGCAAATAGAAATGACAAAAGATGACAATTAAATGCGTCGATTTGACATAGGGGTGTGTGCAAGAAGTTGAGTCCACTTTTTGGCCAAAAAGTGGAAGTGTTTTCCCTGATTTTCAGAATTTGACACATTTGACCTTAAAATTTGAAGCACTTAGAGATGGAATCTTCAAAAAAGTCACTAATCATAAAATGTAGTACTTGAAGTCTAGTTTCCAAATATGTAATTTATTTGAATACCCAGATTGTAAAAATTAAGTTTCAATAGGCGTTTCTAAAAACCACTATTTAAAAGTCACTTTTTATACCATACCATGCACGTGTACGACATCCATATTTTGACCTAAATTATCATATTTTTCTAAATACTTTTGGGAAAAGATTTGTGACTCATTGAAGCTTGTTTTCAATATTTTTTTGTAATTTTTTATTGAATATATATTTTTTTGTTAAATTTTTGTTAGGCATATTTGTCGTTTTGAAAAATCATCGTGTACGACACGCATAAGACACCCAAACTTATCATTTTTGATTTTATTTTTTTTAAAATTGAAAAGAATTGTCTGAAGTTTTCTCTCGTGCAATCCGTTCCTCAAAATGTTATGCTGATCAAAAGTTATTAAAATACTAAAAAAACCTGATAATTCAAGTTTATGGACTAGTTTCATTAGAAATTAATTGAAAAATAGAAAAAATAATCAAATTATTAAAAAAATTACATATTTGGAATCTGCACTGTCTCATCTATAATGGGTTTTAATTTCGTAAAAAAAATCTACAAAATAGGTCTTCAAACATATGTCCAAAGTCATTATTTTTCCTGTGACATTAATAGGACCTTCAAGTTGCAGGTCAAACCAGGTCCAAAGCTTAGGTTCAGGTCCCCAAGCCATTTCCCGAACCAAAAAAAAGCCAAAAACCCGCCCAAAAATTCATAAAAACGATCCGTGCTTGGAAATCCTTTCCATTTTGAGATTTTTCTGCAGTTTCCAAAAATAGAAAGTTTTCTTAAACGGATCTTGTGTTGAAAAAATTTCCATTTTTGAAACTTAATTTGGAAATTTTCAAAATGGGATTCAGTTGAAAAATTTCCAAAAATAGAAATTTTAAAAAATGGGATCTCGTTTTTTAAATTTAGGCTCAGGATCCCGAAGCTAAACGGGATCCCGCTTTTTAAAAACAGGATCCCATTTATTAAAAAGTGGGATCCCGTTTTTTGCAAGCCGAATTCAGTTTTTTGCCTAAGGCACAAACTTCCACGTTTTGTGGACTCATCTTCTTGCATTTACCCATAGAAAAACTTGTAATTTTAAAACCTAAATCAACCTATGGTTTGATATTTTATGACTATTTGAAGATTAATTTTATAATTTTTAGATTTGGAAAGTGATGAAATAAACAACGAAAAATATATAGGACTAACTCTAAGAATTTTTTGGATAGATTTTGTATGTCTTCTTCAACAAGATCATTCTAATTAGTGTTATGTGTAGTTTAACAATAAAGACATGCCATAGATACACAACCTAGATTAGTGATAGATCGGGTTTATCAACCTATAGTGGGACCATCGTGTCAAAGCTATATCATCCAATGAATGGGTGACTAGAGTATACAAAGGTCATGTACCATCTTTGTACCTCTCCCCTTAAAAAGGAAAAGGTCCTAATCAAGGACTATTGGTCACCTTAATAAGGGACATTACATGGTGAGTAACTTCAGACATGGTATTTTATGTTGTACCTCTATAAATTTATTTGGCTCTATGAAGATGGTCTTCATTAGATCCCACTAACCTAATAGGATTTTTTTCACTCCTATGGCCACTGATGAAGGCATCTTCATAGAATTCCATTTTCCTTTCCTTCCTTCAGTACCCTTTGTTCCATCTACTTATGCTCTATACAAAAAATTAAAGTCTCTATCATGAGACGTTTATTTTATTAGTTCAATTTCTCTTCTTTGATCATTTTTTTTTAAATGAGAGGAAAAAATGAATTTTCATATTTTTTAACTTGGAAAGAAACAAGTTGAACTATATGTTCAAGACTAGGTTTTCTTTGGGAATGAGAAACATAGTAAAACTTAGGAGAATCATATAATTTATGAAATTAAAAGTATAGGATTTATTATTAAGAAAATATGTTAATATGAAGAGGAAAATAAAGAGGAAAATTATTATTGAGGATGGACTATAGATTTTTGGCACCCAAAGACTCTCTAACTCTTCTAGGGTTTTTCACCTAAAAGGAGAGAGGTAGGCCAAAAATGCTAACTAGGTTCATTCAAATTATGTTATGTATGATGTTATTATTCCTAAATGAGATGTTGTATATGCAATAAAGTAATTAAATTGATTGATTAAACATGCAAAACTAATGAAATATGAAATATTTGAAAACACATTGGGTAATGCAACAATGAACTAGAAATGAATGCAAAACATAACAAAAATGAATGAAACTTGAAGTGTGCACCTGAAACCTTGATGGAGACTAGAAATTACATTTGAAGTGTTGCTGATGCTATTTCTCAAGCTTGGAAGGACTCATTCACCATTCTGGGCGAATCAGTCCTAGTTCTAGTAAACTAAGCCGAAACCTATTTCTATCAAAAGTGTGTTAGAAAATGCAAAAAACACAAAACTGACCTCGAAATGGGACTTATTTTCCACCCATGTAAAATGAGTCCACTTTTGAATTTCTAGATTTTCAAAGGTGGATTCTTAAGCTTCCGGTCTACACTTTGACTTCCTACAAGTATATGCTTCTGAAACTTTGATTTACGAGTCTAAAAATGAGTTTTTGTTGATATTTTGACTTTTTGAATGAGGAGAAGACTTGAAAAATTTTGAAACTTGATCTTCAATGACTTCCAAGCTTCAAAGGGATCTAAATCTACAAACACATAAGAAGAGAAGAATAAATGTTGAATGTTAGGGCATGGGGGTTTGCCTTGGTCAAACCCTGTTTGGGTAATTAAACCAAAATGATGAAATAATAGAATGAAAAATGCAATAATGGAATATATTACCTTTCCATGATGTTGATCTTGGATTTATATAGCAATGGAGGAAGAATAAACCCTTGAATGTCTTTAGTAGCTTTCTTGATGTCTTGCAATGATAAAACCCTAAGTTGCTTGACTTGAGATGATAGATTGGTGGATGAAAATGTAAATGAAGTTGTTGGATGTAAAAAATAATTTAGAGATGTGATTTTATAGAAAATTCACCTATTTCACCCTTTAATAACTCATCATAGGCCGACATGAAGTAGTATTAAACTCAAATTTCACTTTTTTCCCACTCAAAGGTAAAAATTGAGCCAAATGGGACTCATTCACCACACATGGTGAATGGGTCCCACCTAGATGGGATTGATTCACCATGCATGGGAAATGGGTCCCATAGAGGCCAATTTGATAGCTTATATGTGAAGAGATAAGGAAATAAGGTCTAAAATGTAACCTTGTTGAGTATTTGATCAATTTGAGTCTCAGGATGCACAATATGGGTTAATAGGGGACTATTAGTGATGATATGAATGTCAAATAGGGCTTGGGACACATAAATCAATGTGAAAATGTTATTAAATATGCTTTTCAACACTAAAATGAGGTCCACATAGCCCAAGAAGGCACAAAAACCAATGTGAATGTGCAAGCCAAATTACAACACTACTTTAACATTAAGTTTAATTTACAATCCTTCTAAAATAATGTTGAATTAGTTTATTGAGTCTAGAAAAGTGTGAAAGTATCTTACAACACTTTACAACACCTTTACAAGATGTCATTAAATTCATTTGAAAGGGTCCAAGACCTAGTGTGGATGAATAAAATGCCTCACAACACCTAAATCAAGGCCTCATTAAGTTCATTTTATCATGAATTAATCCCATGTGAAGCAAAGGGTACTTTTTTCTATGACACATTTAGCCCCCACTTTAGTGAGAGGATGAACTTGCTTCAAACTCACACTAAAGTAGACATTCAAGAGAGATCCTCGTGTACAATTGTAAATGATAAAGAATGAAAAATATCAAGAAGGAAACCAATCCCCCAAGATCCAAGATCCTAAGTAAAACCATCAAGATACAAAATCATGCAATGGCAAGAATGAGAAGGTTAAAATAAAAAGGTGGATCAAGCTTCAATTGTTTGTCAACTTAGTTGTGGATCAAATCTAGGCTTGTTTTTTCATAAAGGAAATGTGTACTCACTCTGGGGTGACGAGACTCTTGGCTGTCTGTTGGGTGAGAAATCCACAACATACTCACTCTAGGGCCATGAAACTTTTGATTGTCCATGGGGTGAGAAATTCCAATAGTATATTCACTTTGGGGCCACAAAACTTCTGGTTGTCTGTAGGGTGAGAAATCCCTAAAGGTGAAATAAATACACTAGTTGGTATGCACTCACAAACACAAAGGTGGCTATGGGTAAATTTGTGCCACTAGATGGGCTTCCCACTTAACCATACCAAATTTATACCTCTTGATAACTTTAATAAGTTACCACAAAGGAAAATGATTTTCGATCTCTATGAGGTAAGAAAAAATTTGTATGCTTGACACTCATAGAAATTGTTAATGCAAAGTAGTGTAAGGATTGTTCAAAGGGATTTTTATTTGTTCATGCAAGGTCTCATCTTAGGGAACATCATGCTTAATGTCTCCAAGAGAGGATAAGTGCAAAAGAAGTATCATGCTCTTGGAGGGAATCAAACCCAATGACTCCACCAAGAAAAGGATGCATCACAAGAAGAAAGAAATCACACAATGAAATGCGAGTGGTGATGTATGCCCCCAACTTTAAAGTGGTTACAAGCACCTGTACTGTGAGAAATTGCTTTAAAGTAGAAGATGGCATGAGAGCTTACCTAGAAAGCCCTATGCCAAGTCATATGTTTCTAATAAGCTGCATCATGAAAAAAAGGGAGTATGTCACATGTGACTCAATATTAATACATGCCATCCACATCCATAGATTTATCTTATACATTCATGAAATGTTAACAACTAGTCAAAAGAGACAACAACAAGTGACATACGAGGACAAGGCTACATAACCCCTTTCCCCCACTTAGTGCAAGACAAGGGTGAGCCTAGAATGGATGAAAGTGAGTATCAAGTAAAGGAATTAGGTGCTCCAACATAAGGAAGAGCACCACACTCCTTGAGAGGTTGAATATTATTGTTGTGAAAAGTCTTTGATGAAAGTGGACATAAGGGAGATATGGTGTAGGAGCACCTACACACATTTGTCCAAATTTGATAATTTGATGTTGGTCAAAAGTGAGTCAACGGGGTAGTTTAGTGGTGTTTTGAGTTTATTTACTTTAAATAAGGTCTAAACAGACCATTTTTAATGTAGTTAAGGTGGGTTTGAAGCCATTTGAGTTTAAGGGTTAATAAGTTGCATAAAAAGGCAAAAAATGATGTTACACAAAGTTGTTAAAATACTATTTTATGGGAATATTAAGAGTCTTAGCAGTTTCAATAATAGTTATGGACATTTGGAGAGGTTAGTTTCAAATGGGAAATGTATTTAAAGGCCTCAAGGAGGCTCGAGAAAGTTGTTAAAAACTTTGTTTTAAAGTTCCAAATAAAAAATAATGTTCTTTCTCTATATTTTTTTTGGTTTTTTTAAACTTTCTTACTTTGTATAGCCTATTTAGACTTGAAGATGCTTTGAAACCTTTTGAGGAACATATTGACATGTGTTAACTTTCATTTCCATTAGTTTTGTGAACCCATTAATAATTTTTGAGTGTTTTCTTCTATTTTCTGAAATCTGTTTGTAACAAACTAGAGAAGGCCCTGTTGAAGAGTAAATAATGTAAAAGCCTCTCCACCTACTGTCAAGTCTATTTATTGGTGGAAAGGCATTATACAATGGTAGAATATATTTTTATATTCTTTAGGAATAAAGGGAAGTGAATTGTGAGGTTTGGGATATTACCCTAGGGTAAAAATTGTGTGGTTTCCATGTGAAAGTGGGTTGTTGAAGAAGGGTTTTGAGAAAAGGTTGAATGTACTATCCTTGAGAGGGATTTTTCAGTTGGTACAGACCATTTGTGATCTATTGGAAGCATTGGTATGGTGGGATAATCCTGGTAGGTTGTAGTTTGAACAAAACCTCATGTTTTACATGTAATTTGAGGGTTTTGGAGTATGATATCATAGAGGACATGAAATTGTCAAAGGAATATGTATTTGGGTGTTTTGTAATATATTTGATGTCTATCAAAAGGATTTGAGTGGTTTTCAAGTGAAATAAAGGGAGTTCCTTTGTTAAATAGGGCTAATTCTAGTAGCCTTTTTGCAAGACAGTTTAATGTTTCTAAATGTTGGTACAAAGAAACCTTGTGAGATCTTTTAGGAAAATGTTTTTGGATATGATACAAGTCTATTCTGATGTTTGGTTGGCCATTGTATGACCTTTTCAATAGGGTATCTCTATTTGTTGATATTTGAGGGCTAGAAGCCTTTAGTGATGTTTTAAGGAAAGTTAAGTGTTTTGTGTCAAAGGAAAATTTCCTTGGTTGAACTTGATCATTTGGAGTTGGAAAGTTTGTTTCACTACCTTTTCCACATCAAAGTGGTATCAAAGCTTAGGGATATGATCCCTTGTTGGTGATTTGTTTTTTTTTTGCAGGCTTGAAGAAAGTTGACTTGAGAAGATGCCTCCTAAAGGAGTTAGTGTTGCTAGAGAGTTGCAAGATCTAAAAGAGAAGCATGCTAAGCATCTAGAATCTCATAGTGTAGTTTTGGCAAGGCTTGCTACCATGGAGACTAGGAAAATGAGAGAAGTGAATGAAGAAAGTGAAATAGAGGAGGAAGATGAAGACTATGAAGATGTTGAAGAAGAAATAGATCCTGAAGACCAGAGGATGGTGAAGATTCTCAAAGTAGTGAAAGGTGAATCAGTAAAGGTAAAATTTGATCTTCCTATTTATGGTGGTAATTTAAATGAAGAGGAATTACTTGATTGGATTGATGCTATGGATAATTACTTTGAAAGTGAGGATATTTTAGAAGAACAGATGGTGAAGGTGGAAAAAACAAAGCTAAAAGGACATTCTCTTCTATGGTGGGACTATGAGCAAGCAGAGAGGAGAAAACAAGGAAAATCAAGGATCACTTCATGGGACAAGATGGTTCAAAAGTAGAAAGGTAAGTTTCTTCCAAAGGATTATGAAGTTCTGTTGTATAAAAAGTTGCAAGGATTGAAACAAAAGGAACTAGATGTTAAAGCCTACACTGATGAATTTTAAAAATTAAGCATAAGGTCTAGAAGGGATGAGGATGAGGCTAAAAAGGTGGCTAGATATGTAGGTGGTCTGAGATTTAATATACAAGATGAACTTGTTTTTGCTAACCCCAAATCTATGGAAGAATGTTTTCAAATTTTAACAATTAGGGTGGAGGAGAAAGTTAAGAGGAGACAAGAAAAATAATTTAGAGGACGAGGTGGTACTAGTGAAAGAGGAAGAGGAGTAATTTCTATACCAAAGCAGCCATTGGAAGAACAAGGAGAAAATAAAGGTAAGGAAGAAGATGTTGATACTAGAGGTGGTTTTAGAGGTAGATGAAGGTTTAGTGCTCGCAGAAGTTCTAACAATTTTGCAAGGAGATGTTATACACACAATGAATATGGTCATCCATCTTGGAAATGTCTTGAAAGGGTTGGTAGTTCATCAAGTGGTGAAAAAATGATTGATAAGAGAGCACAATTGGTTCAAGAGGAGTGTGAAAGAAATCATTCTACAAGTTTGATGACTACTCTTGAAATAGGGGAAATGTTGATGATGATAAATACAGTGTTGGAGGAAGCAAAAGAGTTGGAGCCATTGCAAAGGAAGATTCTTTTCAAAACTAATGTAAGTGCAAGGATAAGGTATGTAGAATTGTCATTGATTCTAGATCAATGAAAAACATGGTGTCTAGTGAGATGGTGAGTAAGTTGAATTTGAAAAAAAATCCTCATGAATTGCCTTATAAAGTTTCATGGTTAAGTGACAGTTAGTCTTTGTTGGTGAATGAAAAGGTAGTGGTTGATTTTCAAATTGGAGGTTATAGTGATAGTGTTTTTTGTGATATCTTACCTATTGACTGTTGTCACCTACTTCTAGGTGGACCTTGGAAATATGATAGGCAAGCCATGTATGATGGAAAGGAAAATACCTACACCATAGAGAAAGATGGTTGTTATTTTGTTTTAACCCCACTTGTAGAAGATGTCAAGGGTAAAGAAAAGATCATTATGTGTGGAAGAAAGGAACCTACAAATGTTGTGAAAAAAATCAAATTTTATGATGTTGTAACTAGTCCTAGGTCTAAGAATGCAAGGACAATAAGGTTGAAGGAAAAAATAGGGTTGAAAAGTGATTTGATAGTGAAAAAGCAAGAGAGTGTGTTGGTAGGGACCATATAGTGTCCTATGGCTGAGAATAAGGTTGGAAAACAAGTGAAACTTGTAGGAACAAGCAAAATATGACAAACAAGTTTGGTACAAAGAATGGGTAAAGAACAGACATCAAGTCTGAAGATAAATACAAAGACTTATACAAGTGCAAATATAGTCCAAGGAGAAGAGCAGATTGAAGGAGCACAATGGCAAGGATTTATGGATCAATGGAAGTTATTTATAGGTTAGTGGGATATGTGGGAAGTTTGGAGACATTGCTACAATACACAACTCATATGGCATGAGTTTTTTTTCTACAGGGGTGTATGGTGCAGGAGCACCTACACACATTTGTCCAAATTTGATAATTTGATGTTGGTTAAAATTGAGTCAAGGAGGTAGTTTAGTGGTGTTTTGAGTTTATTTTCTTTCAATAAGGTCTAAAAAGACCATTTGTAATTTAATTAAGGTTGGTTTTAAGTTATTTGAGTTTAGGGGTTAATAAGTTGCATAAAAAGGCAAAAAATGATGTTACACAAATTTGTTAAAATACTGCTTTATGGGAATATTAAGAGTCTTAGGAGTTCAAATAACAATTATGGAAACTTTTAGAGGTTAGTTTCAAATGGTAAATGTATTTAAAGGCCTCAAGGAGGCGCAAGTAGGTTGTTGAAAACTTTTTTTTGAGGTTCCAAATAAAAAATAACATTCTTTCTCTACATTTTTTTTGGTTTTTCTGAACTTTCTTACTTTGTACAGCCTGTTCAGACTTGAAGATGCTTTGAAACCTTTTAAGGAACATATTAGCATGTGTTAAATTTCATTTCCATCAATTTTGTGAATACATTAATAATTTTTGAGTGTTTTCATCTGTTTTATGAAATATGTCTGTAACAGACTAGAGAAGGCCCCATTGAAGAGTAAATAATGTAAAAAGCCTCTCCACCTACTATAAATTATGTTTCTTAGTGGAAAGGAATGCTAAAATGATAGAATAGATGTTTATAAGATTTAGGAATAAAGGGAAGTGAATTGTGAGGTTTGAGATATTACCCTAGGGTAAAAATTGTGTGATTTCCACGTGAAAGTGGGTTGTTGAAGAAGGGTTTTGAGAAAATGTTGAATGTACTATCCTTGAGAGGGATTTTTAAGTTGGTGAAGACCATTTGTGATTTTTTGAAAGCATTGTTATGGTGGGATAAGCCCAGTAGGTTGTAGTTTGATCAAACCCTTGTGTTTTACATATAATTTGAGGGTTTTGGAGTATGGTATCATAGATGACATGAAATTGTCAAATGACTGTGGATTTGGGTATTTTGTAACATATCAGATGACTTCCAAAAGGATTTGAGTGGTTTTCAAGTGAAATAAGGGTATGTGCAGGATCATCATGGAAAAAACAGGCCCTTAAGTGGCAAAAAAATAAGAAAAATTAGAGTTAGGAAACTTGATGTAAAAATTTGAATAAGTTATCTATATTATTTCAAAAATATGGAGAATAGAATTTGTAGAAAATTTAATGTAGTTTCTAAACTACTAGGTTTGTTTAAAAAACAAAAAAACTCTATTTGGTGAAAATTTGAAATTTCAATGCAGAGTACTTAAATTTCAAAGAAAAATAAGAAGTAGGTGTGCTTGACCACCCTAACCACAATAAAATGATAATATTTTTTATAATATTTTAGATATAAGTAGAGGACTCATGTCTCAATGTGATGCATATTTTTTTGTAATTTTTTTCCAAGTAAATTATTAATTATGAATTTTTTATTACAACTTTTAAAAAATATAAAAAACCCATATGTCTGACCACCTTAACTTGGTCAAAACTTCATGAAATTCAATTTTTCTTTTTTTAATCCTATAGTATGTGAAGCATAGAATGTGACATATATTTTGGATTCAAAATATGTGATACTATTTGAAGGCTATAGATATTTTTCAATAAGTCTATCAATCAAGACTTTAGTCATAATTTGAATAGAAAATGAATAATAATTACTTATTAAATTCAAAGTAAAGCAGAATTTATATTGGTGGAAATTTGAGAATATCCTTTAAAAACTCTTTTCATTTCATCAATTTTGGGAAAAATAAAATTCATCAGCCACATACCCATCATATTGCCACTTTTTGGCCCATGATGATCTTGCACATACCCATAAAGGGAGTTCCTTTTTCAAATAGGGCTAATTCTAGTAGCCTTTTGGCAGGACAATTTAATGTTTCTCAATGTTGGTACAAAGAAACCTTGTGAGATCTTTTAGGACAATTTTTTGGGATTTGAGACAAGTCTATTCTATTGTTGGGTTGGCCATTGTACATCCTTTTCAACAAGGTATCTCTATTTGTTGATATTTGAGGGCTAGAAGCCTCTTTAGTGATGTTTTAAGGAAAGTTAAGTGTTTTATGTCAAAGGAAGATTTCCTTGGTTGAATTTGATCATTTGGAGTTGGAAAGTGTGTTTCGCCACCTTTTTTGCATCAAGATACCCCTAGATATTTCTTGAAAGATAATGATATGCCATCTTGGTTCATGTGTTCATTGCATCCATGTGTAGGAGGAAGATTGTAACTGTTACCATAACACTCTTCCAAGTTAGATGAAGGGGATGTGTGTTTGTGAGAAGGATTGGTTCCTTTACAAGAAGACAAATTCTTTTTAATTTTATGTGTCATTGCTTCATGAGGGATGGGAGTTATATAGCTCCTACCACCACCATGGATTTATTTGGCATAACTAAGTTGAGTGAATGGAACACAAGGTTGTTTGGGTTAAGATTGGGATATTGTGCACCCTCCTGTGAAGGTAGGTGTGAAATTCCAATCACTACTAGAACTTGAGTCTGAAAATGAATTGTTTGTATATGACTCTTTGGACCATGAGGGTTAGATTTTGGAAATTTTATGTAAAGGAGGTGTAGAATCTAATGACCCCCAATTATCATGAAAGAGTTTTGTTGTAGGTGAAGAGTTAGGACCAACTTGTATAGGTTCAAGTTTTGATCTAGGAATGGAAGGATTAGGGGAGTTGGAAGAGTTGTGATTAGTTGAACATAGCTTTGCTCATCTACATCAATCATTTATATCTTGTTTATGTATTCAAACTTCATGACATGTTGAAGGGTAGATTGGACTCCTTTCATAGCATGAATTCATGGTCTCTCTAGGATAATATTGTATGGAAGCGGTCCTTGCATGATATGAATAGAGGTAGGCAACACTATAGGTTTGACCTTAGTAGGTAATATGATCATCCCAAGTGGTTGCCTATGAATATTGTCAAAGCCATGAGTATGAACATCATTAAGTTAAATGAGCATTTTGTCAATTCCAAGCTTCTATAGGAGGTCCATAGTACAAACATTAATTTTCAATCTATTGTTGATGAGAGTGTTCCTAATTAGAGTTTCATTAATGATCACCTTTATCATCAAGGGATCATTTTTGTGTTGAATCTCAAGTGGGGGTAATTCGTGTTTAGGGAATGTGATTTCTAATTGTGATGCAGGAGCATCCAGTGGTGTAAGGGCAATCTTGCATCACCCAAAAATAGTTAAATTTCAAGTTTCTCAGTTTTTAGATGATTTTACTTTTTTGGATACCCTTTTCATCATAATGAAATTCCCAATTTATGGTTTTTATTTTCTATTCCTGGGTTGAAAGATATTGCAGTTTTAGTTTCCCAGATTTGCACATGAAAATCTTCTGAGTTAGATTTGAGGCACTTAGATTTCCCATATTGGCCCCAAAACTTTCCAAAATTGGTGTAGCATATTTTGAGCACATTATTGACTTCGATACCTTTCCAACGGTTCAAATGGTTCGCAAATCAGAGTCCCAAATCAAAATTTATGGCCCCAGGAAGTTGGCGCACTTTCTAGAAGATACAATTGCAAATGTTCTTTTGAAATTTGAACTTCAAGTTGTAATTTTTCAGCGCCAAACCACCTAAACTCAAAT
>VDFB02075321.1:129479733-129653493 GCA_007258455.2 Sequoia sempervirens | reverse complement strand
CTCCCTCTATTAGGTCTCTCTCTCCCTCTCAACCATCTCCCTCTTACCCCCTCTCCCTCTCTCTCTCTCTCTCCCTCTTAACCCTCTCCCTCCTATGTTGGAAAAATATGTCTCAATCCCTCAAGCTGAAACCTCTATTGGAGCCAAGTCGGTGTGACATATTCTATGTCTAGCCATTGAGTGGATTTGTAAGGTTATGTTGTGTATAGGTCATTGTGACCTTGCAGAAGTCTTGCCAGATGATTACACATTGGAGTCTTTAGTGTGCCATGTTGTGTTCGGTATGTTCTCTTACCACATGGAGATCTCTGGATGACATGCCATACATATCATTTACTGAGGAGACCCTTGGCGAAAAGGCTTAGTTCGGGAAGAAGCCTCAGCGATGAAGAAAGGTTTCGCTGATGGGGGAAATCTTGGAGTCTTCGCGGTGACACAATGACTTTGGTATGAAGTCTCAGTGGATGATGGAGAGTCTCGCTGATGATGAGGAGTCTTCGGTATAACTCTTGGCAAATGGTGGTCTCGGGGTAACTTGGAGAACTCGGTAAGAACTCTCAACGAAGAGTGGTATGTCTCACTGATAACATTTGCTTGGTGTCCTCATAGTAACATGTGATGGCTCAGTAAGAAGTCTTACCGATGTGTGAAGTCTTTCCGACCGTTCAGTGCTCTATGTAACTAAAGGGGTCTTGGTGTGAAGTCTCAATGATGAACGAAAGTCTTGCTAACTACTAATCACTTCGAAGAAATTCTTTGAACCTCAGTATGATCTCTTAGCGAAAGACGATAGTCTCACCGATGTAAGTTCTATTGTCTATGTGACTTTTGAACCTCAGTATGATGTCCTAGCTAAAGTGATGAGTCTTGCCAACTGGTGGATGCACACAGATTAACATGAAGGCTCGATGTGAGGTCACGGCGAGAGTGATGCTCTTGCTAAAGGGAAAACTGAAGTCAATGCAACGGGTGAACTCGATATAACATCTTGTCAATTGTAAGGACTCTTGGTGATATCGATACACATTTCACTTTTTTTTCTTTTAAAATCACATAATGCGCTCGTGTTATAATGCACTCATGTTATGTGTTTCCCCATTTTTTCCCATTTGGCCACAAAAGTGCAACCAACTTCATGCACCTACCTAGTTGTTTTCATACATTGTCAAATCCCTTAATAGATAAAGATTTAGGTTGAAAAAATAATTTATCCACACCAAGCCTATCTAAGAGGGTCACACTACATGCATTTAGAGTTGAGACATTATCAACAAGGGTTCACTTATGCCTCTTCCCTTGTAGTGAATTATTACCATGAAAGCATCATTTTGTTTTTATACTTCCAAAGGAGGGAGCTCACTTTGGTGGAAAAAAATGTCATCATTTATTCCTTGAATTAGGGCTACTATGTCATTCAATTGCACATTATAAGGGATAGAAACTTGTTGTAAAGCACTTTGAATCATGTTATTATAATGAGGGGAGGCTTGAATAAGGTCCCATAATGATATCTTAGTAGGAGTATTCTTTAGTTGTTCAACAAGATTGTACTCCTTTCTACTTTATGGATGCAAACAAGGAGGACTTGGTAAGATAGGGTTAGGAAATGGGAGGGATGTTGAAGGTGGTTATCTTGGTTGCAGATTGTTTCTAGTGTTATATGTATGAGTAATGTTATTAGAACTCGACTATTACAAAACATTATTCTTAGGTGGGTAAAGTATAAGTTTATGTTTTTTTAGAGTTTTTGGTTTATGTGAAGGTGGGTAAAGAGTTAGAGGGTTCAAAGGATGTCCCATAGGTTATGTAGGAGGTCCATTAATCAAGGGGGATCTAATGGAAATTTTCACATTCATAACCTTAGCAGTCTTGGTTTGATGTATTTCTAATAAAGAGTAGTAGATAGTGTTATCTTTTCACCATAATCCAAGGAAGTCATATCACTATTGTTTTCATTTTCTTGCACCATGATATCCTCCCTAGGAGGAGAGTTTTTAGGAGAACCAAAAACCAAATGTTCTTGACATTCAGGGATTGGTTCTTTCAAAATGACTTCATTGCAAGTAAGGGAGTAATCTAAGGTTGAATTGTCTTGCTCAATAATGGTTTCCTTAGGTGAAGAGGGACAACTAAGATTCTCATAACTTTAATAGATCAAAGTATCTTCTTCACAACTAGGAGAGATACTAGGAGAAGGACAAGTATGATTTTCATGATGATTTATTATTTCATTCTTTTGTTCCCTAATGTCTTCCAAAATAGGAAAGGTAGGGGAAGGATCATAGAAAGGTTTTCTATAGACCAAAATATCCTCATCATTTACAATCTCATCCTCTTCCACTAAATCATTCTCACAAGAAAAGAGAGACTGGAAAGTAGGTAAGGTGATGTATAGAAATGTGTCTATGATTTTATTCTCTTGTGCTATAATATCTTCCATTGTAGGAGAGTCTATAGAAGAGAAACTTTCCACAATGTCATGATTTTCAAAGAGTGCATCTTCTAACACCGAAATACCTTCATCACATGTAGGATAAGTATTAGGAGAACAGCAACTATGATCATTAGGATTGTCTATATTTTCATCTTCTTCTATCACATCATTCCTAGAAATAGGAGAGATGGGAGGGGATGTAAGTTTAAGGTAAGCGTTAACATTTTCACTCTCTTGCACTAAGAGACTCATAACTAGGGAGTGTATTGAATGAATGACTAACATGCTTATTGACTAATTTTTTCTTTACAATCTTGGAAAAGACCGAAACTAATATTTGTTAAAAGAAATCTATGCAAAAATGGAAAGATACTTAAAATGTAATGTAAAGACCTAGAATGAGATCTGTAAATGCAATTTTCAGATTTCAAACAAGGTAATTTACTCATACCACTATGCAATGATCTAAAAATGAAATTTTGTAAATGCTAATTTGGAATTAAGTAATGCATGAAATGAACCGATTAAAGCTACATTTAGTGAAATGGATGTAATAGAAACTCAACCAACTAAAACAAATAGCTAATGGCAGAAAATATAAGTGCAAAAATATTTTTTTTAATTCTAGAAAATGTAGTTTCAAATGTGCACTGGGACGAAATCACCCATAGGAGCATATGAGTCCCAGTGAGGATTTTTTGCACAATTTTTAGTGACTTTTAAGTGATTTTTATTTTTTATTTTAATGATTTGCAACCTAAGTGAAAATGTAGTTTTTGGATAATTTTCAATGATTTAAGATGCAACAATGTAAGCTATATACACTTTCACTAATCCAAAGTTAATGCAAGAAATATCTAGGATGAAGATGCACTTCAAATTAGAATTATGAAATTCTAAATGTAGGTTCACCAAAATGTAAGATATAAAACTATCGTCACTAGGGTTTAGGACATAGGACAACAATCTTCTATACTCCACATTCAAGGATGCCCTAGATATCTCAATCCAAGGATGAAGTAGGTGAAAAATATCTTGCAATAGGGTTTCCTAGGGTCTAATTTATGATTACAAGAGGGATTCAACACCAAGCTAGGGCATGGAAAGACTAATGAAAAAAACTAGTGATGCATGAAACTTGAATAAGTGAATTGGAAATGCATATAAATTAAAACAAAAAGCTATAAATTCAAAGGAATGCACGTGGAAATTTGAAGAGTCATCAATGAGGACTGGAAATGTTGAAAACACTAGTTTTGATGTTGACTAGGACTCATACGCTAGTTTGGGTGTATCGGTCCTAGAATAGGGCTTTTTCCCCAAAATAGGAAACTAGCAATGTCCAATCTGAAGCCACTGAAATCTGGAAAATCATTGTAATGAGGCTCATATGCCATAAGTGGTGTATCATTCCCAATAGGCCTTTTTGGAGGGATAATATTTGAACCAGGTCTCCAATATCTTCTCTTTCTTTGACAACTTGTTTTTGGATTTGAAACTTTGATTTCGGGTCTGTAGAAGTCTTTTCGTGACCTTGCAAGTGAGGAGACAACTCCAACAACTCCCTTCAATCTTGCAAGCTAATCTTTAAAGATCCTTCGTTCTCTAAGACACCTAGATCTGCAATCATGCATGAAAAGTGGAGAAAAACTTGTTGATTGTTAGTAAATGGGGGTTTACCTTAGGCAAACCCCTTTGAGGTTATTAAACCAAATGATGAGATAATGAAATAAGGATATGAAACATGAAACATGAACAAGGATACCTTGAATGATGTCTTGTAGGTCTATAATTTAACATGAAATGACCATGAATGATATAGATCTAGACCTTGAAATAAGTGTAGAACAATGCTTAAGCTTGGATCTTTAATGCTACATCACAACACTAGCTCAACAACATGATTGATACTTGATATCTTTTTCATGATGATGGATCTTCAATTGATGCAACAAATGATGAAGAATATACCCTTGAATGCCTTAGAAATGATCTTGATCTTGTAAAGTCTTGGAATGCTTAACTCCTGAGTGTTTGACTTGATATCATGAATACTTAATGAAATAATGATTATATACCTCATTTATATAGGAAATACATCTAATATCCAATTTATTATATCCCACAAGCTGAAATCCATGAAATTTTAACTTAAAACCTAGATTTTCCCATGCAAAACCCTAAAAATAGGCCAAATATGACTCATATGCCAAACCTAGTGTATGGGTCCCACTTGGGTGGGACTCATACACCCAGGGTGGGGTGTTTGCAAGATCATCATGGAAAAAATGGGCCCTTAAGTGGCAATGAAATTCAAAAAAATTAGAGTTAGGCAACTTGAAGTAAAAAATTGAATAAGTTATCTTTATTATTTCAAAAATATGTAAGAGTAGAATCTATAGCAAATTGAATGTAGTTTCTAAACTACTAGGTTTTTTTTTTTTTTTTAAATCTATTTGTGAAAATTTGAAGTTTCAATGCAGTAGCACTTAAATTTCAACGAAAAAATAAGTAGGTGTTTTTCTAACCACCCTAACCACAATAAAATTATAATATTTTAGATATAAGTAGAGGACTCATTTTTCGATGTGATGCATATTTTTTTGTAATTTTTTTCCAAGTAAATAATTAATTATGAATTTTTTATTAAAACTTCTAAAAAATATAAAAATTTGTATGCCTGACCATATAAACTTGGTGAAAACTTCATGAAATTCATTTTTTTATCCTATAGTATGCGAAGCATAAAATGTAACACATGTTTCTGATTCAAAAAATGTGATACATTTTGAAAGCTATATATTTTTTTCAATCAACCTATCAATTAGTAATTTAATCTTAATTCAAATAAAAAATGAATAATAATTTTTTATTAAATTCAAAGTAAAGCATAATTTATATTGGTGGATAGCTAAGAATATCCTTTAAAAACCCTTTTCGTTTCATCAATTTTGGGTAAAAATAAAGTCATTAGCCACATATCTTACACATACCCATTGAATATCATCACTTTTTTTCCCATCATGATCCTGCACATACCCGATGGCGTATGGGTCCCACATGGCCTTTTTAGGTGGAAAAAGTGTTAGGGTGTTAAGAAATTAAGTTTATTTGGTGTCTATGTTGGGATTTTAGTTAAAATATTCCTTGGGATTCACAATATAGGGTCCTAGGGGCCTATTAATGATGATATAAAGGTCATAAATGCAAGAGGTCCCAAAATTCAATTTGAAAGTGTAAATTAATATACTTTACAACATCAAATTAAGCCAATAATGGGTCTATTCAACTGAAAAGTTCCTTGAATCCAATGTGAAAGTGTACAACACATTACAACACTTGATTAGGTCCATTTAGTTGACAAACCTCTTAGATTTAATGTGAAGGTGTAAATAAATACACTTTACAACATTAAATTAAGAAAAACTTAAGTTTATTTAGGTTTAAAATGGACCAAAACCTAATGTGCATGTGTAAGACCCATCACAACACTAGATCAAGGTGATATTAAGTCCAATTTATCATTAATTATTCCCAAATTAAGAAAGGAAAAGGCATAATTTTTTTGTTGTTATAGTTTCAATGGATTTCAAAGTGATTCTTAATGCCTTTTCAGATGCCACAAGGTTCACCTTTGACCTGATCAGGGACTCATTCTCCAGTAAGGGTGAATGGGTCCTAGTTAGGTATTTTTAGACTATTTTTTAATGATTTGTAAGCTTTTAGTAATGTATTTTAGTTCTAGGTTTGAGGTAGTGAGTTTCAGTTTCAGATTTTCTAGAATTGTAATGTGAAATGCAATGAAAAGATGAATGAAAGGAACTATGTTGAAATGCAATTTTGTTTTAATTTTCAAATGCAAATAAATGAGATCTAAATGATATGCAATTGTAAATGCAATGCAAGAAACCCTAAATGAGATCTTTATTCAATGCAAATAGGATGTAAATGAATGCAAGATCTAACCCTAGGATGCAATGAAAGACTTTAAAATCAAAAAATTGCAATTTTCAATATGTCAGGTTCACCAAAATGAATCAACAAGATGATGAACCACCTAATTTTCCCGCACAAATCACTACAACTATGAGAAGAAAAAGATGCAAATAACAATTAAAAATGATACCTAATTGTTATATCAACTATGATGGAAGTTTTTTGAGCTCAAAGAATTGTGTACCTTGCTGCAAGAGGCCTATTTCTAGGGCACAAAGGACTCATTCACCTTTAGTGGTGAATGGGTCCCTAGTAGGGTTTCTAAAACTGAGATCTGGGTTATTTCCCTTGATGTCTACACTCTTAGATTCCCAGTTGTTAGCTAACAAAAACCTATAATTAATTTTGTAGCATCAATTCTTCATTCTTGCACTTTGAATGACAATCTTGCAACTTGACAACTTTGACGATTTTTCTCCAAATATTTCCTCCACTTGATCTTCAACCTATAAATCTACACACACATTCAAGGGAAGAAAAACTTGTTGATTGTTAGTGAATAGGGGTTTTCCTATGTCAAACCCCTTGTAGGTAACTAAACCAAATGATGAAATAATGTAATTGAAGCATGAAACATGAAATGGTGTGATGTAGATACCTTGGATGTTGTCTTGTAATGAAAATTTTCAATCTAACATGTATTGGCCATGAAGAATGTAGATCTTGACCTTTGAATATGATGTGAAACAATGCTTACAAGTAGATCTTCAATGCTACATCCACTTTCTTAGCTCAACAAGATTCATGAATGCATAAAACCATAGACATGATGATATGACCTTGAATTTATATAATAAAACTTGATAATCTACCTTGAAATGACTTTGAAAATGCTCATTATAATTTTCTTGTGAAGTATTAGGATGTCTTATAAAATTTCTAGGTGAAACAATGTGAATTAACCCCTTATTTATACTAAATTAGGAGATTAACCTTGAAATTCAAAAAATTCAAGCCAACACTAGATCTGGAGATAAACATTATTAAATTCCCACCACAATGAAATTCAAAACTGGGGTCCTCATCAAGGGAGGACCCTTTTGGCACTTAGGGAAAATAGGTCTTGGATCATTTTTCCAAGACCTAACCTTGGGGGATGGAAAGATCACTAAAAACCCATTTAGAATCAACTAATAAAGAGGGGTCCTATAGAGGGAGGAACCATTCGCCACCTAGGTTGAATGGGTCCTAGCACCATTTTCCAAGACCTAAATTTTCCCAATTAAATGTTCTGCATTTTGAATTGTGGGTGTTAGGATAGATCTTCGGGAGGTGTCATAAATAAGGCTTAAATTTGAATTAAAAGGGTTAATTAACTCCAATTAACCATTTGAATTAATTAAGAGGACCATAGATAAGTGTGAAATTGTGTTAAAACACTATAAAAATCCCAAATAGGGTACACACATTAGGTATATTTCATTAAAAGGGGCCCATTAGGCTTATTTCATTAAATAAACCCTAGAAAAGTGTGAAAGTGTGTTACAACACTTTACAACATTCTTGCAAAGGATAATTTAAGGTACATTTTAATTAAATAAGGATCCTAGAATGATGTGAATGTATACAACACATTACAACACTATTCCAAGATGCAATTAATTCAGCTTTATGTCAATTATCCAAATTAAGTGTGAAAAAGGATTACTTTTTTCGACACTATAGTAATTATTATTAGCTAGTATTACTTTGGGTGAATAAGATTTATTAGTCACCCATTATTGATGTTACACAATAATTTCCATGCATATTCTTTATAATTAATCACAATATTTAGATAAATTAAATAATTTAATCTACATGAATAGAAAAAAAAAGTCACTAGCAGGGTATGTGCAGGATCATGATGGGTCAAAAAGTGGCAATATGATGGGTATGTGTAGGGTATGTGGCTGACGAATTTTTTTTACCCAAAATTTATGAAATGAAAAAGGTTTTTAAAGGAGATTCTCAGCTTTCCACCAATATAAATTATTCTTTATTTTGAATTTAATAAATAATTATTATTCATTTTCTATTTGAATTACGACTAAAGTTTTGATTGATAGGTTGATTGAAAAACATCTATAACTTTCAAATGGTATCACATTTTTTGAATCTGAAACATGCATCACATTCTATGCTTCACATAATATAGGATTAAAAAAAAAAGAATTTCATGAAGTTTTGACTATGTTAAGGTGGTCAAACATACAAGTTTTTATATTTTTTAAAAGTTGTAATTTAAAAAATTCATAATTAATTATTTACTTGGAAAACAATTACAAAAAAATATGCATCACATTGGGACAGGAGTCCTCTACTTATATCTAAAATCTTATAAAAAAATATTAACATTTTATTGTGGTTAGGGTGGTTAGACAAACACCTACTTATTTTTTCCTTGAAATTTAAATGCTATTGCATTGAAATTTCAAATTTTCACCAAATATATATATGTGTTTGCTTTCTCTTTTTGGTATATTTTCCTTGATGACAAAACTGATTGGTGATTGGTCTAATGACTAATGATACTTGGTGCTCTTTGTGTTCAGTTTGGCATATTCAGTATTTTGGTGATCATGCTTTGGGTTGATGCATTTGGGTGCATTTGTTCATCACATATTGTGGTACTAATCATGTTGAGCTTTATGTGCAGATAAAAGTTATTTAGGTGGTATTATTTTTCAAGTGATACCATGGAACAATTGAATTCATTTTGACAGATTGGCACTTCTTTATTGTACAACAGGTATATTGTTTCAGTTGTTCATTATCAATTTGATCATGGCATCATTAACAAGATTCATTATGTCTTCATGGAAATTATATTGGTGATCTTCATGGCTATCTCACAATTCTTTGATTAGTTTGGTGCATATGTTAACATGCTATACATATAGCCTCACAAGGGTTATTGCATTATACATGAGGTGGAGATGTTTGGATTGTTACACAGTCGGTCTTGTACCCTTGAGTTGGCTACTATAGCTTCATAAGCAATGGTATTTTTTAGAATTTTCATATCATTTCTTATAAAAAAGTATTTTGACATTATTGGGCCTTCACATGTTATATGGATTCACATTTCATATTCATTTATATCTTGGCATATGGTTTACTTGTGATATAAGTTGGTCGGCATTAAGATATTTTTATTTTTTTTAAAGTTCTTTAGCACTTAAAGGCCGACAATATACACTATGGTTATCACTTGTAAAGTGATTGGAAAGGTGGCATGTCTTTGAAGGTCGATCATGTTTCGGGCTTACTCATTGCATAGCAGTTAATACATATTTTTTTTAGAGACTTGGGTTGTCGGCATATGTATTATACTTGGTTTGCTTAGTTGGCAGCAACAATATTATTGTTTAATGAGTATGTTGGTTGTGTTGACTTGGAAAACACACGTGGTTTATGATTTGGTACTCATTTAATGTTTCATTGTGTCGGTGGTATGGATTTCAAAATGATTTTTTGGATTTCAAGTTTCATTCATTTTGTTTTGGAGTTTTGATGAAGGGAGAAATAGGGTAAACAAAAAGAACTGAACCCTAGCACCACCATGTTGGAATTACAATTACATATTGGGCAATGTTTTTGTGGTATTCTGACTTGATTTTTTAGTTATGTTGGTCTTTGATGGATGACAAGATAGTTGGTGGTCTTTGCTTGAGTTGGAAGTGGTAGTTTGGGCAGTTTTCATGAAGAACTTCAAGGATTTTGTTTTCAGGTTAAATCCACCATGACAGAGGTAATATCTATGCATTATTTTGATCTTTCAAAGGTAAATTTGGTAAATGAGAAGTAAAAGAGGAAAAGAAAACTTTGTTTTTAGTTTCAAATAAATTTCTTAACTAATCTGAAACTACCTTGAACTAGAGTGTAAAATCAAGGGTTTCATCTCACAATGGCATTTCATCTTCATATCATTGATTTTTTCTTAAAAAATATTTGATTGGCATCATGATCAAATATTATGTTTCTTACCAGTTCATAAACTCTAGTTATTGAATATGGGTTTTCTTGACAAAGATGTATAACCATTTTACAAACATTGTATATATGTATCTCTGCAAAAACACATAAAAATGTGATGTGAAGAGAGGAAATATTTTGGACAGAGTATTGCTTATTGTGAAATCATTCTAAAAAAAGAGAAAAGTGGGATCATATTGTTTTCATCTCTGATTGTATTACAAAGATTATTTTTTGAATTGGGCATTATTGCAAAATCATTTTGTATCCTATTGTAATTTTATGACTGCAAAGAATGATTGCAGTTATAAGGTTCTGATGGGTTGCAATATCTTGAATGCTTGATGAAGTTGGTGCTCCACATTGTTACAGAGTTAGTGCTCTTTGATTAATAAAAGGGAAATTTTAGTGAGTGGTTTTATACCCCAAGAGGGTTTTTCCACTCAGGAAATCTTTGTGATATGTGATATTATTTGTCTCTCATTTTTTTTCATGTTATGTGCTCTTTCAGTCAATGCTCTGATACTTTTAGTGTGCTCAAAAGGTTTTTATTTCAAAATTTTGTCATGCAAAGTTAAAAAAGACCTTCTATTAAGCAAATTAAAAGTGCATTGGGAAAAGTTGTAGTTCTATTTCAAAATCACATACAAGATTGTTCACACACTAATTAAACAATATCATACGATGCTTTTAACATGAGTTGTAAATGTTAATCAAGTTTCATGTCAATCTAATTTTAAGTGTTAATGTACACTTGAATAAACAAGTTTGTCACATTGATTTTAAATTAGTAAAAAGTTTTGTTGTGCTTTCAGAGTCAAAAATTAAAAATTATATCACTTTGATTCACCTCCTTCTCAGAGTGAATCCACTTCCAACAATATATTTTTAAATAAAACTAGTAGTTTAAAAACTACATTCAATTTGCTATAGATTCTATTCTTACATATTTTTGAAATAATATAGATAACTTATTCAAATTTTTATGTCAAGTTGCCTAACTCTGACTTTTTCTAAATTTTCATTGCCACTTAAGGGTCTATTTTTTCCATGATGATCCTGCACATACCCAGTATGAATCTTATAAATTAGAATTCATCTTGGAGATTTGTAATTAGTGTGTATGCTCTATTGGGAGTAAGCCTCTTCAAAGTGGCACTATGAAGATAATATAAATCCTTACATTCCTCTCTTTTGTATGTATATTTATGTGAATTATATTAATATAAATCCTTAGATTCCTCTCTTTTGTATGTATATTTATGTGAATTATATTCATTTTATTTTATAACTTGATTGCAAGTTGTATGAAAGCTCTTCCTAACATAGTTTTCTACAACAACATTATAAATTTAAGGATTTCTACAATTATCCATGGTTTTGTTTAGGAGCTAATGTGAAACCTAGAATGTTTATGAAGGTCTATTGTAATAGGATAGAAGTATTCTTTCTTCTTCCTTACAAAATATTTATTGATTCTACAAAATCAATGATATAAGAAATACATTGATAAAAATTGATTAAAGTTTGTAACATCTATTGATCGTTGTAAATTATAATATATCTACTTGATAATATAATAATATGATTCATCTTATGATTAGTGCATGATCATTTTATGATATTTTAGTGATTTATAAAATCCTAGGACTTGTCTTCAAGTACATGAAACTAGACAAATAACTCAAATATTTTAGCATTCATAGTGACAAGTAGTAGTTAAATTGATAAAAAAAGTCCATATTAAAATCAGACTAAGACATGACTAAATTATGGGATTTGACCTTTGGTGTAATTAATCTAGGCTATAAAGTCACATGTGAGATAAAATTTAGCTTTTATGAATGGATGAAGCGATTTTTTTGGACAATTTCAGGCATAATGGGTAGATGAAAAATTAGGTTTTAAGTTTCATGCCATATTACTTTGAAATTAGGTCAAATTATGTATTCTATGAACTTCATTTTAATTGGTGTAATTAATATATCTAGTATTAGTTTGGAAAAATATTATTTTTTAGTCACCCATTGGTAATGTTAAATAATAGTTTGTATGCATATTCCTTGTAATTGGTCCCTTTAATTACATAAAAAAAATTATTTAATCCATAAAAATGAGATAACAAATATTTCTCTTGTAAGACTCTTTATATTATAATAGTTATAACATCATAGATTGTTGACCTTGTTAATTTCACACTACGTTTAGCTCTCCCTTATCTTCTTAGACCTAATTATGCTTATAATTTTTTCATTTTATTATCATTTAAAAAAATTCAAAATAAAATTGGGAATTAAAATTAATTATTTATTAATGACAATAAACATTTCAAAACGTCTCTTATCTAGGGTTATATTGCTATTGACCAACCTATTTTGGCCCAACTTTTCATATTTTATCATAGGAATTTTTATATTTACAATTTCAAATTAATTTTTCAACTTTGCACAATTAATTTTGTGGGAAATGAAGAAATACATATGTAATGTTGCAGAATTGCACCTAGGGGAAATTCCACATTTTGGCATTTTTTCCTAGCATTTATGATGCCTTAAAACAATAATGAAAAAATCCCATGGGTCAAAATTTCACAATTTTGACTCCATGTAGACCTGTCGCTGAGCAACAGAAGCCTAGAAACACGTTTACTGAGAATCTAGGCATTGGACACATGCGCGGCGCTCAGAAGTCTGTGTGGCATGCTAGCATCCTGGCAGTTTCCCAAGTTTGAAACATGGAATCTAGAATACTAACCCTCGAGACACATGTCCTAGTGGTTACATTTTGAAATTAATGGCTCTTTGTCACCCCTACAAGCATTAAAAATCCCTTTTGGCTCTCATTTGGGGGTTGGAAGACATCACACAAGCTTTCTTATCACTTGCTCCACTTTAGAGTTCTCTTCATCTTTGATAGTAGTTCTCTCACAAGCAAAGCCATGCCGGACTAGGGTCCTCCTAGCAGTAGTAGTAGCTCTCAAGCAAGCACTCAAAAATGTATCCATGTGCTCCAAAGAGGGTCTAGGCCTATGAGAAATGCTTTCTTTCACTTTATTTTCATGCTTGTTCATTTACTATCTTGTGGTGTAGGTTCTCCTCTTGTGCAAGTTTTTATTTCATCACACACTTCTTGTGGTGCGGGTTCTACTCCTGAGCAGGTTTTTCTTTCACCACACGCTTTTTTTTCTTCCTTTACACTCTTCTCCATCTTGCTATCCATGGAGGTGGGAACAACAAAATTTGGGTTTGACTGAGGTAGGCCCTTAAACAGCTACCCAACAATTTTCCTCTCATTCTTTTGTGTGTAGGTCATGAGAAGGAGCTTGGAGTGAAGATTCAAATGTCTAGAGAAGGGTAAGCTTTCTCCGAGCATCCTTGCATTCATTTCAAATTTTTAGTTTGTTGATTAGTTATATCATTCAATATGCCTTAGACTTGGGCTTAGAAGTAAAGCTTGTTTTTTTCCATTCAAGTTCCTAAGTTTTCTATTACTTAGGACGCCAGCGCGTACTTTAGACTATAGTGTGCCATGTTGGACTCCTAAAACTGTGTTGGCATCTTTTGGCCAAGAGCTCCCTCTTCTAAGACAAAAATCTCTTAGTTTTTCTCTCTCAAGATCTTTGGTGGTTTTTTCCTTAATAATCACTAAATTTATTTTCTTAACATTCTTTTAATCTGTTATTTTAATGTGTATAAGGGTAGTTCATTCCCTCATGATCTCTCGAGAAAGGAGAGACCCATATGTAGCAAATCCCTCTTATATCACATTTTGGTGAACCTGACATGAACGTCAGATCTTTCTTCATGATGTTGCATGTTCATGATAATAAATTTTCTAAGGAAGATTTTGATATGTTGTAAGATGCTCTAGATGACTTGTTAGAAGCACTCTCCCCTATCTGTAAATCTCCAGAAGAAGTCTCCTCTCAACACACTAAGGAGTTAGTAAATGTGGTGGTGGTCTTTGTGGCTCCTTCGAGCCCTAAGAAGCCCATCATTTACTTCACCTTGGTCGACTCTTCTATCTATGGGATTTCATGACAGTGATTCATCAGACTTATACTCAAGGTTCATGAGAGCTACGGGCTCTACATCTTACAATGTTGTCGGGCACACATATCCTACAAGGAGTAATAAAAAATAGTTGGATAAACAACCTTATGTTCCTACATCACAACTGTTTGTTCCTACTTTACCACCTTCTCAACCAAGCCTTCCTTCATTGCCTAAACTGACAATCAAAGCACCAGGTGACTATGATCTTGTCGAACAACTTCGCATTACTCCGACTAAAATTTCACTTTGGGATTTGCTTCAAATCACTTTGGTTTATCAGGAGACACCTTAGGAAGTTTTCAAACGATTCTCTTTCTTTCCTCTACTAGGCCTATGGATGTTAATGAGTTGTTGGCTCATATTCATGCAGATTCATTGAATATCACATTCCACTTGCAAGAACTCTTGCCTTCGAATGTGTAGAAGCAAGAATATCCTTTAATGATTATAATTAATGCTAACAATATTGGTATTAGGTGTACCCTCATTGATACCAATTCAACTCTCAACGTCTGTGGTATGGACCTATTACCTAAGATTAAAATTTATTCATCTTCCTTAGCAGCTTCCTCCTTGTACATTCATGGATTCGATAATGCTAGCCGCCAAGCTCTAGGTACGATAATACTACCTTTGTAGCTAGGCCTATTACCTTACCCACATTGGTTTATGTGATGCCTAGCTCCTTACTATATAACCTCCTCTTAGGGAGACATTGGATTCATGATATGGGTGCGGTGACTTCTAGTTTACACCATTCTTTGAAGTTCATTGCAAATAATCGAGTTTTTATGGTTAAAGAAGATCCATAAGCCATTCACCTCTATGAGTTGGCCACTTCCAGTCATGCTTTGGTGGTATCTACTATTAAGAAGTGTATTCCATCCTTGAACACTCATGTTATGGCATGTTCTTCATCAATACCCTCTGTGGAATTTGTGGTCGAACCCTAAATTTTCATTGTTCCACTAGTTCTATCTTCAAGCCCGTGACCTCTTTTTCCTTAATGTTGCCAGGGTTTAGGGTTTTATCACTTTACTCACTTGTACACTTAACCCATTTATTGGCTTGTATTCATTCATTGACTTGCTGCATTAGGTCACCATTTAAATCAAGTGGCATTTTATGGCTCCCACTATCATCTTTGACCAACCCCTTCATTCAAGCCACCTGTTATGCCTAGGCGGGCCCTCTCTTTATGAACAACTTATCCCCAAGTGTTCTTTCATACCCTTTATGTGTGTTATTCCTAGGCTATCACTCATCATGAGTTCTAACTGAAATGCTCATGCTCATCACACGATGAGTGATATACTCCCTATTGTAACACCAATGGTGTTCATGGTTAGTGTTTTATCACCTGTCGCATGTTGTGTTCTTTTTGCCAAAAGGATAACTCACAATAGGTGATACACGGCTTTATAAAGAATTTAGTACCTTCATCACCCATCACACATTGTGGTCCTACCACTGGAAGGTAACAAGCAACTAGAAATGCGGCCAAATTTTGGATTCATCAATAGTTCCAAAGTCAATCACCAGCCAAGTGTTTCATTGCCACTGCAAAAAGTTCACCCACAATGAGCAATGTGGTTAATTCATTAACCCATCACTAGCCCTTGCACTATCACTTGTTAGCTCATGTCATTTAGAAGGAAACCCGCGACTACCGATGGGTGGAGTTTCTCCCCATTGTGTAGGTTTGGTTTATCTCCAGTTGAGATGGATCAATAGAGGTGGAACTCATGTGAGCAATGTAAAATGAGGATCTTTGGCTAAGATTGTCCCATGGAAAAATCAATGGTTATTATCTCATTGATGGCGTCGAGGCCATCACTTGATGAGGTATCAAAATAGATTGTGAACTAGTGACGAGCAATGCTTTAGGGATGTGGTTAAGATTTTACCACAATCAACAGTATCAATGGCAGATGATTCAAGGATGATTGGGTAAGGATATAGATGGATACATGGTAGATTTAAAGCACCTCCTCATTATTTCCTTGTATGATCCACAAAGAATGTGGTGAATCTTAATGTGCCTCATTGATCAAGTTTTAAATCCACGGTGATTGACAATGGAGATGTAACATGCAGTAGTTGATCCTTCTACTCACACGAGTGAGTTGAGATGGCTATTAATTGCAAATAGCTTTAACTTCCTCTATTTAATGAGCATTTTTTGTAGCTTGATCAAATCATTCGTGAATTTCCAGAGCAAAAAATTAATTATTGTGATTACTGGAGAGATAATTGTAGAAGTTTTGAGCATAGGCATTGCAAAGTTGATGGCATGGTGTCTTCTTGTATGTACGTGTGTATGCTTGTTGCATTGCTAATTGCAATTCAAATTTTCTCTACAACTGAAATTAGTGGGTGTTTTCGCTGCCTCTACATGTGAATTTCTTAGAAACTATGGTTTGTGTTCTTCTGCATAATTGGCTCTAGTTATTATATCTCAAAAAAATGAGCTAGCATAGTACTCTTACCACACCAATTTAGAGGTTTCAAAGGTTAACTATGCAAGAACTAGTTGCATACATGCCTGAGGATAAACCCCTCCTAGCTAAGGTGTCAATTGTTCCAAAGAAAAAGAGGAGTGCACACAAGAAATGTGGGAAGGTGGCTATAAGAGCACCTATGCCTTGAGAAGTAGAGTGGTCACAAAAACCAACTAAGATGAAAGAAAAGGGACTTTTGTTTATGAAATAATTAATGAGGTCTAGTTTAAGTCCTAGGGTTTTTTCAGAAAAACCCATTGCTCCTATCTTAGTTTCTGATAGCTCTTCAAGTGAATAAAGAGGAGATGGCTTTGGCCTTAGTCAATGCCCTACTTCTTTGGTGCCTTATAGTGATTCAAAGGATGAGATTCTTATTGCAACTCCACTCTTTGTCATAAGACCTGGTGAGGGTGGTTACTCGATAGCTAACAAGGCTAGGTAACACCCATGTCCTTTCTTAATGGTGTTTAGTTTTGGGTGTTGTGGTGATTAAGCTTCTAGGTGACTAGTTCTATTGGTTCATTTTGTTGGTATTGGTTCGTTGGTTCATGTCGATGATTGTGATGGTGGTTATTTCAGTGTTAGTGAATGTGTCAATTTTGGTGATGCCTTTTGGAATGCTTGCATGGTGGCTTCGAAAATGGGTTGGCACTCCTTTTTTTCCTTTTTCTTTTCCCATGACAAAGAATGATTAAAGATGTAACGGTTTAGGAAATTAACCCCAATGAAATGAATTTTGAAATTAACATGAAATGTAATTGCATTTTGAGCTAGATGATTTGTCACTCCCTTGTGTTATAAAAGGGATTTCATGGCTCAATGTAGGGGGTTTTGATCAAAATTTTGAGTCCACTATGTTTAGGTAGGTTTTGAGCATAGAAAGTAAAATGATAATGCAAAATACTTGATGAATTTTCTAGTAAGTTGTCTTAGGTATGGGTTATGTATGTAATAGTCTTAAATGGGTTTACATAGATTATTGATATTGGAACAAATATAAATTCTAGATCATATACTCTCCTTTTGTACATTTTCATAGACCATAAATGAAATTATCAAAGATCATTTTGTCTATCATCAATGGTTCAATTGATTGTATGAATTTATTTCTTTGCTTTAGCTCAATGGGTTAATTAGAATGCTTGGGAAAAGTCATGCGTGTGTGATAATTTATGAGGATTTTATAAGAAGTAATGTTTTGGATAATGTGAGCCTTTTTATTGCAAGACATTATAGAGGTAGTCCACATATATGTCAGAATTAATGAATCAATGTATTACTGGTTGTTTCATATTTGACTCCATTTACCCAATTGATGAAGCATTGACTTATTTATCAATAATTCATGCAATTATTAAATGAATAAGTAAAATTCCCAACTATGGGTTTGAAGTTAGGACAACATTTTATAAAAATAATTGATTTTGAAATGCATATTTGAAATGTATTTGCATTCTTAGCAACATAAACATTAATTTGCATAAATACCTACCAAATATTTAGTAAATTTGGTGTGTTAGCCTCAAATAAGAATGAATTTGTATTAAAGTGCTCTTGACAAGTTGATAGACCAAATGAACACAATAAGGAATGCCCTCTTGGTCCTACAGAGCCTAAAGTGTAGGAATAGAGACCTTAGAATTCTCTATTCGTTATGTTGGCCACTAACCTTTGGCCATTTTTGAACATAAAGGTTGGCTACATTTTAGAAAATTCCAAGGTTAGCTGAAAAAATCACCAATAGAAATGGCGACTCTAATAGGAAGAACTTTGAATCTCCAGTTGCATACTATTTTATTATAGAGTCATATCATTAGCATAGAGTTAGTAATTCTTTAATCTTGGTTCAAATATTGAAGGAATTCAAACTTGGAGAAAGAGATTGTTGCAGTGAACCTGCAAGTTTCATGATCTATGGTGCTCTGCTGGTGAAAGGAACTTAGAAGGAAATTTACATGTGAAAGAGCTTCATACTGGTTGAAGTTCAATCCTCTAAAGAAGAGGTGGTGACTTTGACTCAAGGAACTTGAAAAATAATATGATAAGACTTCAGATCTGCACGCTTCAAGATCAAAGGTGAAAAGTTGCTCTAAAACTCTAGGTATTCTCATGAATCGGAGGAAATATCATTATATTTGTAGATAAGTTTTTGGAATTTTCAAGATATAGAACATAAATGCTTCCCAATTTGGTGAAATAGCACTAAGATAGGGAAAGGAATGATATATTTACATAATCTTAAAGTGAAGTTGAAACCTATCATATTCATGAATCACACTTGTTGAATAGAATTATGCAAAGTAGAATTAGAAAATTTATATCATAAAGGCTTCCACTCTTAAGTGTAAAAGGAATTTGAGTTACCTTTAATAACACTAACAAAAATTTGCAAAGGATAGAATCAAATGTCTTGTCAAATTGTACATCTGGACCCAAACATGAATGTAAGGACACGTGTTGAGTACTCCATGTCATGTCAAAGGAATTTTAGTAATATTTGAGGTTTTCCAAACATTGTACCACCCGAGATTAGGGAAAAGATACCAAAATTTAGTGGAGATAAGTCTAAGTTAGCAAACCAACATTTCCAAGAGTTTGGAGATTTAATGGGAGATTATGAAGTGGATTTTGAAGATGTGATTATGAAATTGTTTATGTAGTCCTTGAAAGGAGATGCAAGAGACTGGTTCTCTTTCTTACCATTGTCCTCTATATAATCTTGGAATGAACTTAAGAAATTTTTCATGGAACAATTTGGTGAAAGGGTGAATCCATGTGAAGTGAGAAGAAATTTCATACAAATTCAAAGATAGAAAGATGAATTATCCCCTTCTTTTAATCTCACATTTATAAGAGCTCTAAAGGATATCCCTGAAAATATTAAACCAAATGATGTTGAATACTTGATCATGTACCTTGGTGCATTTTTTAGTAAGATGAGTTATCTATTGAGGGATAAATATCTTGTAACATTACATTAGGCATATCAAAGTGCCATGGATATTGAGAACAATTTGAAGTACTCAATGATGAAAGGACATAAGACAATGAGTATTGGCCACCCAAGTATACCTCATGTAGGTAGAACTCAAGCATTAGAATTCAGAAATGATTTCCAAGATGAAAATACCTCTGACGCTATGGTTTCCCCATTGTCACATGTGTAGATTTTAGTAAACCCTAATCTAGGACTGAACAGAGTTCGAGCAATGTTGTTCAAAAGTATTATATTGAAAATTTGAATAAATGTAGAGGTTTAATGAAGAATCATCATATGAACTATTTTAAAGGTTTTTGGATGCTTTATAGAAGTCCCTCTCACTTTTAGACCTGAATATTCTGAATGCATTATTTTTTTTGTGAAGTTTATGAATCTGGGCTAAGAGCTTTGCACAAAGAGTTGAAGCCTCACAACTTTGATCAAGTACCTAACTGGATAAAGGGTATGGAATCTATCAAATGTGAACATGCACGAAATATGGATTCCCAAGATAATGACAATAATTATTTTCTTGAAAAGAGTCAAAAGGTAGAGCAACATGGTATTGCTGAAGAAAAAGGTACATGGGACAATAATAAGGTAAATATGTATGAATGCTTTCCTAGTGATGTCTCAAGAGAAGGAAAGGAAAAAGAGATGTCTAGTGTCATTCCATATCATGTCTTGGTCAGTGAGAATGATACAAAGGTTGATGAAATTCCATCACAAATATATAATCAAGATATTGAAGATATATGTTCAAGGTCTCGCTTCAAAGACTTTGAACATGGTGTGTATAATGATGATTTTTCTTGAGATGAGGAATATAATGATAGACAACTTGACTATTGTTCTGATACTTATGAATTCTCCTGTAAGGATGTTCTAGAGGTTTTTTCCCCACCTGGAGAATGTAGTGATATGAATGTTGATGAAGTCACTTGTACCCTGGTAGATGATCAAGTTGCACTTAATGCATAATTAGAATGTGATGTGGGTTTGCCATCAATGGAGCATATCAATTTGGTGAATGGTGAAGAACTTGAAGATAAGCACATATGTATTTAGTATGCTAGCATTGAGTATGAAGCTAAAAATGATGAACATGCTTTTGGTCCTATTTTTCTTGATTGCTCATATGAAGTAGAGGTAGAGTTGAGTACACATGAAGAGGAGTAAAAGGTACTTGTGGGAAATAAAATATTTTCATTATTAAATGGGAAAGTTGCACATTGTGACAAGCACATGGATTCTAGGTTAATGTCATCACACATTAATAATATTGACCACCTTGTTGATTTATTTGATAATGAATTCTTAGAATGTGAGTTGAAGGGGTTAAATATTGGTGATGTGAATAGAATGGAGAATTCATATGCATTTTCTTCTAGCGATTGTGATGATTCTAAATATAATGGCGATATGGAAGATTTTGATTTTCATACTAAGAAGGTAGATTCTTCTCTAATGACAATGAAGTTGTGGGAAAATCCCTTTTATGATGAGCTCTTGTCAATATGTGTGATAAACAATAATGTTTCCTACTAGATTAGGAATAATCCACTTTCTGTTGAAGACTCTGATGATTGCTTGGTAGGTATTACTTGCACATATGAAGGATGTGATATAGTTGAAAGAGTAGGTGGGGAAGGTAAGCCTGATACCAAATATTTTTACTTTTCCTTTAAGGGAGGTAATGTTGGTTCATCAATTACTCAGTCATGTGAGAAAAGTGATGGTTATCCACATGGAGAAGACCCCGAAGATGAAGATAGAAATATTGAATGTAGTGTTGGTGTTGATGAGAAACAGTTTGGTAATCCTCCAGATTATGCAAATGTTATAGGATTTTTTGATTCATGTGAAAGGGAACTTAGGGGAGCAACTGGCATCAAGCATAATGTTGATCAATATGAGTGTGCACTTGTTTCTTTTGCAGAAGCTCCACACCTTATGGATCTTATCATGGATTTGCTGCCATCTAATGAAGTTGGCATTGGGGAAAGGTAGAGTGAAGATTATCTTGTACTTGTATTTTATTCCTCAAATATCTTGAGAGAAATTGGATATTGCATAACTTAGGGTGTTATTGAAAACCTTCGATGCGATGAACAAATTGAATGTAATGTCACAATCTATGATCATATGGAATATGAAAGTCTTACCTTTCCAATTCATCTAGATGAGCTTGTGATGCAATAGGATAATGAACAAAACAACTTCATGGTAAGTGGATTGGATGATGTCAGTTTAGGTGGTACTAGTTGTTCAAAAGTGCACAATGCAGATCTTGATCCATTAACATCGAAATAGAATAGGGTATTTGATAGAGGAAAGAGCTCCTTCTAAGCTTTGGGAGGCCATTGGGTCTCCAATTTGGAAAATAAAGTCAATAAGAATGGGTGAGAAGACTTCTATGATGAAAAAGGAGGGTTACATTCTATATCCCCACAACCATGATTATTCTTCTTGCTAGTATGCTTCAAATCAGAGATTTGGATTCTTGCTATGCCTGCAAGAGGCATACATCCCCAGTCGGAGCCACTGGTGGAACCCTAAATTTTCACTATTCCACTGGTTCTATCTTCAGGAATGTGACCAATTTTTCCTTAATGTTGCCAAGGTTTAGGGTTTTATCACTTTACTCACTTATACCCTTAACCTATTTATTGTCTTGTATTCATTCATTGACTAGCTACACCAGGTCACTATTTAAATCAAGTGGCATTTTATGGCTCACATTGTCATCTTTGACTAGCCCCATCATTCAAGCCACCAGTTATGCCTAGGCGGGCCCTATCTTTATGAACAACTTATCCCCATGTGAAATTTCACACCCTTTATGTGTGTTGTTCCCATGCTATTAATCATCATGAGTTCTGATTGAAATGCCTATGCTCATCACACAATGAGAAATATACTCCTTGTTGTAACACCGATGGAGTTCATGGTTAGTGTTTTATAGCCCGTCACATGCTGTATTCTCTCTACCAAAGGATAACCCACGACAAGTGATACATGAATTTATAAATAATCGAGGACCTTCATCACCCATTGCATATTGTGGTCCTACTGCTATAAAGTAACTAGCGACCAATGATGCGACCAAATTCTGGACTCATCGCCGGTTCGAAAGTCAATTGCTAGTCGAGTGTTTCATTGTCATTGCAAGAGGTTAATCCATGATGAGAAATGCAATTAAATCCTTATCTCATCGTTGGCCCTTACATTGTCACCAGTTAGCTCGTTCCATTCAGAAGGAAACCACAACAACCAATGGGTGGAGTTCCTCCCCATCACACGAGTTTGGTTTATCGCCGGTTGAGATGGCTCAACAAAGGTGGAACTCACGATGAGCGATGTAAAATGAGGATATTTGGCTAAGACCATCCCACGGCCAAATCAATGGTTATTATCTCATTGTTGGCTCTAAGGCCATCAGTTGATGAGGTATCAAAATGGATTGTGAACTAGCGATGGGAAATGCTTTAGGGACGTGGTTAGGATTTTACCACAATCAACATGATTGACGACAGACGAGTCATAGATGATTGGGTAAGAATACAGATGCGTACATGGAAACTTAAAGCACCTCCTCACTATTTCCTAGTATGATCCACAAATCAAGTGGCGAATCTTAATGTGCCTCGTTGATTGAGTTTTAATTCCATGATGATCAATGGTGGAGATGTAACATGTAGTAGTTGATCCTTCTACTCAGGAAAGCGAGCCAAGATGGCTATTAATTGCAACTGGCTTTAACTTCCTCTATTTAATGAGGATTTGTTGTAGCTTGATCAAATCATTCAAGAATTACCAAAGCATACAATTAATTGTTATGACTACTAGAGAGATAATTATAGAAGTTTTGAGTGCAGGCATTGCAAAGGTGGTGACATGGTGTCTTTTGGTATGTAGGTGCATATGCTTCTTACATTGCTAATTGTGGTTCAAATTTTCTCTAGAACTAAAATTTGTGAGTGTTTTCACTACCTATACGTTTGAATTTCCTGGAAATTTTGGTTTGTGTTCTTCTACATAATTATCTCTGGTTATTATATCTTGAAAAAATGAGTGAGCCTGGTACTCCTGCCACACCAATTCGGAGGTCTCGAAGGTTGAGTATGCAAGAACCAATTGCATACGTGCTTGAGGATAAGCCCCCTTGGCTAAGGTGTTAGTTTCTCCAAAAAAAGAGAGGAGTGCACATAAGAAATGTGAGGTGGCTATTAGGAGCACCTATGCTCTAAGAAGCAGAGTGGTGTCACAAAAACCAGCAAAGATGAAAGAAAAGGGAACTTTGTTTGTTAAATAATTGGTGAGGTCTAGTTCATGCCCTAGTGTTTGTTTGGAGAAACCCATTGCTCCTATCCTAGTTTTTGATAGTTCTTCAAGTGAAGAAGGAGGAGTTGGCCCTGACCCTTGTCAATGCCCTGCTTCTTTGGTACCTTATAGCGATTTGGAGGATGAGATTATTATTGCAACTCCACTCTGTCATAAGACCCAGTGAGGGTGGTTACTCAACAGCTGACAAGGTTAGGCAACAACCATGTCCTTTTTTAATGGTGTTGGGTATTTGGGTGACGTGGTGATTTGGTGTCCAGGTGGGTAGTTCTATTGATTCATTTTGTTGGTGCTAGTTCATGGGTTCATGTCAATGATTACGATGGTGGTTATTCTAGTGTTGGTGAACGTGCCAATTTTTTTGATTCCTTTTGGAAGGCTTGTGTGGTAGCTTCAACAAATGGATTGGTGCTCCTTTTCTCCTTTTTCTTTTCCTTTGACAAAGAATGATTAAACATGTAATGGTTCAAGAAATTAACCCTGATGAAATGAAATTTGAAATTAAAATGAAATGTAATTACGTTTTGAGTGGATGCTTTGTCGCTCCCTTGTGTTATAAAAGGGATTCCATGGCTCAATGTAGGGGGTTCTGATCAAAATTTTGAGTCCAGTACATTTAGGTAGGTTTCGAGCACAAGAAGTAAAATGATAATGTAGAATAGTTGATGAATTTTCCAGTAAACTGTCTTAGGTATGTGTTATGTATGTAATAGTCTTAAATGGTTTTACATAGATTAATGGTATTGGAACAAATATGAATTACAAATCATATACTCTCCTTTTGTACATTTTCATGGACCATAAATGAAATTAACAAAGATCATTTCGTCTATCATCAATGGTTCAGTTGAATGTATGGCTTTATTTCTTTGCTTTAGCTCAATGGGTTAATTAGAATGCTTGGGAAAAGTCATGGGTGTGTGAGAATTTATGAGGATTTGATAAGAAGTAATTTTTTTGGATAATGTGAGCCATTTTATTGCAAGACATTACAGAGGTAGTCCACATATATGTCAGAATTAATGAATCAATGTATTATTGGTTGTTTCATATTTGACTCCATTTACCCAATTGATGAAGCACTAACTTGTTTATCAATAATCCATGCAATTAAATGAATAAGTAACATGCCCAACTATGAATTCAAAATCAAGACAACATTTTATAAAAAATTTCCAATTTTGAAATGTATGTTTGAAATGTATTTGCATTCTTAGCAACATAAACATTAATTTTCTTAGTGACCCACCAAATCTTTGTTAAATTTAGTGTGTTTTCCTCAAATAAGAATGAATCTGTATTGAAGTGTTCCTGAGAAGTTGATATACCAAATGAACATAATAAGGAATACCCTCCTTGGTCCTACAGAGCCTAAAGTGTAGGAATAGAGACCTCAGAATTCTCTATTCATTATGTTGGCCACTAACCTTTGGAAATTTTTGAACATAAAGGTTGGCTACCTTTTAGAAAATTCCAAGGTTAGCTGTAAAAATCACCAACATGTCAAAAATGAAGAATCACCTAAAGTAGAGGACCTTGAGTCTCCCTCATCTACTTCTCAAATGAATGCTTTCCTTGGTGATGATTGGGGCTCCTTGAATTTCTCCAAATTCTTTTTTGTAGAATACAAGGCAAACCCCTCTTGCATAGACCTTCCAAGAACCCTTGACACAAATGTGGATGAAACTCCCATGGAGGAGAAGTGTGATCCTATTCAAGAAATCACTCCTTCCTTTGTCGAGGAGAATAATCCCCCTCCTATGAAAGAGATTAATGTTTGTGAGCCCGGTAAATAAGGTGGGAGTACTCCCATAGAAATGTTCAACATCCATTGGTGGAATGAAACACTCTATGTGGAGTCGCCACCTCCCAATGTTTTGAAAACTCATTATAGGTTTGGATATGGGTAGAAAGGCCTAGGTTGTATCGATCAAGGAATTCACGTCCCTATCCAATTAAAGTCATGACAATGCTACCTGGGTTTGGGATGCTCTATAGAACAGTCCAAGAAAAAGCCTTGGTGCAGTGTTAATATGATTTCAGCCAAACCGCTGAGCTTGGTTCATCCTGAGTTAGAGGAAAGGGGGTAGGACCTGAAGGTCCCTCTAGATTTCTTCTCTTTAGATGAAGTGTTAGAGGAATTTATAGATGCTTATTCCTCATTTCCTCCTTATCATCACAAGAAATGGTTCTCATATCACTTGCACAATCAAGCATACTTTGGAGAGTCTATTTTGAGTATTGACGAGGAAGACCCTCTATCTAATGTCAGTGATGATATCATGATATCCCATCCTAAAGATTGTTGTTCCCTTCTTAAAGGAGATACTGTTGAAGTTTCTATGGATCCTAAATCTTCAAAAAAAGTGATCAAGATAAGGATGTGTCTCACTTCGAAAGAAGAAGACGAACACTTTGATCTTTTACATTCTCACCCTAATATCTTCGCTTGGACATATGAGGATATGCTCGATATTGATTATTCTATAGTGGTTCACAATATCTTCCTATGTCTCGATGCCAAGCTAGTTAAGCAAAAGATCTGAAAGATCAAAATCCTAGGGTGGCATTGATGGTCAAGACTAAGATAGAGAAACTGTTGAAAGCAGGCTTTATCTATCCAATTGATTATTCCCCTTGGATTTTGAATATAATTTTTGTTAGTAAGCTTGATGGCCATATTCATATATGTATTGAATTTTATGTTTTTAATAAGGATTCTCTTAAGGATTATTTTTTGTTTCCCAATATAGATATTATTTTTGAGTCGATAGTAGGCCATGCATTACTATCTTTCATGGATGGCTTCTCTAGTTACAATCAGATTCATATTAACTAGATGATCAATACAAGATAGCCTTCACTACCCTACATGGTACTTTTTGTTATGTGGTCATTCACTTTGGATTAAAGAACATGGGAGTGACTTACCAATGAGTGATGACCCTAATATTTCATGATTTTATCCATAAGATCTTAGAGGATTACGTTGATGATATATTGGAAAAGTTGATAACCCATCAAGACCATGTAAAGAATATTCGTCTTATCTTTGAAAGGCTTTGACTCTATAAGATGAGACTAAACCCTCATAATTGCATCTTTGGTGTTGACATTGGCAAGATTTTAGGGTTTATATTTTCTCATCATGGGATCAAGGTTGACACAAATAAGATTGATGCCTTTGTTAAGATGCCTCCACCAAGGAATATCATTGAGTTGAAAAGTTTGCAAGGAAAGATTCAGGCAATTCATAGATTTATATCTCAATTGGATGATCATACCCTTCCCTTCACTCACCTATTGAAAAAGGATGTTCACTTCATATGGGATGAGGAATATTAGAAGGATTTTGAGTCAATCAAAGCTTATTTTTCCAACCCTCCTATATTGATGTTGGCTATGCAAGATAGGCCCTTTTTGCTTTACCTTGTTGCATCACCATATGCTTTGGCAGCTCTTTTGGCTCAATATGATGACATAGGAAAGGAGAGAGTGATATATTACATTAGTTGTGTTCTAGTTGATTATGAAACCCATTATTCCTCCATGGAAAAGTAATGCCCACTCTCATCTTCGCTACGTAGAAATTGAGACATTATCTTCTCCATGCTGAAATGAATGTCATAGTAAAAAAAATCTCTTAAAATATATGTTCTCTAGCACTAACTTGGCTAGAAGATTAGAAAAATGGGTTAGGTTGCTCTCTAAGTTTGACATAAAGTTCGTTACTCAAAAATCAATAAAGGGTTAAGTTGTTTTTGATCAATTGAGAGATGTTGTCTCATCTCGCTCTTTTCCAGGGTTGGATTTGTTTCCTGATGAAGATTATTTTGTAATTAATCATGACCTTGAATGGAAAATTTATTTTGATGGATCAAGGTGTCAAACTGGTTGTGGAGCTGGGGTGGTTCTGATATTCCCTAAAGGTAAACTGGTTCCTCTATCCTTTCAACTAGATTTTCCTTGCACCAATAAGATCACTGAGTACGAAGCCCTTATTGCTGACTTACATGCCAAGATTGCACTAAGAATCAAATGTCTTCATATTCTAGGTGATTTTGAACTTATCGTGAACTATATAATGGGAACCTATCAATCCAAGCAAAGTAAGTTGTCCTAATATTGATACTTTTCCTTGTCATTCCTCAAACAATTCTCCTCTTTCACGATAGACAACATCCCTAGGAGAAAAAATAGACATGTTGATGCCATGGCAAGGGTTGCTTCCTTGGTACCTTTAGAAGAAGATACAAAAGAATACCACTTCATGGTTTAGGTCCCTTGTGTACTCCCATGTTGACTCTTGGGAATGGTTTTCTAATATTTATAACTACCTAAAGACTAGAAACATTCCCAATGATGCAACAAATAAAAATTGCACTTGTATAAGAAAGCTTTCAATGTGTTATGATATTCTGTCTAATGTCCTTTATAGGAAATCCTATAACGGCTTGCTTCTCAGGTGTCTCACTAAAGTGGAAATACCACTTTCCCTTAAGGAATCCCATTCAAGCTCTAGAGGTGGACACTTTGGTGGTAGGTCCTTGGCAAGAAGACTAATTCACATGGGGTACTATTGGAAAATAATGGAGTAAGATTCCTTCGATTTTCTTAACAAATGCCTTCAATGTAAACAACAAAATCCTCTTATTCATGCACCTTTCGAAGAATTACAAATTCAAACTTCGCCTTGGTCATTAAAAAAATGGGGGTTGGATATTATTGTGAATATATCACCTCCTTCTTCTAAGGGACATACTTTATCATTACTGCTACAAATTACTTCATGAAATGGGTTGAAGCTATCCCACTCTGATCTATGAACAGTGAAGCTATCCTAAGTTTCCTCATGAAGAACATCATTTCTCAATTTGGATTGCTCATTACACTTGTTTCTAACAATGGTACACCATTCAAGAACAAGGAAGTGAAGTAGCTCCTCGAGAGATTCCATATTCAACATAGGTTTTTGACATCGTACTATCCACAATCTAATGGTCAAGCAAAAGCGTCTAAAAAAAATCTTAACCTTATTCTCCATAAAAAAATTAATAAGCATGGTAAGGATTGGCATATTCAATTAATGTACACTTTGTGGGCCTATTGCACAAGTGTTCATAAGGCTACGAGAACAATGCCTTACAACCTTGTGTATGGTGCCAAAGCTATTATGCCTTTGAAGTTGGAGATTTTTTCTTTACGAGTTTCCCTTAAAGGGTTAATTGATGATGAAACCTATCAAGTCAATTATTTCCATTAGCTAGAGATGCTCGATGAGCATCGTCTATGGGCCCTCAAACATCGTAAAGCTTATCAATAGTGGTTATCTAGACAATATAATCAGAGTGTGCTTCCTAGGACTTTTAAAATAGGAGATTTGGTTCTCTATGAAATCCAAACAAATGTAAATGTGTGGCTTGATTAGAGAGGAAAGTTCAGTCCTAATTGGTTAGGCCCATACATTGTGATCTTTGTATATGGTTCAGGTGCCTATGGATTATCATCTATGGATGGAATACTTTTAAAAGAGCCCGTTAATGTGGCACATCTTTGTCGATGCTATGCATAGTGTTCTATGTGTCATGTGTGTGGTGTTATCTCTATATAAGAGTAGTAGTATTACATATGTTGACATTATTCATTAACACATTATGAAAACTTTGGTGTTATGATATGACCATGTGTGTGTGTGTGACCATGCACCGCATTACATCTTTTGAGGCAATTAGATCATCATTGTATTTAATTAGCATACAACCGTGTGTGTTTATTAAATCATGTTAGCATCTAATGTGAATATAAATCCATATGAGCATATAAATAGCATAAGCATACATGAAAAATAAAGAACTTACATGTTGACACAAAAAATTTCAGGCAATAGCCTTATGGAAAACTTAGCTATTGGGGGACATGTGCACGTAGCTAAGTGACCTCTGGGATTTTATCAAAGTTGGCTCTTCATTTTTACTTGGGAGGGAGAAAAGGGAGAGAAGATAAACATAAAATGACAAATCTAAACTAAGGAAATGTGCCAGAGTAGTAGTGAAATAAGTAAGCACATTGCATGAAACAAAGGCTTGGGATAGTCATTAGTGTTATCAAATAGACAATTCTCAGCACTGCAAACATAAGAACATCAAATAGTTATTTACATAAAATAATCCACACAGCACAAGCTAACACAAAAGAGTAACAACATGATTTGTATTGTGGTTAGCTATATAAATATTACAAAATCTTGAAATAGATGCTCATATATTTTAGAAGATGCAAGCACAATAATGTCTTATCAAATGCTTGAAGACAAAGAGGCCGAATAGAAAGGTACAGTATATGAATTCAGATCTAATAACAAACACTATAGTGGATAATTCTTAGTACTAGAAAATTTTGTCCATCTAACAACAACCATAAAGTGAAGAAAGGGTTGTTTATATTAGCCAGCCCACTGCTTGAAAGCACCAACAAGAAAAGATGCTCCCAAAAGATCACCAACAATAAAGATTCCAAATCGCCGATACCAACAAAACAAAGGAAAGGTATCCCGCCAGCAGGGACACACCAAGGAGAAGTGGGCCACACAGTAGAAGGATGAAAGTACACACAATAGCAAGACGGAAATAGTTGCAATGACCATCAAACCAAAATAACAAATGCCCAAACGCTCACCACGCGGAAGGCTCTCGGAAGAAGAAACCATTGTGTGGGCCCCATCCGAACGAAAAGTGGGTGGAGGAAATGTGTCAAGCGACTAGAGCTCAATAAAAAGAAAGAGAGGCATGTTGAAGGGAAGCTCTGATAGGACGCCACATAATAGCGTTCTGAAAGTTGCAAGTGGTACAAAGAAAAAGGTGGAGCTGCAAATAAAAGAAAGACTATGAAGGAAAAGAGGGGTACGTGAATAATTATTCACATCTTGGTGACTCATAGGGACATTTCTCCTATGAAATGAGAACCACCAGATCATGGCTTTGCAGACTAGTTTATTGCCTAAAAAAATTGCTCATACCTTGGAGAGGGCAGTGTAAATAGACATCCAAACATCATCTGAGGGAGCAAAGAGAGTGCATAAGCCTTTGTGTGCCATGTTTAAATCAATAAATTCCTTAAAAGGAAATCCACTGGATATTTTTGCTTCATATTCAAGCTGGAAAAAGAGTTGTGCTAGTTGATGCACCATATTCTCGATATTGGTAGCAATCAAAGGCTGATCAAAAGACTGAAATATAGATATGTCTTCTTTTTTCTCCTTGATCTTTACGATGATGTGCTCAATTACTACCACTATTTGGTTAGCCAAGAAAGGTGACAAAAGCCCTCACTGAGTTAGCTGAGAAAATTTTTCTTGCATGTCACAAGCAATTTGAGTTATCCTTGTTCTACACTTGTTGACATGCTAGATGGTATCATGCATAGAAATGAGAACATTTACACTCATGGTCACCACTGTTTGGTCTTTGATTCCCATGCTGCTCAATGATTCATCAAAAGTTGTATACAATTTGCTCAAGAATTGTTTGGCCTTCAAAACTCTATCAACAGTCCTTTCTTGTACCCATTGCATTATCTCACCAACCATCTCACATAAGTCGGTAGCCTGTGCCATAAATTTGAGGGTGGGCTGCAAGGTAAGGCATAGTGACTTGACCTTATCCTAGTATGACACATGCAATTCCTTGGATATTTCCATCAAGTTCATTTGAGATACAAGAGGCTGGGCTTTCAAAAGGGCCATCTTCATAGCCTTGCTACTCAATTCTACCTTCAACTCTATAATGTTTCCCTCCAGGACCAAAATATCATTCTTAAGAGTAGTATTTTCTTCCTCCTTCAAAGCCATCTTGGCTTGTTTCTATTTTTCTGTTTCCTACTCCAATGCAACATTCATTTTGTTCACTTCATCATTGGTACTCTTCCAGAGCTGTTTCAAACCATCACTTGTGTGCCTCAACTCGTGATGGAGGGCCGCTTCAGATGCCCAGAGTTGTTCAATTTCTACTTTCAGGGCTGGAACAATCTCCACACTCAGAGACTAAAGTTCAACAACCCTTCCTTCAAAGGCATTTCTTTCATTTTGTAGTCAATTAATTTCAATCAATTGAGACTTATGCTTATTTGACTAAATTTCCACCTTTCCTTTCATGTCTAAAATCTGTTCACCTTTCTTTTTCATCTAGCGACTGAGTTTGAGGAAATTAGTTGTCACCGCCCTTTGGGTTTCTTCCATTAATTCCACCTTTTCCTGTGGATGAGCTTGTTGCAAATCAAGCTAAACATCATTGATAGAATAATCAATTGGATGCATTTCTCTGAATGACCTAATGATTTTGGGTGTCAAATTCATGAACATCAATGAATTCTGATTTTCATTGTACACAGTCTGGATGTGGGATTTCATAGGTTTTTTTGCATTCTTTGCCCTTCTTTTTTGAATTTGGTTAGCCTAGGAATTTTTGGAAACATCCACCTGCGAGAAATACTCTTGGGGAAAAATACCTAGTCCACCAGCAAAAGGATATTTTGGGGAAACCTCTAATGGGAATGACAACATGCTTATAGTTTCAGCGGATTTGCTAGGTTTTGCGATAGTTGCTAGGGAAAAAGGTGGGATAAACTGACTACTCTAAGATGATGAAAACATAGCAGGGATGAAGGCCAGAGATGTAGCCACTTGACGTTGAGGCATCAAAGATACAAACTGTTGACTCAGTGGGCTAGGATGCATTGCCATTATTTGTACTTCAGGGGCAGCAGACATAGGAGGAGGCGAATGAGGACCCCCAGGGGAACCAATGTTGACTCACCTTGGGTGATCGGTGAAAGGAATAGCTGATACAGGTGACATGGAAGATGTAGACACGGGGGACACTAGAGACATAGAGGAGAGAGAAGAAGGAGAGAAATGTACTTGAGTTTCCTGAATGTTTGTAGCTAAAACAACTACCTCTTCACACTACTCTTCTCCTCCTCTTCCTACTTCCTCCATCTGAGGTCTCTTCTTCGGTGGGGAATCATCTAGGTCCATAATAACCTTCTGATGGCATCTAACAGTGCTTGACCTCTTCTTCCCTGATCTAGAGAAGTTGGTTGGTTTGAAAACTGTGTATTGGAAGAGCTCTCACATTGTGATTGTTGTCCATTGATTGTTTCTCCTTGCATAGGGCACTCTTCAATCGTTGGAGCCCTTTGGGCTACTTCTTCTTCATGTTCCAGAGATTTTCTCTCTGCTTCACCACACCTCTTAGATTTAGAGGGATTGGGGAAATAATCACTATCTGAATTCTCACGGCACCAGATATCATCAAACTGATCATCTCTATCCACTTCTTGGAAGAGCCCATTAGTCCTTTTTGTCTCTTGTCTATAAATCCAGAAATATTTGATCTTTCTAGGCTTCCAACTGAGCCTTTCCAATTGGCTATAGAGGAATTGATTTATTATATGGTTTGGGTTAGGCTTGGCCATTATAGGATAAAAATTTAGCCAAAGCGATCAACCTAAGGTAGAAGGGATGTGCTTGAGGCTGATGTATAATCTCACATTTCCTTCATCTGCATATCTTTGAGGGTCCCAAAATGACCAAGGATGGTGAGGTATCTTAATGCATACCTCTATTAAGTTTTCCACTAGATTATGGCACCATGTATCACAAATAATCACCAATCCAAGGTGACTAACTTAGAATATAACACTTCAAAACTATTCACCCTCGGACTCTTCTTCTTGACCAATGCTATGGAGTTGAGCATGATTGGCAGCAATAGATGGGAAGTCAAATGCTTTCCTCCCCAGTAATCATTTTCAATATGAAACAGTTGCCTAAAAACCTCCAAGGCCAACACCTTGTCTAAAACAAAAAACGAGAGCTGAAATGGCTCTCAAATGAAACCTTGCATGCGGAGCATTGTAAAATTTGAACAAAAAAACCAATCAAAAGGTAGTAAAAGGCCTTGTATCCATGATATTTAACTCTGTGTCAAACACCCAGACCTCTCACCTCCCATTTGATCCAAAGCTCTTAAAGCCAGAGCTAGGAATGCATCTAAAAACATGTAATAATCAAAAAAATTAGAGAGGAAAGGAGTCTAGGTCGAGATTGGATTTCTAGCGCCATTTTTGTCAAATACCACCAGGGCCATAAATTGCTAGAAGTAATTTGGGTTCTGATATAGAATCATGTAAGCCAAAAAAGAAGAATACCTAAACTTGGAACTGGGCTCAAACTTCTTCAGCTGTCGGCACATCCTATCCATAATGATCTTCACAAAGTCCATTAGCAGAGGCTATTTTTTCTTTTTTAGAATAAAAACTATGCTCATCTCGAATTCTAAAACTTCCTTATCTATATCCAAACCACACACTAATGCCAACATAGAGAAGACCAAATCCAAGTATTCTTTAAAAGAAGCCAAACTGAGAGGAAAGCTCGGAGGAATGGAATTATCTGATGGCTTACCTATTTCGGCATTGAAAAATTGTTGTGCCACTCTCAGCATCCTCCAGTAATTTTGTAGCCTAGGAAGATCAAAATCCTCCATACCTTGAAGCACGTTAAGAGGAACACACAAAATATCTTGGAGAGCTTGGTGACAAATGACCACCTTGAAATTATGACCGTTTATAACTCCCATATCAATGTCAAAACTTCTTGCACATGCAGCCACAATCTCTAGATAGTGGTGCACCAAAGGAACCATGTATTAAGGGAGACCACAATTCCACAGCCGGCCATAAAAAGGATCACCGAACCTTTTCATATTTTTGCATGCACCCTCTCTTAAAATTTTTGGGTTATGAGATAATTTTGGGTCCTGGACATTATCCCAATCTTTTGAAACCAAAGCTTGGTTTCTAAGAGTAACTGTGTTTAACATCTTCTGATCCGCTAGCCTAGTGTGGGGCCATGAAGTCTTAGCAGGAATACCCAGAGTTGCATAAGAAAATTGGTCATAGATATTCACACAAGGCGCTACATCCTTTGTTCATCAATGTTGTTAGCGACAACTTCCTGACCAAAGCTCTTTGTAATTTCAACCATTTTACCTTGTATCTTAGAAAGACTCTGCAGCTTAGCTTTTTGAAATATTTTCTCTATCTCTGCAAATGATTAAGGTGGTTACACACTTTTCCAACCTTGCACAACTAATTCCTTTTGCATGATGCTCCTATTTTCCTTTTTGATTTTCAAAAATATCATATTAGCAAGGGTACATACTATCTTTTACATTGATTATGCCATGCACCACTAACCCTTTCGTGTGTGCTCAGAGGCCACCAACTCGCCAAAGGATTCCACTCATTTTGAGATATGGTCTCTCATATGGTAGTTCTAAAATTTTATTGGAAAAGGAACCAAAATAGTAGTTCCATATCTTTTTATGAGCTTTTGCATTTAATGATTACTTGACTGCAATAGGGAACATCAACCAATTAATTCACCTTAAGGTATTTTCTTTGATTTAATCAAGATGGAAACCTTTCTCATGGTGACAACTGGTTCCTTCTCTACCTTTAAAAAAGGCTTAATTTGAACAAGTTGAGAAATGCATTTGATTACCTTCATTACTCCACACATCGCAACATAGCTTGTCAAAGTTCTTTCATACCATTTTATTCTGACATAAACATGCCTTGCTCAAAAAGGTAAGTCTCCCTCTATCTATAAAAGAACTATTTGGCATTTTGGAAATTCACATTTTCACTTAGTATTTCCTAGCAACTGGCCTTAGAACATAGTTGGTAGCTTTAGTACTTAGAGAGAGTAGCAGTAGTCATGGAAACACCGATTAGGCTTACGTGCAAGAAGACCCAAGCTATCTTCTTAGGAAAAATTAGGTGCAAGTGTCTTCAATGCATGACTGGCATGAAAAACCTTCTATATGTGAAAGCCATAAAGTGGGTTCTAGGCAGAGACTGCATAGAATACGAAGACCAGTACTGGGTGAACACCAATATTTTCTCCCATTTTGTAGCTTCTCTGTTGGACATTGGAGTCTCCAAGAGGAAGATTATGAGGCTGAAAAAGTAGGTATTTTCCAAACACTACCTGGGGGGCTTGGAAGATGTCGTGAGAGCTGTCATGATCGGTCATGGAATCACATCTGTTCACAACCTGCACTAACTTCTTGAGGAAGGAGGACCTGTGCCAACTAGGTCTTTTCTATATGGCTTTGAGATTGAAACTTGGGAGGAACATCACCACAAAGTATGCCATGCCTACCATTTCTAGATGAGGATGCACAACATTTAACCCTTCAACGAGGTGCAGTGGTATGAGAATTTCGAGAGGATGATGTTTCCAAATCATTCACCACCTGCTACTATTGTTGGACCCTCAAACACTTAAAAAATGCTCAGAAGATCTCCCCTTCTTTTTCTCTACAATTTCTTTCAACAATGATATATGTACTTTTTGGAACATGGCCATGTGCCCTGCAACATTAATATGTATACAGATGTAAAATCTATATAATCAATATAATACATATATTTCCTATATTCTAGTTCACTTCTTCATTTTTTCTCATTTCATGCATCAATGTGGTTGTTTATTTTTTTTAAAGTACTAAGAATGGCCCAAAACTAACAAAGCAGGGAAAATATATGCATATTTACACACTTACCACAAAAGTCAAATTAATTGAATTTCTTGAGGTGTATTCCATTGAATCGATTACCCAAGTCCTCACCCTTCATCATTTCCAACTCAAAAAATTTGTGCTACTTGCAGTATGTGAGTCTGAATGGTCCTTCCCAGAGGCTATCAAACTTTCCATGTTGACCAAGCTTCACTTCACGCTCATTAAACTTGAGCACCAAGTCTCAACATTGTAGACCTTGGTCAGATGTTTTCTTATTGAACCATTTCTTTACCACTTGCTGGTGGTTAGTCATTGCCTCAAGTGCATGCTCTCATTTCTCCTGAACCTCAAGTAATTCTACTAACTGCACCTCCATTACTCCATTTTTCTCAATTTTCAGAGACTTGATTAACTAGATTGTTGGGATTTCCATAGAGATTGGCAGCAACACTTCCATCCCATATACCATCTCGTAAGGGGATGTTTACAATATTTGCTTGGGTGTGATATGATCTTCCCATAGAGTTTTCTGGAGGTGTTTATGCCACTCCCTTTGATGTTCTGAACCTATTCTCTTGATCAGTCAGAGAAGGTTCTTGTTTGTAGATTCAACAAGGCCATTTCCTTGTGGATAGTAGTTAGAGGATGTCTTTAGGAAGACTTTGTATTTAAGTGCAAACTAGATAATTTTAGAGCCGAGAAAGGCTCTAGCATTATTTGAGATGATTGTCTTTGATGGGCTGAACCTAGCTACCAGTTCCTCCAAGAAGTTCACAATTTCTGCCTCATTTGCATTTTTCAAAGGCATGGCTTCAACCCACCTGGTGAAAAAATTAGTTGTTGTTAGGATCCATCTATGTTTGACTAATGAAACCAGATTGATCATGCCAATGAATTCAAGACCCCATTGAGAAAATGGCTCCTCCACTACAATTGGTTTTAGTGGCATGGCAGCATTTTTCTTTTTCCCAACAAAACATTCACACTCGTTGTAAGACCTCACTAATGAATATGAGTCTTTAAACAACATTGGCCAAAAATAACCAGTCTACATAATCTTGATTGTAGTAGTTTTTGCTAAAAAAATTCCTCTAGATGGGTCACTATGGTATTGTTTCAATGTCCTTATTGCTTGCTCTTGTGTCACGCACCTTAACAAGACACCATTAAATTTCTTCTTGAAAATAACTCCCTCCAAGAGTACATAGTCGTTGTTCAAAAATTGATAAAAACATTTTTTAAATGAGGGGAGGTTGGTTGGGTACCTTCCTATTTGCATGAAATTAATTTTGTCATTTAGCCAATCATCTCTAGAACTTTCTTCATTTAGCAACACGGGTTCCAGGACATCATCCTCAATCATTGCTTCGTTGTTTTGAGTGAAATATTCACACAGTCCCTTCCCTTTCATAGTCTTGAATGGCTTGATCTCAATGTCATAATCTATAGTATTTGTTATCTAGTTAACCTACTTCTCAGTGATTTCACCTTCCATTATATATTCACGCATGCTAGGGTGCGGCACACGAATAATCACTTTGTTACATGATATGAGGTGCCAAGACTTCTTCAGCTCCTTAACAATAGCAAAAGCTTGCTTCTGTACAAAGTTGTACTTTACCTCATAATATTTTAGGGTGCACGAATAGAAGGAAATGGACAATTCCTTCTTATCTTCATCATCTTTTTGCATTAGGACAGTAGTGATACTAGTGCTACCACCAAAGACATACATGAGGAAGTCTTCAGAAAAATCTAGATTAACCAACATAGGATGTGAAGAGATGGCTTCCTTAATCTATTTGAAAGATTTTTTGGCTTATGTTGTCCATTTGAAAACTTGATCCTTTTTCAACATTAATGTGATGGGTTGAACAATCCCTGTGAAGTCCAGGATGAACTAACTAATGAAATTAACCTTGCCCAAAAAAGACTGAACTCCTTTTTTTTTTACGAGTAGGGGGAGCTCTTTGATCGCTTTAACCCTTTTTGGGTTGATTAAAATACCTTCCTTTGAGATGACATAACCAAAAAAACTTCCCTTATGGAACCCCAAACACACATTTCTTCTAGTTCATAGAAATTATGAAATCTTGGCACTTCTAGAAGACAAGCTCGAGATGATCAAAATGATCTTCAACAAATTTTGAGAAAACCATCAGGTTATCTAGATAAATAAGAATGATCCTATGTATCAAATCCCTAAAAGAAATGTCCATAGCTCATTAGAATGTGGCTCTGACATTTGAAAGTACAAAGGGAATTTTAGCATAAGCATATGTTCCCCTCTTGGTGATAAACATTGTTTTCTGTTGTTCGTCCTCTTTCACTCGAATCTGATTATAGCTGAAGAAGCCATCTAACATTGAAAACATTTCGAAACCAACAAATATTTGCAAAATTTCCTCCATGGAAGGAAGAGGGTAGTGGTCCTTTAGAGATGCTCTATTTAGGTCTCGAAAATCAACGCACAATCATATATCACCATTCTTCTTCCAGACTGACACCAGGTTAGATATGCAAGTACTATGTTTGATCAGGAACACTATCTAGGATTCAATCAAGTTATGTAACTCCTGGTCCATTAATGACTCAATCTTTGGATTTACCGGCCTCTGCTTTTGCCACACATGTTTTGCTCCTTCTAGTAGCTCAATGGTGTGTTGGATAATCTCGAGATCATATCCCTTAAGATCCTCATATGACCATGCTACCACATTCAGATACTTCTCACAAAAATCTTTCAACCTTTCTTTGTTCTTTTGTGAGAATCCTTTACCAACTTTAAGCCTTTTATCTTCTTTGATGTGCAGATTGGTGTAATCGCCTTTATCAACTACAAGCGTTCTCTTGTCTTTGCTCGCATCATCGGAATCAAATAGATTGTCAAGAGTAACCAAACCTTTGGGAAGCTTGTTTGAATTAAGCTGGACCACTTGATCTTCATAAGCCTCAACAATATTTGGTTGTAATTGGGTGGAAAACTCTAAAAAAATAGAGAAATGATGTGATATGAGCATCACTATCAAACACCTACCAGTTTTGATCATTATTTGAGATTGCAGGTCGCACGATCATTCGTAATAAATTTTTGTTATCAATCAATTCAAAAGCTAGCTCAAACTAGGATCTAATAGTTGTCATTTGGTTTGCTTCAGAGTTCTGCTCTCTAGGTACAACTTAGATGTTGAATGCCTCAAAGTCTTCAATTAGGTCCCAAACCCTATGTTGGTATGATCACATACAGACATTCTTGGTGGTTGATCAACCTCAGATTTGGTTAACCACCAATTATGAATCTCTGAACACCCATACTTGTTTGCACCCATTTTTTCCGCTAAGCTCAAATCATGGACAAGGCCCTCATACTCTACTTCATTGTTCGAGCACGTGAACTGGAAATGGTATGACCTTAAGGTTTTCTCCTTGGATGGAGATACCAAACATATTCTGGTGTCGGATCCTACTCTACATCTTGCTCTGTCAAAGTGCAAGGTCCATAACTCTAAGGCTCCTTCACTTCCCGACTCCTTAGTCACTATCGGCATAATCTGATCCTCATGTATGACATATGTCTCGATACTAGTTGCATGATAGTTTCCAAAATTTTCTATGCTTATAAATTCATTCAAGAGAGCTTCTTCATTTTTAGTCTGGGAACTACTTGCTTCTTCATCCTCAAGAAGTTCGACATTGAGCATTTGTTCTGGGGTAATTGAGGTATGTGCCACCTCAAAATTGATCATGGCTTCATCAACCACATGCTCAAAATGTAAAGGTTCCGCCAATATCTTCATCTTAGCTCCATGTTTGGTTCTTAGTATTATGTGTACCTAGTCCAAAAAGATGCAACCTCCAATATTAGCAATGAATTCTCAAGACAAACATATCTCGAACATAGGAGGGATGTCAATTAGCAATCAAACAATGTCACAGGAAATCCTTTGACTAATCTAATGGTTTCAACCTTGTTCCCATCAAGTTGCATAACTCCCTTCTTAAGGGGCTCATATTCAAGTCCCAGAGCTTCAGCTACTTGCTTGGGCATGACGGTGGTGCTAGCACTAGAGTCAACCAAACAATTATGTAGTAGGTTTTTACCAATGATAAGCATTATATAGAAAGGATTAGGTTTAGGATTACCTCTTTTCTGACCAGATTATCTATTGGTTGATTCGTCAAAACTTTGTCTCGGCCTAGATTGGCCATCTTATCTTTGGAGGGTTCCTCAAGTGTCTTCATGCCCTCTTCTCTCGATAATTCCTTCTGTAATAGCAACTTTTTCTCCAATATGGCCAGGATATCCCACAAGGAAACATTGGCAGAAGATTTCCTAAGTTTTTCCACCATGTTGAATGACGTGCTGATGAGCTATGGTAGTTGGCTCCTTCTGCCTTGCAGTTGGAACATTCGGCTCTTTGGCAACTGTCGAGGTGGTTAGAGGAGCTTTCGCTTTCGGAGGAGGTGGGTTCTTGGAACCAGGAACAGTGACCCTAGACTACTGTGAAACTGATGACACAATTGTCAATGGACTGGGCAAGGGATTAGGTGCCCCTTTAGTTTGCGAGGTTGTGAATTCTCTAGTGAGCCTCCACTTGGAACAAGTATTGTAATCTGACTGAACTTGTGGCACCTGGGTCAATGAAATGTCATTCGGGAATGCCAGTTCCTTTTCTTCCATCCAAGAAAAGAGTGCCTAGTTCGGTGCTAGACTAGCTCTTGCTCTATAGACATTCCTTGCATTTGAGCAGTGAGAACCACATTCTCCATTTGCTGAGAGGTGTAGGCATGATCTCTGGAGTTGGGCATGATGCCTTGACTATGTTGCTCTGCTATCTTCTATTGTAAATTACCTCACGAAGAATTTTGAGGCATGTGTGCATCATTGCAAGGGAAGGACCATGGGTTAATCTCCTTAGCAATATTATTATGACCTGCTATCAGCTATTTACTCATACTAGGATAGAAAATCTGTATCGACATAGTCATAGGTACAAGTTGAGTGCCTTGTTGAGCTTGGGTATTACTACACGATCTATCCTGCCATTGATTCTGCTAAAAAGGAGGTTTCCCACCTTGGTAGTTTTGGTAGGTAGGCTTCTAGTAGGAATACTATTGCTGCTTAATACTGGTTAACTCATTTTTCATGGTTTTCAATAGCTCTTTCATGTCATTCACCTTAGTCACCAGGGGGTTAGACACTAGAGCCACGCTCGATGTCCTTCTTGAGTACACATACATAGAATGGGGGCACGAGAGTGCTAGTTGAGGCTACCTTTGGTTCTGTTGTGGTCAACTCTAGGAACACTGGCATGATAAGTTGTGGTGCCAACTTTCTGATAGAAATAAGATTGTTTTTTGCGGTGACGGCAAGACTATATGCATTGGGTAAGGTATTTTCGCTGAGAGATTCCAACATCATAGAAATATCAGCATGTATAGACTTCAGATAAAACATGAACGTTAGATCCGAAGGTGGCCGATTGTCGATAGGGACCCTCTGCTAGGTCAAATTAAATTGAGCATTGAAATCAACCCAAGCTTCATGAGCATCCCACTTTATACTAGCCATCTGGTGATATAGCAAAGATCTATCACCATTATTTGAGAAGCACTCATAGAAAGAATTTTTGAGCTGATCCCAATTGCCAATTGTATTATCTGGAAGAGTATGATACTAGTCTAATGACTTCCCTTTGAAAGAGGTAGCAAGCAATAGCAAAGTCACATTTTGGTTAGTAATGCCATGAACGAGGCATACATCAACCACATCTTGCAAATGCTCCACTAGAGTCTTTGCATCATCCCCAATGAATTTTAGGATAGCCTTTAAAGTAGAAGCTAGGATTGGAGAAAAAATTGTGGTATGGGGGCTATCAAAGGGCTACCAGCATCCCAGGCTATAAAATTTCTAGGTGCCTATGCCATCTGTGCAAGGGGAAAAGGAGAAGTAGGAGGTGATGGAAGTGACATGTTAGCTTGTTGACCTCTTACCTCAATTAAAACTAGCAATGGTACAAGCAAGGCAAGGGTTTTTGTGGTTTGAGACATAGTGACAGGCCTATGGCTCATACACTCTTTTAATTTGTGAAAAAGAACTATTGACGCAAAATTTTGCAGGAAGCACCCCTATGGGAAACTTAGCTATTGGGGTACCTGTGTGCGTAGCTAAGTGACCTCCAGGATTTTATCAAAGCTGGCTCTTTGTTTTTTTATTTTGGGGGGAGAAAAGGGAGAGAATATAAACATAAAATGAGAAATCTAAACTAAGGTGATGTGCTGGAGTAGTAGTGAAATAAGTAAGCACATTATATGAAACAAAGGCTCGGGGTAGTCATTAGCATTATCAAATAGACAATTCTTAGCACTGCAAACATAAGAACATCAAACTATTTGTATAATATAACCCACACAACACAAGCTAACAAAAAAGAGTAACAACATGATTTTTATTATGCTTAGCTATATAAAGATTACAAAAGCTTTAAACAGATGCTCATATATTTTAGAAGATGTGAACACAATATAATGTCTTATCAAATGCTTGAAGTTCAAAAGGCCAAATAGAAAGGCATAGTCTGCGAATTTAGATCTAATAAAAAACACTACAGAGGCTAATTCTCAGTACTAGAAAAAATAAAAATCTAACAACCATAAAATGAAGAAAGGGCTACTTATATTAGCCAGCCCACCACCTGAAAGCACCAACAAGAAAAGATGATCCTATGAGATCATCAAAAATAATGATTCCAAATCATCGGTACCAACAGAACAAAGAAAAGGTAGCCCGCTAGTAGGGACACACTGAGGAGAAGTGGGCCACATAGTAGTAGGATGAAAGGAAATGTGGTAGCAAGACAAACAGCTGCAACATCCATCAAACCAAAATAATAAATGCCAAAACTATTGCCACACAACAAGCTCCCGACCAAAGCAACTGTGGTGTGGGCCCCATTCAAACAAAAAGTGGGTGGAGGTGATGTGTCAAGCGACCAAAGCTTGGAAAAAAGAAAGAGAGACATGTTGAAGGGAAGCTTCGATAGCACACCACATGGTAGTGGTTAAAAAGTTACGAATGGTACAAAGCAAACTGTAGAGCCACAAATAAAAGAAAGACCAAGAAGGAAAAGAGTAGTACATGATTAATTATTTACAATACATATCCAAATGAACAATACCATGAGATCAGAATTGATGTATCCATAAATAAATAGATGCATGCATGTATCAAATGTCATGTATCAAATTTCATGTACATGTATCGGGCCACTACTATAAAAAATGAGTGGTTGTTGAATATATGTCTATACAAAAGATCTATAAGTATATATGTATTATGCATCTCACTACAAAAATTATATACAAAATTGATGATGAGCCTCTAATCACTGCGGTGCATGGCTCCCGAAGCCCTCTGGCTCTGGTGGATGCTCTGGAACCCTCAAGAGGGGCTGAATGATGGTCATAAATTGTGAACGGTGTGAGTGTGATATAGAAAAAGCTACTCAAATCCCTTTGATCTCTCCATGTAAAGAAGATATGGTTAGCTTTGCCTACCTCAACTCATCCTACAATTGATGAACATCTACCGAGATTACAGTTGTCGACTGCCTATCGAGGTCATCGAGATGGCTCTAAAGGGCATCACACACCTGCTTGGTGGCATTATCCCTCCTCATTTTTGTGTCTCACTCAACAAGCACCATCTGTAGCTCCCCAGATAGCTGATTGCGTTGTCCTTGAATAGTCATCAACTCCATAGTAAGCTAGACAAGCTCAATGCCCCACTCCTCGTAAGTGGTCCTCAGGCATGTAACTAGCTTGAAGCTGGGGGCATGCCATCCCACGAATGCTAGCTAGTAAGCCATGAGGACCAATACCTAGATCAATACGTCAGGGGTGAACTCCAAAATACACTAAGCTATAAGCCCAATCCATCTATGTGCATCCTCTACAAACACAGAAAAAATAAACAGTCATTAGTATCTCATGGCATATATATGCGTATATCATAAACAAAAAATTCAAGGTATAGAAACATAAATATGTCTCGTATACCTAGCTCCACTAGCTACCATGTCAGGTTAGGGTGAGGGTTAGTGTTGGGACCTACACCACCAGCATTGATGACCACTCCTAGTGACACTAGTGCAACCACTGCTATAGTAGAAGTTGGTGGTGCCAAAGAGATAGAGGTAGCTAGTGGTGGGTCTAACCTCCTCCGCCGCCTGAGTCTTAGTGGTACCACCTCCTCATCCTATGGTTCCTCCTCCTCCCCACTGGCCTACTATTGGCCTCTTTTCTTATCCTATAGGGGTTGGGGTGGCAAGTCCTCCTATGGACCAAGATCCCCTCTTGGGGAACTCTCACTAAACACAAGAGCAAGATGATGCCTCTCCCAGCACCATGCAAAATTTGCAGTCACCTCGACATTATCCATTGCCACTATGGGTGGTTGATCATGATTAGAATCATCATCATCTGAGGGAACAATAACAATAATAGTGGGGTGAGGGCGATCCCCAACCCTTGACACACTCCTATAGGCCCTAGTATAGGTGGGCATGTCTGCTAGAATAGGGTGAGGTAGGTCATGCTACTGCATGACCTAACTCTAGTAGTAGGGAACTATAATATAATATCTCTAGCCAATCAAAAAAAGGTCTCGCCGTAGGTTCCTAAGGTACCTACTATTGTGCATCCATTTGAAAAATTGGTAGGGTTTCTACCAAACCCCATCCGCTGTAAGGGTGTTGAACTGTAAATAATAAAAATGTAAGTCCTCGAATCTCCACTTGCCTATCATGTCATACCAGTGGGCCATGGGAATTCCATACAGTTGTTACTAGGGAAAAATGACTGGTCAGGTGCACATGTTGTGGGAAAAGGCCCACACTTGCAAAAGTGTGCATGTTGTAAGGCTATGGTACTCATAATGCACATACCGACCTAGCTCTTGGTAAAGGTGCACTAGCATGTTGCGCCCCTAGGAAAAACCAGTTGTATGCTCTACCATCTCTCTGATAGTGTGGACGAGGACCCCATTTAGGTGTTAGCCTCACCCATTAATCATAATCTAGAAGGCAATGGTCACGACCATGAATTGGTGGAGTAATGGTACAATGGTCCTCGCATGGTCATACCAATGCGTACAAATATGGCATGTACCGTCATCATCGTTAGTCCTCCCTATGCCCTAGAGGATGCCCTCCATCTACTCCCATGCCGATCGTGTATCATCAAGAGTTGCCCGTTGTCTGTAGATGGGTAGCCCAAGGATCCCATAGATTTCCTTGAGTGTAATGGTCATCTCTCCACAAGGCAGCTGGAAAGATGACATGGTGGCATCGCACCACTCCATAAGGGCTATCAACATCCTCTCATGGTACCTCATCTCTCGCATGGTAAACACATTCCAGAGAGCAACTCACTCTAGATGTGTGACCTTGTCCATTGTTAGACGGACCCTCTGATCACGAATGAGTAAGAATGCTTGCCCTCTTGGGTGCTCCTGAATCTCTAGGTACTCCTATAAGAAGTGAATAAAATCTGAGTCAGAACATCAAAATTTTGTATGAAAGAAAAAAATTAAAGGATACGTAAGTGTGTCACATGGACGTTTTTGCGCCATGGATATGTCCCTAACTGCCATGGTCACCTTGAAGATGACATGTCTTCAAGATGATATCATAGAGTCAGGACCCTAATGCTTATGATGGATGACAACATAGTTGTTGGACACAGGCGCAAAAACTAGATGCCTGCACACCTCGCCGATGGAAAACATGTTAAAAATAAGCTAAAAATCATGAAAAATAGGGCTTAGAGACCTACTTGGTCCACCTCGTGACCCTTGACGATATCTTGGCATAGTTGCTCCAAACTCGGTGCCTCGTACTCCCTCTTGCTCAGCATTTCTCTAACTTTTCTCTCATAAAATTCAACAATTTGCTCACAGTAAATAGTGAAAATGGCCCTTTTAGGGGCCCACCTAGGTATATATAGGCCCCTCGAGGCCCATTTTTCCTAGAGCTTGTGGCTCCCCAATTTATCCTAAATTTTTCCCACCAAGCTAGGGGAAAACTCAAGAGGAGGCATAAGGTCTTCTCTTGATCATATTTTTCTTCTAAATTGATGAATTTTTTTCTTGATCATTCCTCTCTCCATAGTAGCTTTCTTCTGATTTTTCGAAGCTGGCACAAAATTTGAGTTTTGTAGGTTGATGCTTTGAATAAATTTTCCCAATCATTTTGACGTTGTTTGTTGAGCTTGGATGTTGGGGGCACATTCAGTACCAGTTAGCTTGATGCCACTATGGTCTCTCTCTATTGGCACGCAAATCCATAAAATTCAAATTTTGGATGAAATTTTTTCCTTTTTTACTTTAGTGAGCTGATTTTTTCAAATTGAGCCCACTAAAGTGGGGGAAAAATGTAATGTTGCAGAATTGCACCTAGGGACAATTCCACATTTGGCATTTTTTCCTAACATTTATGACATGTTCAAACATTAATGAAAAAATCCCATGGGTTATAATTTCACAATTTTGACTCCATGCAGACTTGTGGCTGAGCAACAGAAGCCTAGTTACACATTCCCAAGAATCTAGGCCCTGAATGTACATGCAGTGCACTAGTGTCCCAAAATTTTCCCAAGTTTGAAACATGGAATCTAGAAAACTAACCCTCGAGACATGTGTCTTGGCAGTTATGTTCTAAAAGTAACAACTCTTTGTCACCCTTGCAAGCATTAAAAACCCATTTTTCGCTCTCATTTGGGGCTGGAAGACATCATACAAGCTTTCTTATCACCTTCTCCACTTCATATTTCTCTTCATCCTCGAAAGTAGTTCTCTCACAAGCGAAGCTATTCCAAGCAATGGTCATCCCTACAACAATATCAGCTCTCAAGAAAGCACTCAATGGTGTGTCTGTGTGCTCCAAAGAGGGTTTAGGCCCATGGGTAACACTCTCTCTCTTTCACTTTCCTTTCATACTTGTTCATTTACTATCTTGTGGTGTGGGTTCTACTCCTAGGAGGGTTTTTCTTTCACCACACACTTCTTGTGGTGTGGGTTCTACTCCTGAGCGGGTTTTTCTTTCACCACATGCTTTGTTTACTTCCTTTACACTCTTTTCCATCTTGGCTGTTCATGGAGGTGGAACACCAAAATGGGGGTCTGACTGAGGCAAGCCCCTATATAGTCACCCAACAATTTTTCTCTCCTTCATTTGTGTGTAGGTCACAAAAAGGAGCTTGGAGTGAAGATTTAGATGTCTAGAGAAGAGTAAGCTTTCTCTAAGCATCCTTGTGTTCATTTCAAATTTCCAGTTTGCTGATTAGCTATATCATTCAATACACCTTAGATCTAGGCTTAGAAGTAAAGCTTGTTTTTGTCTGTTCAAGTTCTATGAGTTATCTATTTCTTAGGACACCAGTGTGTCCTTTAGACAATAGCATGTCGTGTTGGCATCCTAAAACTATGTTGACATCTTTTGGCCGAGAGCTCCCTCTTCTAAGATAGAAATCTATTAGTTTTTCTCTCTCAAGGTGTTTGGTGGTTTTTTCCCCAATAATCATTGAATCTTAGTTTCTTGTTATTTTGCTAATGTGTTATTCTGAGGTGTATAAGGGCAGTTCATTCCTTGGTGAGCTCTTGAGAAAGGAGAGACCCGTGTGCAGCGAATCCCTCTTATATCACAACATATTAATATAAGTCTTTTTCAACATTTAAGAACCTAGGAAATTTTAATTCCAATTGTGCATCCTTAAAAGAAATCAATAGTAGAATAAGAAAGATTATTATAACACTTTTTTTATTAGTCAATATTGATGTTAGCAATGCATCAACTTCATAAGTAAGATTGTTCATGTTTTATGTGATGAGTCTAGTTTATGGTTTAATTTTGGTAGAATTTATGATATGTTTTTTGAAATTGTCATGAACCTTGATGTTTGAATATTGATATTTCCTCAAAAAAATAGACATTGGGCCTAATTTTATCTCTACAAATATTTAATGGCATTCACATGTTATATGGACTATATGTGTTACTTCTACATGTGGATTAATAAATGTTCTTTAAGATAGTTACAGATATGCAATTATTATGTGTACTAATATTGTCATGCAGATATGATTCGAGGCCATTAGATTGAGTAGATTCCATCAGCTAGTCATTCACCATAACGGCTAACAAAGTGGTCACACAAAGGTTAATGAAAGGAATCATTGAAAGAGGTCAATGGTGGGATATTCCTTATGCAAACTGAGTTGTAACTGCCTTATAAATTATCTTTATTGATGTTGAGTGAATATAGGCATTACTATTGTGCTAAATTTGCATTGAGGCAGGCATGTCTAACTAGATTCCATGCACATTTAACTGTCTCTCCACTTTCTCTTCTTTCCCTAAAATGGCATCATCCCAGTTCATGGAGTTGACCGCCTTGCTTAGTTAGTTGCTTATTTTCCTATAAATAAGAGTCAGATGCTCCTTCTTAGGAGGTTGCACAATCTGACGATGTACTTGCATTCTTATTTTTTAGTAATACAGTTACACTACTCTATTGTACTCATGTTTTCCAATGAACAAGATAAATTTATAAGTCCATGCATCTGAGTTTACATTAGTTTTAGAGGATACTCATGCAAGGGGGCCCATATGCTGACAATTCCATCCTTTAGCTTAGTTTATTTTAGTTATTACTTTTTGTTTAGTAATTAGTTAAGAATCTGGCACTGACTATTTCTGCAGCCACTAGAATTCGTTTCTGTGACTGTTCCTGCAGCCAAAGCAGGCATACTAGTTTCCTGTTTGTTTGCTCATATTTTCATTTATGTCATACATTTCAGGTTAGCATAGTTTTTGGTTGATGTTCATTACTTATGTTATTTATTTCCAAGCAATTTACCTTCAACATTATATTTTTCTTAGTTGTAGAATGAATATGGCTACTTGGGATCTTTAGTGTACATGTTGTGCTAACCCATTTCAAATTCATGTCCCTGGGTTGAAAAGCTAAATACACCTTCATGATGATTGAATGTATATTTAGTTTAGATGTCCAATCTCTGAATCATAGTTGTAAGGGCTTAGTTGTCAAATAATTGTAGGAGGCCAAAAATTTTGGTGTCATTGTGAGGGATGGTGTCAAACTAGCAAATTCTTTGGAGTCATTGATAGTTTTCTTCTTGTAGTATTTCTGAAAGTCAAGTTCTTAGTATAGCCCTCATTTAGGAAGTAATGATCCCCCTTATTCTTTACCAATTCTTTGTGTGAACTAGCTGATAGTGATTTGATATTGCATGCATAGTGCAAGGAGAAGATATGCTTATGGGAGATTCCTTCCTAACAATCCTAATCAATTCCAGCTAGTAGAGTTGAATATTAGAACATGCCAAGAGAAGAGGAGGAAGAAGATCCACACCCATTTGCTGATACATTTTCTGATCTGACTAGCTCTGTTGTTTCCTCTGAAGACCAAAATCATCTTGAGAATCCCTTTTCTTTGGAACTACATCAAGCAGGAATGGGTGATGCAAATAGAAACAAACCTAACCAATCAGTTTTTCCTTTCCCCATTGCTCATTAGAATGAAGTAGATAACCTCAAAAATATCCCTGCTTTAGTCCTTCCCAAGTTTTATGGACTTGTCACAGAAGATCTTGATACCTTCTTGTTTGATTTTGATATACTTTGTAGGAGTTATGACTATACCACCGATGCCCATAGGCTCAAGCTATTTCCTAGCACTCTGAAAAAAGCTGCATTAAGATAGATCATGAGCCTAGGCAGAGATACTGTGAAGACATGGGATGACATGAAGACAAAATTCCTTGAAAAATATAGGGAGTATTGCAGGGGCAGTGAGATGAGAGGAGGTGACATTTTTAGGATGTAGCAAAAGGAAGATGAGAGCCTAGAGGATTACATTGCAAGGTTTCTATTTTTCCTACAAAAATATCCACACCATACACTTAATGAAGACTCACAAAAGTTGATTTTCCTAAGAGGAATTAATGATAGTTGCACTGATGCCTTGGACTTGATGGGAGGAGGATATATCTCCCCAGTTCCTTGGGATTATATCAATAATATATGTCAAAACTACTCTAGGAAAGCTTCAAATAATGGGAGAGCTTACCAATATTCCATGAGTAAGTCATCTACCAGTAGAGTTTCAAGAATGGAGATTACTCATTTGTTGAAAAACTTCAAGTAAGACATTATAAACAATCTAGCTACTTAGTTGGATGCAGTTCAGGCTAAGAAGAAACAAGAGGAGGTAGAGGCAACATTGGTAGAATATTGTCCCCATTCTATACAAAAGAAGGACTACAGATGCAAGATGGTAGCTAATATTGAATGCAAGTATATTGCATTCAATTTCAAGCCAATTTATATTAAAGAAGATCAAGTATAATATGTTGCACAAAGGAGGCCTTGGGCTCCAAGACAAGGTATGCCACTAGATCCACTCTCTTTTGCTGGGCCATATTTCAATTCTTATTCACTTGGTAACCAATGGAAGCCCCCATATCCATCCAATTATGGAGGATATCCACCACAACCTTGGATTAACCCTCTAAATACCTGGCCTAATCATCAAAACTCTCCACCGTAGTTGAAGCAACCTCAGGGGAATTGGTAGTAGCTTCAAGGAAATTGGCAACAAACAAATCAATGGAGGAGAGGACAACAATGGAAAAACTAGCCAAATAGCTACATGCAACTACCTTCTTAGGTCTAGCAACCTTCTATAATTCCTATTCCTAATAATTCAAGATAAAATCCACCTAAACCTACTTAGCTACCAACTTAGCCCACACCCAATCCAAATAAAATACCACAACAACAACTTGTATACTCTGCTGATTCAAATCAATTCCCCGCATATGTTGTGAGTGTGAGTGATATCCATTTGCATTTAGGAACTACTATACCAACTCCTTCCACACCCATTATCATAGTTTCCTGTGGAAGAAGAGGAGCCTCAAAATACCCCCATTTAGCCTAGTGCATCTAAAAATCCTAAACCAGTTTCAGTCAAGCAAACTGAATAAGACCCACCATTTCCTCAGAGATTGGAAGTTTCCAAGAAGAAGGAAGACAAAGAGGACACAAATTTTGATTTTATAGATCAGCTGAAGCATATATGTGTATAGATATCCCTATTTTAGGCCATAAAAGATGTTCCAATCTATGGAAAGGCAATCAAGGAAGCATGCCTCAAGAAACTAGGAAGAAAGAAGAAAGACCCACTACAGTTCATGTGGTGGGACAACTAGCTAACATCATGCTTGGGAAAGTGAATGTCCCTAAGTACAATGACCCAGATAGTCTCATGGTAGGAGTTGTTATAAATGAGATCCAAATAATGAATGCTTTGATTGACTTGGGAGTAATAATAAATATAATGACTAAGGATATCCTACAATAACTAAATGTTGCAAGCATGAGACCTACTCCTACTATCTTGTAGCTTGTTGATAGTTATACTATTAAGCTTGATGGTATAGTAGAGGATCTTGTGGTAATTCTAGACTCATGGGAGTACCCAACAAATTTCATGATTCTTTCTCCTAAAGCCACACTAGGTGGCTATCCCATTATTCTTGGAAGACCATGGTTAGCAACAAAAAATGCATATATTGGATGTAGGATAGGGTACATGACCATTTTTGATGGAAAGAGCACCAAAAAGCTTGCTCTTTATCCTCCTGGTCATCCATCCCATGATGAGGATAATCCTATATGGCCACATGTTGGTGAAGAGGCCGAGGAAGTTAATTTTGTGGCACAACTTATGATGTTAGGCAGAAGCTCTTTCATGCAACTTCAATATGAAGATGAAGTATTGGCTAACATCATTTAAAATAATTGTGAAGTGGAGGAAGCATCATCTTCTCATTTTGTTGTTCTAGTCAAGAGACTTTTGCCTGCTCTTCCTGTAGTCATTCTTCCTACAAACACACTTCCTGCAACCACTCTTCTTGCAGCCGCTCTTCCTACAACCAAACTTCCTACAACAATAGGTATGTCCCATACATTGCTTCCATATGAACTAAAGGTACCATGTTTTAATGAAGTAGCTATGATAGAGTCAACTACACAAGTACATGTGTTAGAAGCAAAATATCTAAATATTAATAGCAAACTAAATGAAGAACAACAATTATTGCCAAACTTATTGAGAACCCACCAACATTCATTTGTGTGGGAATATCATGAGATTAAGGGATTGGACCCTAAGCTTTTTACTCATAGAATTTACATTAGATATGATTGCACCCCATTTAGAGAGACACAAAGAAGAATCAACCCTACACTAAGAGAAATTGTAAAAGGAGAACTACAAAAATTGCTAGATGCAGGATTTATCTAACCCATTTCAGATAGCCAGTGGATGTCTCCATTGGTGATTGTGCCCAAGAAAGGAGGGAAATGGTGAGTTTGTGTTGATTATAAGCTACCAAAAAGGGCCATTTTCCTTTACCCTTCATAGATCAATTTTTGGACTCACTTGCAAGAAAGCAATACTTTTCTTTTCTAAATGGATTCAGTAATTAAAACTAGATCCAAATTGCACTTGAGGACCAGGAGAATACCACCTTTACCTATCTATGGGGGATCTATTCCTACTCGGTACTTCCATTTGGCTTATGCAATGCACTTGCAACTTTTCAGAGGGCAGTGATTAGCATATTTTCAAACATTTCTCATGATTGAATGAAAATTTATATGGATGATTTCACCACCTATGGTGCTGATTTCAATGAGGCATTGGAGAATCTTAGGAAAGTCCTATAGAGATGTGAAGATCACAATATCTCTCTAAATAGTGAAAAGTGTTTCATGAAGATATAGGAAGGTGTATTTCTTGGACACTACATCTCTCACAAAGGAATTCAAGTAGACCCTACAAAAATTGAGGTGATTACAAATCTTCCCACACTTGCAAAACAAAAAGATGTTAGGAGTTTCTTGGCACATGTAGGTTATTATAGGTGGTTCATCAAGGATTTAAAAAAAATAGCAGCACCATTGTATACTCTTCTCACCAAAGATGTTGAATTTCAATGGACAAAAGACTATGATAAAGCATTTTTTGATTTGAAGATAGTTTTGACTCATGCTCCTATACTCAAAGGACCTAATTGGGAGCTTCTTTTTCACATCCATATAGATGCATCATACTATTCTATAGGAGTCTTAGGACAAAAATGAGCTATTGAAAATGACATTTATTTTGTTAGTAAAAACTTGCAAGGAGCTTAATTCAACTATACAGTGATAGAAAAAGAAATGTTGGTAGTGATCTATGCCCTAAACAAATTCAGGCACTACATAATAGGCTATCAAATCTTTGTGTACATTGATCATGCATCCATTAGATATCTTATGAATAAACCCCTAATCATTGGTAGGTTGGCAAGATGGTTATTGTTGATGCAAGAGTTTGACATAACCATTGTGGATAAACCAGGGAAGGCCAATGTTGTATATTTTATTTCAAGTATGACTGCATCAGAAGAAAATAAAGACATAGATGAATATTTTCTTGATGAGCATCTATTCTCCATCAGTGTGCAAACACCCAGGTATGCTAACATAGATAATTATCTGGTCACCGGGATATTTCCTCCTCACTTCTCTCCAAAAGAGAGAAGAGTGCTCATTGAAAAATCTTTTCCTTTTTCATGGATTATTGGATATTTTTTTATACTGGACCTGACCATATCATGAGGAGATGTGTGAGAGAAGATGAGACATATGATATTTTGCATGCACTCCACAAAAAACCATGTGGAGGACATTTTGCAGCCAAGAGGAAAACAATGGAGATTTTGAACATAGGATATTACTAGCCAACACTCCACAAGGATGCAGGAAGGTATATAAGAAAATGTGATCAATGTTAGAGGATGGGAAGACCAACCAGATTTGATGAGATTCCACTTTTCCCTCAGGTAGTAATCACTCCATTTGACAAATGGGGTCTAGATTTTGTAGGACCCATTGACCCTCCATCAAATGGTAATTCTTATATCTTAGTTTTCATTGATTATGCAACTAAGTGGGTAGAAGTTAAGGCCACAAAGCATGCATGAGAAAATAAGGTTTTCAAATTTCTTTATGAGGATATTTTCACAAGGTATGGAATTCTAAGAGAGATAGTGACTGATCAAGGGGCTCAATTCACATCAACCCTTTTTGTAGTACAGGTCAATGAGTACAACATAAGACACATGAAGTCTAATCCTTATCACCCCTAGCCTAATGGCCAAGTTGAGGTGACTAACAGGGAGATTGAAGCCATCTTGACCAAAACAGTGGCTATTCATAAAAAGGATTGGGTAGACAAGCTGCCAAAATTTTTTTGGGCCTATAGGACAACCTGGAAGAAAATTACAGGATTCACTCCATTTAAGTTGTTGTATGGAAAGACAAATATGATGCCCATTGAATTTAAACATAAGAGTCTTAGGACTCTAGTAGACTTGGGGATGTATATCTCTTAGGCACAAAGAGAAAAAATCCTACAGCTGAATGCTTTGGATGAGATGAGGAGAGCAACCTTGAATCACACAGAGGTAGTACAAAATTAGAGAATTAGGTGGCATGATAAATTCATCAAGGAAAAGAAATTCCAACCAGGATATTAGGCCTTGCTCTATGATTCAAGATATTAGGATAATGTAGGAAAATTGCAAACAAGGTGGCTAGGACCATATGAGGTTGTTGAAGTATACCCCAATGGTGTTGTTCAATTCACCACTATTGACCCAGTCAGATTTAAGTTGCTTGTCAATGGTCATCGCCTCAGATTGTATCACAAGCCAACTTCCAAAGAAGATTTATTGCAACAATTCACTCAACATGCAATACTCGAGCTTCTTGCAGTCAAGGGAAGTGGACCTAGTGTCCCTCCCTTTAGCTAATTAAGCTATGTACTTGTCATAATAAAGACTTCTTCACCCATCCACCCATATGTCCATCCATCTCCACCTTTCTCTCTCTTCCATCACTTCACCTCATTCAACCTCATTTTCATTAATTTCTGAACTTATTTCTTAAAAGGTGACTAGTACTTTCTCCACAATCTTTGCAATGAATCTAGGTATGTGTGCATTAATTTCTATGTATCAATTATCTTTACTGCATTCATTTAATTGTTGTGAATTAATATGGACATTCACCATAGCATTCCATTATTCCCTATCCCTGTCAAATCATCCTTACCAACTTGCATGTGAGGACACATGCTCAAATTTAGGTTAAGGGGGGAAAAGATGTGAGTACTTTTCCCATGTGTCAGTCCATACTAGTCTACGTCAGGAAGTTTAAATTGAGCCAATTTGAATTTTGAGTAAGATGATGGCTTGTATGTGTGAGGTGACACCAACTACCACCACCAATTGTCTCCATCATAACCTTCCTTTACTATTCATTTATTGCCATTATTGATCCTATCATAATCTTAAGTTGCCAAAAGGTTAAATAGAAAGAAAGAAAAGGTAAAATAGAAAAGGAAAATTCAGGAAACATTGGTGTTGGAAATTTGGTAGTATTGCAGGAAGGAAAATTTACAAAGTGATTGTTGATTGCAGACAATGGGAGGTGGGTTAATCAAGAATGATCCCACGATTCATGATGTATTACTGCAAGATGCACCTTCACAAGCTAAATTCAGAAACTATGGCTAGTTAGACTATTTCATGAAGCTGAATGGTTTTAATGAAGACATTGCATTAGAATTCTCCTAGACATTGTCTGAGGGAAAATCCACAGTAAAACGGTTGGAAGTATTAGCTACTGAAGAAAGAATTGTAGAGGTTATAGGGTTTCCTACCGATAGTAAAAATTACCCTACTTCTAAAGACGTCAGGCTAGCTAGGGCCAAATTTACAGAATCTGACGACCCTCCATTGAGTGTGGAAAAACAAGGTGCAAAAAGAACCTCTATTCCTCAGCCATGGAAGCAAGTAGATGCTCATGTCATAAAATATATCCCCTATGAAGGATGCTAGTAAAATCTACATTTTGTGCACTTTAAACTCTTGAATCACATGAGGTACAAGAGGAGAATGAATGTGTCGAATGTGCTTTACCACCTTCTTTCAATCATGGAAGCTAAGATTCAAAATGGTAGGGACAACTTCATTTCCCACAATTGTTAGATTAAATTGTTAGTTGAGAGTTTTCTACATGATGTATCTAAGATGACTTGGGAAGAATTCATAAATTTTGATCAAATTAGACCTGAGCATTTGTGACCTATGGTTTTACCTCAACCTCATAGGTCTAGCAGGAGATTGAGCGTAGCTGAAGCCACTCTTGATGCTTCAACCTCTGGCATAGGCCCTAGTGCAAACCCTCCTACAATAGAATAAACCATAGAAATTAGCTCTTCTGAGATAGAGAACTTAGACAAAGAAAGCTCCTCCCCAGATTTTGATGATGATGTTCCACTTGGAATCCTAATGAAAACTAGGGTAAAAAAGAGTAGTAGAAATAAGAAAAGGAAAAGCTAAAATGCATATGACAGAAAAAGAAGTACCAAGCTCTATGAAGCGGAAGGATGACACTATTCATCCTGCAGCCAAAGAAAAATGTGAAAGCCCTCCTAGGAAATCAAGACTAGTCAAGCCAACCTTTGATATGCATTCATATGAAATCCCTAAGTCTAGAGAAATATCACAGGGGGGCACATAAGCTCCAATGGGGCAGGTGAATGTCAAGGAAGAGGATATATTTGAGAAAGCAACAAACATAACAATAGTAGATCTTGCTAATATTATAGAACAAGTTGAGAATCAAGGGTATGAGGAAAATCAAGATTTCCTATAGCAAGAGATCCTGCAGCATGAGAGAAAATAGGAACAAGAGGCCCTATAGCCAGAATTGACTGAACAACCTGAATCCCTGTAGTTGGTACTACACGAAGAGCAAGCATCAGTGCCAGAAAAATGCTGGTAGGAATACATAACCCCCTTCTTTTTCAATGCACATGGTATTTAAGTATTTATGGAAAGAGATTCAAAGAAGAGTAGAGAAATGGAAAGAAGAGAAACATAGGTTGAAGAAGGAAATTCAAAAGAAATATGAGAAGATTGCAGACAAGGATGCAAAAATTGCTACTTTAAAGAAGGTGGATGATATGACAGCCTTGGTACCCCATATAGTAGAATCTAGGGTCCCTCTGAGGGTCTATTCTTTACATTTGAAGGAGAAATATATTTCTTTTAAGCTAGCAAGGATTGTCTCGGGTTTGAACCCTTATATTAAGACTCTTATTGAATTTTTCAATGCTTATCAGATTGCTTCCCATGAGATGAAGAATTTGTTGTGTGAATTTGACTTGCACAATTATGCTATGACTTAAGACCATGATTGGAGTCCACTGTTATATGTTGGGGATGTCCAATTAAGAGAATTTATGTCCTAGGTACAAAATGAGATCATTTGGGGACAAAAATATGGGGCTTATAAGCAATTGGAATCCAACATCCCTCTACCTATCAAGGATAAATAAAAAAATATAGGGGACATTTATAGAGAGTGGCGTAGAATGCTTCTCAAACCTACTATGGTAATAGGATTATGCCTTGGATAGAAGCAGTTTATAGTGAATATGAGGTGGTGGAAAAAGAAAAAGAGGAAAATATGAAGAGATAACTATCGCAAAGATGGAACAACCTAACTGATGAGCTAAAGTAATCTAAGCCCCACTCTATACAAAACTATACTACAAAACTTAGAAGAATCGACATATATATATATAGATTGAGAGGAAAAAAGGACAATTCTGGCTTCCACTGACTTCTTAGCCACCTATCCTAATGTGGCCCATGCCAAATTACAAGTTTTACAACTATGATATTGTTGTAGAGAGACAAAGATGGAAAAAATTTGACAAACAACAAGGGTTCTATTGGGATCCCAATTTGCAGACAATGACAATTGATGTGGGATAGTTGACAATTGTAAATTTTAGGGCTTTGACTAAGTAGAAGAAAAACCCTTCCCCTGTTGGAGGACCAACAAAACCTTAGGTTGGGGGAATGATGAGTCTAGTTTATGGTTTAATTTTGGTAGAATTTATGATCTATTTGTTGAAATTGTCATGAACCTTGATGTTTGAATGTTGATATTTCCTTGAAACCATATACATTAGACCTAATTTTATCTCTACAAATCTTTAATGACAGTGACATGTTATATGGACTATCTCTATAAATTATACATGTGGATTAATGAATGTTCTTTAAGATAGTTACAAATATATGATTATTATGCATACTAATATTTCCATACAGATATGATTTGAGGCCACTAGATTGAGAATATTTCACTAGTTGGTCATTCACCATAACAACTAACAAAGTGGTCATGCAAAGGTCAACGAAGGGAATCATTCAAAGAGGTCGATGATGAGAGTTTCCTCATGCAAACTAAGTTGTAACCACCTTGTAATTTATATTTATTGATGTTGAGTAAAAATAGGTGCTACTGTTGTGTTAAATCTACATTGAGGCAGGCACATTTGACCGCCTCTCCACTTTCTCTGCTTTCCCTAAAATGGCATCCTCCTAGTTCATGGAGTTGACCGCCTTGCTTAGTTAGTCACTTCTTTTCCTATAAAGAAGAGTCAGATGCTCCTTCTCAGGAGGTTGCACGATCTGATGATGTACTTACAATCTTAGTTTTCAGTAATACAGTTACACTGCTCTATGGTACTCATGTTTTCCAATGAATAAGATGAAGTTATAAGTTTGTGCATCTAAGTTTACATTATTTTTAGAGGATACTCATCCAAGGGGGCCCACTTGGTTAGCATTTCATCCTTTAGTTTAGTTTAGTTTATTTATTACTTTCTATTCAATAATTAGTTAAAAATTTGGCATTGACTGTTCCTGTAGCCACTAGAATTTCATTCTATGATTGTTCCTTTAGCCAAAGTAGACAAAGTAGTTTCTTGTTTGTTTGCTCAAATTTTCATTTTTTTCATGCATTTCCGCTTAGCATAGTTGTTGGTTGATGTTCAGTACTTATGTTATTTCTTTCCAAGCAATTTACCTTCAACATTATGTTTTTCTTAGTTGTAGAATGAATATGGATACTTGGGATCCTTAGTACACATACTATGCTAACCCATTTTAATTTCATGTCCTTGGGTTGACAAGTTAAATGCACCTTCATGATGATTGAATGGCTATTCAGTTTAGATGTCCAATTTTTGAATCACAGCTATAAGGGCTTAGTTGTTAAATCATTATAGGAGACCAACATTATGTTCATTTATTTTATGACTATTAAAATGTGTAGGTGTTGGCATATAGATTCTGGTGTTGTCATTGATGGAAACCTAAGTCATTATTCTAGTCCACATATCTAAATTTTCTCCTATTGATAGGCAGAGTGAAGAACAAAGTTTTACTGGAAGTGAAAATGAAGAATAGGGTATCCAATTAGTATGTCAATCCGTATGCTTCACCAGATTATCATTTTAGGTTGTGGATCTTAGGGAAGGTTGTTGAGCATATATTTAATTTTATTGTTAAGTTTTATGCCATAGTATTAATTGGTGTATGAGTTAAGAGATATGGAAGGATGATTTTTCTGTTTATTTGCTCATGGTGGCTAACTTGGTGAATGTAGCATGTCGTGGATGTAAAAAGAGTAATTGTTTAATTGTTTCTTGTATTGGACATTTTTTTTTTGGGTCCCAACATAATATTAGCCGACTTTGATGGGTTTTCATTAAATATAATTTGTGATTTGAGTTGACCGTTGGAGAATATTTCATGTTTTGATAAAGCTGACTTGAAGTGATTGAAATCCTTGATAGAGGATATATATATGAGTTTGGGTAATTCATTTTGATTTGTGAATGGGTGTGAAGAGCATAGAATATGTGTGTATGAATATCATAAGATCAGTTGAGCAAATTTCACTTGTGCAAAAGAGGATTTTTTTGAAGCGAATTAACGCAAAGCAGAGAAAAGTGCATAATTAGATAGAAAATTCAGAATCTAATCTATGAGCTTCACCAGAACTGATACTAGGAATTTGTAGATGCTATTTTCTCATTTCAACCTTTTGTTGTAATCCAAACATTTTGTAAGGCAGTGAGCCTTCCTTATTTTGAGCAATGAGCTCTAGGTAGTGTGCCTAAATGCATGTGCATTCCATTTTTCTTCATACTTTTAACAAAGTATAAATTATGGTTTAATCTCCACCATGGTTTTTCCCCTAGTAGGGTTTCCACGTAAAAATCTTGGTGTTATGGTGTTTTGATTGTTTCCTTCATGCACTTCCATCTTTACTTTTGTTGAAATGTTGTAAACAGATTAAGATCTGAAATGAAATTTAAATATTGTTGAACATTGATTCACCCCCCCTCTCAGTGTTCCTTGAGTCCAACAATTGGTATCAGAGTAGGTTCCTCTAAAGAACTTTTCAAGCTTGAGGTGGATCTTGGAATGCAATGGACTTTGGTAGTCTTCAACAACAACTTTTGGTGGCACTTGATGATCTTGATCAGTCTAAAGTAAAAGTCATGGAATTAAAAGAAAATCTTAAGGATGCTAAGAAACTCATTCAATCATTGAAGGATAAAATCAATGATTCAAGAGAAAAGAGGAAGGAGCTATGTGATCAGTTGAAGCAGAGAGAAAATAAAATTCTAGAAGATGTTCACTTGAATAAGACCTTAACAGAAATAACTAAAGAATATGAAAATCTTGCTAGAGACAATGTTGCTCTAAAGTTTGACATAGAATCTATGGTAATAAGGAAAACTAAGGAGATTGAAGAAAAAAATAAGAATGTGGAGAAACTGGCCTAGTCCTTAAAAGAAAGATCTGAAGAATGGAGCAGAGTTAATAGTGGATTCATTCAGCTAGAGAATGAACTGTAACAATCCAAAAATAATGAACAAGAGCTTGAAAGATAGATAGTCATTCTAATAGATGAACTCACTACTATAAATTAATACAAGGAGAAGTTTAAGATCATTTATACTAAGCTTGATGAGTTGACTAAAGGACAAAAGGATGTAAATTACAAATGAGGTCTTGAATATGAGAAGGGAGAAAGCTCCAGATCTGAACATGAGGATTCTAGAAAAAGAAATCAGATGAACAAAGGAAGAAAGTATCTAGTAAGACAACCCAATGCTCAGAAGTTTAATGGTCACTATTTTTCTTGTAATAAATTTGTTCTTATGGAATCTCAGTGTAGAAGTAAAATAAATTCAAGGAGTCCATTGTTTCCCAGTCAGTGTTTCAGTTGCAACAAGTTTGGTCATAAGTCAATTGAATGCAAAAGTATGTCTGTCAGTATAAGGAATGTTAAATGCTACACCTGTGGAAGATTTGGGCATATGCTAATAAATGCAGATCAAGAGGAAATCAATGGAATGAGTGGTCTAGACAAAGAAATCATGTGTGTTACAATTGCAACAGATTTTGTCACATTGCAAAATTTTGCAAGAACAAAAATATGGATAGAAGAGGCCCAGTATACAAAGGTAGAATTTCACAAACAGATGATAAAGGAAAAGGGAAAATGACTATGGAAGAGATAAGAGATCAAATGAAGAAAACATGGGTAAGGAAGAGTGAATCTAATGAAGGAAATAATCCCACACCGAAGCAGGTTCTGGTAATTCCTCTAGAAATTGATCTCAGGCCATTGGCCTAGGAGGATTTTTTCAAGAAAATTCTTTGTCCCCCTATCAGTACCTAGCACCAGAATGCAGGAAGTTGTCAGTAGTTGTGGTAGTGGTTTAAAATTGTATCAATGGTCATTTATGTAGAAATTTATGAAGTAGAAGGTTTGTAGATGAATTTTTCTTTTTACTATCTGAGAAAGCAGAGTATCTGAAACACCTAGGGAAAAACATTTAATGTGATAAAGAGGTTAGGTGTGTAATTTATAAAAGGGTATTTGGAACCCTCATTTGTCACCGTGCATTGAAGAAAAACAAAAGGAGAGCCTCTACAATAGAATTTTGAAGGAGTGAAGACATTTCAACAACGAATTCATCAGGTATTTCAGTTGCTTGTAAAATTCTCACTAAATTTAGTGTTTGGTAGAAAACTTATTCAGTATGGAAGGAAAAATGAAGCAAATCAAAGGAATTGTGAATTTAGATGAATACAACAGTGAAAATATTAGGGATGTGAGAAATTTGTTGTTGACCAATGAATTGAAATGGCTTGAAGGTGTAAAACACAAAAGTTTGGACATTTGGAGTGAATTTCCATACTTTGATAACACGAAAGTCATTGGGTTTATCTTGAATAGATTGAATGATGAAATTCTAACTCTGGATAAACCCTATCACATTTTGAAAGAGGTAATCAATAATTTAACTGGTTTATGCAATTTTAGGGATATTCTGAAAAAGAAGTCGATTCGGAACAAGGAGGTCGAAACCCTAACCAGAGTAATAGGAGATCAAAGGGCTCTGATAATTTCAATGATCAAGGATCCAATAACAAAGTACATTGTGCATGGAATTTCATACAAAATATTTTTCAGAAACAAGGCACAACTTCAGTAGGTGCAGTTTATATCTCTCATAAAATGATAATGGAGAATCATGATTTTGATTTGTGTGGATTGCTAAAAGATCAATTGATGAAAAATGTGCAACTAACAAAGGAGGCAGATTACCCCTTCAGTTTTGGAACCTTAGTCATATGTCTTGTGATGTATTTTATGAGTTTCTTACCATGGATTGCTAATGTTGTATGGAAAGAAATTGAACCGGTTTGTAAACAAATTTTTGAACACTCTAGTTCTTTGGAAAATTGTGAGCAAGAGTATGCAAATTTCTTTAAATAATTGCTAGGGAATTTTGGAGAAATTAACATTTCTATTCTAGTAAGAGCACTTGAAGTTGGATCTTCTTTTGGATAGATGGAGAGGAAGAAAAAAAGAGCACAAGAGATTGTTGATTACACTCCTCCAACACAAAAGACTCCAAAAATTGAAGGAAAAGGTAAAGATCTAATGATTGTGGACATACCAGATGAAGAATCTGATGAGTACACTCCAAGAGAAGAATTGGAATTAGTTGAATCAAATGTAGTTATGGTAGAGGGAAGTGAAGAAGGTTTTTTATCCAAAGAAAAGATACTGTAGATTGTTTAGGAGAAAGATGGGATGCAAAAAAATGCAAATGTATGGTCTCAGAGACCCTCTTACGAGTAGGACCTAATCAAGAGCACATTGAGTACCTATTTTGTGTAAAATAATATTGGTTTGGAGAGTTTGCATAATGTGTTTCCTAAAGAGATGATTGAGTGCATTAAGGATGCCATGGTCTCTGAGTCTCAGGACAGGAAAGAGGGAGAAATAATTCCACATCTGAAGGAGCAATTAAGGCTATCTCTCACCAAACTAAAAAGGAAAATTAATGTGTTGAAGAAATGTATAAATTCAGCCAATAACATCTACAACTATTGTCTTTGTCGACCTCATGCAGTTGGGAAATACAAAGATAAGTTGGAGCAAATTGAATCTAAACTTAACAAAATTGGTCATGATTATAACATGTTTTAGGATTAGGATGGTACAGTCAAGAAAAGGATTCAAGTGTTGCAGTCTGATCATACAAAAGTTCTTTTATCTAGAAACAACCTTGTGGATGCCTTTTGGAAGGTGAAGGATTTAACCAAATGCATATTGGAGTAGTTGATTGAAGTTCTGAGGAAAGGAGAGCAACTAGAGAGGAAATCACAATTCTAGAATCCCTCATCCAGATTATCAACTAGACATCAGAGAAAAAAAACATGATCATAAACATTGGGATTGCAATTGAAGTACAAGATAATTTTCTAACTCGAATAGTAGTTGTACTTCAAATTTTGATCAAATTTTTGAAAGGGAGAGAGTGGAGTTAAAATTATTCATCATTGATGTCAAAGAGGGAGAGAGAGCAGTGAAAAATGCTTTATCATTCTAAGGGGGAGTTGTATTTTGAAAATAAGTTGTTTTTTCAAATTTTCAACTTTGGTAGTATAATCATATTGGTTCTGACACTTAGTCATTTTTAACTAAGTGTTGCCATCAATGCCAAAGGGGGAGATTGTTGGCATATGGCTTCTATTTTTTTTATTGATAGCAACCTAAGTCATTATTCTAGTCTACAGATGAAAATTTTCTCCTACTGGGAGGCAGAGCGAAGAACAAAGTTTTACCAGAAGTGAAAAGGAAGAATAGGGTATCCGATTAGTATATCGATCCATATGCTTCATTGGATTAGCATTTTAGGTTGTGGATCTTAGGGAAGGTTTTTGAGCATCTATTTTATCTTATTGTTAATTTTTGTGCTATCACATTAATCAATGTATGAGTTAGGAGATTCGACAGGATGATTTTTTTGTTTATTTGCTCATGGTGGTCAACTTGGTGAATGTAGCATGTTGCGAATGTATAAGTAGTAATTGTTTAAATTTTTCTTGTGTTGGAAATTTTTTTTGGGTCCCAACATAACATTATCCATATTTGATGGGTGTATATTAAATATAATTTTTGATTTGAGCCAACCGTTGGAGAATATTTCATGTTTTCATGAAGTTGACTTGAAGCGATTGAAATCCTTGATAGTAGATATATATGTGAGTTTAGGTAATTCATTTTGATCTATGAATGGGTATGAAGAGTAGAGAAGATGTGTGTGTGAATATCATAAGATTATTTGATCAATTTTTTCTTGTGCAAAAGAGGATTTTTGTGAAGCGAATTAAGGTAGTGCAGAGCGAAGTGCAGAATTAGATAGAAGATTCATAATCTGGTCTATGAGCTTCACCAGAACTGATACTAAGAATTTTTAGATGCTACTTTCTCAGTTCAACCTTTTGTTGTAATCCAAACATTTTTTAAGGTAGTGATCCTTCCTTATTTTGTGTAGTGAGCTCTAGGCAGTGTGCCTGAATGCATGTGCATTCCCTTTTTCTTCATACTTTTAACAGAGTATAATTTTTGGATTAATCTTTGTCGTGGTTTTTCCCCTAATAGGGTTTCCACATAAAAATCTTGGTGTTATGGTGTTTTGATTATTTCCATCATGTGCTTGCATCTTTAGTTCTATTGAAATATTGTAAATGGATTAAGATCTAAAATGAAATTTAAATATTATTTAACACTGATTCACCCCCCCCCCCTCAGTGTTCCTTGAGTCCAATAGTAGGATTATTCATTATCAAGTGAATCTTCTTTGCATGGCATGTGCATCATATTTTTAGTCTATCAAGGAGATCATATTTGAGTGGTAAGTTGCATCACTTATCATTTATCACTTATTTTATCCATTTTCTTCTGCCTGACTAAGGGTAAGCACTCTTTATATAATCATAACCATTGTGGAGGTTGAAACACCAAAAAAATGGTTTGACTTAAGCAAGAACTGATATGGGACAACCCTTTCTCAACTCTCTTGCTTGTAGGTGGTAGATCTGTGGTGGATTTGGGAGAATATTGAAGATCTAATAACAAGATCAAGCATTCAAGCCTCTTATTTCAAAAAATTGGGGCAATAATTATTCATCAAAAAAGATTTTTTTAAGTTGAGTCTAATAGGAAAGAAGCTACAGATTGTAACCCACCAATAAGTGTTCAAAAATTATAGAAAGAAACGTCTTCTAGTCTAGGATGTCACCACCCTTGACTGGACAATTTTAACCCTAATTTGTATGTTAGGTTCCTTTGTCTCTACATTCTACTATTTTGTTATCAATTTCTGTGTTCTAGTCTTATATTTTTTTTATTGACATCACTTTGTTATACATTCATATTTAACCTAGTTCACTTTCAAATCACACATGTTACATCGAATATCAAATCAATCTACTCCCACAGAGTGGTCCAAAACCTTGATCAACCATTTCAAGTCTTCCATTGAGGATAGTAATCAAATGGTATTATCTAATAAATTTTTGTTCCTCTCCAACATAATATTAGGAAAGATGTGATTTAAACCATATATCCCTTTTCTTGCATAATATTTTGGTAAACCTGATGCTTTTTACATTTACAAAATCATTTGAAATAATAAATATTTCATCGTGGAATTTGAGATAATCTTAGGTTGTTTTCATTTGTCAAACTACTTACACATCTTGGTGAAAATCATTAAAAAAATATAGATTTGTATATTATTTTTCATTTAGAAGGATTAAAAAGCATTATATTTTAGAATTTTCAAGATAAATTCACTTCATCACAACATTTAAAATTCTAGAAATTGTCATTTTAAGTTATTGTGTTACTTCAAAAATATAACATTTAATGCATTTGTGTGCTTCACATAGAAAAATTAGATTTTAGTACATTACTAAAAAACTTGTTTACATTCATACCTAGACCCATGCAACATCACATCCTTAGACACTATAGTTGATTTCTAGATTTCTAAACTATTAAAATCTTGCACCTCAAATCTAGGGTTCCACTACCTTTGTCCAACTAATTCTTGTTCAAATTTCAGTCATAGTTCTATCTCTGTGACATCTATACAAACCTCTTTTATATTTCTAAAAAAATTTCCAATCTCTATCACCTTCAATTTTTCTCTTCATTAAATGAGCACTTATGCATCTTGAATCTTGAAATAAATTTACGAGTTTCATGACTTGGTGTGCTAGATTCAATACACATATATAGTTGTTTCACTTTTTTAATTTCAAAATGTCTCAATATTTTGGTAAAGTAACATCTTCTTTGAATTCCTTGGTTGATGTGATATTGTTTCTTTTGATAACATTCCTCCATGATGTGGGAGCATCCGGGTCCACGTGTGATTGACATTGACCAAAAAAATTAGTTTGGTTTGGTTGTTTTTCTTTCCAATTTATTTCTTTGGGTAGTTCCACTTGGTTCCAATGATCATTTGATGAAATTGTTGTCATTTAATTGAAAACATGTCAAATTTGGATTCTTCTATTTTTTTTTTATTTGAATTAAATTCCAATTAAATTCTTGTCGACATATGAGTAAATAGGGAAATAGACAAAGAAATTAAAAAGAACAAGCTTATCATGGGTTAAAATATACAAATTGGTAAAACTAAATAGTGATTGGATGGATTCATGGATGGAAAAGAAAAAACTATGGAATTCTAGTTGAAATGAAGAGTTTTAGAATTCAAAGAGACACCAAGAAATATAAAATTACATATTTGAGCATCATGAGGGGGGCATCGCAAGGAGAAAGAGGAACCTCACCATGGCTCAAGTAAAATTAAAATACTAAGTTATAGAGCCTTGGTAGGAAACACATGGAGGAGTTAAAATATAGTTTGAAGACAAAATTGAGTGCATATTAAAGAAGTTGCAAAGAGAGATAGGGGTGTGTGGCATAAAAAAGAGATATATTGTTGTTAGAAGATCAATTTAGAGAAGACTGAAGAGTGGGTCACTAACTAGAAGGAAAGATGTCATGAAGAAATGGGAAAATGTGTAGAGGCTGATGAAGTGGGAGAAAAGAGGTCAGGAGGGGTTGGAGGAAAACATTTCCAAATTAAAATATAATGAAACTTTATAAAGGTCGATAGCTAATAAAAGGATGGAATGCTTAAGAAAGAGGGGCCATGAGGTTATGAGTAGATTTGGATAATTCAAAGGTAAAGGTAATGAGCTAAGAGTGATAGTAGAGAAATTTGTTAAGAGTTATTAAGAAGAATGGAGCCAGCGTAGAGAATCTAAGCAAAGATTGTAGGAAGAAGAATCTAGGTAGCTTTGGAATTTATTAGAAATATTATTTTAAATTTCATGAAATTTGAATAAATTTATTTGTTTATTTGAAAATGCGATTTTATGTTAAAGAAATTAGAAATCGATTTAAAATTGACACAAGCTATTGTCAATTTTGGAGTTTATCAGTCATGGAGTCTTTTTGTAATATGGGTTCATGAAATTGGTTGAGTTTTTTCTCTCTCTTCATCAAATGGTATCAAATCTAGTGGTCCTAAGTGTGTTGGAAGATCACCAAATGTGAAGTAGTCAACATCAATACCTGCAAGTGGAGAGGGAAGTGAGAAGAGGTTTTGGGGACATAAGAAAATCATTGAACATGAGGTAGCTTGTGATGAAATGTATGGATTAAGAAAATGTAAGTGAAGCTCAAAAGTATCATTGTAGTTGTGCAAAATCCTAGATGGTTAAGGGTTGGAAAGTATAGAGTTGGAAGCATGAGTGAGAAGATCGAAAGTATCATTGCAAGTGTGTGGAGTGTTGAACGGTCGAGAGCGGAAATCGTAGAGGAAAGTGTTGTGTCAAATTATAGTAGAAAAGTTTAAATCTTCATGAGAGTGAGGTATTATTGCAGCATGGAGGTTGCAAGGGAAACATTTTTGTGAAGGAAATCCAAAGGAGGGTATGGAGAGAATAGGAAGAGCATTTGGCAAAGGAGGTCAGGCTATTTGGTGGAGGAGTTCTGGCTATTAGTGATGGAGTTCATTGGAGATTGTTGTAGTCTCCAAGGGTGATTATAACACATGAATCAACCTTTGTGAGACCATTCTCACAAATTTATTACTTGGCGTGTTTGATGTAGGAGCATTTGGGTCCACATGTAATCAACATCAACCAAAAAAAATAATTATTTGGTTTTATTGTTTTTCTTTGATTTTTCATTCTCTACATAATTCCACTTGATTCTAGTGATCATTTAATGACATTTTTTTCATTTAATTGACATCATTTTAAATTGGGCTTCTTATAAATTATATTTATTTGAATTGAATTCCAATTAAATTCTAGTCGACATATGAGTAAATAGGGAATCAAAAAAAGAAGTTAAAAAGACCAAGCTCATCATGGATTAAATATATAAATTGATAAAAATAACTAGTGAATGGATGGAGTCATGGATGGAAAAGAAAAGAGCTATGTATTGTTGGTTGAGATGAAGATTTTCAAAATTCAAAGAGACACCAAGCAATATAACATTGCAAATTTTAGCAGCATGAGGGGGACACCCGCAAGGAGAAAGAGGAACCTCACCATGGCTCAAGTAAAATTTAAATCCTTAGTTATAGAGAGTTGGAAAGTCATGCATGGAGGATTTAAAATGCAGTTTGAAGATAAAATTGAGTGCAAATTAAATAATTTTCAAAGAGAGATAGGGGCATGTGTCATAAATAAGAGAAATATTACTGTTAGAAATCAATGTAGAGAAGATTGAAGATGGTTCAAGCTAGATAAAGGAGGAATCACGTGGGAATAGAGGAAAACCAATTGAAAGTATGGGGATTTAACATATTGGGTTAGGTAGATTTGTTAGGGAGCCAAAGGATAAGGTGTAGACTAGAAGTTGAAAGGACAACAATGGGGAGATGGGTCACCAATATTAAAGCAATCCATTAGAATGAAATTAAAAGGGATAGAGTTAAGGTTAAAAATGGATCTGAAAGGAATTGAGGGGTGACTAAGTTGAAACAAGGAAGGATGGCTATAACAAATGATCATAAACTAATACATTAAGCTACATCCAAGAATGAATCATGTACAAGGAAAGAAGTGGTCACTCAATAAGTATGAGGAAGTATGATACAATACTCATGCTGAAGAGTGGGTCACTAACTAGAATGGAAGGTGCCATGGAGAAATGGGAAAATTTGTATAGAGACCGATAAATTGTGAGAAAAGAGGTCATGGGGGGTTGGAGGAAAATATTTCCAAATTAAAATGTAATGAAACTTTATAAAGTTCGATAGCTGATAAAAGGAGGGAAAGCTTAAGAAAGAGAGGCAACATGGTTATGAGCAAATTTGGAGAATTCAAAGATAAAGGTAATGAGTAGAGAGTGATAGTAGAGAAATTTGATAAGAGTTTTTAAGAATAATGGAGCCAATGTAGAGAAGAGGTAGAGATTGTAGGAAGAAGAATCTTAGTAGCTTTGGAGTTTCCTAGAAATTTTATTGTAAATTTCATGAAATATGAATAAAGTTATTTGTTGATTTGCAAATTGGATTTTATGTTGAAGCAATTAGAAATCAATTTAAAACTGATACAATTTATTGTCAATTTTGGAGTTTATAGGTCATCAAGTCTTTTTGTAATCTAGGTTTATTAAATTGGTTGAGATTTTTTTTCTTTCCTCATCAACTAATGTATCTCCTCTTAAAGAGGATATATTAGAGCAAGCAGATGAGATCATTGATAGTTTCTTAAACCCTCAAACATTCTTAGGGACAACATGATGAACATGCATGAAGAATCAATATACCAACCCCCTCCACAATATTTACCTATAATCTACAATCCATGTCATATAAATTACATCCCACACTCTACCAAGAATTTGCAAATCCTATCATACCCTCACTTGACATTTTTTCTTTCTCCCATAAAGAGACACCTTTACAATTCATCCCTCTACCATTAAAATTACATACAAATGATCTCCCTAGAACTCATGTAGATCCACCTTCCCATATTAAATGTGATTCCTCCTTTTCTCAAAGTATTCACTCATTCTATTTAAACAAAACTAGCAACACATATTTTGATTTGGAGATACATTATGACCATGGTTTTTGAATCGTCTCTAAACAAGGATCTAATAAAAATAATGAACAAGGATTTCAAAGCCCTATAGGGCCCACACCACATATTTCTACAACATGAATAGGATACCAACATCCTCCCCCTCTATCTTTGTATGAAACATTTATTCCAACCTCTACCCAACAACCAAATTTTTGTTTGCATAAAAATAAATTACTCATTCCTTCACACCCTTTATCTAAGATAGAGCATACATTGTGTACATTCCTAAAGATGGGATTACTCAACTTTCCACCAACTCATGAAATAAATTAATCTTTTATTCATATCATCAATTTTTTTGGTATTCACAAATGATTTTTGTTCCTTAAAGAAGAGAATACAAAGAATATTTCAAATATATGATATCCCTATGGATCCATATATGATAATAAATTAGTTATTATGGTGTTTCTCCTTGCTATGTATATTAATAGCATTATATGTTTCTCATTACCATACATGGAGGCACCAATTTTCTTTTGCAACCATATTTTCATGAATAAGGAGCAATGTGATAATATCCACATTAATTATTGTTGTCCCTACACTTGGGGGTAAAGGATAATTAATCTTGTGAGGTGTGTACTCTTTCCAAGGATACCCTCTTCTCTCTTTACTTCCTCAAAATATTAGCATAACAAGAACACTAACATTTTAAGGGGGGCATATCCCTCATCCATTTTAATACATTTGGTATCTAGTGAAAATTAAATTCATGTTTGTGGAACTTTAGTGGTGGTAATATGCATGATACTCCCTAAGGTGTGGCCTTAAAATTTTCCCATGTGCCCTTTTAGTGGTGGTATTATGCATGATATCCTCTAAAGTGTGGCCTTGTGATTCATTCATGTGCCCCTTTAGTGGTGGTATCATGCATGATACCTACTAAAGTGTGGTCTTCTAATTCAATCCATATTCCCCTTTCGTGTTGGTACTATGCATAATACCCACTAAAGTGTAGTTGTCATTTTTTTGTGCCCCCTTCTGTGGCAGTTTTGATTATTAATGCCCCCTAAGGTGTGGTTACAAATTTATCTCTTGTGATGTTAAAATTCAATGCACCCCTAAGATGACTTATCCCCCATGATGTTAAAATTTTATGTAACCCTTGAGGTGATTTGTCTCCTATGATGTTAAATATTCCCCCATGACATTAAAATTTTATGCACTCCCTAAGGCATGATTAGAAAAATAGTCCATAGGTTTAATAGAATAAAGCTTGTCGGTTAGTGAAATTGAGCACATTGTACATGTCCACCTAGTATAACACAACTTTCCTCTAGTGGATCCGTGTGTCTTATGAGTAAACTAGCATAACACAACTTTCTAGTATAGTAGGACCCGTCATATTGCATGGACACCTAGCATAACATAGCTTGTCAACTAGTAGATCTATGTAGCTCATAAGTCATTTGTCATAACATAACTTTCTAGTCCTATGAGAGTACCATCATATCTAACATTATATTCGATAGATGATGTTTTGTATTTGAGATATATTTTCAATGTGTGGTCTCTCTATGTTATTGAATCAAAATCCTTTCTAGCATACTAACCTTGTGTTTATTTTTTATTTTAATTATGTATTGTTTGCGTTGTGTTTGTTATGTGTCTACCTTATGTATTTCACATGTTTTCTTCATGTATTGTCTTATGTTTTTCCTTATGTCTTCATTGTGTATGCTTCATGTTTGATTATCATGTATATTTTGTTGTATTACACCTTACATATGTTTTTTCATTTGTATTTACATTATTTCTTATTAGAATCCTAAGCCTCAGGGCTAGCATATCCTTTAGATTCAATGTCATGTTAATTCTCCAATGTTTTGATGAAAGAACCTTTCTTCTCTTCTCCTTATTTTAGTGTGACCATGAGCATAAGTTGATACTCTCACTAAAGTGGGGACTAAATGTGGCATTGTAAACTATTGACCCTAAAAATTTCACACTATTTTTAACTCTCCCTTATGTGCTTGGACCTAGTTATGCTTAAAATTTTCCTGTTTTATTATCATTTTGAAAAATTCAAAATAAAATTAAGATTTAAAATTAATTATTTATTTAAAATTAATTACTTTTTCAAAATAGGTGTAGTCTAGGGTAGTACCACCCTTGACCAACCTATTTTGGCCCAATTTTTAATATTTTATTGTCATTAGTTTTTAGAAATGCAAATTCAAATTCATTTATCAACTTTTCATAATTAATTTTGTGGGAAACAAAGAAATGCACATAAATATATTTCCTTTGCACCATTTGATAACCTAGGCCATTTGAATTCTAATTTTGCATCCTAAAAATCAATCAAAAGAAGAGTAAACAACATTATTACAATATTTTTTCATTAGTCAATATTCATGATAGTAATGCATCAATTTTATAAGTAGGATTGATCATGTTTTATGTTCATTTATTTTGTGAGTAATAACACTTGTAGGATTATCCATTATCAAGTAAATACTCCTTGCATGACATGTGCATCATTACCTCCATCCATCAATGAGATAAAACTTGAGTGGTAATTTGTAACACTTTTCATTTATCAGATGTTTTTATCCATTTGTCTCTACTCAATTGTGGGTAAGAACTCTTTACATCATTATAGCCATTATGGAGGTGGAAACACCAAAAATGGGGTTTCACTTATGGAAGCCCCTATATGGCACAACCCTTTCTCCTCTCTCTTGTTTGTAGGTGGTAGATCTGAGGTGGATTTAGGTGAATATTGAAGACCTAATAGAAATATCAAGCATTCAATCCTCTTATTTAAATAAATTAGAGCAAGAAGAATTATTCATCAACTAACAAAGTTTCAAAGCCAAGTCTAACAAAAAAGAAGCTATATATTGTAACCCACCTATACCTATTCAAATATTCTAGAAAGAAAAATCTTGAATTATAGGGTGCCACCACCCCTAGCCAAGAAGTTTCAACCCTAATTTGCATGTTAGGTTCCTCTATCTCTACATTGTGTTCTCTTGTCAGTTTATGTGTTTCAATATTGTATTTTTCTATATTCACATCAGTTTGTTGTAAATTCATATTTAGCCTATTTCACTTTCACACCACACATGTCACATTTAATATCAAATCAATCCACTCCCCAAAATGAGGACCAAAACTTTGATCAACCATTTTGAATCTTCCATTGACGACTATAATGAAGTGGTCTTATATGATTAATTTTGGTTCCTCTCCAATGTAATGCTAGGAAATGTGTGATTTAAACCCTAGATCTATTTTCCCACAGAACAATAACTACTAAAATAGAAGGCATCTTGGATATTTACAATTGCAGTATATGCTCTTATGGAAGGATTCCAATTCAAAGTGGCAATGTGAAGATACTACTAAGCCTTATATTTCTCTATTTTATTTGTATGTTTATGTGAACTATCTCTATTTCCCTTATGTATTCATTATAAGTTTTATCAAAATATCCTTCTAGAGGAATTTCTACAAAAAATTACAAATCTAAGGATTTCTACATTTATCAATGGTTTTATCTCAATATATTAGTGATTATATTATGCAAATAAATGTAATTGCACTAAATATTTTTCCTAAGAGCTACCTATGTCTTCCTTGAAACCATTTTTTTTATGTTTAAGGTTAAAAATGATATTCTAGTTATTTTTAAATATTGCTTAAAGAGCTATCATTATTAGGTAAGATAGATTCCTCATAAAATGTCTTATTAATTGAGGAGTTATTTGAATCAAATACCTAGGTCTTTCTGCTATAGAAAAAAGTACCGTTTGCTTGGCATGGGATTAATTCATGATAAAATGAACTTAATGAGGACTTGATTCAGGTGTTGTGAGGCATTTTATGCATCCACACTAGGTCTTGGACCCTTTCAAATGCATTTGATGACATCTTATAAAGGTGTTGTAAAGTGTTGCAAGATACTTTCACTATTTTCTAGACTTAATAAACTCATTCAACATTATTTTATAAGGCTTGAAACTTAAACTTAATGTTAAACTAGTGTTGTAATGTGTCTTGCACATTCACATTGCTTCTTGTGCCTTCCTGGGCTATGTGGACCTCATTTTAGTGTTGAAAAGTGTATTTAATCACACTTTCACATTGATTTATGTGTCCCAATCCCTATTTGGCATTTATATCATCACTAATAGTCCCCTATTAACCCATATTGTGCATCCTGAGGCTCAAATTGATCAAATACTTGGCAAGGTTGCATTTTAGACCTTATTTCCTCATCTCTTGGCATCTAAGTTTTCAAATTGGCCCTTGTGGGACCCATTCTCCATGCATGGTGAATTAGTATCATCCAGGTGGGACCCATTCACCATGTGTGGTGAATGAGTCCCATTTGGCTTAATTTTGACCTTTGAGCGGGGAAAAAGTGAAATTTGACTTTAATATTACTTCATGTCAACTTGTGATGAGGTATTAATGGGTAAAATAGGTGAATTTACTATAAAAGAACCTCCCTAAACTCTTTTTTTACATCCACCAAATTAATTCACATTTTCATCAACCAATCTTTCATCTCACGTCAAGCATCTTAGGGTTTTATCATTGTAAGACATCAAGAAAGCTCCTAAAGACATTCAAGAGTTGAATCTTCCTCTATTTATGTAGAAATCCAAGATAAAAATCATGACAAGGTAATCTATTCCATTATTCTATGTTTCATTCTATTATTTCATCATTTCAATGGTTTAATTACCTAAATGAGGTTTGACCAAGGCAAACCCCCATGCCCTAACATTCAACATTTCTTCTTCTCTTCTTATGTGTTTGTAGATTTAGACCCCTTGGAAGCTTGGAAATAATTGAAGATCATGTTGCAAAGTTTTTCAAGTATTCTCCTCATTCAACAAGTCAAAATATCAACAAAAACTCATTTTTAGACCCATAAATCAGAGTTCCAAAAGAAGATATTTGTAGGAAGTCAAAGTGTAGATTGGAAGCTTTCGAATCCACCTTTGAAAATACAAAAAATTAAAAGTGGAATCATTTTCCATGGATGGCGAATGAGTCCCATTTCTAGGTCAATTTTGTATTTTTTGTATTTTCTAACATCCTTTTGACAGAAAAAGGTTTCGACTCAGTTTACTAGAACTAGGACTGATTCACTCAAAATTGTGAATGAGTCCCTCTAGGCCTAAAAAACAACATCAACAACACTTCAAATGTAATTTATTGTCTCCATCAAGGTTCCAGGTGCACACTTCAAGTTTCATTCATTTCTGTTATGTGTTTTGTATTCATTTCTAATTCATTGTTGCATTACATAATGTGTTTTCAAAAATTTCATACTTCATTAGTTTTGCATGTTTAATCAATCAATTTCATTAATTTTTTGCATATAGAACATCTCATTTAGGCATAATAACATCATACATAACATAATTTGAATGAACCTAGTTAGCATTTTTGGCCTACCTCTCTCCTTTTAGGTGAAAAACTCTAGAATAGTTAGAGTCTTTGGGTGCCAAAAATCTCTGATCCATTTTGTTGAACTTGGTTTTTGAACATCTTAGTTTCTGATTTGGAGTCCATTTTCATCTTAATCTTATCTTGAATTGAAGTTTCATTAGAGTTGCATTGGTTCATTTGCATCTAGGGTTTCAAATTTTTGTATTAGAAAAAAATGCATTTAACTTGCATTTTTGCATACAATTTCCATTAAAAATCTGTGAAATTTTGCATCTCCATCTTAGGTCTGCATCTTACAACATTAAACACATAAAAAAAACTTCAAAATTTCTTATTTTTTTTCAAAAAACTAGTACTAGGACTCATTCGCCATTCTGGGTGAATCAGTCCTTTTCTAGATTTTTAACTATCTATTACTACATTAGAAACCTCATTTTTGTGCTTCCTAAGCCTCATGGTATCATACAGTATAAGTCTGGATAGTTTTTGGAACATTTTTTTATTCATTTAGCTCAAAAACATCATTTTAGATTACTCATTCTTCAAATCACTTTATTTGCATACATTCTTACATCTGAAAATGCTTCCATTTCAGCAATTTGCATAACATTGATAAAATTAATTTTCACTTTTTCCTATACAATATTTTTATTCATAAAGCTTTGTATTGGTTTGGTAAAAGTGCTTTTCATCCTTGCATGTACATTATTTTCATTCTTCAAATCTTGCATATATTGGATAAGAATGTTTTGTACCTTTGCATATACATTGTTCATATTGTTGAAACATTGCATGAAATGGTTACATGTGCTTTTCATTCTTATTCAAAAAATCCTAGTACCTTGCATATGTAGACATGTTAAGAAACACTTCCTATCCCCTCCCTACGAGATTGTTTTAGTGAGAGAGACTACAACTTTGGCCATTCCTAACAATCATACTTGTTCTTCTCATAATATCTCTCTTCTTGGTGACAGATATTTTAGTAGAAGAATCAATTATTGAGTTTTGAGAATCCTAGTTGTTTATCTCCTTTTACCTCTCTTAGTGCAGAAAGCATTCACAACCAACATCACACAACCTTAGATGATCATGACAAAAACATTTGTTCTTCCTCTAGGATTGTGAAGTAGATACTTTGATGAACAAAATTAATGAAGGTCATGAATATATTAGTTGTCCCCCTTCACCTAGGGAAACCCCTCTTGCTGAACAATCTTCAACCATTGATCATTCCCCTAATTGTGATGAAGTACTTTTAGAAGAGCTAACCTATGAATGTCAACAACATTTGGTTTGTTGTTATCCTAAAAACTCTCCTCCTAGGGAGAATCTCATGGTGCACAAACATATAAACATTGACACATATGCTTCAACCACTAAACCTTCCCTAGGTACTCATGTGGTATTAGAATCCCCTTCACTAACATACCATGCTAATCAAGAAAAAATTTTTGAGGTTATGACGACACAAGTGAGATCTCCTTTAATTAATGAGATTCCTAAGTCACCTTCCATTAATGAAAAACACAAAAAATTCTAACCTATCTTGAAATCCATGATGCAATCTACTCATAACAATGTAGCTCAAACATCTAGTGAACCACACAACACTCCTACACCATTACCTTTTCCTCACAAAGAGCCTAGTGTTGAAGACCTTAAAAAGACTCCTACTAATATATCCATATGGGAAATCATTTAACTCTCACCAATAGTCAAACTTATCTTCCATGAAATGTTGGAAATACAGAAGGAAGAAATCCAATCTTACATAAAATTGAATCATGTAAATCCTCCCCTTGTCCCATACAAGCAACCCAATTAGAAATCACATTCCCTAAACATGAATTACCCCCACTTGAGATTCAACACAAAAATGATCCCTTGATGATAAAGGTGATCATTAATGAAACTCTAATTAGGCACACTCTCATCAACAATAGATTGAAAATTAATGTTTGTACTATGGACCTCCTATAGAAGCTTGGAATTGACAAAATGCTCATTTAACTTAATGATGTTCATATTCGTGGCTTTAAAAATATTCATAGGAAACCACTTTGGATGATCATATTACCTATTGAGGTCAAACCTATAGTGTTGCCTACCTCTATTCATAGATCATGCAAGGACCGCTTCCATACAATATTATCCTAGAGAGACCATGAATTCATGCTATGAAAGGAGTCCCATCTACCCTTCACTGTGTCATGAAGTTTGAATACATAAACAAGATATACATGATTGATGTAGATGACAAAAGCTATGTTCAACTAATCCCAACTCTTCCAACTCCCCTAATCCTTCCATTCCTAGATCAAAACTTGAACCTATACAAGTTGGTCCTAACTCTTCACCTACAACAAAACTCTTTCATGATAATTGGGGGTCATTAGATTCTACACCTCCTTTCCATAAAATTTCCAAAATCTAACCCTCATGGTCCAAAGAGTCATATACAAACAATTCATTTTTAGACAAAAGTTCTAGTAGTGATTGGAATTTCACACCTACCTTCACAGGAGGGTGCACAATATCCCAATCTTAACCCAAACAACCTTGTGTTCCATTCGCTCAACTTAGTTATGCCAAATAAACCCATGGTGGTGGTTGGGGCTATATAACTCCCATCCCTCATGAAGAAATGACACATAAAATTAAAAATAATTCTTGTTCTTGTCAAGAAACCAATCCTTCTCACAAACACACATCCCCTTCATCTAACTCGGAAGAGTGTTATGGTAACAGTTACAATCTTCCTCCTACACATGGATGCAATGAACACATGAACCAAGATGACATATCATTCTCTTTCAAGAAATATCTAGGGGTATCTTGATGTAGAAAAGGTGACAAAACACACTTTCCAACTCCAAATGATCAAATTCAACCAAGGAAATCCTCCTTTGACACAAAACACTTAACTTTCCTTAAAACATCACTAAAGAGGCTTCTAGCCCTCAAATATCAACAAATAGAGATACCTTGTTGAAAAGGATGTACAATGGCCAACCCAACAATAGAATAGACTTGTCTCAGATCCCAAAAAATTGTCCTAAAAGATCTCACAAGGTTTCTTTGTACCAACATTGAGAAACATTAAATTGTCCTGCAAAAAGGCTACTAGAATTAGCCCTATTTGAAAAAGGAACTCCCTTTATGGGTATGTGCAAGATCATGATGGGCCAACAAGTGGCAATATGATGGGTATGTGGCTGATGAATTTTATTTTTCCCAAAATTCATGAAATGAAAAGGGCTTTTAAAGGATATTCTCAAATTTCCACCAATATAAATTATGCTTTACTTTGAATTTAATAAGTAATTATTATTCATTTTCTATTCAAATTATGACTAAAGTCTTGATTGATAGACTTATTAAAAAATATCTATAGCCTTCAAACAGTATCACATATTTTGAATCCAAAATATGTGTCACATTCTATGCTTTGCATACTATAGGATTAAAAAAAGAAAAATTGAATTTCATGAAGTTTTGACCAAGTTAAGGTGGTCAACATACGAGTTTTTTATATTTTTTAAAAGTTGTAATAAAAAATTCATAATTAATAATTTACTTGGAAAAAAATTACAAAAAAATATGCATCACATCAAGACATGAGTCCTCTACTTATATCTAAAATATTATAAAAAATATTATCATTTTATTGTGGTTAGGGTGGTCAAACAAACACCTACTTCTTATTTTTTCCTTGAAATTTAAGTACTACTGCATTGAAATTTCAAATTTTCACCAAATAGAGTTTTTTTGTTTTTTAAACAAACCTAGTAGTTTAGAAACTACAGTCAATGTTGTACAAATTCTATTCTTACATATTTTTGAAATAATATAGATAACTTATTCAAATTTTTACATCAAGTTTCCTAACTCTATTTTTTTTTATTTTTTTGCCACTTAAGGGCCTATTTTTTCCATGATGATCCTGCACATACCCTTATTTCACTTGAAAACCACTCAAATCCTTTTGGAAGTCATCAGATATGTTAAAAAATACCCAAATCCACAATCCTTTGACAATTTCATGTCCTCTATGATACCATACTCCAAAACCCTCAAATTATATGTAAAACACAAGGGTTTGTTCAAACTACAACCTACTGGGCTTATCCCACCATAAAAATTCTTTCAACAGATCACAAATGGTCTGCACCAACTTTAAAATGCCTCTCAAGGATAGTACATTCAACCTTTTCTCAAAACCCTTCTTCAACAACCCACTTTCACATGGAAACCACACAATTTTTACCCTAGGGTAATATCCCAAACCTCACAATTCACTTCCCTTTATTCCTAAAGCATATAAACATCTATTCTATCATTTTAGCATTCCTTTCCACTGAGAAACATACTTAATAGTAGGTGGAGAGGCTTTTTACATTATTTACTCTTCAACAGGGCCTTCTCTGGTCTGTTACAGACATATTTCATAAAACAGAAGAAAACACTCAAAAATTATTAATGTATTCACAAAATTGATGGAAATGAAAGTTAACACATTCTAATATGTTTCTTAAAAGGTTTCAAAGCATCTTCATGTCTGAATGGGCCATACAAAGTAAGAAAGTTTAGAAAAACCAAAAAAAAATTAGAGAAAGAATGTTATTTTTTATTTGGAACCTCAAAACAAAGTTTCAACAACCTACTTGAGCCTCCTTGAGGCCTTTAAATACATTTCCCATTTGAAACTAACCTCTCAAAGTTTCCATAATTGTTATTTGAACTCCTAAGACTCTTAATATTCCCATAGAGCAGTATTTTAACAACTTTGTGTAACATCATTTTTTGCCTTTTTATGCAACTTATTAACCCCTAAACTCAAATAACTTAAAACCAACCTTAATAAAATTACAAATGGTCTTTTTATACCTTATTGAAAGAAAATAAACTCAAAACACCACTAAACTATCCCCTTGACTCAATTTTGACTAACATCAAATTATCAAATTTGGACAAATGTGTGTAGGTGCTCCTGCACCATACACCCCTGTAGAAAAAAAACTCATGCCATATGAGTTGTGTATTGTACCAATGTCTCCAAAATTCCCACATATCCCACTAACCTATAAATAACTTCCATTGATCCATAAATCCTTGCCATTGTGCTCCTTCAATCTGCTCTTCTCCTTTGACTATATTTTCACTTGGATAAGTCTTTGTATTTATCTTTAGACTTGATGTCTGTTCTTTACCCATTCTTTGTACCAAACTTGTTTGTCATATTTTGCTTGTTCCTACAAGTTTCACTTGTTTTTCAACCTTATTCTCAGCCATAGGACACTAGATGGTCCCTACCAACACACTCTCTTGCTTTTTCACTATCAAATCACTTTTCAACCCTATTTTTGACTTCAACCTTGTTGTCCCTGCATTCTTAGACCTAGGACTGGTTACAACATCAAAAATTTTGATTTATTTCACAACATTTGTAGGTTCCTTTCTTCCACACATAATGACCTTTTCTTTACCCTTGACATCTTCTACAAGTGGGGTCAAAACAAAATAGCAACCATCTTTCTCTATGGTCTAGGTATTTTCCTTTCCATCATACATGGCTTGCCTATCATATTTCCAAGGTCCACCTAGGAGTAGGTGACAACAGTCCATAGGTAAGATATCACAAAAAACACTATCACTATAACCTCCAATTTGAAAATCAACCACTACCTTTTCATTCACCAACAAAGACTAACCGTCACTTAACCATGAAACTTTATAAGGCAATTCATGAGGATTTTTTTTCAAATTCAACTTACTCACCATCTCACTAGACACCATGTTTTTCATTGATCTAGAATCAATGACAATTCTACATACCTTATCCTTGCACTTACATTATTTTTGAAAAGAATCTTCCTTTGCAATGGCTCCAACTCTTTTGCTTCCTCCAACACTGTATTTCTCATCATCAACATTTCCCCTATTTCAAGAGTAGTCGTCAAACTTGTAGAATGATTGCTTTCACACTCCTCTTGAACCAATTGTGCTCTCCTATCAATCATTTTTTCACCACTTGATGAACTACCAACCTTTTCAAGACATTTCCAAGATGGATGACCATATTCATTGCATGTATAACATCTCCTTGCAAAAATTGTTAGAACTTCTACAAGCACTAAACCTTCATCTACCTCTAAAACCACCTCTAGTATCAACACCTTCTTCCTTACCTTTATTTTCTCCTTGTTCTTCCAATGGCTTCTTTGGTATAGAAATTACTCCTCTTCCTCTTTCACTAGTACCACCTCGTCCTCTAAATGATTTATCTTGTCTCCTCTAAAGTTTCTCCTCCACCCTAATTGTTAAAATTTGAAAACATTCTTCCATAGATTTGGGGTTAGAAAAAACAAGTTCATCTTGTATATTAAATCTCAGACCACCTAGATATCTAGCCACCTTTTTAGCCTCATCCTCATCCCTTCTAGACCTTATGCTTAATTTTTAAAATTCATCAGTGTAGGCTTTAACATCTAGTTCCTTTTGTTTCAATCCTTGCAACTTTTTATACAACAGAACTTCATAATCCTTTGGAAGAAACTTACCTTTCAACTTTTGAACCATCTTCTCCCATGAAGTGATCCTTGATTTTCCTTGTTTTCTCCTCTATGCTTGCTCATAGTCCCACCATAGAAGAGCATGTCCTTTTAGCTTTGTTTTTCCACCTTCACCATCTGTTCTTCTAAAATATCCTCACTTTCAAAGTAATTATCCATAGCATCAATCCAATCAAGTAATTCCTCTTCATTTAAATTACCAGCATAAATAGGAAGATTAACTTTTACCTTTACTGATTCACCTTTCACTACTTTGAGAATCTTCACCATCCTCTAGTCTTCAGGATCTATTTCTTCTTCAACATCTTCATAGTCTTCATCTTCCTCCTCTATTTCACTTTCTTCATTCACTTCTCTCCTTTTCCTAGTCTCCATGGTAGCAAGCCTTGCCAAAACTGCACTATGAGATTCTAGACGCTTAGCATGCTTCTCTTTCAGATCTTGCAACTCTCTAGCAACACTAACTCCTTTAGGAGGCATCTTCTCAAGTCAACTTTCTTCAAGCCCACAAAAACCAAAAAAATCACCAAAAAGGGATCATATCCCTAAGCTTTGATACCACTTTGATGTGGAATAGGTGGTGAAACAAACTTTCCAACTCCAAATGATCAAGTTCAACCAAGGAAATTTACCTTTGACACAAAACACTTAACTTTCCTTAAAACATCACTAAAGAGGCTTCTAGCCCTCAAATATCAACAAATAGAGATACCCTATTGAAAAGGTCATACAATGGCCAACCAAACATTAGAATAGACTGTATCATATCCCAAAACATTTTCCTAAAATATCTCACAAGGTTTCTTTGTACCAACATTTAGAAACATTAAACTGTCTTGCAAAAAGGCTACTAGAATTAGCCCTATTTAACAAAGGAACTCCCTTTATTTCACTTGAAAACCACTCAAATCCTTTTGATAAACATCAAATATGTTACAAAACACCCAAATACATATTCCTTTGACAATTTCATGTCCTCTATGATATCATACTCCAAAACCCTCAAATTACATGTAAAACATGAGGGTTTGTTCAAACTACAACCTACCGGGATTATCCCACCATACCAATGCTTTCAATAGATCACAAATGGTTTACACCAACAAAAAAATCCCTCTCAAGGATAGTACATTCAACTTTTTCTCAAAACCCTTCTTCAACAACCCACTTTCACATGGAAACCACACAATTTTTACCCTAGGGTAATATCCCAAACCTCACAATTCACTTCCCTTTATTCCTAAAGAATATAAAAATCTATTCTACCATTGTAGCATGCCTTTCCACCAAGAAATAGACTTGACAGTAGGTGGAGAGGCTTTTTATATTATTTACTCTTCAACAGGGCCTTCTCTAGTTTGTTACAAACAGATTTCAAAAAATAGAAGAAAACACTCAAAAATTATTAATGGATTCACAAAACTGATGGAAATGAAAGTTAAAACATGCCAATATGTTCCTCAAAAGGTTTCAAATCATCTTCAAGACTGAACGAGCTATACAAAGTAAGAAAGTTTAAAAAAACCAGAAAAAATGTAGAGAAAGAACATTATTTTTTATTTGGAACTTCAAAACAAAGTTTTTAACAACTTTCTCGAGCCTCCTTGAGGCCTTTAAATACATTTCCCATTTGAAACTAACCTCTCCAAATGTCCATAACTGTTATTGAAACTGCTAAGACTCTTAATATTCCCATAAAATAGTATTTTAACAACTTTGTGTAACATCATTTTTTGCCTTTTTATGCAACTTATTAACCCCTAAACTCAAATGGCTTCAAACCCAACTTAATTACATTAAAAATGGTCTTTTTAGACCTTATTTAAAGTAAATAAACTCAAAACACCACTAAACTACCCCCTTGACTCACTTTTGACCAACATCAAATTATCAAATTTGGACAAATGTGTGTAGGTGCTCCTACACCATATCTCCCTTATGTCCACTTTCATCAAAGACTTTTCACAACAATAATATTCAACCTCTCAAGGAGTGTGGTTCTCTTCCTTATGTTGGAGCACCTAATTCCTTTACTTGATACTCACTTTCATCCATTCTAGGCTCACCTTTGTCCTTCACTAAGTAGGGGAAAGGGGTTACGTAGCCTTGTCCTCGTATGTCACTTGTTGTTGTCTCTTTTGACTAGTTGTTAACATTTCATGAATGTATAAGATAAAGCTATGGATGTGGATGGCATGTATTAACATTGAGTCACATGTGACATACTCCCTTTTTTTCATGATGCAACTTATCAGAAACATATGACTTGGCATAGGGCTTTCTAGGTAAGCTCTCATATCATCTTCTACTTTAAAGCAATTTCTCATAGTACAGGGGCTTGAAACCACTTTAAAGTTGGGGGCATACATCACCACTCACATTTCATTGTGTGATTTCTTTCTTCTTGTGATGTATCCTTTTCTTGGTGGAGTCATTGGGTTTGATTCCCTCCAAGAGCGTGATACTTCTTTTACACTTATCCTCTCTTGGAGACATTAAGCATGATGTTCCCTAAGATGAGACCTTGCATGAACAAATAAAAATCCCTTTGAACAATCCTTACACTACTTTGCATTAACAATGTCTATGAGTGTCAAGCATACAAAGTTTTTCTTACCTCATAGAGATTGAAAATCATTTTCCTTTGTGGTTCCTTATTAAAGTTATCAAGAGGTATAAATTTGGTATGGTTGAGTGGGAAGCCCATCTAGTGGCACGAATTTACCCATAGCCACCTTTGTGTTTTTGAGTGCATACCAACTAGTGTATGTATTTTACCTTTAGGGATTTCTCACCTTGTAGACAACCAGAAGTTTTGTGGCCCCAAAGTGAATATACTTTTGGAATTTCTCACCCCATGGATAATCAGAAGTTTCATGGCCCTAGAGTGAGTATGTTGTGGATTTCTCACCCAAGAGTTTCGTCACCCCAGAGTGAGTACACATTTCCTTTCTAAAATAAACAAGCCAAGAGTTTCGTCACCCCAGAGTGAGTACACATTTCCTTTCTAAAATAAACAAGCCTAGATTTGATCCACAACTAGGTTGACAAATGATTGAATCTTGATCCACCTTTTCATTTTAATCTTCTCATTCTTGCCATTGCATGATTTTGTATCTTGATGGTTTTAATTAGGATCTTGGATCTTGGGGGATTGATTTCCTTCTTGATATTTTTCATTCTTTATCATCTACATTTGTACACAAGGATCTCTCTTGAATGTCTACTTTAGTGTGAGTTTGAAGAAAGTTCATCCTCTCACTAAAGTGGGGCTAAATGTGTTGTAGAAAAAAGTACCCTTTGCTTCACATGGGATTAATTCATGATAAAATGAACTTAACGAGGCCTTGATTCAGGTGTTGTGAGGCATTTTATTCATCCACACTAGGTCTTGGACCCTTTCAAATGAATTTAATGACATCTTGTAAAGGTGTTGTGAGATACTTTCACACTTTTCTAGACTCAATAAACTAATTCAACACTATTTTAGAAGGCTTGTAAATTAAACTTAATGTTAAAGTAGTGTTGTAATTTGGCTTGCATATTCACATTGGTTTTTGTGCCTTCCTGGGCTATGTGGACCTCATTTTAGTGTTGAAAAGTGTATTTAATCACATTTTCACATTGATTTATGTGTTCCAAGCCCTATTTTACATTCATATCATCACTAATAGTCCCCTATTAACCCATATTGTGCATCCTGAGGCTCAAATTGATCAAATACTCAACAAGGTTGCATTTTAGACCTTATTTCCTTATCTCTTCGCATATAAGCTATCAAATTGGCCTCTATGGGACCCATTTCCCATGCATGGTGAATCAATCCCATCTAGGTGGGACCCATTCACCATGTGTTGTGAATGAGTCCCATTTGGCTTAATTTTTACCTTTGAGTGGGAAAAAAGTGAAATTTGAGTTTAATACTACTTCATGTCGGCCTATGATGAGTTATTAAAGGGTGAAATAGGTGAATTTCCTATAAAATCACCTCTCTAAATTATTTTTTTACATCCAACAACTTCATTCACATTTTCATCCACCAATCTATAATCTCAAATCAAGCAACTTAGGGTTTTATCATTGCAAGACATAAAAAAAGCTACTAAAGACATTCAAGGGTTGAATCTTCCTCCATTGCTATAGAAATCCAAGATCAACATCATGGAAAGGTAATATATTCTATTATTTCATTTTTCATTCTATTATTTCATCATTTTGGTTTAATTACCTAAACGGGGTTTGACCAAGGCAAACCCCCATGCCCTAACATTCAACATTTATTCTTCTCTTCTTATGTGTTTGTAGATTTAGATCCCTTCGAAGCTTGGAAGTCATTGAAGATCAAGTTTCAAAGTTTTTCAATTCTTCTCCTCATTCAAAAAGTCAAAATATCAACAAAAACTCATTTTTAGACTCGTAAATCAAAGTTTCAGAAGCAGATGCTTGTAGGAAGTCAAAGTGTAGACTGGAAGCTTAAGAATCCACCTTTGAAAATCTAGAAACTCAAAAGTGGACTCATTTTCCATGGGTGGCGAATGAGTCCCATTTCGAGGTTAGTTTTGTGTTTTTTGCATTTTCTGACACCCTTTTGATAGAAATAGGTTTCGGCTTAGTTTACTAGAACTGGGACTGATTCGCCAAGAATGGTGAATGATTCCCTCCAAGCTTGAGAAATAGCATCAGCAACACTTCAAATGTAATTTCTAGTCTCAATCAAGGTTTCAGGTGCACACTTCAAGTTTCATTCATTTCTGTTATGTTTTGCATTCATTTCTAGTTCATTGTTGCATTACCCAATGTGTTTTCAAACATTTCATATTTCATTATTTTTGCATGTTTAATCAATCAATTTCATTACTTTATTGCATATACAACATCTCATTTAGGAATAATAAAATCATACATAACATAATTTGAATGAACCTAGTTAGCATTTTTGGCCTACTTCTCTCCTTTTAGGTGAAAAAACCTAGAAGAGTTAGTCTTTGGGTGCCAAAAATCTATAGTCCATCCTCAATAATAATTTTCCTCTTTCTTTTCCTCTTCATATTAACATATATTCTTAATAATAAATCCTATACTTTTAACTTCATAAAGTATATGATTCTCCTAAGTTTTACTATGTTTCTTGTTCCCAAAGAAAACCTAGTCTTGAACATATAGTTCAACTTGCTTCTTTCCAAGTTAAAAAATATGAAAATTCATTTTCTCAATTCATTTTTTCCTCTCATTTAAAAAAAAATGATCAAAGAAGAGAAATTGAACTAATAAAATAAACGTCTCATGATAGAGACTTTAAATTTTTGTATAGAGCATAAGTAGATGGAACAAAGGGTACTGAAGGAAGGAAAGGAAGATGGAATTATATGAAGATGCCTTCATCAGTGGCCATAGGAGTGAAAAAAATCCCATTAGGTTAGTGGGATATAATGAAGACCATCTTCATAGATCCAAATAAATTTATAGAGGTACAACATAAAATACCATGTCTGAAGTTACTCACCATGTAATGTCCCTTATTGAGGTGACCAATAGTCCTTGATTAGGACCTTTTCCTTTTTAAGGGGAGAGGTACAAAGATGGTACATGACATTTGTATACTCTAGTCACCCATTCATGGGATGATATAGCTTTGACACGATGGTCCCACTATAGGTTGATAAACCCGATCTATCACTAATCTAGGTTGTGTATCTATGGTGTGTCTTTATTGTTAAACTACACATAACACCAATTAGAATGATCTTGTTGAAGAAGACATACAAAATCTATCCAAAAAATTCTTAGAGTTAGTCCTATATATTTTTTGTTGTTTATTTCATCACTTTCCAAGTCTAAAAATTATAAAATTAATCTTCAAATAGTCATAAAATATCAAACCATAGGTTGATTTAGGTTTGAAAATTACAAGTTTTTCTATGGGTAAATGCAAGAAGATGAGTCCACAAAACATGGAAGTTTTTGCCTTAGGCAAAAAACTGAATTCGGCTTGCAAAAAATAGGATCCCACTTTTTAATAAATGGGATCCTGTTTTTAAAAACGGAGATCCTGTTTAGCTTCGGGATCCCGAGCCTAAATTTAAAAAATAGGATCCCATTTTTTAAAATTTCCGTTTTTGGAAATTTTCAAAAGAATCCCGTTTTGAAAATTTTCCAAATGGAAGTTTCAAAAATGGAAAGTTTTCAACATGGGATCCCGTTTTGAAAACTTTCTATTTTGGAAACTTCCAATTTTTGAAAAATTTCCAAAAATGGAAAGTTTTCAAAACAGATCTCATTTTATGAATTTTTGGTGGGTTTTTAGCTTGTTTTTGGTTCGGAAATGGTTTGGGGACCCTAAGCTTTGGACCTGTTTGACCTGCAACTTGAAGGTCCTATTAATGTCATAGGAAAATAATGACTTTGGACATATGTTTGAAGACCTATTTTGCAGTTTTTTTGAAATTAAAACCCATTATAGATGAGACAGTGTAAATTCCAAATATGTAATTTTTTAAATAATTTAATTTTTTTTTTCTATTTTTCAATTAATTTCTAATGAAACTAGTCCATAAACTTGAATTATTAGTTTTTTAGTATTTTAATAACTTTTGATCAACATAACATTTTGACGAACGGATTGCATGAGAAAAAACTTCAGAAAATTCTTTTCAGTTTAAAAAAATAAAATCAAAAAATGATAAGTTTAGGTCATCTTATGCGTGTCGTGCACAACGATTTTTCAAAACGACAAATATGCCTAATAAAAAAACAATTAAAAAAAGTTCAATAAAAAATTACAAAAAAATATTGAAAACAAGCTTTAATGAGTCACAAATATTTTCCCAAAAGGATTTAGAAAAATATGATAATTTAGGTCAAAATATGGATGTCGTACACGTGCATGGTATGGTATAAAAAAGTGACTTTTAAACAGTGGTTTTTAGAAGCGCCTATTGAAACTCATTTTTTACAATCTGGGTATTCAAATAAATTACATATTTGGAAACTAGACTTTGAGTACTACATTTTATGATTAGTGACTTTTTTGAAAATTCCATCTCTAAGTGCTTCAAATTTTAAGGTCAAATGTGTCAAATTCTGAAAATCAGGGAAAACACTTCCACTTTTTGGCCAAAAAGTGGACTCAACTTCTTGCACACACCCCTATGTCAAATCAACGCATTTAATTGTCATCTTTTGTCATTTCTATTTGCATCTTGTTGCCTCTATTTGTATATTGATGCATCTAGCTTTTAATATCATTGTGTTTTTTAATAAATCAATGCATTTGTACAACTCAACCTTTATCACAAAGAAGTTCCCTATCAAAACCTAAACATAGTTACAGTAACACATTTTTCTATCAGACAATGACAATTTTTTTCATAAAATTGTGTGTTTGTAAAATCCTAGTGCTTCTATCTAGGGAAGTGCAACACTTTCAAATGTGAATTGATAAATTAGTAAAACTACACATTAGAGTGTTAGAATTTCCAAAACATTCAAAAAATTAGTTTTAGAATATTTTTTAAAACAATCAATTTAGGATTAGAAACTTATATCAAATAGACCTACAATCATAATCAATCCTCCTAAAAATAGTAAAAAAATTCAAGCATCCACACATCATCCTTTTATCTTGGGTTTTATTAGAAACACATTCCTTTCACCTTTGAACCAAGCACCAACTTAATCCATAGTAGCAAAAAACCTCATCCAATTGAAACATAGTAAAATATAATTTTTGGTGGAAAAGGGGGTTCACCAAAATGATAATAGAAAAACCTGGGTATGTATCGGATCATGATGGGCCAAAAAGTGGCTATATGATGGGTTTTTGTAGGGTATGTGGCTGATGATTTTTTTTTTACCCAAAACTGATGAAACGAAAAGGGTTTTAAAGGAGATTCTCACTTTCCATCAATATAAATTATTCTTTACTTTGAATTTAATAATAAATTATTATTTATTTTCTATTTGAATTATAACTAAAGTCCTAATTGATAGGGTGATTGAAAACATCTATAGCTTTGAAGGTATCACATTTTTAATCTGAAACATGTCACATTCTATGCTTCACATAATATAGGATTAAAAAAAAATGAATTTCCTAAGTTTTGACCAAGTTAAGGTGGTTAGACATATGAGTTTTTATATTTTAAAAGTTGTAAAAAAAAATAATTAATTATTTACTTGGAAAAAATTACAAAAAATATGCATCACATCGAGACATGAGTCCTCTACTTATATCTAAAATATTATAAAAAATATTATCATTTTATTTTGGTTAGGGTGGTCGAATGGACACCTACTTCTTATTTTTCCCTAAAATTTAAATCTGCATTGAAATTTCAAATTTTCACCAAATAGATTTTTTATTTTTTTAAATAAACCTAGTAGTTTATAAACTACATTCAATTTTCTAAAAATTCTATTCTTACATATTTTTGAAATAATATAGATAACTTATTCAAATTTTTATGTCAAGTTGCCTAACTCTGATTTTTCTGAATATTTTGCCACTTAAGGGCCTATTTTTTCCATGATGATCCTGCACATACCCACCTATTCTCTTTTATTTCATTAGGAAATGAGATCCACACAAATAATTTCCTTACAACCCCTAGGTGAGTCAACTGAAGGTGTGAATCTTCATATTTCCTTATGACTGAAGGATGGGGGTCAAGGTCAAACAACACTTTGGGGAGAAAAACTAAAAATAGTAAACTAACACCAAAATGAGATTAAACTCTTGAAACAACAAGATTAAACTCAATACTAATATAACCTACAATCAAATTTAAAATTAGAGAAGGGAATATTTGAGTGTACCTTTCACCAAATGTCAGTTTTTGAAGCTAATTTGGGGCTCATTCACCCATGGCTGAATGGGTCCTTTGTTAGGGTTTTTATGCAACTTTTAGTAGCCTCTAGTCCTATCTCTAGGTTTCAATGTCAAAAATTTGCTAATAAATTATGTAGATGATTTTTAGTGAGATGACTACTTTTGCAACTTTGACAACTTCTTCAATTTCTCTCTTCAAGGGATCTTCAACCTTTATTGCACCTAGATCACTCAAAAAACCTTTGAATAAATCTTGGAATATAAATCTACACCTTTTATGAAATGGCTTCAATGGATTTGTATCTTGAACCTTGAATCTTGCTTGAAATAATGGCTTTGAATGCTTGAAGGGATCATGAAACCTACATCCTCATATTAGCTCTAAAAGCATTCATTATGCAAGAAGAATTTGAAATGAAAATTAGATCTTGTTGAGTACCCAAGATACTAAGAGGGGGGTGAATTAGTATCTTCTTAAACTTATTGAACAAACATCATCCAATTACTCCAATGCATATAACAATAAGAATGAGCATAAACATTAATAGAACATAAAAGCACACAACACATGAACACTAGGATTTTTATGTGGAAAACCCAAAATGGGAAAAACCATGATGAGGATTAGCTCACAATATAGTATATCTAGTTATAAAATATTACAAAGGGTTCCTCACTACCAGGACTCACTATCCAAAAAGGGAGGCTCACTGCCTACAAAGATACAATATAGAAATGTGTTATAGCCAAAAAATGAACCGATAAAGTTACGCCTAACAAGTGTTGATTCAGTTCCTTTGATGCCCAGTAAAATGAATTTACACACTTCATCATCTTTGTATACTTGTCTTATTCTCTTTCACTTTGCACAAACAATCTCAAAATATTCCAATATATATATTTGACATATCCACAAGCATCAATTAGGTCAACCTAATTAGATGCAACCCTTATTCACCAAAAAGATTAACTGTTGGCTTCAAGATTGTACAAAATATTTCCAAAAATAATTTAAGAATGTAACATGCAACAACATGTTGGTATGGACCTAATATAGGTCATAAATACATTTGCAACACAAAATTAATTCATCTCAACATTGACTATTGATCAGGTTGGCTAGGGATAGACCTAATGACAAAATACAACAACAAAGTAATACCAACTTGTCATATGAGCACTTGTGCACAAGAGATTTTGAACATACAACCTTCTAACATCCAAAAACCATTTCCCAAAACTACAAGCTATGATATTCATTAGCGGAGGATTGCAGACCAAAATATTGGAGGATAATGACTACATACTAGTTCAAAATACTAGATTAAGCTAGAACTTAAACTTGCAGTTGCAACTCATATAATATCATGACATCAATGGCAATATAAAATATGCACATTGAGAGGTTCTTTATTCTTCCAATAGATCTTTATTGCTGAAATAAAACTCTGATAAATAATCTCTTGAATTTCCTTGATCATAATATTCACCTTAGGAATGCTTTCTAAAATATTTTAGGTAAAACATAGTGAAATAAAATTATATTTATAGGCATGTATCCTCAATTTCCCAAAATTCAAATATCACAAGCCGACATCAGAATATACACTTAGAGGTATTCAAATCCTACTTAAAACATAATTAAAATTTATGTCCTAAGTTCAAGGGAGGATCCATTCACCCATGGGCGAATGGGTCCCAAGTTCCTAAACCTGGGAGACACATTTCTCAATGAGAAGTGTAATGTTTAGGCATTAATGAATGTTGGATTTCCTCTTTAGAAAATGCAATTAAATAGGCTTGGTAAATAAATTAAGCGGCCAATTAAGAGAAATTAAACTCAATTAATTAATTGTTCCCTAAATAAGTGTGAGAACTTGTAAATAAATACAATTTACAACACTAAATTAAGGAACAATTAAGTCCAAATTAACAAGGAGGGCCCAAACAAGTGTGTAAATGTAAAGGGATACATTTTTCTACACTACATTTAGCCCCCACTTTACTAAGAGGATGAACTTGTGTCAAAATCACACTAATGTAGACATTCAAAACATATGTATGCAACAACAACAAGATAGTCAAGTATACAACACCAAAGACATAAAGAAAGGGTAAAAAGAAAAAGAAGGTTGATCAAGCCTCAACTATCCAACCTATTGTGGAACACTCCTCAGTTGTTTGTGAAAAAAATCCCAAGTAGAACACTAGTTTTACACTATGAAAACAAGACACGTGATCACAGGAGGCTAATGGAACCTTAGGCTGTACACTAGGTGAGCTCCCAAGGGTGGTAAATGAGAGAATATTATTGTAGTGTGGGAAAAAGTATCCCCTTTTCACACTTAATTTGGGAATAATTAATATTAAATTGATCCTAATGTTTCCTTTAGTGTTGTAATGTGTTTTACACATTCACATTAATTTTAGGGCCCTTTTCAACTAAATGAACTTAATTGTGCCTTATTTAGGTTATTGCAAAGTGTACATTTACACTTTCAAACTAATCTAGGGATTTATTAATATATTTGGCTTTTTTATGCTCTAATTGATCCTATCTCACATCCACAAGCCTAAGTAAATGCATCTTTCTAAGGATAATCCCAAGAATTAGGAAATAACCAATCATAAATCAATGTTTTGGGTCATGTGCTCTAGATCCGGTGATCTGGGAATCATACACCACCTTGGGTGTATGAGTCCCACCTAGGTCTTAGGACCTAATTTAAAATGCCACGTTAGACAAGAAAATCCTAGAAATCTATGTCTTGGGTTTTAGCTACTAGGACTTATATGCCACAACTTGTGTATGAATCATGCTTTAACCAAGACATATTTTGAATCAAATTCTTGGTAGGATTTTATTATCTTAGATCTGATGTTAGCTTGTAGTGTTGTAATTTTGGGAAATTTGGCTACAATGTTATCTCACATAGTTTCATCCTAGAACTTCATAAGCAATCAAGAGTACTTTCACAAGAGCATTCAAGAGTCCACAAGAATATTTCTAAGGTAGTCAAGGGTAGATTTGTAGAAGATTATTGCAGAAATTCAAGATCCATTATCATGTCAAAGGCTTGATGCATCATGCATATGGTTTTGAGCTAATGTTGCGATGTATTATTCAAGATCAATTCAACTATTCAAAGGAATTATCCTTCATAAAGAATCATGATCAAGATCTACATCCATTGAGGCCACTTCATGCTTTTTTTTTAAATATAAAAGGTTCTATTGTTTCATCTTATGTTTCATGTTTCATTTCTCATCAAGGTTTGATTACCAAAATGAGGTTTAACTGAGGAAAAACCCATTCCCTAAAAAATCAACAATTTTTCTGTATTTTTATTTGTGATATTAGATCTAGGTGGTTTAGAGCTTGAACATCCTTTGAAGACTAAGTTGTAATATTGAAGAAAGTTGTCATAGTTGTCAAGAAGTTGTCATCCTCATGGAAATCCACCTACAAGCCAAAATTCAAGATTTTAGACTTAGAGATTTGGTTGAAGAGAAGCGACAATGGATCACTAGAGGATAGCAAAGATTTAGCCAAACCCCAATACTGGGACTAAATCACCACCTTGGGAATAGGAGTCCTAGTACAACATTTTTCCAAATTTTATAAGATCTAGATTAGTCATTGAGAGATTCTAGTTCCTACTTAGAAACCCTAGCTTGGTACTAGATCACCCAGTCTAGTATATGAGTCCCGCTGAGCATTAAAAGTTATAATTTTAGGGTATCAAAGCTTTTTTTTACCACATCTTTCTTCTAGGTACCTTTTTGTTTCATCCTATTTTATTAGTTTGATTTCATGCTCTTAATTTTCTAAGTTTCATAGCTAGATTGGCACATTACTTTTATCTCTTTGTTTCTAAGCATTTGCTTAGTGGTGAACCCCCTTTTTATTTTATCACACCCAAGGAAACCATCCTAAACTCCTAACTCATTCCTCAATCAATCTAATCATTTCAGGGATCTTGATTTCCTTTAATGAAACATAAGTGAGACAACTTGAGGACTCTTAATCCCCCTTTAGTTGCATCTCCCAAAAGGTGGAACACTATTTCTAAGGTTTCATTTTGGTGAACCTAGACTTTAGAACACCTTATTTCTGATTTGGAGTGCATCATATTCTTAGATCTAGCTTACATTAACTTTGCATTAGGTCTTGTATTAGTTAATTTGCATCTAGGGCTTCTAAACATTAGATTAGTGAAAGTGTATAGAGGTTGCATTTTTGCATTTTTGCTTCTTGGATTATTGAATTTTATCTAGAATATATATTTGCATATAGTATAGACATCATACAAACCCAAAACCTTAAATTTCACTCAAAACTTGTTGAATTTGGTGCAAAAACCATAATTGAGACTCGTATGCCCCTCTAGGTGATTTAGTCCCTGTATAGGTGTTTTTCTTAGATTTCTGTGAATTTTGTATATTGTATTTTTCAATGTTTGAACCCTCTAAAAAACCTAACTAGGACTCATACCCCCCTCTAGGTGATTTATTCCTAGATCAGACTTAAAATTTCATTTTACAACATTAAAAACATAATTTCTATGTTTTTGTTTGCTATTATTAGCCATCTATTTCAGTTTGTTGAGTTTCTATTTCATTCATTTCATTGGATCTCACTTAATTTGGTTCAATTAATCTATATCTTAATTGAAAAATGGTATTTACAATATTTCATTTTTAGATTGTTTCATAGTGTAATTAGAAAACTACCTTGTTTAGAATTTAAAAATTACATTTACACATTTCATTCTAGGTCATTGAATCACATTTTAATTCTCTTTCCATTTTAAGTTTGTATAGATTACTTTTCACAAATGTTAATATCTATCTTTTCCAAGTTTGCAAAGAAAAAGTTAGTCAATAAGCATGTTAGTCATTCATTCAACACATTTCCTAGTTATGAGAGTCTCTTAGTGCAAGAGAGTGAAAATGTTGACACTGGCCTTAAATTTACAATCCCTCATATCTCATCTATTTTTGGGAATGATGTGATAGAAGAAGATGAAACCATAGAAAATCATGATAATAATAGTTGCTATTCTCCTAATACCTCTCCTACATGTGACAAATATTTTGGTGTTAGAAGATGCACTCATTGAGAATCATAAAAATGTTGAAAGCTCCTCTTCTATAAACTCTCCTACATTGGAAGATATTATAGCACAAGGGAAGGAGACCAAAAACACGTTTCTAAACATAACCTTACCTAATTTCCATTCACCTCTTGCTCATGAGAATGTTTTAGTGAAAGAGGATGTAGTTGTAAGAAATCATGGCAATCATATTGTTTGTGAGGAGGATATGTTGGTATTAGATTATCATATTTTTAAGATCTATGACAACCCTATTTATTTTTCTTCCCCTACCTATCCCATGCAACAAAGGAGTGTAATCATTTATAACAATGATACTCATACTTCTTCTTCTCCTAATATCTCTCCTATTTTTGATGAAGATATTTTTATGTTAGAAGAACCAATTGATGAAAGTCATGAGAATCTTAGCTGTCTCTCTTCTCCTAGGAAAAACATCATTGAACAAGACAACACCATCATTGATAAGAAATAAAATACAACCATTGATTGATCCCTTGTGATGAAGTGATTTTAGAAGAACTAATATTTAAATGTCATGAACACCTAGTTTTTAGTTTTCCTAAAAAATATCCCACCAGGGAAGATATCATGGTGGAAGAAAATAAGAGCATTGACACAAGTATGTGTCGAATCATGATGGTCCAAAAGGTGGCAATATGATGGGTATGTGTAGGGTATGTGGCTGACAACCTTTTTTTTAACCCAAAATTGATGAAATGAAAAGGGTTTTTAAAGGAGATTCTCAACTTTCCACCAATATAAATTATTCTTTACTTTGAATTTAATAAATTATTATTATTTATTTTCTATTTGAATTACGACTAAAGTCCTAATTGATAGGCTGCTTGAAAAACATCTATAGCTTTCAAATGCTATCAAATTTTTTGAATCCAAAACATGTGTCACATTCTATTCTTTGTATACTATAGGATTAAAAAAAAATGAATTTCATGAAGTTTTGACCAAGTTAAGGGGGTCAGACATACAAGTCTTTATATTTTTAAAAGGTTGTAATAAAAAATTCATGATTAATTATTTACTTGGAAAAAAATTACAAAAAAATATGCATCACATCGGGACATGAGTCCTTTACTTATATCTAAAATCTTATTAAAAAATATTATCATTTTATTGTTGTTAGGGTGGTTAGACAGAGACCTACTTCTTATTATTTCCCAGAAATTTAAGTACTACTGCATTGAAATTTCAAATTTTCACCAAATAGATTTTTATGTTTTAAAATAAACCTAGTAGTTTAGAAACTACATTCAATTTTCTACAGATTCTATTGTTACATATTTTTAAAATAATATAGATAGCTTATTGATTTTTTTACGTCAAGTTTCCTAGCTTTGATTTTTCTAAATTTCATTGCCACTTAAGGGCTTGTTTTTTCCATGATGATCATGCACATAACCACATGTGTCTTACAAATAATAGTGATGTAACTTCCTTAGATAATGGTGAAAAGATAGCACTAGACTCCCTTTCATTAGAAATAAATCATACCAAAATCGATGAGGTTATGAATTCCCAAGTGTTCATTAGATCCCCCTTGATTATTGGACCTCCTAAAAACCTTGTGAGATATCTTAAGAATCCTCTAATTCTTTACGCACCCTCACAATGACCACAAACCCAAAACAAACCCGTCCTCATCCTTGAACCACCTAAGAAAAATGTTTTGCGACAGTCAAATTATAACACCATTTATCATACATATAACACTAGAAAAAATCCACAACATAAAAAAACACCTTCAACATCCCTCCCATTACCTCAACCTATCTTACCTGGTTCTCCTTGTTTTCTCTCACAAAGTAGAAAGGAGTATGATATTGTTGAACAACTTAAGAGAACTCCTACTAAGATATCATTATGGGACCTTATTCAAGCCTCCCCTCATTATCATAACATGATTTATAATTCCTTACAACAACTTCCTCCTCCTAATGTGAAACCAAATGAAATAGCAGCCATGATTCAAGGAATGAATGCTAACATTGTTTTTCACCAAAGTGATCTTCCTCCTTTGGAAGTGCAAAAAAAAATGAAGCTTTTATGATAATAGCTCAATATAATATGGTAGGGATAAAGAGGAGCCTTGTTGAAAATGGTTTTGACCTTAATGTGTGTAGCATAAACCTCTTGGACAAGATTCAAGAAGACAAAATTCAAATACAACCTACCTCTTTATCTATTAGTGGGTTTGATAACATGGGAAAACAACCACTTGGCATGATCACATTACCTCTTACAGTTGGAAAGGACACATTACAAAGCCCGATGCATGTTATGCCTCATGATCTTTCATATAATCTTCTTTTAGGAAGATCTTGAATTCATGAAATGCAAGAAATTCCTTCTACTCTTCATTATAAAATGAAGTATTTATACAAAAAAAAAGTGTACACACTCGACATTGATCATGAGCACTATAGTGTTTTACAACTTGAGAAAGACAAGGAGTGTCCTTTGAAAAAATTGATGCCAACTGCACAAGTAGAACTTGGGAAAGAGAAAGAAAAAGGAAAACATATTGAGGAAGTCACAAAGCTATTAGAAGATTATTGGGGTTCCTTAGATTTCATAATATTCATGGGCACATACAAGATCATAAACAAAGAATCTGAAAAGGGAAAAGGAAAAGTGATAATGTCAACAAAAAATTTGGAAGACCCTTTGAAAGCATCCACCTCAACCACTTTAGAAGAAGAAGAAAATTATATAACAAAATTTGATGAAGCTGACTATGAACATTCACCAACTCCAAGATAAATTAGAAAGCTTTATGGAAAAGGTTATGAACTTATGAAACAGCTTGGTTACAGTGGAAAAGGATGTGGTGCTAGAGAACAAGGAATCCATGTCCCTATAGAGCCTAATATGCAAGAAATGACTAATGGTCTTGTTAATTGTCCCTTGAAAGAAACAAACAAGCCTTCACTCAATATCAACACTATTACAAAAGATCCTTCTAAGCCAACTTTAACATTAGTGCATCCTGAACTAATAGACACTAGTGGTCTTGGTTATTGTCTTTCAAAAGAAAAAAAAGAAACGCATAATTCTTCACTTACATTAAATGTCATCATGAAAACACTAATGATTGGAGTTTGTTAGATTTTGCATCCTCCCTTCAAGGAGAGAACAAAATCTCACAATCTAAAGATTCTTATGTAAGTATGACACCTTGTACTAAGCAAGATATATCTTTGTCACAAAATAAAGGCACATTTTCTACTATTGATCAAGAGGGAATCTTTTCAAGAATCCTCCAAGATCTTTTGATATCTCTTCCTCCAAGAACACGAATGAAATTTTACTACAAGATTTCATTTTGTATATATCATAGAGTTCATGATCATTCTACTAATGAATGTAAGGCTTTGAGTAATAAAATCCAGCATCATAAGGATTATGGTGATTTTCTTTGTATTGAAGCACCTAGTTCCTCTGATTGATACCAATTTTCATGTTTCTCATCAATCATCTTGGTTAATCCTTATCCTTATTCTCATCCTTATCCTTATTCTACAGAGTTATAATTAGTTACATTTTGGGGGAAACCCCTTATCCATGATGTAGTTTCATTCAGGAACATATGACTTGGCATAGGGCTTTCTGAATAACTTCTCATGTATTCTTCTACTTTAAAGAAATTGCTCATAGCAATGGTGTTATCAACCACTTTAAAGTTGGGGCATACATTGAAACTCATATTTCACTGTGCAATTTTCTTTCTTCTTCATGTGATGCATCCTTTTCTTGGTGGTGTCATTGGGTTTTATTTCCTTTGAGAGAATGATATTTCTTTGACTTGTACTCTCTTGGAGACACTAGGCTTGATGTTCCCTAAGAAGAGACCTTACATAAACTAATAAAAATCCCTTTGAATGTACCTTGAACTATTTTTCATTTACAATATATGTTATATGACCACCTTGCATAACACACTTTTCTTGCCTATGGATCCATCCTGTTTGTTCATGAGTTTCAAGCATATGAATTTTTTCTTGCCTTGTGAATCCTATTCTTTGTGTTGTGTGGTGCCTTATCAAAGTTATCAAGAGGTATAGCTTTGGTATGGTTAGCGTAATGGAAGTTGAACATAGGCATGAATTTCTCGTACCCACTTTCTTGTGTGCGTGAGCACATATTGTCTACATGTGTATGTGTATCACCTTTTTGGGTAATCACCCAACAAACATCCTAAAGTCCTATTGCTTCAGAGTGATCATGCATTTTTGGACAAAAAACTTAGATCTGATCCACATCATGTTGGACAAATGGTCGAGGCTTGATCCACCTCTTTTTATTTTTTTCCTTTCCTTGTTTTTTTTTTCTTTCTTTTAGTCTTTGATATTGTATGTTTGGGTATCTCATCATGCTATTGCATATCATACACCTTGTGTGTATCTCTTTGTTCTTATGTTGGTTTGACATAGGATCTTAGATCCTGAGGGATTGATAACCCTCCTTGATCTGAATCATCCTATAATTTCCACATTGGTACACTTGGATGCCTCTTGAATGTCTACTTTAGTGTGAGTTTCAAGCAAGTTCCTCCTCTCACTAAAGTGGGGGTTGAATGTAGTGTAGGAAAAAGTGTCTCTTTTTCACACTTAATTTGGGAATAATTAGTATTAAATTGAGCCCAATGTTTCCTTGATTTAGTATTGTAATGTACTTTACACATTCACATTAAGTTTAGGGTCCTTTTCAACTAAATGAACTTAATTGTGCCTTATTTAGAGTGTTGCAAAGTGTATCTTTATACTTTCACAATTATCTAAGGATTTATTAATTAATTTGGATTCTTTATGCTCTAATTGGTCCTATCTCATATCCATAAGCCTTATTAAATGCATCTTTCTGAGGATAATCTTGACACTCAACAAATAACCAATCATAATTCAATGTTTTGGGTCACGTGTTCCAAATTTGGTGATTTGGGACTCATATGCCACCTTGGGCATATGAGTCCCACCTAGGTCTTGGGACTTGATTTCAAATGGCACATTAAACAAGACACTCCTAGAAATATGTGTCCTAGGCTTTAGCTATTGAGACTTATACACCACAACTAGGGTATGAGTCTTGCTTTGACCAAGACCTATTTTAAAACAAATTCTTGGTGGGATATTATTATCTTAGATCAGATGTCGGCTTGTAGTGTTGTAATTTTTGGAAATTTGGCATAAAAAAGTATAAATACAAGGTTATTTCACATAGTATCATCCTAGAACTTCATAAGAAATCAAGAGTACTTACACAAGAACATTTATAAGGCATTCAAGGGAAAATTTATAGAAGATTATTGCAGAAATTCAAGATCCATTATCATGTCAAAGGCATGATGCAAATTATGCATATATTTTTGAGCTAATGTTGTAATGTATTATTCAAGATTAATTCAAGTATTCAAAGGCATTATCCTTCATCAAGAATCATGATAAATATCTACATTAATTGAGAAAACTTCATGCTTGTTTGCAGATGTACAAGGTTCCAAACAAGGTTCTATTGTTTCATCATATGTTCCATGTTTAATTTCATCCATGTTTCATTTCTCATCATATTTTGATTACCAAAACAAGGTTTGATTGAGGAAAACCCCCATTCCCTAAAAAATCAACAATATTTATCTCTTCATGTGTGATTACAAATCTAGGTGGTTTAGAGCTTAAAGATCCTTTGAAGACTAAGTTTCAAGATTCAAGAAATTTTTCATTGTTCTCTAGAAGTTCTCATCTTCATGGAAATTCACCTACAACCCAAAATTCAAGTTTTCAAACTTGAATATTTAGCAGGATAGAAGCTATAGTGGATCACTAGAGGATAGCAAAGATTTAGCCATACCCTAATACTGGGACTAAATCACCACCTTGGGCATATGAGTCCTAGTACAACACTTTTTTCCAAATTTTAAAAGATCTAGATCAGTCATTAAGAGATTCTAATTCCTGCCCAAAAACCCTAGCCTAGGACTAAATCACCCAATATGGCATATGAGTCCTAGTGAGCATTAGAAGTCAAAATTTTAAGGTTTTAGATCTTGTTTTGACCATGTATTCCTTCCAGGTACCTTTCTATTTCATCCTTTTTTATCAGTCTGATCTCATGCTCTTAATTTTCTAAGTTTCATAGCTAGATTGGAACATTACTTTTATCTCTTTCTTTCTAATCATTTTCTTAGTGGTGAACTGTTGTTTCTTTAATCACACCCAAGGAAACCATCTTAACCATCCAACCCATCCCTCAATCAAGCCAATTGCTTCAGGGATATTGGTTTCCTTATGAAACATAAGTGAAATAGGAGGAACCCTAATTCCCCTTTAGTTCCATCTCCCAAAAGATGGAGCACTATTTTTGGGGTTTCACTTATTAGGATCCCATACCATATCAAAGCTATCCCTTATATAACTTGAATAGGTCACCACAAAATAAAAATAAAAATTGAGCTTCATAAGGCCTAGAAAGCTATGTTATGCTAAGCACATATGAGCAAAGAAGGCAATGGTCCACTTGCAAGAAAAGTGTGTTATGCTTGGTGGCCTTGAAAAGGGTTCGAGCTTCACAAGGTTAGCAAGTTGTGTTATGCTAAAAACTTATGAACAAAAATAAAATTAAGCATGTTCAAATGGATTTTTCTTAGTTTGTGTAAGGTCTCCTCTTAGGTAACATTGTTCTAATGTATCCAAGAGAGGACAAGTCAAGGATAAAAGATTCACAACTTAGGGAATGAAACACATAGCATTCCCACTAAGAGGAAAGTAGTATTCCAAGAAATATCATGCTCTCATTTGACATCAAACCCAAAGACACCACCAAGAAAAATATGCATCACAAGAAGAAATATAATCACATAATGAAACATAAGGAATGTCAAAATTTTCAAAAATAATAATGCTAATGTATGTTGCCACTTTAAAGAAATTGCTAACACCATTGTTGTGAGAAATTTACTTTAAAGTAGTAAATAATCAATGCTAAACAATATAGAAGACATGAGAGCTTATTCAGAAAGCCCTATGCCATGTCATATGTTTCCAAATGAAGCTAAGTCATGAAAAAGAGGGGAAGGGGGTTTCCCCCAACATGAAATACCATAATAACACATAAGTGATCCATGGATTTGGGGTTAGTATGTCTTTGCTACAATGATATTATAGAGCTTGGAAACATCATCATTCCTCAAATGCTCACAAAATGGGAAGAATAACACATAAAGAGAAAAAATAAAGAAAAATATTTTGGGTCAACATGGAATAGACCTAATTGTCTCAACACCTTGTGTCATCCCTAAAAGGAAAACACAAGAAAAAGAAAAGATAAATGTTTATGACATATGTGACCAGTAAAATTATACTCCCTTTTTGGAGATAGTATAATCCTTGGTCTAATTTGGACCTATCTTGAGTTCCCTTGCATTAATTATGCTTTAAATAAGCATTTGTAGACCCCTCCCATTATTTTGGACCTTGAGGCTTATTCCACTAAAAAATCATATAAAATCCCAAAAAAAGCATTTAAGACATTCAAATCCCAAAAATCCACCCTAAAAACCTTAGGTGGGACTCACTTGCCACCTTGGGTGAATGAGTCCCTTTTGGGGCATTTTTTACGGTTGAGCGGGAAATTCACCAATTTAATTCAAATTTCTAGTAGATTTCGACCTTTAAGGTCTAAATAATAGTAAATTAGGTGTAAATTCCTATAAATAAAAGTTTCTAAATCATTTTAAGTACATCTAAGCAATTCAAGCATAATTCTAAGCCCTTTGAGCAAGCAAATTCAAGATTCAAAGTTGAGAATCATTCACAAGAGCAAGTCTATTTGTAGCAAAGTTGAAGCTTTGGAGAAACATTCAAGTATTTTTGTAGGTCTTCAAGCTCACTTTCATTCAATATCTAGCATTTTCAAGGGTTGATCATGGATGCCTATGGTGAATCATGAAGAATTCTAGGTTGGGGAGATGCAACTAGCCATCAAGCCAAACCTAAGGAATTATTTTCTAAGTGATTCCATTTTCCATTGTCACTCTATTTTTTAGCCTAAGGGTCAGATTTATACATCATTATGGTTCATTTGAGATGATTGGAGATCTCCTAAGGTGAATCCTACATCATTCAAGTTATTTCATGCATCTTGTTCTTGCACATTAGAATAGGATTGCATCATGTTTCATATTCTTAGTCGTAGAAACACTTAAGGCTAGGGTTTGTATACACATTTCATTATTCCTTTCAAGTTTTAATTACCAAGCTAGGGGTTTGCATGGGGAAAACCTCCCATTAACAAATCAAGTTATATTCTATTTTGCAGGTATTTTCATAGGTTTAGATATGAAACCCAATTTGGAAGGAAAGTACAGGTGTTGGAGTGTATGTCAGAATTTCTAGTTTCTAAAAAAGCAGAACAATATTGGTTCACCATTAATGGTGAATGAGTCCCATTGAAGGTTTCTTTCAGATTAGTTTGCATATTCCAATACCCTTTTCCCCAAAACAACTTTTTGGGCAGAAACCTTAATTTGGGACTGATTTTCCCAGATTGGCAAATGAGTCCCAGTAGGTGAAAAAGTCAAATTTTCTAGAATTTTAGAGTCATTTCCAGTCTTCACTTTGGACTCTAAAAGTTTCTAGGTTCACTCTTTTTTTTTGGCTTTCCTATTTTATTTTATTTTATTTGCATTCAATTTATCTTTCTAGGTCTTTTTGCATATCATACTGTGTAACTTTCAAACATTTTGTATTTTCCAAGTTTACACTTGGTGGTGAACCCCTTTCCTATCTCAATCATCTCCAATGATTCCTTACAATATTATCTCTCACATCCTTCATTGGGTTGAGATCTCTAAGGTGTCCTTGAATGTGGATATTGTGAAATTGGATCCCTCTCCTTATATCCATTTTTGTGGAAAAGGAAGTGAAGTGTCCATTTCTAGTGTCTACAACATATAGAAGAATATAGATACAAATAGAGGAATGCACGTGGAGAGATACATAAAATATAATAGTATGGGGGATCACATTATGCACATGCAATCACACAAAGAACATGAAAGGAAAACAAAAAGGAAAAATACTAGCAAGGCACATGTGAGTCATCCTATAGTAGATCATCCACATCCCAATCTTGTTTAGTATATGTGGAAGGAAGATAACTAGCCAAAGGGACAACATCAGGTGCCAAACTAGGACAAGGCTATCTAACCCCTTGCCCTCACTAAGTGTAGGACAAGGATGAGCTAAGATAAGTGAGGAGAATGAGCTCCTTGCAATATAGAAAATGATTTGCAATGAATGTTAAACATGTAATAGTGAGTATGCTATGATCCTACAACTATTACATGGAAAGGATCAAAGTGCATGCAATGTAATTAAGTTTGATCCCTATGGGATTTAAATTTCTTCAATAATTCATGTAAACAAAAACAATTATCAGTGTGATGTACAAAAAATCCATGATAGGAAAAATATGGTTCATTTTGATTTATTTGTTGTGGTGTTAATTGATTAGGTCTAGGAGGTAGCTTAATTAATCCCCAATGTAGGAGAGTGTAGAAATCATTTTCAGTCTTGGATATTTTCAATAGGCCCTCAAGAGGATCAAACTTCTTTTGTTTCATGGTTTTTTAAAGTTGATGTATTTTTTTCTTTGGTTTGATATTTGATTGATTTAAAGGTGAAGGATGTTCAACAAGACAACTAAGATGGGGGGTGAATCAATTTCCACATATTTAAAATTTAATTAATTCACCATAACTAATCCTTAACAATGTTTAACAGATTAAACAATGAATAATAGTGCAGAAACCCATCACATAAACACAATAACACTAGATTTATGTGGAAAACCCAATAAGGAAAAAATCAAGGTGAGGATTAACTCACACTATAGATAATATCAAAATCAATTAGAAGAGGTTCATTTCCAAAGAAAAAAGGCTCACAAAAAAAACAAGGACTCATTGTCTAATAGGGCTAACAACCTAGAGTGCTCACTGTGAGAGAGATAAAAAGAAGATAAAGAAGACTTGTTACAAAGAAAAGAAAAACTCAATGCAACAAAGAAATCAACCACAATTTTCTCAATCCACTTGCAGACATGAACGGATGATAGAGTGCACCTTCATCTCACTACTTTTAGAAACTCAACATTTCGGCTTCACATTGATCTACCATACTCACATCATACACACATACTGATTCATACTTATCTCTATTCACTTTACGTTATTGTCTCTATTTCCTTTGTTCTCTTCACTTCTTCTTCCCTAACTCATTCTACATTTATACCATCTTCAACTTTGAAACATAGATCCAAAGTCAGCCATCTAAATTCAAATGTAAATTAGGTCAATTCCAAAACATCCTACGGTGGAATTAGAATGAGGGTGAACCAACCACACACTTCATAAGGACCCAAATAGATCCAACATGCTTCACTAACTCCGAAAGTAGTATTCCACACAAGGTTAGCCAAACCAATGTAAAAAAAATAAAACAATTAAGCATGAACTTTCCAAATACCAAAATTATCTTCAATACAATTAAAAAACTCAACTCTAGAATTGCAAGCCACAAAACTTCATCAAAGAGAAATCCAGGCCAACAACATTTCTCCTGAACCTCAACTAAAAACACAGAAAACAATAGTTCACAACTAGTGAACAAAACTCGCACTATACAATGAATAAACAACCAAAAACTAAGATATAGAAACTTCCAACACCCATGATCAACATATCTAAACCATACAAATATAGGAGAAAATTTGGAGCAAAACCTGACGCAACCATTGAACATTTGCAACATATCTTCATTACAATTTTCTAAATATCCTTGACATCTACAACCAATAACCTGTATCCATGACATTAATGACAATAGAAATTAGTTGATAACCAATAGACCAGTTGACATCAATGAAAACACCTTCAATCCTTCCATTCATGCAACAATCTCCCCCTTTGTCATTGATGGAAACACATGATGTGAAAAACCATCAAAGACACCATACTAGCTCTAAATACACTTCTCAATAATTTTCTTTTTGTTTCTTCTCCTTAGTAGATAGTATTATATATTCTTCCTCTATCATATTTTTAAAGTTTAACAAACATACTTTCAACAACCCAATAGTTATTTTTTGTCTAGCATTTAGGACAAAGATAATAGTACCTTCATTTTTCTCCTTCTTTGGAGGGATTTCCTTTACCTATTTTTCAAAATTAACATATGTAGGTTCATCCTTTATAGCCAAGAACAACAATTCATTGTCATTAGAATCTTCATACTAAAAATCTTCATCAAATATACAAAATTCTCATTCACATAATATGTTCTATTAATCTTCTTTCCTTTCTTTTTCTTTCTCATATCTTTATTTCTTCCTCTTAGCTCTTTCCGGGCACTTTGCAGCATAATGACATATTTCTCCATAACTAGTGTAGGGGCACTAGGTGCTTCATTGTTACTCATTTTGGTATTTTGGTATTTTGGGTTGAAAATAGGTTTTAGTGGTTAATAAGGTCATTTATAAACATCTAGTATTTATTCAATTCATTTTTTTGGAAAATGTGCCTCAAGCTTACTGACATGAAACTCTAAAAGACAAAAATTAGTGAGACCCTCTAGAAGTCTTACTGACTAGTAGTTGTGTTCAAAGATTAAAATTCGTTGAGACTTTGGTTCTATCTTTCCGACGAGAGTCATCGGTAAGACATGTCTATCGCTGTGACTTTCCCATCCCATTCCATCATGGCAGATCTCTTGCCAACGGGTTGGTTCCAATTGGTTATCGAGGAGACTCTTGGTGATGAGTGGCATTGGGGAGAGGCACGAACATTCAGAGTGACTCATTTTGATAGAACATGTCTCACCGAGGTTTTACACATTGGCGACGGATGTCATTGGGGAGACGGTATGAACCTTTCGAGTGACTCATTCCGATAGCACTAGTCTCGCCGATGGGTTGGCTCTTGGTGATCATCAGGGAAACTCTTGGCTGATAGGTTTGTAGTCGGTATGAACTCTTTCCAAGAGTGCTAGTCTTACTGACAGATTTGTTTATGAACTGCCGATGAATCTCCATGTGATGAACTTCAGTGTAACCTCTTGCTGATGGTAGTGCTCTTTCCAATAGACTGGTTGGGGTGACATGAACTATCAATGACATCGATGTGACTCTAGACGATGATACTTGGTCAAGTTTGCATTCGGTAATAACTCTTGCTGATAGTGTTGGTCTCTCCAACTATTCTGTGTTTGGTATGATGTCTCATTGATAGTGATGGTCTTGTTGATAGAGCTACATGAGTTGAACATCGGTGTGAAGTCTTAGCGACAACGATGGTCTTGCCTATTGGAACTGTAAATTACTAATGATTTTTCATGTTATCCACACCCATGCATTTTCCAATTGAGTCCTACCTTGAGCACATTTTCCTCCCTTCATGATATTTTTACCCATATTTTTCCCATATAGCCACATAATTTCCATCGAGTCTTGAATAATTCTCATTATGGTCTATATCGGCATGAGTTCATTATGGTCTCCCCAACCCATTGAGTAGTCTTGTTAATATGAGTCTATGTTTCCTATTGGAAAGACTCATCTGATGTCATAGCGATCACAAGTCATGTGCATTCACCATTCAGCAGGAATTTTTTCATTGTTTCGGCGACAGAAAAGGAACATATCGGCAAGAGCCACAAGGTCATCGGGGTGACATTTCACTGAAGACATATTGTCTCATCGACCGTGCACCAAAAATTCTTATTGGAAAAAGTTATAGCTTCGATGAACTGTTATAGCCATTCCATGGTGTCTTACCGACTTGTGAAAAATGTTATATCGGTAAGAGTTAAAGTTTTCGGGGTGAGGTCTTGGCGAGTGACCTCTGGTCTCGCCGATAATACACATGAGGAATATGTCGGTATAGGAATTGATTTGTCTCAGCGACAGAAGGATGGCTCTTGGTGAAACATGGAATGATCTGTGTGACCTCTCACCGATATCATAAAGTTACAGCGAAGCGGATGAAACGAGGAGGCACATTTCAGTAGGAAACTGCTTGTGTCTCAGCGACTGGGAGAAAACATTAGGGGTGACTCTCGGTATAACGAAGTATTTTCTATATGATGTCTCCCCGACAGTGGAAGGTCATGGTGAAACAAAAAGAGCTAAGGGATGATTGACGGTGATATAATTTCCTTTGGAATAACTACAAGGCCAACATGAGATTTCGAAATGATGTGTTTTTCTTGATGCTGGTGTATAAATATCCATGTGCGATTGTAAAATATCAGAAGTGATGAGATAATTGAGATACAATAGGTAGATTAGGAATGGATACAGTAGAATAAATTTCTCATATCAGAGACTATGATGCATGTTTTCAAATGGCAATTTCAATGAAAATCAGTCAGTGTGGCAGTTTATTTCTGGTGTCAATTGTCTGTTGAGTTTATTGAAAAGTATTGCTAAGCTGTCTCCAAGTTGATTCTTTCTGGTTGTTTAAATTGATATAACAATATTATTTATAATTTATTAGTGCACATTTGTTGTATCTATGTGATTAATTGATTGGTTCTTTCAAGGAGAGATTAAATCCTTTTGGTTGATCATAGTAATTAGGGAGACTCATTTGGATTATTAAAGTAGAGCCTAGTAGTCACAGTCTTGCATATTTATACAAGTTATAAATAGAACATATGCCGACAATTTGAGTTTTTTCCTGAATAATTTTCCCACTTCTATTTCATTTGACTCTGCATACCCAATAAGGCACTGGTCTTTGCAATTTCATCATTTAGATTCATTCATTTCCTTTACATCTGTTAACTAAACATATTAGGATTTAGCTTTAAGTATTGCTATACATTTTGTACCAAGCTTGATTTCATTTGTTCACTTCCATCTGCCATTGTGGAAAAATCATTGGAAGAAGGATAATCATAAGTCAAGTCTACTTCATTTAGATAGATACACCTGCCTAGGTTTAGCAACACCTGAAGAGTAGAAGTTTTAATTCATTTGACCTTGTCTATTACCCTAAAACGTACCAAGAGATTGGCAGCCTCTTGAGGTTTTTTTCCTGTGTTTTTGAGAGCTAACAAATTGGTGACTCTGTTGGGGAATACATTCATAATCAGGGCCTTAATCATAGAGTCGAGAACTTTATACAGACTCTGCCAGGAATAAGAAATATCAAATATTTTCTCACTTTTGAGAAGTGAGTGGCGACTCTGACAAGAACATTGCAAACATGAATGGAAGAAGATCTCGATATAGGGGAGGTCATACTGGAGCTCTTGCTAATAGTAGTGAGTGGACACATAAAGATGACAAGCTTGATAAGGGAAAAAGGATAATTGAGGACATGTGCCTAACAGATAAAGATAAAGCATCAAGAGCACATGGTGAAACTTATAATTGTTATGATACATGGAGAGATAATTCCATCGTAGAACTTTGTACCCCTAAAGAGAAAGTAAATCCTTTTCACAATTTTCAGAAATAGGCCAAGTTTGATGCTAGACTTGAAGCAAGGGGACTCAAATATCAACAGGAATATGAACAAAGAATGGAAAATAATCAAAATAAAATCAATGAGAATATAATTCCTCAAGATGATTATGAATCTTTGACTTATGAGGAAGTCAAAGCATGGTTTGAATCTAAGAAAATGGAGAGGGAGGAATAGGAAAAAGCCCAGATGATACAAGCAATGAAAGAATTTGAATTGCAGGATGCTCAGACAGCTGGTTGCCCCCCAAAGTATGTGCCACCTCATAAGAAGGGTAATCATGGTGTAGGGCCTTCTAATCCACCAAGGGTTCCTCACCATCAAGTAGAGAATCAATACAGATAACTAAATCATCCACCTCACATTCCTACTCAGCATACAAATATGCAGCCACCTCATAATCAACATTATGTGCCACAACACCATACACAATTCAATAATTTACTACAACAATATCAATATCCAGCCAACCTTCCCCCTCACTAGCATACAACAATGATTAGACAGTTTGATTTAGCAAGTTTTCAATTATACCCTTATCCTATGGATAGCAAGTGGAGAGGTCTAGTGCCTAAATTTATAGGGAGTAATGCAATTATTACTGAAGAGAATTTGAGGAGTTTCAATGTGTTCATCCAAGACATAGATGTGCCATATGAAGATTTACACATGAAGTTATTTATGATGTCACTTATTGAAGACGCTAGGGATTGGTTCAACAGCTTGCCAGCATTCTCAATTAATTCTCTCCAAGGCTTCTAGGACCGATTCCTAGAGCAATATGGGAATCTAAATGCCCCAGATGCTGCTCTTCATGAATTGATGCGAATTCAGAAAAATCCGAATGACTCAATTTATGATTTCAATTGGAGATTCAATAAATTGTAGAATAAAGTACCTCCTAGATCCAAGTTGCCAGATTTTGTAGCATTGATTGTCTATTTGAATGTGTTTGATCCTAAAATAGGGTATGAACTGAGAAATAGATTTATGAGAGATTTTGTTGAAGCACAGAAAATAGCACTGACAATTGAGAACAACTGGAAGGTTGTTGGGATAGTCAATAAAAGAGACAACCCTAGGGCTCCTCAGCAAAACAACAATTATCAGTACAGACAGGAGAATACATATAGGAATGAAAGGTTGAGGTTGCATGATATGCCTTATAACACAGACTGGAAGGATGGAAAACCTATAACAACTAGGCCAAGAAACAAAGAGACTCCTGATCCATTGAGGAAGAAGGGAACCTATATGGTGAATAACAATTATTTCTGTGAAGCTTGTGATAAGCCACATTCCCCAGACTATTGTGTTGTAGCTCAAAAAATGTAGGAGGAGGGAATGCTGATAGGAAATGGTGGAGAAGATCACACAGTATATTTGAATTCAAATACCTTTCACCATGTTGAGGAGAGGTACTCATCTTTAGAGGATGAAGGTTATGAGTATGATGTTTCAAATCAGAAATATAATGTCCATATGGCTGAACAACAGGTCCTTTCTGATTCTGAAGAAGATTATACAGAGCCACATTTTGTTGAGGTGCCTGCTCAATGCAGTATGAGGAGACTCACCAAAGATGAAATAGAGAGACGAACTGTTGCTATAGTTGAGGAAGCAAAGAGTAAATACTAGTTGAGAAACATGACAGTAAATGAGAAGGAAGGTGTCCCTAGGGGAATCTTTATGAAGGAACATAAAGTGACACAAGGAATTGTGAAGAAGCCAAAAAATAAACAGCATGATAAAAGTGAATAGAGGCCTATCCAAAAGGAGGAAGTGAAGGAATTACACAAAGAGATGCAAAAGCCTGACCCGCCTAGTAAAAGAGAAAAGGAAGAAAGTAAAGGAGAAATTTCAAAACAAAAGAAAATTGTTAAGGTGGAGGGCTCTTTTTTTTTACTTCACTCAGGCCTTATCTCAGGTAAAAATGTTCCACTACTTGAGATGATGAAAATTAAGGAATACAGAGACAGTGTTGTTCAATTGATAATGAATTTTGAAAATAAAGTAGCTATTGAAGCAGTCAATAGGCAGGAGAAAGTAAATGTCCCAGAGGTTTGTTTATGTGATGTGTTAACAACTCCCCCACAGGTTGATCCTTTTTTCACTACATTGCTCATAAATAACATTTTTTTTAGGAATTGCATGATAGACTCTGGTGCTACTATAAACATCATGCCAGCAGGAGTTATGAAGCAGCTTGGCATGTGGGTTGATACTAATGGGGGAAGGTTCTATGCAATGGATAACAAACCTGTTCCTGTGGTAGGTATCATGAGAAATGTTGAAGTCAAACTAGCTACTTATCCACATGTGTCTTATAATATAGATATAATAGTAATCGATACCCCTCCTCAATTTGGGATGCTTTTATCAAGACAGTGGACAATAGCAGTGGAGGGAAATATCCAGTTTGATTTTTCTTATGTAACTATTCCAGTGAATGGTCAGGAAGTCAGGTTGTATAGGGAACCAAGGATGAGCCAGGTTGTTGATTGTGTGCCTCAAGAACAAATCAATTATTTTTGTGATGTGGATCTTGGAAATTTAAAGATAGAATTAGCCCAACCAGAGTTAGTCAGTACTGATCCAGTTAAAAATTATATTGCGCATGACTGCAATGGTGTGCGGAAGATGTACTTTGGTGGATCATGGGAGCCTGAATCATTTTATTGGCTAGAGTCATCAAAACAACGTACCTTGGATATAGTGAATAAATTTATTGATACCATGCAAGGGAAAATATATAAGGACAATTGTGATATCACAGATGAGCATTAGGATATTAATTATACACTACAGCTAGTAGAAGATGAGACATGTGCAAATAAATATGATTCCTGTGATAGCCTGCATGAGGAAGATGGAGATACAAGAGAGTTGTCTTGCATAACAGATTGTGACAGTGTATGTTATGATGGGTCTATTGAGTATTCAAACTTTGATTTAGAGCATGGTGATTCTTGCAGTTCTTGTGATGATCAAGAGGAAGAGGCAATGAACAACACAGGTCCATTTGATAGTGAAATTATACCTCTGGCTGCAGTTGAAAGCTATGAAGACACATTCGATGAGGAAGAGGTTTGTACATCTGAAAATGGTTTCTGAACTTTTTCAAACCTATTGTACAATGAAGAGTTAAAAGAGGATCAGATGATATTTTGCAAAGGTATGCCCATGAATGAACTTCAGGTATTTTCAAATCTACTTTATGATAAAGAGGAGATAATTTCAAACAAGCGAAATGAGGGAATAAATGACTGCGCTGGTTTTGGACCTCTTTTTGATGATGACAAAAGTGAAGAATATAATTGTAGTGATGAAAATGTTGAGACTTGTTCACTCAGCAGTGAGAAAATTTTAGATTTGCTAACTCTTGAATATCAGAGATGGACACATGAAGGTGATTCCAAAGTCCCGTGTCCAGTTTACATTTGTTTTGACAATAAAATTTCTTTGTGCAATGATTCATATGACTCCCAGTATATTTCTCGAAATGATGGAGAAGCCTTTGAAGTTGATCAAAAGTCTGTGTCTATTCAAGATGAGGTATGTGATTTTGAAATGTTTAAATCATGTGGAGAAGACTTTTATCTGCATACCAAGGATGATAGTGGTCCAAATTTGATTGGTTCATATATGCTTAATATTGAATATATGAGTCATAATCCAGTGTTGTATCCAAATGGTAGTGTCAAAGAGGTGCAAAAGGTCTCAAATTTGTTTGTTTCAGATAGCATTGATATGACAAGATTTTTTGATTCTCAAGAGAAGCACTTTGATGGTCAATTTTCAATACAATTGGGAGAATATTTCATAATACATAATAGTGAGAATGATAATGAGGAATTTTGCATTGAATATGCATGCATTTTGTGTGTTGAAAATAACAGGGGTTTGTCCCATGATGATGAAGAATTCAAATTTTTGAATGGTGTTGGGATTTTGGGCCAAACCGAGCATGATGATTCTCTAAGAACTTTCAATAATAGTGACAGAGCAGGTTGCATGAATGTCTTCAAGAAGAAACTGATGAACTCAAGACAAAACTAGGTATTTGATAGGGAAAGTATGGTTTTAGTTTCAGATCGTAATAGCTCAGAACAGGTGAAGTTGAAACATAGAGGATTAAGGGTTGACAGTGCATGGACAACTCTTGATGGTCCCCTTTAAAATTATTTTCCATGCACAGTAGTTTAGGGTTTTGTTCATCTCCATTTTGTATTCATTTCCATTTTCATCATTTTGTGTCTAGTCTACTCACCCAAAGATCTGGATCCTTGTAATGATCTTACTATCATTCATCGCTAGATGGAGCCACTATTGGAGCTGTAAATTTTTGATGATTTTTCATGTTATCCATACCCATGCATTTTACAATTGAGTCCTACCTTGAGCACATTTTCCTCCCTTCATGATATTTCTACCCATATTTTTCCCATATAGCCCCATAATTTCCATCGAGTCTTGAATAATTCTCATTATGGTCTATATCGGCATGAGTTTGTTATGGTCTCCCCGACCCATTGAGTAGTCTTGTTAATATGAGTCTGTGTTGCCTATCAGCATGACTCATCTGATGCCACAATGATCACAAGTCATGTGCAATATTCACTATTCAGCAGGACTTTTTTCATTGTTTCAGCGATAGAAAAGGAACATATCAGCAAGAGCCAGGGGGTCATCGGGGTGACGTTTCACCGAAGACATATTGTCTCACCGACCGTGCACCAAAAAGTCTTATCGGAAAAATTTATAGCTTCGATGAAATGTCATAGCGATTCCATGGTGTCTTACCGACTTGTGCAAAATGTTATATTGGTAGGAGTTAAAGTTTTCAGGGTGAGGTCTTGGCGAGTGACCTCTGGTCTCGCCAATAATACACATGAGGACTATGTCAGTATAGGAATTGATTTGTATTAGTGACACAAGGCTGGCTCTCAGTGAAACATGGAATGATCTGTGTGATCTCTCACCGATATCATAAAGTTACAGTGAAGTAGATGAAATGAGGAGGCACATTTTGATACGAAACTGCTTGTGTCTCAGCGACTAGGAGAAAACATTAGGGGTGACTCTCGGTGACTCTCAGTATAACGAAGTATTTTCTATATGATGTCTCCCCAACGGTGGAAGGTCATGGCGAAACACAAAGAGCTAAGGGATGATTGACGGCAATATAATTTCCTCTGGCATAACTACAAGGTTGACATGAAATGAGCCCAAATTCAACGGTTGGCTGACATGAGATTTTGAAATGATGTTTTTTTCCTGATGCTGGTGTATAAATATCCATGTGTGATTGTAAAATATCAGGAGCGATGAGATATTTGAGATATAGTAGGTAGATTAGGAATGGATATAGTAGAATAAAGTTCTCATATTAGAGACTATGATGCATTTTTTCAAATGGCGATTTCAATGAAAATCAGTCAGTGTGGTAGTTTATTTCTAGTGTCAATTGTTTGTTGAGTTTATTGAAAAGTATTGCTTAGCTGTCTCCAAGTTGATTCTTTCTGTTTGTTTAAATTGCTATAACAAGATTATTTTTAGTTTATCAGTGCACATTTGATGTATCTGTGTGATTAATTGATTGGTTCTTTCAAGGAGAGATTAAATCCTTTTGGTTGATCATAGTAATCAGGGAGATTCATCTAGATTATTAAAGTAGAGCTTAGTAGTCATAGTCTTGCATGTTTATACAAGTTATAAATAGAACATATGCCGACAATTTGAGTTTTTTCCTGAATAAGTTTCCCACTTATGTTTCATTTGACTGTGCATACCCAATAAGGCACTGGTCTCTATAATTTCATCATTTAGATTCATTCATTTCCTTTACATCTGTTAACTGAAAATATTAGGATTTAGCTTTAAGTATTGCTATACATTTTATACCAAGCTTGATTTCATTTGTTCACTTCCATCTGCCATTGTGGACAAATCATTGCAAGAAGGATAATCATAATTCATGTCTGCTTCATTTAGATAGGTACACTCGCCTAGGTTTAGCAACACCTAAAGAGTAGAAGGTTTAATTCATTTGACCTTGTCTGTTACCCTAAAATGTACCAAGAGATTGGTAGCCTCTTGAGGTTTTCTGCCTGCTTTTTTGAGAGCTAAGATTTCCGATGGTTCTGCAGTGGATATCAATGTGATGTCTTAGCGATAGAGTGAGTCTAGGTGACAGGTTTGAACTTGATATGAATCTTGCTGATGGTGGTGACTCTTGCCAATCAGAGCAGTCGGGCATTTTGGCATCGGGGAAACACGGTCTAGTGTCTCACTCATGCGATTCTATTGAACCATTTTGATTGAATGACTATCCTATGTGGTTTGTTTTGGACCAATCAGAGAAGCAGAATGTGAACCGTTAGCAGTTGGATTGTTGTGACCGTTCCTATGAGGGAGATGAATAGACTATGAGAGAATGGATTACTCTCGGGCAATGGCGAATGATGATGAACAGTGTGAGATAACAAAGTGTTTCTCGATGGAACATGGATTGATCTGAGTGAATTCATTGTATGTTTTTTGAAAGTTGTTCTGTACAAGATTGATCAGTAAATGAGGCTACTATAATAATTGACATCAGAAAGTGAATTTTATCTCTATATGTAATTTTTCTTTACTCTAGTACAAAGAGGATTTTCTTGGTGTGGTGGGTTTTTCTCCCGTAAGGGTTTTCCCACGTAAATCTGGTGTCCAATTGTGTATGTTCATTTATTTGTTCTGTTATTCTTTTCAAGTGTATCTTAATGAACTATAATTAAAAATTTTAAAGTCACCTCTACATTCTTCCTTGAGGTTTTGATGTTAGGAGAGTTTTTTCTGCACCTAAGCTTTCCTTACACATTTTTGGTTGTGGGTTTAGTCGTTGGTAGGAAAAGTTGGAAAATTGCAAAAATTGTCAAAAATTGTCAAATTGTCATGCAATTTATTTTTAGAAAGTTGTCAAAAATGTGGTTTCCAATTACATGAAATTGTTAGAACATTGGAATCAATATTAAATATTTTTTAAAAACCATGAGTATTCTGAAATGGTCTAATGCAAGCATTATTGTATTGATTTTCAAACTTGGAGTGAATGAAATGAATATTTTTTTTGTGTTTTTCTAAGTTACAGACCTATTCTCTCAAATAGTATGGCTTGGTACAACCTCATATGAAATATTATAATAGATGGATGGAAATATATTTGTTTCTAGTTTATAATTATTTTTGTCTCATTAAATTTCATTGAGTTTTGTGTGAGATATGACCATTTTGGTGAAGGATTCCATATTCTAACAATATTTTCCAGAATTTACAGTTTGAAAACATGCTAGTATGGCCATGTATGGTAGAGTACTAGCCTGAAACCAATTCTAAAATTTGAAGGAATGAGTCTAGTTTCATATTTTTTTTGTTTGAGCAAATTTTATTAAGTTTTTAATGACTTCTGCATTTTTTGTGAGAGCACGTTTGTGGCTGGCCTAGGGTTTCCAGTTTTGGAAAAAATACCATAACTTTTATTTTCCATCGTTGGATATTTATGAAAATTAGAGGAAAAGTCTCTAAATAGCTTATCTTCATTCCTACCAAAGTGATTGGATTCATTATTTTTTTTTTGAAATTTATGAATGATTATTGCTTTTATTTCATAGTGAGGTAGCCTATGGGTTTGATCAATGAACACCTCATTTTTCCTTAATTCATACAAAATAACCCTACTTCATTTTAAACTTTGTTTAGTAAGGGAAAAAATGGTATTCAAAATAGTCTTCACATTCCCCTTAACCTGTACCTGAGGGAAATTATGACAAAAAGGTTTGAATTGTTGCCCCACCTTTTGGGTTTGAGAACTCATTGTCTAGGATGAACAAAATGCATAATTGCAGCCTTAAGTTTTGAATTCTTCTTTGAAGGTGATAGGAAATTTGTTTGAGGTTCTTCCCTTCCTCTGCATCATTTTGGTATCAGAGTTGGAAGACCCTGAGTGTGCGAGGTATGCACCAAGACAAGAGAGTTGTGAGAGAAAGTTTGTTATAGGTATGAAAGAGAGCTAGTGACTTATATCCTTGAATAGTGATGAAGCTGGGTAGAAGGTGTGTATATTTCTTCCACTGAGAGGAAGTGGGTAGAATAGGTCTTGGAGAGTGTATCTTCCAAAATCCTATTGGGTAGAGGATAGTTTTGTGTGTGAAGGTATTGGGATACCAAAAGAATGGAAGTGTTGAGGAGAATAATCCATGAAGACCCAAAGAGTAAGAAGTTATCAAACAAGAAACAAGAGATGAGAAGAGAAAGGAGTGAGATGAAGAAGAAAGATGAGAAGGAAAAAAAATTATTCAATAGGATATAATAGGGTTGAGACAAGATTTGGAACAAATTTAGAAAACACTTGAAGAAAAAATATGGAGTATAGTAACAAGTGTGTGGAGTTGGAACATCACCCTTCACAAAATTGTCAAGTGGCCGATAAGGGAAATTGCGGAAAGAAATAAGAGGCAACAATTGAGAAGAAAGATAAAAAATTAATCAAGATGTTGGAAGAGACAAAGCCATCCAAGGAAGAGGAAAAAGATGAAGAAAATGAGTCCATTGAGACTCAAAATTTTGTTTCTAACAATATTTGTGAGTATGTGTTATACAGGTGTAGAAGATGAAGAAGAAGATGTACAAGAGTATAAAGAAAAATGATAAGTAAATGTAGTGTATGAAGATTTTTATGCAAATGTAGCACAATATGGTGAAGAAGAGGTTACAAAAACAATAGAGGTATTGATTGCATTTTCTAATTTTATGGATGATGCATATACTAACAAATTGTATTCAAATAAAGAAGATGAAGACATGGAAAATGGTAATGCAGAATATGAACAAGAACTAGAGTTCTGGAACCTTGAAGATGATAATATGGTAAGTAAGAGACAATGCAAGAAGAAGAATAAGAAGAAGAAATATTTAGGGAAATTCATGAATGCAAAACATACAACAAAGTGTAAGGAGCATCAACTTTTGGAAATGAATTCCCAATTGAATGACAAGTGGCTGAGAAGTGGAAGACCTAAAGTAAAAATGAAACATGCATCTGAATGTTTGCAAGAAGATCAAGATTCCACATATCAGATTTGTAGGTTGAAGAAGCCCGCGATGGAAGACATTAACAAAATTTGTAGATCACATCTTAGATGGAACTAAGATTTTTCTTCCCCTTGGGTGTATGGTGTAGGGGCACTAAGTGCTTCATTATTTCTCATTTTGGTATTTTTGTAATTTTGGATTGAAAATGAGTTTTTGTGATTAAAAAGGTTGTTTATAACCATCTCCTATGTATTAAATTCATGTTTGGTTGTGGGTTTAGTCATTGGTGGGAAAAGCTGGAAAATTGCAAAAATTGTCAAAAGTTATCAAATTGTCATGCAACTTTTTTTAGAAAATTGTCAAAAATGTGTTTTTCAGTTACATACAATTATTAGAATGTGGGAATCAATTGTAAATGGTTGTAAAAAGAATTAATATGTTGAAAATTTCAAATTCAAGCATTATTGTATTGTTTTTTCAAACTTGAAGTGAATGGAATGAAGTTTTTTTGTGTTTTTCTAAGTTACAAACCTGTTCTTTCACATGGTACGGCCTCTGGTGGAGGGTACCATAGGCCTCCATGATAGATGAAAGAGTCTAATGTTGTGTCATTGGTGTTTGAGTCATGTTTTTAATTGAATCGGGTCTATTTAGACCATGTTTTATGTCTTTGTGAGGTTTTTGGGTCAGTTTGTAAAAGTTTCTCCAATTTACTAAAAGTTGCAAAAAGCTACTATGCAATTTTGCATTTTTTGCATTTGGAGGAAGTTGAATAGTTAGGAGCTGAAAAGGTAATTGTAGTTAGTTTTTTTTTCTTGGAAAATCTTAAGTACATTATGTAATGGTCGAACCAAGGTTTTGGTGGTGATTTTTGGGAAGTTGAATATCAATAAAACTTGTTTTCTACATTTTCTTATTGTATATTGCTGCTACATGAGGTTGTACGGCCTTTTATAGCCTGTAAGTGATTTGAAATTGATTGGAGTTTATGTAGAGTTGAATCTAATTTCCAAAAAACTTTATTTCATTGAATTTCATTCAATTTTAAGCATTTTAGAAGCATTTTACTCCATATCGCTTTGAAACACTAGGTTTTGGTGCTTTGAGAGAACAAAATGAAGTTTTGAGCCATTACACTGGTGAAATGGCCTAAGAACTAGTGTAATGGAGGTAATTAGGATGTATTTTGAGTTTTGAATTTTGTAGGAGCAAGGGTTGAGGATTTGGGCAAATGGGTTGATGCCCTAGTTGATTAAACTCGTGTTTTTAAGCAATTGAAGTGCATATGTGATAGGGTTTGTGAAAAAGCATTGGAGAAATTGTTTTGGGTGATGGAAAGTGTTTGTATAGATCATATTTGATATGTCTAGGCTAGTGGTACAATGTTTTTAGGTTTGGGTTGATGAAACCACATAGTGACCTACCAAAACAAGCCCAAATTAGGTTTATTTCAGTATAGCAACATAAATTAGACCATTATATTCTAAAACAACCATCCTTACAAATTTTATATGTTATCAAAAGGCTTAATGGGTATCTAAAAATGGTTTTAGGTTATGGGTTGGAGGTCTTAGCTGAAAGCTGTGACTAAAATACCCTATTTGTTGTGCTCAAAAAAATAATGGTAACTTGTGAAGAAAAATCATTTGTTTGATGTTTAAAGAGTTTGAAAAAAGTTTTTTTGAGTGATTTTTGGTTTTTATACCCTAATATACATCAAATTGGTGTCAAATTATAGGTCTGATCTGAAGAAGGGAAAAAGGTCAAGTTGAAGAAGGAATAAAATTCTTTCAAAAGGAAAAACCATTGCTAGAAAAGTGAATGAGTTGAAGGACACATGCTAGAGAGATGAGAGATTTGAAGGAGAGGCTTGCTAGTCTAGAAACAATTCAAAAGAGAGGTGTGGTCATGGGTGATGAGAGGAACTTCGAAGAAGAAGAAGAAGAGGAATTGGATCCTAATGATCATAGGATGGCTAAGTTACTGAGAGAAATCAAGGAATATAGTTACAAGGTGAAGATTGATGTACCTAAGTATGGAGGTAATTTGAATGATGAAGAACTTTTGGAATGGATTGTAGCACAAAAAATTATTTTGAGTGTAAAGATGTACCTGAGGAGCAAAGGATAAATATTGAAAAAACAAAGTTGAAGGGTCATGCTTTATTATGGTGGGATTATGAGCAAACTGAAAGGAGGAAGAAAGACAAATCAAAAATTACTTCTTAGGATAGAATGGTGGCTAAGCTAAAAGGTAATTTCTTACCATTTGATTATGCAATTCAAATGTATAAGAAACTTCAAGGTCTGAGATAAAAAGAAAGGGATGTCAAAGCCTATACTGAAGAATTTTATAAGTTGAGTATAAGAGCAGGTCACATGAAGGATGATGTGGAGAAGGTTGCTAGATATCTGGGTGGATTAAGATTCAACATCCAAGGTGAGTTAACTTTGGAAAATCCAAGGATGGTTGAGGAATGCTATCAAATGGAAATTAAGTCAAAAGAAAAACTTAAAAGAAGGAAATACAAACAAACTAGGGGTAGAGGCAACAATAATAGAGGAAGAGGGACATTTTCTACTCCAAGGAAGTCCTATGAAAGTCAAGAAGATACAAGAAAGGACAAAGAACAAGTTGTTGATTAGAGAGATGAATTTAGAGGTGGTAGATCAAGGTTTAGAGGTAGATTGAGGCTCACAAGGATTCATAGGAAGGTGCTATCAATGCAATAATTTTGGACACCATCCATGGCAGTGTAAAGAAGGTCAAGCCTCTAGTTCACATGGAGGAGAATGAAGGACTTAATTGGTGCAAGAAGAGGATACTGAGAGTGTAAACTCTCCATCACAATATGTTGCTCCTGAAGTTGAAGAATCACTAATGGTAAGAAGAACTCACATTAAAGTATCAATGGAGAAGGATCCATCACAAATGACACTCTTTAAAACAACTTGTAAGTGCATGGGTAAGGTATGTAAGGTTGTAATTGATTTGGCAAGTACATATAACATGGTTTCTAATGATATTGTTGAGACTTAGATTGCATAGAATACCACATGATCAATACTCCTTATAAATTTTCTTGGTTGAAAGAGGGTTAGTATGTTTTGGTTAATGAGAAAAATTGGGTGGAGTTCAATATAGAAGGGTACACATATAAGATTATATGTGATGTATTACCTGTGGATGTGTGCCATTTGCTGCTAGGGAGGCCTTGAAAATTTGATAGGCATGCTTTGTATGATGGTAGAAGAAATACATATGAGATAGAAAAATATGGAATCTCCATTACTTTGACACCATGGATAAAAGATGATAAATGAAAAACTATGGCAGCCAATGTGATGATGATAGGAAGAAAATATTTCATAAAGGTGGATGAAGAAGAGCAGATGAACTTTGCAGCCAATTCAAAACATGGTAGTATTATGACAACTGACATGAATAGTGATAAAATTTTGGAGGGAAATGATATTGAGTTGGTGTCAAAATTTGATTTGTTGAAGGTCAAAGATGAATTGATTTTTGGGATTCAAGATTGGCTTAAAGGGTATGCTAGCATGTTGATGAAAGGAGGTTTTTCTTCATTGCTTTCAGAAGGGGATAGTGATCATTTATTTTTTTTGAAAGAAAAGGTTAGTGAACTTGATAAAGAAATAGTCATAGGGACAAAATATCAGATGGAAGAGATGGAAAGGAGAGGTGAAGAGATTAGAGATAGACTATAAAGGAAAAAGGGAAATTTCAAACATACACCAAAGGTGAAGAATAAGGGAGTTCATTGTAAGAATGGAGGAGGTTTGGTAACAAGTAAAGGGGTAGGTTCAACAATAGTTTCAAGTGAAAAGTAGGCCAGGGATCATCCAACAGGTAGCCCTCTATAGTTGAAGCATATCCTAGATGCTAAAGACTTCAAGAAGACAATGAATGATTCATTTTTCTAGTTTTTGGTTTAGTGGAAAGGTTACCCTAATTAGAATTCCTCTTGGAGGTTAGAGTATGATGTGATAAAGCATGATTCTATTGTTGTATAGTCCTCAAGGGGCCTTGAGTTCCCTTTTCTCTAGGAGTATGGTGCAGGGCACCATAGGCCTCCATAATTCATGAAAGAGTCTAATGTTTTGTCCTTGGTATTTGATTCATTTTTCTAATTGAATAAGGTCTATTTAGACCATGTTTGATGTCTTTGTGAGGTTTTTGGGTCAATTTGTAAAAGTTGCTCCAATTTGCTAAAAGTTGTAAAATGTTGTTATTCAACTTTGCATTTTTTGCATTTGGAGGAAGTTGAATAGTTAGGAGTTGAAAACGTAGTTTTAGTAAATTTTATTTTCTTATAAAATCTTAAATACATCATGTAGTGGTTAAACCAAGGTTTTGGTGGTGTTTTTTGGGAAGTTGAACATCAATAAAGCTTGTTTTCTATATTTTCTTATTGTAAATTACTGCTACAGGAGGTTGTACGAACTTGCACAACTTGAAAGTGATCTCAAATTGATTGGAGTTGATGTGGAATTGAGTCTAACTTCTAAAAAAAAATATTTTATTAAATTTCATTTAGTTTTGAGCATTTTAGAAGTATTTTACTCCATACCACTTTGAAACATTAGGTTTTGGTGCTTTGAGAGAAGAAAATGAAGTTTTGAGCCATTCCACTAGTGAAATGGCCTAAGAACTGGTGGAATGGAGGTAATTAGGATGTATTTTGAGTTTGTGAAGTTTTTAGGAGTAGGGGTTGAGGATTTGGACAAATGGGTTGATGCCCTAGTTGATTAAACTCATGTTTTTTAAGCAATTAAAGTGCATAGGTGATAGGGTTTGTGAAAAATATTTGGAGAAATTATTTTGGGTGATGGAAAGTGTTTGTAGAGATTATATTTGATATCTCTAGGCTGGTGGTATGAGGGTTTGAGGTTTGGGTTGGAAAAACCACGTAGTGACCTACCAAAACAAGCCTAAATTAGGCTTATTCCAACGTACCTGTAGAAATTAAACCATTAGATTCCAAAACAACCATCCATGAAAATTTGATATTTATCAAAGGGCTTAATGGGTATCTAAAAATGGTTTTAGGTTGTGGGTTGGAGTGGTTACCTAAAATTTATGACTAAAATACCCTTTTACTATGCTATAAAGAATAATGGCAACTTGTGAAGAAAAATCATTTATTTGATGTTTAAAGAGTTTGACAAAAGGTTGTTTGAGTGAGTTTTAGTTTTGATACCCTTCTCTAGATCAGTCTAGTATGGCCTCATATGAAGGAGTGTAATAGATGGATTGTGTATCACTGAAAATTTATGTTTGATTAGGTTAGAATTGCTAAATCTAAAAATCCAAAGAAAATAATGGAGTGCAAAGGAGAAAACATGAAAATAAATAAAACAAAGTTACCCAAATCTTCAATCTCCATGGCTGACCTCCATTACACCTTCTAGCTTGCTGCAAGTTGAGGAGTTCCCTCAGATTCTTCGAGCAACTTAAGACTATCATGTCCTACACAAGTGTTGAAGGATTTTACTATGCAAAGATGACTCTAAGTGCCTAAGAGAAGTTCTAAGTATGCATGAAAATGAAGATCAAAAGTTTTCCTATCTGCTTGAGAGAGAGAGGAGGAAGGAGAAGACCAAATGAATTCAAAATTTCCATTTTATAAGAAAAGGTAATTTTGAATGGACGGATGAGATTGAAGGTCGAATTGACTATCCAGAATTGATGCACCAAGAATATGCCATGCATGGTAAAAACTATGACGTCGATGGCTATGACAAACATGCAAACTATGACAAGAAATGAATGTTATGACAGGGGATTATGGCAGGGCATCATTGACCAAGTGGTGCATAAATAATTTATTCGAAAATGGAGGAAATGGACAAGTGGTAAACAAATAATTTATTCAAATAATTTATTTGAAAATGGAGGAAATGGACAAGTGGAAAATAAATAATTTATCAAAATAATTTATTTAAAGAAAATGACAAAAGAAGCATTTAATTAAATTTATCAATTTAATTAAATGGAGAGATGAAAATTAGATGTGGGATAGTTAAATAATTTTAATAATTATTTAACTATAGAAGAATTAAAGGACCATGAATAGATAAATAATTAATGGTAATTATTTAACTATAGATGAAAGATGACAAAATAATTAAATAAATAATAATTTATTTAACTATTGAAGAAGAAGAAATTAGTGACACAATTAGTTTATCTAATCGATCAAGATAGAATAAATAGACATGAATTAATTAAATAATTAAAATTATTTAGTTAATAGATGAAAATGGACCGGATAACATAATTAAGTATCTTAATTATGCTAGGACGAAAGTGGCGAGAAATGGAGTTTGTAGGCCTAGGTCAATTTTCAATGTTTACATTTTTCCCCTCTTTGTCATAATGCAGCCTGTCGCATTGTGACAAGGACAAATAAGTCAAAAATATGCCCTGGTGCAAAATAATATGAGAAATAATGATGATGAGGGTTATGGTATGCCTCCTCGAGAGGACAGACGGGTTCCAAGCACATGGGTGTGCTCTCAAAATTGATTAGAAGACTAGAATATGAAGAGACAAAAAAAAATGGCAGTGCCAAAGATATGGATGATGATATGGATGCAATGCCTATATGAGATGGGTGAGGGAAGATTACAAAACAGAAGGAGACGGATGTTAGTAAGATGAAAAATATCCTTCAACACATTGTCATAGGACTACTAATTGTTGCTCTTAATCATCATTGGGTAAATTATCGTGATGGCCAACAAACACCATGATATGACGTAAATCAAGGTGTGCAAGGTCATACCATCACTTGACATAAATAGTCATAAACAAGGATGATCATGACTCATACAAAAAGACACATTTTCCCTAGTCTTTTTTTCATAACAAACCGCAAGCAAAAAAACACAAGGACAAATCATGAAACATCATTTCTTCTCTAAATCCTATTTCTAGGACATCCTCAAGAAACTAGCAACATGATTTCCAAAAAGGAAAAAATAAAGCCAAAACTGTCATCATGATATGTCACTACTTTTCTAAATCCCAGAGTTAGGACATCGCTGAGAAACTAGTAACATGAGTGTCAAAAGATAGGACAAACGTCATGATACGTCGCTGCTTCTCTAAATCTTGTTGTCGGGATCTCGCTAAAAAACTAGTAACATGATGAAAAATCAACAAACAAGTGCCAAGTGCTTGCCAAGTGTTTTAATGTCGAGATGTCTGGTTTGATGTTGAGATGCCAGGGTGTCAAGGTTTTGACGATGCCAAGATGATGAGTGCCGAAGATTTCCAAATTCAGGAAGGACACATCCTGAATAATGTTGATGTCAAGAGGAGAAACCCCCAAAAGTCGAGAGGATCCCTCAAAATGCTAGGTGACAATGACGATGCCTAGGAAGGACACATCCTAAGGCATAAATGATAGGGGTTATTCTTTAGAAGGACACATCTAAAATAACATTGATGTCAAGAGGAGTGATCCTTAAATGTCAAGAGGATTGCTCAAAATGTCAGATGACGATGATGATGCCTAGGAAGGACACATCCTAGGGCATGATTAAATGACATGCTACCCTTTAAAAGGACACATTTGAAGAGTAAGCAAGATTTGACTGGCTTGACTAAGTTTGACTGAGATTGACCAATTCTAATATGTCAAGATGATTTTCATGTTCCGTTCATAGATTGTCAAAGTTCACTTGGGTAGATTGTTCATTCAAATTTAAAGACTATTTCATGTGTGTGCGAAAATTGTCCAATGAACCCTAATGGACTGACCTAGTGTGGCCTCGGGGGCCCATCAACAGATGGCCTTTCCTACATCATGCACTCAGAGACCTCATAGCTCGACATGACTAAAGACTTTGTCTTGTTGATGAAATATTGAGGCATGATTTATTTTGACAAACCTAATAGGACTGACCTAATGTCTCGAGGGCTCGAAGATGAGCCTTGCCTACGTAGCAAATGTGCAGAGACAACATAGTTCGACAATGAAAAAGACTAATCAAGACTTGAATTGACGTGACTATGCTGACTAAGATGACTCCGTTTTGGAAGTTTTGTGTTTTCTTCAGGACGTTTTTCAATTTTTAGGTCCTTTTTTTTTAAACATTTTCTAATTACTAGGTATTTTTCTAGGACATTTTTCAATTTTTAAGTCTTTTTTAGGACATTTTCTAATTTTTAGGTCTTTTTTAAGGACATTTTCTAATTTTTACGTCTTTTTTCAGGACATTTTCTGATTTTTAGGTCTTTTTTCAGGACATTTTATGATGTTTTTAGGTCTTTTTTTAAGGAAATTTTATGATGTTTTAGGTCTTTTTTCGGACATTTTCCAAATTTTAGGTCTTTTTTCAGGACATTTTCTGATTTTTAGGTCTTTTTTAGGACATTTTTCAATTTTTAGGTCTTTTTTAAGGACATTTTTTTATTTTTAGGTCTTTTTTCAGGACATTTTCTAATTTTTAGGTCTTTTTTCCAGACATTTTATGATGTTTTTTCCTTTTTGAATGGTTTAAGAGGATCACTACAAATGCATGTGATTGATGCCTACACATGAGAATCCAAGGACAAACATGATTGTGCCCCTAGTCAAGCTGAATACCAATTGATGGGTGATGACAACGTTGTTTGATGTGGGAAGGACACATCCTGAAACAACATGAGGATGACGATAATGTGAAAAAATGATTAAGGTCTGTAGCCAGGCTAGGAACAAAGTCAGGTAATGTTTTGGATAATGCTCCTATATGTATTAGACTCGTTGCATTTGGAATGAATCGGTTAGGACTAAATGGGATGGTGGAGTATCCTTAGACCGTTTGACAAGGGAAAGTCAAGATAGGTGACCTACATGAAAGGGTGAGAGGTGGCCTTGGTAAAGGACGGGAGACATGAGACTAAGGGAATTGTCATATGATTTTCTAGGACTATGTCGTATAAGGATAATGATGGAAATGACAGAATAGTTTGTGACAAAAGGATTGACATGTTAAGAGTTTTCCCCAAAGCATGATTTATGTGTGTCAATTTTATGTCAAGACCAAGGTAGGTGGGTAAATGGAAAAAAATGATATGGATGAAATAGATGGATGCCAATGTTAAGAGGAAGGCATAGGAGATGAGACGACTTGCCCCCAAGTGTAAAAGTCCACATAGATGATTTATTTTACACATGACACTTTTTTTCCAAGTTTTCATCATGGTACTTATCCAAAGTGCCTATTTGACAGGTTTTCACCATTGGATGAAATTTCTCTCTTTACTATTTTTGTCATTTTTTCATTTTTTTAAATTTTTTTTTTGTGTCAACAAGACACCTGTTTGCCAGGTTTTCATCAGGGTGATGATTTTTTTATTTTTCAATTTTAGTGTATTTTTGATATTTTAGGATGACCTTGATGCATTAACTAAAGTTGCTGGTGGTGTTGATGTAGAGACTGGTGCCATGATATGCCAACAATGACCTTTCTGAAGTAGTTTCCTTGTCAGGATCATAGCACTTGCATACAACTGATTGATTTCATTGTGATCCTTTTCAATATTAGAGTTGGCCTTATCAAAATATGCAGATTGCGATAAAGTGCCATAAGAATCCTTGTGATAAAGAGTTGTTGCCATGATGCGATGAATTTTTGACATAGTATTTTTGGACTTCAGGCGAGATGTAGGATTATGACAGATGATGGTAGACATGAAAATGTTGTTTGGACATTTGGATGAATCACTTTTTATTTTCCAAACTTGGGAGGGTGGCTGATGGAGTTTGGAATTTTGATTGGGATGGTTTTTGGAACCAACACTTGTATATGCCTTGCTTGATGACCATTTTGAAGGAGGTGGACATTTGTTATATGTGGGATTCCTCTTGTCTTGTGGCTCCACATTTTGATTAAATTTTTCTTTTGACATATTTTCTTTGCTTGATTCACTTTTTTTTGGGATCCATTTTAATTCCATTTGTCCACTTGTCCTTTTGTTTGATTCAATGGCCTTTGACATTTGATTTTTGACTTTGTAATGATTTTGTTTTTGTTGGTTCCAAAGGGAAGGTTTAAGATGTTGAGAATGATGGTTTATGGTGTGGGTGGATGGGGTGTTGGCAACAATCTTATTACAAGGATTTCTCATGGACTCTATTTTGATGTTTGCATCTGACAAGGTTGCCCCCAGTATTGAGGAGGTTCCACTGACATATTTTGATTTACTAACTGAAGAATAGCCAAGACCTTGATGTCTATAATTTGTGTGAAGCTGTATTGGTTCTTGAATGCCTTGCTCGTGTATGCCTAGTCCTCTGCCTTGATATTGCATACTTTGACAGATTCTATTTGCGATGGGGTATTTATTATTTTGAAAGCAAGATGCTAACCCATCATGATGTATGTGGACACTTTCACCTAGAATATTTTCTTCTGCAAGGAAGCCTACTCTGACAAAGATAGATGACCCTAGTTGATAAAGTGTCTTAGCTTCATTGTCATGCTGGTCATATTTCTGACTGATATCTTTGATTTGATCTTGTGACATGTCAGGTTCAGATGATTCTATTGGTGCTTCCAAGTCGATGTCAAAGCCATCATTATGGTCAGTGTCATAGAGTCCAATAAATTTAGCTATAGCTCGATCATTTTCAAATATGTCCATAGAAGACTCTTGTTTTGGAGTAAGATCATCTATGTGTCCCATGGAGGCAAGTGTCTCATTTTGGGAAGTGGATGTGCATGGATTTTGAGTAGGATTAGTCTTAGATTTTTGGTCATGAATGGCATAAAGGTCGAGGAGTGGATCTTTTTGGACTTCTTGATCAATGGTAAGGCCTTGGTCAAAGATGGGGTTGTCATGGATGATATAATTGGGATTGGAGTCTTTGTCAAGGGTAGGTGTATTTTGGATGTCATGATTGTCTTGATGGATTTCTTGAATGGACTCAAAAATTGGGTCATGGGATGGACTACCTTGTTCTTGACATGAGGGTGACGTTATGATGTCATGCTTTGGGCTTTTGTTTTGACATGTATCCTTAAGTTTATTCAACGGGATGTGACTTTGGAGAATGATAGAATTTTCATGACTAAATGTGGCTTGTGAGGGAGTGACTTGAGAATGATTAATAGATGAAGAGCTAGGATAGGACATGGAGACTTGGACTGGACTAGTATGTGAAGGATGAGGATATGACATGGAGACTTGGACTGGATAGGTGTAAGGTTGACTAAAATAGGATGTGGATGCTTGGAGGGGATCGATAGGGTATGATGTGGAGAGTTGACATGAGTCGGTAGATAGTTGATAAGGCATGTAGACTTGGATAGGATTGATAGGTGAAGGACTAGACTATGATGTGGAGATTTGTAATGGACTAGTGGACAATTGGTTTCCCTTTTTGAGATTAGGATGAGGGTAATAACTGGACATGTGTTGGAGATTAATGATAGGATTTTTGTTAAGTGATTCTTGATAGTGAGGGTTGATGGATGGAGGATTTGGACTAATGGGTTGTCGGTAGGAAGGGTACATATGTGATGTTGGTCTTAAAGTATTAAATTCAAAGCCATGTGATAGTTTAACCCTTTGGTCCAAGAGCATGGCTAGATACCTTTGAGGGTCATGTAGGACTAAGTTTTCCACAAAGGAAGTTACGTTAGGATTTTGCGCTGCAACTTTCAAATCTTTAGCATAGAATTTTCCATTTTGGTCTCTTTGTATGAATGGTTCAAGAAGGTTTTGTGATGAAGATGGCATGGTCATGGAAGATTGTGTGTTCATGCTGTGAAATGGGTCAGAAAAAGTCCAGTGTTGGTTTGTGTCATAAATGTTATTGTCAATGTTGGGATTGGTGTTGGTGTTGGTGTTGTTGTCAAAGTCTTGTCCAAAGTCTAACATTTGTCTTTTCTTTCTTTGAAGTATTTTTTCGACCATCAAGGAAATTTCTCAAATGAAGATGATGACAATGCAAGTATGACACTAGTCTATGTTTTTGTCTTTTTGTGTGATAATGAATGATGATGCAAAGAGATGACAATGTGTACCTAAGGAAATCTAAAATTCTGAAAAGTGAAAGTGATGATTATGACTAGGATGACAATGATGACAAGGTGCAAAATAAGGACTAAGATGATTATGTCGACTAAAGAGGCAACTAATGCAAAGTCTAGGTTCAAAATAACAACTAGTATGAATAATGTTTTTGGATTTTTTTTTTTTTGGAAATAAAGTATGCAAGGTAGGAAATAAAATGAATGAAATTTGGAGAAAGGGGTACCTAAGCACTCTAAGCTTAAACTTTGTTTTTGATTTTGGTTACCAAAGGACTTGTTGAAAATGAAAAAGTGACAAGGTCAAGACGACTAGTGAGTTTTCCTAACTAGATTGTTGAGTTGGAAATCCTCACAAAAAGGACAATGAATGAAAATAGGAATGATGACTAAGTCCAAGATAACCTAGTTTCGAAAGCAATGATTTTGCAAATTGTGATAAAGTTGGTCTAACCCAAAGTATGCAAAAATGAAAAGCTATGGTCAAGATAATGTTGAAAATGATGATTATGAAACGTAATGGATGAAATCAAAATTTTGAAAGTTTAATCTTAAGGTCAAAAATGCAAAATAATGGTTGAATGATAAATATTTTCAGCAATTTCAAAGTTGATTTCTAACAGATACCTCTTAGAAAAAAATGTTTGATAGCAGGCTGAGACTATTTTTTTGATGTTTTGTTGAAAAGTCTGAGTTGTCTGAGGTCGATTGTTTGTGTCCAGATTGTGAATGTTGTGTATATTGTTTGAAAATACAGAAAACACTTGACAAGCATGATGTTTGAATGTGGACAAACACAAATAAGACAAGCACAATCCTATGGCTAGGCCAAGACAATATTCGCTATAGTCCACGTGGGTTTCCCCAACTGCATATCAGTAGCGTGTGAATCCAGAAGCTTGGATGCACGGGCTCCCCCTTACAATGCACTCTCTTCTTAGGCCAACCAAGCTTCCAACCCCCATGAAACTCCCATGGCAGATTGATCACCTCTACTATAGACTACGAAGATGTGGATGCCTTCACACCGACCAGTGCTACGCTAGAAAATAGAAGGTTTTTGGCTACTACACAAAGGTGTTTAATTCGGGACCCCCGTTCGAGTGGCCATACATGGGATGCAAGATTAAGCTCCATTTAGGAGGCACTCCAGCCTGAAAAGGTTAAGCTCAATAGGGTTTTGGGGAGTACTACTTGGTCCGTATGAAACATCCACACTCGTAACCCTAAGCTTTCCCTTAGGATTCACATTTATATGTCGGTCGGGGGTAGCTTGGCCAAAAAGCTCCATTGTCGGTCTGAGTCGCCTTGGGGTGAGTAGTTTTTTCCACCAAGGTAGGCCCAAGTTCTAGAGTCAGTAACCGTTTCTCTTACACCTAAGATCGCCTAAAAGCGCAAGGGGAGAGAATACTTTGATTACTAAGTCTTAAAGGTGTATAATAGATAAAATGGGTTTGGTTTTCTGATCACCAAGTTTTCACAAGGTGAGAGCATAATCACCTACCATTTGTTCAAACACAATCAAACACTTGCAAACAAAGTTCATGTTAGAGCACCAAAGGAAATGTTCCTAAATTAAAAATTGCAAACAAGTGGTTTGAGAGATAAATCTTCAACACATGTAGCTGCAAAATCACATGTCAGTAGTTTGAATATATGCCTTTGACCCATGAAAAATTCCAACACCACATGTTGCCAACTTGAATTAGTAACTCAAAAGAAAATTTTAATGACAACAACAAATTAAACAGCGATAAATTTCTTAAATCTTAACAAAATTTTAAATCGTTTGAATCCATGGAAAGCTGAAAATCAAAACTTCAAAACCTAGAAAGTGTTTTTCCAAGATTCTACACAAAAAAAATGTTATAGGCAAAAGAAAACATGGGTTTTGAAAGCTAGATTAAAAAATAACTAATACTAAAACAACCATAACTTTCTCGAATCTTAATGAAATTTTAAACCGTTTGAAGTTCTGGAAAGCTAAGAACAAGGCCTACATGAGAAAACATGAAAATAAGTAAAAGAAAGTTACCCAAATTTTCAATCTCCATGGCTGACCTCCATTACACCTTCTAACTTGCTGCAAGTTGAAGAGTGCCCTCATATTCTTCGAGCAACTTAAGACTATGCCATGTCCTACACAAGTGTTGAAGGATTTTACTATGCAAAGATGACTCTAAGTGCCTAAGAGAAGTTCTAAGTATGCATGAAAATGTGTTGTGAAAATGAAGATAAAAAGTTCACCTGTCTGCTTGAGAGAGAGGAGGAAGAAGAAGACCAAGGGTGAAGCCACAATAGTGGTTTACAATTGAAGTGAGGAAGGAAAACTCACAAAAAATGAATGCATGGAAAAAAACTTGATTTTAGGGGTTCGTACGAACCTATTGGTTCGACCGAACCAATTAGGGGTTCGGTAGAACCTAGGTTTGGCCGAAGCCTCTTAATACTTTCCCGCCAAAAAAGCCATCAAAACCCCTTATAGAAGTGGGGTTCGAATGAACCCTGGTTCGAGCGAACCCCCTTTATTCCTCATCCCCCCTAAGATAGAAAAAAAAAACTTGAATTTTGGCACTTTGGAGCTTGGTTTGAGGATGAAAATGGAGGAACATTCACAAACCCAACTTGAATTAGGTAGTCCTCAGAACGAGCTATCCAACAAATATAATTTTAATATTTTTTTGTTTTATTATGTATTTGATATTTTAGTTTATTAAACATAGGTTTTTCATCAAAAATGAAGGTCTCTATTCTGCACATGTGGAAAAATAGCAGATTATCAAAAATAAAAAATAAAAAATATGAGTGCACTAGATATTGAAGTCCTTGATCCAATAGAAAAAAATTAATTGAATTTTGATATATACAAAAAACGGTATGCATTACACGGTCGCGCTATGTCTGAATTGTAATTGGTTTGACTTTGAAACTTGATTAAAGAAAAAATATTTAATAAAAAACTATCTAACCAAGTGGAAGCACTAGATATCAGAGCTACGAATCTAAATTCTAAAGAATTAGAATTTTATCCTTCATGGAAAAAAAGTTATGCATTATACAGTGTGCGTCACTTTTAAAAAATGTTGTTTTTTGAAAAAAACTAGTTTTTGTGGGAGATTGAAAAAGAAGTGGAATCTAATTCAAAAAAATTTGAAACATATTTTTAGAATCTGTAGACAAAATGTGACAAGACTCTAGTTTTCATCATCTTCAAATTCTTCACGTTTTAGCCGTTATAGGTGCCCGAATGTGAATATTTAGTTTTAAAAAATAATTTTAGTGTCCAGTTTGGCCAAAAATTGTAAACCACTATTGTGGGATCACCCCCAAATGAATTCAAAATTTCCATTTTATAAGAAAAGGAAATTTTGAATGGATGGATGAGATTGAAGGTCGAATCAACGGTCCAGAATTGATGCACCAAGAATATGCCATGCATGGAAAAAACTATGACGTCGATGGCTATGATAGACATGCAAGACATGCGGGCTATGACAAACATGCAAACTATGACAGGAAATGAATTTTATGACAAGGGATTATGATAGGGTATCATTGACCAAGTGGTGCATACATAATCTATTTTAAATTATTTATTCAAAAATGGAGGAAATGAACAAGTGGTAAATAAATAATTTATTCAAATTATTTATTTGAAAAAGGAGGAAATGGACAAATGGAAAATAAATAATTTGTTTAAAGAAACTGACAAAAGAAGCATTTAATTAAATTTATCAATTTAATTAAATGGAGAGATGAAAATTAGACATGGAATAGTTAAATAATTTTAATAATTATTTTACTATAGAAGAATTAAAGGACCATGAATAGATAAATAATTAATGGTAATTATTTAACTATTGATGAAAGATGACAAAATAATTAAATAAATAATAATTTATTTAACTATTGAAGAAGAGGAAGAAATTAGTGACGCAATTAGTTTATCTAATTGATCAAGATAGAATAAATAGACATGAATTAATTAAATAATTAAAATTATTTAATTAATAGATGAAAATGGACCGGATAACATAATTAAGTATCTTAATTATGCTAGGATGAAAGTGGAGAGAAATGGAGCTTGTAGGCCTAGGTCAATTTTTAGTGTCTACAGATTGAAATATATGTGTTTCTAGTTTACAATTCTTATTGTCTCATTAAATTTCATTGAGTTTTGTGTGAGATATGGCCATTTTGGTGAAGGTTGCAATGTTCTAACAATGTTTTTCAAAATTTATAGTCCAAAAATGTGTTATTACAAACATGTATGGTATAATACGGGTCTAAAACTGATTCCAAAAGTTGAATGTATGAGTCTAATTTCATATTATTTTGGTTTGAGAAAATTTTATGAAGTTTTGAATGAGTTATTCCATTTTTGGTGACAACAGGTTTATGGCTGGCCTAGGGTTTCTAGTTTTAGGGAAAATTCCATAACTTTCTTTTCCACCTTTGGATCTTTATGAAAATTGGAGGAAAAGTGTATAATTAGGTTATCTTCAATACCACTAAAGCGATTGGCTTCATTATTTATTTTTTGAAAGTTATTAATGACTGTTCCTTTTATTTCATAGTGAGACAACTATAGGTTTGATCAATGAATGCCTTGTTGTTTCCCTATTCTATACAAAACATCCCTAATTCATTTTAATAAATATCTAGTAAGGGCCAAAAGGGTATCCAAAATAGTTTTCAGATTCCCTTTAACAAATAGCTAAAGGAAATTATGACCAAAAAGGTCTAAATTGTTGCCTCACCTTCTAGGTTAGAGAACTCATTCTTTAGGATGAACAAAACGCATAATTATAGCCTTAAGTTTTGAAGTCTTGTTTGAAGGTGATAGGGAATTTTTTTGAGGTTCTTCTCTTCCTCTGTATCAACAACTAAAGAATTTAGAGGGTGACTTACCTTCATACTTACCAGAGCCTTTCCTCATCCTTTTCACAAAGTTAGCTTTTATTGCATGAAAATTTTCTTCATCTGAATATTTTGCTTTTGTAGCATTAAAAATAATTTTTGATTTGCATCCATTCCTTATAGTCAACTTCCTCATATTATAAGATGTAAGAAATCCTAACAATAGATCTTTAGTGCAGGTCTTATAATCTATATTTTGTTCAATAACACACACTTTCTCACTATAAGCATTAGGGAGAGTTCTAAGAATCTTCTTTACAATTCTGGTTTCATCTACAGTAGCACCAATTCCTCACATTCTAGCGACTATCTCATCCAATCTTTGTGCATAAGCTTTAACATTCTCATCTTCAGACATATGTAGAAGCTCAAACTGTGTCTCCAAATTTTGTAATTTTTCCTCTTTAACTCTCTCATCACCTTCATGCACCCTTTCCAAAGCATCCTAGAATTCCTTAGAAATCTTTAGATTCTAAACCTTAATCAACTCAAAATGTACTAGACTATTTTTCAAAATGTACTTCACTTTATTGTTCACTTCATGTGCTTTGATCTCATCAATAGTACTCAGGCCATTAGCAAGAGGAGTGTAAGGATTCTTGAAAGCTTTCTCCACATCATATCCACAATACTCCAGATATTCTTCCATCAATATTTTCTAGATAGCATATTTAGTTCCATTAAATATCGGATAATCATAAGTCATTTTTCCAACCATCCAAGACCTTCCTCAAGCGGTTAAGCTCTTCACCAAGGAATTAAGCTCTTATACCAATTATTAAACAATACAACTGAGAAAGGGGTGAATCAGTTGTCATAGATTTAAACTTTAATTCATTCACCAGAACTAATCCTTAACACTAGTTAATAGATAAAAAAATGAATACTAGTGTAGAAATTGAAAACCATCACATAAACACAATAACACTAGATTTATGTGGAAAACCCAATAAGGGGAAAACCATGGTGAGGATTAACTCACACTCTATAATATCAAAATCAATTACAAGAGGCTCACTACCTGAGAAACAAGGCTTAGTGCCAAAACAAGGACTTGCTGTCCAATAGGGCTAACAACCCGGAGTGCCCACTACCAGAGATATACAAAGAAGATAAAGAATAATTGTTACAAAGAGAAGACAATATCAATGCAACAGATAAATCCAAGACAATTTTCTCAATCCACTTGTATACATGCACAAATGATAGAGTGCACCTTCAGCTCACTACTTCTGGAAACTCAACATATAGGCTTCACATTGATCTTCCATACTCGCATCATACACACATACTGATTCACACTTATCTCTATTCTCTTTGGGATCTTGTCTCTATTTCCTTGTTCTCTTTACTTCTTCTTCCCTAACTCATCTGCATTTATACCATCTTCAACTTTAAAACATATCCAAATTCAAATTAAAATTAGGTCGGTGTCATAACATCCTAAGGGGTGGAATTAGAATGAGGTTAGCCCAACCACACACTTCATAAGGACCCAAATAGATCCAACACACTTCACTAACTCTGAAAGTAGTATTTTGCACAAGGTCAAACAAACTAGTGTAAAACACAGAATAATTAAGCATGAACTTTTCAGATACCAAAACTATCTTCAATATAATCAAAACAACTCAACTCTAGAACCACAAGTCATAAGACTTCATTAAAGAAAAATTTAGACCAACAACATTTCTCCCAACCCTCAACCAAAAACATAGAAAACCATAATTCACAACTAGTGAACACAACTCACATGGTACAATGAATCAATAGCCAAAAAATAGGATATAGTAGCTTCCAACACCCATGATCAACATATCCAAACCATACAAATATATGAGAAAATTCAGAGAAAAACTCAGAGAAACCACTGAACATCTACAACATATCTTCATTACAATTTTCTCAATATCCTCGACATATACAACCAATAACTTGTATCCATGACACTAATGATAACAACAATTAGTTGATAACCAATTGACCAGTTGACATCAATGACAACACCTTCAATCTTTCCATTCTTGCAACAAAGGATCTAAGATAATCCTAGGATCATTTTGAGGAATTGTGGGTTTTGGAAATGATCTTGTTGAATAAAGCACCTTTCCTATTAAGATCAATATGATTGTGATTATAGTCAACAATTGGATCTTTGAACATCATACCTTTCCCTTTTTCAGGAAGGGATGTATTAGGAATTGTGTATTCTTTTATTGAATCTCTTTCATGCATAGGAAAGGTATTCAAGGCTAGTTGGGGAGAGGAAAATTTGATTTTAGTGATATGGACTAGGCTACATATAAACTCTATTCCATGTTCATTCTTAAGTAGCTTTCTCTTGTTCCCTATGACAAGAATGGGATTACTAGCGATATGTTCAATTCTCACAAAGTCTTGCAAACATTTCAATTCTTCAATTATATTCCTTATTTTCTATTGAGAGGAATTAACAACCATTGTTTTGACATCATGCACATTATTTTTGGGTAGGGAAGTCATTAGAAATGAGGTATGAAAGCTAGGATCCATAGAGGGTTGACTAGTGTCAACGCTATGAGTGAAAGAGCTAGAAAAACCACATGATCCACAATGAATGGTGTATCATGGGATGACATGAGTCTCGAACTATGTCTCATGATAGTATTGGAAGTAGGACACCAAATTGTGAAGCTCATACAAGTTTCACAAACCCGGTATGCACCCAAAATGGATAAGAGTTAAAATGTAATAACTTAGAATGTAAAGTGCAATACAAATATGTAAAATAATTTTTAAGATTTAAACAAGATAATCGTCTAACTATGCTATGCAAAAACCTGAAAATGATGTCTTGTAAATGCAATTTCAAATTCACACAATGCCCTAAATTTATTAATTGAATCTTAATATGATCAATTTGAGATAACAAAATTCTAGAAACTGTAACAACAAACTGAAAATAGAGATTTTACTACCCAAAAATGTAGGAAAAAGACCTAACAAGGACTCATTCACCCAAGGGAAAATAGGTCCTAGCTAAGGGTTTTAAAAAATTAAATTACCAATTTTTGAGTTGATTCCTATGGTTTTTAGATTTTGGACTGAGACAACTGATTGTAGTATGAATTTTCAATAATATTAAGTCTAAATGTATATGCAAAATAGTGATAAATGAAAAAATAGGAAACCTAATTTGATATACAATATTTATTCAATTTTGTAATGTAAATGAATGATGATGCAATGCTATGTAAATGATTTGCAAAATGATTGATTTCTTAATGTATTTTTCAAATTTTAAAAGATGAAAAAATGTAATCCTGAAACCCTAAATGAGATGCAAAATAATGTAAGTTAAGTAACCCTAAATGATATACAATTTAATGCAATGCAATGCAAATGAATACAAATCCTATATCTAGGGCTGAAATAGACTCCAAAATTAGAGAGATGCAATGCTCAAAAGTGAGGTTCACCAAAATGAAACATAGGAAAATAGGGTTTTGGGGGGGAAATGGGGTTCACCAAATGATAATAAAAAACCAATTATCCTTTATTTCATTAGGAAATGTGATCCAAAAAAATAATTTCCTTACAACCCTTAGGCGAGTCAACTCAAGGTGTGAATCTTTGGATTTCCTTATGACTGAAGGATAAGGGTCAAGGTAAAACAATACTTTGGGGAGAAAAACTAAAAATAGTAAACTAACACAAAAATGCAAATCAACACTTGAAAGTGTAAGATTAAGCTTAATACTAACAGAACCTACATTCAAATTATAGATCAAAGAAGGGTAGATCTTAGTGTACCTTTCACCAAAATTCAAGTTCTGAAGTTTATCTTAGACTCATTCACCCAAGGGAAATGGGTCCTTTGTTATAGTTTTTCTACGACTTTTGAGAGCATTTGGTCCTATCTCTGCACTTCCAAATTCTTTGGGTTTCAGTGTCAAAAATTTGGAAATAAATTTTATAGATGAGTTTCTATCAGATGAAAAAATTTATGACAACTTTTGCAACTTTGAAAACTTCTTCAATTTTTCTCTTCAAGGGATCTTCAAGCTTTCTTCTACCTAGATCACTCAACAAACCCTTGGATAAATCTTGGAATGTAAATATGCAACTTGCAGGAAATGGCTTCAATGGATGTGGATATTGAACCTTGTATCTTGCTTGAAATAATGGATATGAATGCTTGAATGGATCATGAAACCTACATCATTATGTTAGCTCTTGAAATGAAATAAAAATAGGATGGGTTACCAAAATGAGATTGATAGCCCAATTAGGTGGGACCTCTTCTTCTTCAATTCATTAGGAAATGAGATCCACACAAATAAAGGAGTATCAACCTTGATGTGATTTGAGTCTAAGTGTGAATCTACAAATTTCCTTTTGCTTGATGGGGTCTTGATTAAAAAACACTTTGGAGAGAAAGATTAAAAATAGAAAACTAACTCCAAAATGTAATCTACAACTTGGATCTTGAAGATTAAACTCAACAATGATGGAACAAAAATCAAATTACAAATCTGAGAGAGGAAAGATGATGTGTACTAGTCACCAAAAGTGATTTTCTAAAAGTTGATCTTGGACTCCATTCACCTACAGGAAAAATGAGTCTTGGTTTGTGAGCCCCTACAATAGATATGAATCTCTCAACTCTCCTGGTTTTAGGTTTGAAAAGTTGGAAATAAATTCTATAATTAAGTTTTCATGAGATGGAAATATTCTAGATAACTTTTGAAACTTTGCTAACTTCAATTTTTCTCTTCAAGATATCTCTAAGATATCTTCCACCTAAATTTGTAAACAAAAATCAAGAGGTAAAAATATTTTGTTGTTGGTGAATGGGAGTTTATGTTGGTCAAACCCTGTTTTGGTAATTAAACTATGTAATGAAAAAAAACTGCATAAAAGGAATGATGAATGACTAACTCTAGATGTCACAACTCACCAAAAACTTGCATGAACCTTGGAATGTAGATTTACAACTAGCATGAAATGGTTTCCAATGGATGATCTTGATCTTGAAACAATTCTTTGAACATTTGAATGGATCATGAACCTACATCAACATATTAGCTCCAATATCCATGATGCAAGAAGAATTTGATATGAAAATTGGATATTGATTGTTGAATTCTTCAATAATTATGTTGTTGCATGCCTCAAAAGCTCTTGTAAACTCTAGATTCCTTAGATCAACTTTCTCATAAAATTGCTAGGTGAAACTTAGCGAAATGACCTTATATTTATAGGTATGTAGCATTAATTTCCTAAAATCCAAATAACACAAGCCAACATGTGAATATGGACTAAACACAAACAACAACAAACGCACTAAAACGAACTGACGCTTACCATTACTCAATCAAGAGTGTTATGTTTAGGAATTTATGAATGCTAGGTTTCCTCTTTGGAAAATGTGATTAATTAGGCTTGGATTTGAATTAAAGGATCCAATTAAGGAAAATTAACTTCAATTAATTAAGTGAGCCCTAAATAAGTGTGAAAGTGTAAAGAGGTAGACTTTACAACACTAAAAGTAAGGCACAATTAAGTCCATTTAAATTAATACTGCCCTAAAGTTAATGTGAATAAGCAAAATACATATCATAACACTAAATTAAGGCATAATTAAGTTTATTTTAATATTAATTTGCAAATTAGGTGAGAAATTTTCAAGGGATGCATTTTATACACTATATTCAATGCCCACTTTAGTGAGAGGATGACCTTGTGTCAAACTCACTCTAAAGAAGACATTCAAGACACCTATATGTGCAACAATGATAAAGATACTCAATCATACAACATCAAAGACTAGAAGAAGGTTGCTAGATCAAGCTTTGACTTTCCACTGCAATGTGGAACATGTGTTCGCTATTTATCCAAGAACATTCACAATAATAACTTGATGTCCACTATGAAAAAAACACCCATGCTCACTTTGGGCTGATGGAATCTTAGGTCATCCACTAGTTGAGCCCCCAAGATAATGGCTTAGTGAGAAATTCATACAAGGTCTATAGGCTCTCACTGTATTAACCATACCAAAGCTATCCTTTTGAAAAATCCAATACAATGCCACACAACTAAGGCTTTGGGATCCATAAGGCATAAAATTTTGTGTTATGCTAAGCACCTATGAACAAGGGTAAGGCTCCACTGGCAAGCAAAGTGTGTTATGCTTGGTGGCCTTGAAGGGAGTGGTTTGATCTTCACAAGTTTAATAAGTTGTATCGTGTTAAACACTTATGAACAAAAATGCAAAGGGTTTGTTCAAAGGAATCTTGCTTATTTGATGTAAAATCTCTTCTTAGGGAACATCATGCTTAATGTTTCCAAGAGAGGATGAGTATAGGATAAGAGAATCATAACTTAGGGAATGCAACATTTAGCATCACCACTCAAAGGAAAGTTGTATGCTAAGAAATATCATGCTCTCAAAGGACATCAAACCCAATGACACCACCAAGAAAAAGGACACATCACAAAAAGAAAGAAAATCACATAATGAAACATGAGAGATGCCAATGTATGGCCCCACTTTAAAGAAATTTCTAGCACCATTTCTAGGAGCAATTCACTTTAAAGTGGCCAATGAAGAAGATATGAGAGCCTATTCAAAAAGACCTATGCAAAGTCATATTTTCTTGAATGAAACTACACCATGAAAGGGAGGAATGGATTTCCCCAAAAATAAAAGCACATACGGGATCTATGGATTCAAGGTTAGTATATCTTTGCTAAAAAAAAATTTATAGAGCTTGAAAATGTCATCCTTCCCCAAATACTCGTAGAACTGGAAGAATGACACATAGAGAGTGAAAAAAAAGGAAAAATTTCAAGTAAACATGGAAGAGACATAAATGTCTCAATACCTTGCATCATAATCCAAAGGAAAACATAAGAAAAATGAAAATATAAATGTTTATGAAATATAGCAGAATGTAGATACAAATATGGTGCAGGAGCACCCAATATACACATTTTCGAAATTAAAGATCAAGGAATACATTAGGAAATAGGGGGGTATTTGGGTCATTTAATGATTTAATAAGGAATTTGAGCCCATTAATGATGTAATTAGGGGTCTTTGATATTATTTAGTTCAAAAAATGCAAAAAGTTGCATAAAAATGTACTTATTGTCAACAAATTGTTAAAAATGCAAAACTAGGCAATTAGGGGTCTAATTGGTAAAAAGTTTGTTTCCAATGTACAACTAATTAAAATTACTATTAGATGATGTTTGTGAGGGTGGTTAGATGTTAAAAAAGCCTCTCATAGTTGAGGCATGGTTGTTAAATCATTTTTTTAAAGTTCTAATGAAAAAAATGCTGCTTTTTGGAAAATTTTGTGTAAATTTGCTGCTAAAATGTGTAGTATGACCTTTGTACGACCTGTACGGGCTCAACCCTATCATGGTTGGAAAGAGGAGAGTTTTAGATTTCATTTGAAAGTGGTTTGGTGAATTTTCATTGAGTTTAGAGGGTTTTATTGACATTTTATTAAAACTTCCTGTGCACAGCCATTAGAGGGTTTGAAAGTCTAAAATGTAGTTTTTGACCATTCCACCCATTGTATGCCACTGTAACTTAGTGGAATGGTCTAATATGATGTAAATTATATTTATTAATTCATTTTATATTATAATAAGGCATTATTGTGGTGAAAGTGTGATGCCCTAGGGCTAAAAATGCATTTTTCCAGTGAAAAGTGATGGTTTCAAAGTGCTTTTCAATGAATTATTAATGGAGTTGAGATTGTAAGCATTTAAAATGTTAATGCAGACCCTATGGAAGGTGTTTGGACCATTTATTTGTTTATTCAAGTCTGGGAATGAAGATTTTGGCAAAACCCTTGTTTTTGCATTAGAAAAAGAGGTTTTTTGAGTTGGGAGTGTTTATGGTCATACAGGTGCAAAGAAATTGTGGACTATGGTTTTCAGCCATTTAATTTGTTTCCCCAAGGTTTCAAGATTATTGGATAAGTTTGAAGGGTACTTCCTTTGCTAAATTGACCAATTTTCCTTGTTTTTCCCATGGTGAGTGTATTGGAAGTCTAAACTAGTCCAAAGGAGTTATATCTGATCTTGAAGTATGTTGTGTACGTCCTTAATGGGTGTCCAAATCCATTATTTATTTGGAAAGTATTTTGGTAAAGTTGGGTGAAAAGTCCCTTGAAGCTGTTTGGAAGTGTTATGGAAAGAATGCATCTAACAAGTGAATTTGTGAAGTTCTTTTGATTTTCTTTGAAATTTCAGTTGACCATCTGTTATTTGTCATTTCAATTTGATTTCCACCTTGGGTCTGCATCAAAGTGGTATCAGAGTGAGGAAGTAGATCTTTTGAAGATTGAAGAAGCATTTGGCTTGAATCATTTGAAGATAGAAGATATAATGGACTTCAAAAGGTTGGATGAGAAAGAAGAACAAATGAGGAATGCTATTTTCCAGACTAGATGCAAATGCAAAGGTAAGATATGTAAGGTACTGATTGATTCAGGTTCATTAGATAATGTTGTCTCAGAGGAAATGGTTGAAAAATTGCATTTGACAAGGCTAACACATGAATCACCTTACAAGGCACATTGGGTAAATAGTAATCAGCATGTTGTGGTTCAAGAGAAAGATTTTGTAGATTTTTAGATTGGTCCTTATAATGATGTTGTACTATGTGATATAATTCCTATAAGAGATTGTCATATGATACTAGGAAGGGTTTGGCAATTTGATAGATTTGCTATTCATGATGGGAGGCTTAATATGTATACATTTGAAAAGGATGGGCAAAGGTATACTTTGAGTTGTTTGTAGGAAGAAGGGACACAAAGGAGGATAGGCATGTGTGGAAAAAGAGAGCTGCTAGAACAAAAGGAACTAGGGTGCAAGGGAGAGATAGGAGGGCATAGCATAGATGCAATGAAGAAAGAAAAACACAATGAGGAAGCATTGAGGAAAACAAAACAGTTTGAAGACACAAGGGAAAAAAAGAAAGTGAAGGAAAAAGATGAGAAGACCTTGAAAGAGCAGGGTAAGCATGAATGCTTTATTGAAGATAAGGAACATGTAAGAGTTTGTTCAATGAGGAATGATAGTGTTCTAGGGCAGGAAACCATGAAGAATGCAAAGGTATATGGGACTGAGACAGAGTGTTGTGAAAAGAAGATTCTTGGGAAAATATCCTTAGGAGAAGAGATGAGGTTATGAAGAGTGAAGAAGAGTTGCAAGAACATAAGCCATTTGGGAATGATGAAAACACAAAGGAAGCGGTGAGTTATCCATTGAATGTGCAAGAAATTGAAAAGAAGCAGGTATATGGAGATGTGATTGACAGACCTATGGATAAAGGGGTCTTAAAAATTGAGGTAAAGGTAAAGGATGCAGGTACCAAAGATGAAAAAAAGGAACAAGTCTTGAAAGGCTTGTAGATGATGAGAAGATTATGAAAGGGACAGTTTGGTGTCCTGTGAAGTTGATTGCAGACAAAAATTAGTCTAATACTAGAAATACAAAAAGTATGGACATTGGAAATACAATGGCAAAGGTGGACAATGAGGTGAAGGTATATGAGAGAGAATCCCAAGGGGTATGGAATGTGGTGGACAGTATATTGGTTGAGGTAAACCAATGTGAAAGCATGATGTTAGGAAGAGGTGAAGAACATTTAAGTTGTGTTTATGAAGTTAGTAGGACAAAGGTCCTTGAGGAAGAAAATAGAAGGTAAAGTATGGAAAGTCAAGAGGATGACTTGCATAGCCCAATGATGGGGCATGAATGTAATGAGTTTGAGAGGACATTGTAGGTTAAGAACACAGTGATGAAGGAATAAAAAGGTCTGATGCAAGGCCTTAATAGGGATAAAAAATTTATGACAAAGACATGACAATCAGCCAGTTAGAATGGCAAGAAACAGTGAAGGGAAATGTGAAAAGGACAGTGCAAGAGTATGAAGAAAAGGTTGTCACCATGAAGGGTGAAGTAAATAGGATGGAGAGTTTGTTAGGGGTCTCTATGAGGACAGGTACTAAGAGTGCGGGGAAATAAGAGTTAGGCCATGAGAAGGCTAAAGAGTTTGTGAAGTCTCCACTTGAAATGGAGAGAAGAGGAAGGACTGAGGTAAGGGAAAAGAATTTTCCTTGGTTAATGAAACTTTTTGTTGAGCAGTTGTGTGCTGTTATGACAATGGTAACAGGGATGGTAAGTGCGAACAGGAAGCTCAAGAAGCAAAAGATAAAGGAAGTTATTTGTTGCTTCCTAGTTATGTTGATACTATTTATGGAGGTCAAGCCAAGGGTAAAGATGGAGGATAGTCATATGATGATTTGGTTTGTAACGAAAGAAGTAGAAGGGCAGGAAAAAGGAAGATGGATGAAGGACAATCAAAGCCTAAAAGTGCAGATTCAAGTTGATAGAGTAGACATGAAGGGTCAAAGTGACAAAGCAAGCATGGAATTTCAAGAGGAGGACAAGTATAAGCCCAAGGTGAAGATGAGACCATTGAAAGGTATCTAATTATGTTTTTTTTGTAGGTACAGAATTTTCCAAGGGACTTAGAATAATTTTAAGCCAGGGTGTATGGTGCGGGAGCACCCAATACACACATTCTCAAAATTAAAGATCAAGGAAGACATTAGGAAATAGGGGGTATTTGGGTCATTTAATGATTTAATAAGGAATTTGAGCCCATTAATGATGTAATTAGGGGTCTTTGATGTTATTTAGTTCAAAAAATGCAAAAGGTTGCATAAAAATGTACTTATTGTCAACAAATTGTTAAAAGTGCAAAACTAGGCAATTAGGGGTCTAATTAGTAAAAAGTTGGTTTCCAATCTCCAACTAATTAAAATTCCTATTGGAGGATGTTTTTAAGGGTTGTTATATGTTAAATAAGCCTCTCATTGTTGAGGCATGGTTGTTGAATCATTTTTTTTATAGTTCTAATGAAAAAAAGCCTGCTTTTTGGAAATTTATGTGTGTAAATTTGCTGCTAAAACATGTGGTACGACCTTTGTACAACCTGTACAGGCTCAACCCTATTATGGTTGGAAAGAGGAGAGTTTCAAATTTCATTTGAAATTTTTTTGGTGAATTTTCATTGAGTTTAGAGGGTTTTATTGACATTTTATTAAAACTATCTGTGCACAGCCATTAGAGAGTTTGAAATTCTAAAAGGTAGTTTTTGACTATTCCACCAATTTTATTCCACTATAACTTGGTGGAATGGTCTAATATGATGTAAATTAGATGTATTAATTCATTTTATATTATAATAAGGCGTTATTGTGGTGAATGTGTGATGCCCTAGGGCTGAAAATGCATTTTTCCTTTGAAAAGTGATGGTTTCAAAGTGCTTTTCAATGAATTATTAATGGATTTGAGATTGTAAGCATTGAAAATTTCAATTCAGACCCTATGGAAGGTGTTTGGACCATTTATTTGTTTATTCAAGTCTGGGAATGAATATTTTGGCAAAACCCTTGTTTTTGCATTAGAAAAGGAGGTTTTTTGAGTTGGGAGTGTTTATGGTCATACATGTGAAAAGAAATTGTGGATTCTATGATTTTGAGCCATTTAATTTGTTCCCCCAATGTTTCAAGATAATTGGATAAGTTTGAAGGGTACTTCCTTTGTTAAATTGACCTATTTTCCTTATTTTTCCCATGGTGAGTGTATTGGAAGTCTAAACTGGTCCAAAGGAGTTATATCTGATCTTGAAGTATGTTGTGTAAGTTCTTAATGGGTGTCTAAATCCATTATTTATTTGGAAATTATTTTGGGGAAGTTGGGTGAAAATTCCCTTGAAGCTGTTTGGTAGTGTTATGGAAAGAATGCATCTAACAAGTGAATTTGTGAAGTTCTTTTGATTTGCTTTAAAATTTGGCTTGACCATCTATTATTTGTCATTTCAAGTTTATTTCCACCTTGGGTCTACATCAAAATAGAGGAATTTTCATGTAGAGAGATACATCAAACAAAATAGTACGAGGAATCACATTACACACATGCAATCAGACAAATAACTACCAAAAAAAACAAAGAAAAATACTAGTAAGGCACATGCAAGTTAGCCTATAGTAAGTTGTCTCCATCCAAATCTTGTTTAGTATATATGAAAATCGAACAACTAGCCAAAGGGCCTAACTAGGACATGGCTATCTAAAAATTTGTCCCAACTAAGTGTACAAAAAGGATGAGCCAAGATGATTGATGAGAATGAGCTCCTTGCGATAAAGAAAATGATTTGCAATGAATGTTAAATATGCAATAGGAAACATACTAGGATCCTACAACTATTACATGGCAAGGAGAAAAGTGCATGTTTTAAGTCAAGATGGATCCCTAGGGGATCTAAATTTCTTCAATATTCTATGTAAAGGATGACAATTATCAATGTGATGTCCAAAGAATCTATGATACACACAATATGGTTTATTTTGAAGTTTTTTTTTTAGTTATATTTTCGTGCTTAGGTGGTAAGGTGATTAATCCCCAATGTAAAAGAGTGTAAAATGCCTTCTTAGTCTTGGATATCTTTAATAGTTCATCAATGGATTCAGGAAGATCATATATCTCTTGTAGCTGATTTTTTTGATGTGCATGAAGTTTCAACTTCTTCTTCTTTGGTTTGATAATAGTTTGGTCATCACTTTCCTCTTCTAACTACAAATCCTTTCCTTTTTTAGAAAATGATGTGTTAGGATTAGTAAAGTGTTTATAATTTGTTTTTTATTTTCTCTTATGTGTGGGAGATATATTGGAATCTAGTTGAGGAGGAGGAAAATTGTTATTAATGATATGGAACAAGGAATATATAAAATCTATTCCTTGTTCATGCTTAAGTATCATTCACATATTCCCTAAGAGAGGAATGGCATTAGCAACAATAGGTTCAATTCTCACAAACTCTTGTAAAAAATTTAATTCTTCATCCATCCTTCTTATGTTCTCTTGTGGGACATTAGCAACATCATGAACATTTCTTGTAGGTAGAGAAGTCATTGGAAATGAGGTATGAAGACTATGATCCATAGAGGGTTGATTATCAACATTGTTAGTGAAAGAGTTGGAGAACCCAATATCCACATTGAATGGTGTATCATGGGATGACATGAGTCTCAAAATACGTCTCACAACAACATTTCTAATAGGAAACCAAGTTGCAAAGCTCATACAAGTTTCACAAACTCAATGTAAATTCAAAATGGAAAGAAGGTGAAATGTAATGCAATGACCTAGAATATAATGCAATTTTTAGATTTCAAACAAGATAATTTTATTATTATGCTATATAAAAACCTAAAAGTTATGTCTTGTAAATATAATTTTAAGTCACACAATGCACTAACTTTATCAAATGAAGATAAATACGATCAATTTTAAGTAATAAAAATTCTATAAACTGAAACAAAAACCAGAAAACAACAAAGTAGAATGCATAAATATATGTTTTAATGCCTATAAAATTAGGAAATGAAGCTTATCAAGGAATCATTCATCTAGTGGTGAATGGGTCCTAGGTTAGGTTTTTTTTTTTTTAAAAACAAATTTTTGAGTTTATTCTAGTGTTTTTGAGATTTTGATTTAAAATAGTGAGTTACAATTTGAATTTTTTGTAAAATTAAGGTTGAATGCAAATATAAAATATGAAAAAGTGAAAAAATAGGAGACTTAATTTGATGTGCAATTTTGTTTCAATTTCCAAATGCAAGTGAATGATGATGCAATTCTATGTAAATAATTTCCAAACTGACTGACTTTTAATAAAAAAATAGATTTCAAGAGTGCAAAGATGCAATCCTAAAACCCCTAAATGAAATGAAAAGTTAATGGAAGCTTAAAAACCATAAATGAGATTCAATTCAATGCAAGTGAATGCAAGATATAAATCTAGGGTTCAAATGGACTCAAAAATTAGAAAATTGCAATGATCAAAAGTCAGGTTCACCAAAATGAAATGAAAGAAAAATAGGGTGGGTTACCAAAATGAGATTGATAACCCAATTAGGGGGGACCTATTATTCTTCAATTCATTAGGAAATGATATCCACACAATGAAATGACTATCAACCTCAAGGTGAGTCAAGTCAAAGTTTTAATCTATAAATTTCATTTTTTTGCAAGGGGGTCCTGATTAAATAACACTTTGGGGAGAAATATTAAAATTAACAAAATAAATCCAAAATGAAATATACAACTTGGACCTTGAAGACTAAACTCAAAACTAATGGAACCAAAAACTATATTGTAGATCATAGAGAGGAAAGGTAATGTGTATTAGTCACCAAAAGTGCTTTTCTACATCTGATCTAGGATTGATTCACTCAGGGGTGAATGGGTCCTGGTTTAGGATTTTTTTGTAGCTTTTGGGATCCTCTGTAACAGATTTGAATCTATCATTATTTCCAGGTTTAAGGCTTGAAGAGTTTATGTGAGCACTTTTTCTGCATTTACCTCAAATATCAACAAACATTAGAGTTATTAGTAAATGAAATAAACCAAACCAAGTACTCCTATGAAATATTGAATAATGTTTCATAATGCAAAAAAACAACAAAATATCAAATAAAATAATTGAGAGCACAATAATATGACTCAAACCCTATCTCATAGTGGATTGGTGCTTCTTTGATGTGGAAAGAAGCCCTTTCCCAATATTTCATATTCTCTTGGATGAAATGATGAAAAAGATGCAAGATGATGACCAAGATGAAGTGCAAGATGAATGTGTATCAAGTTGCCTAAGATTGTGGAGTTGTGGAGGATTAAATAAATAGAGAGGGTATCTATTTATAGAATAGAATGATAGAATAATTCAAGATAGAATGAATGTGGGATAAAATATAATCTAATGGGATTGTGCCACTTGTTAGCATTCTAATGGAGGAAGGTTGTGCACATCTTGGTCAATGTGCCAAAGAGGGGGAGATTTGAAATTCAAAAGATGGCTTGTTGGAGGGAGAAGAAAAGGTCTTAAATGCCAAGTGGAAGACATGTAAGAGACAATGTAAGAGGAGTTAATGCTATGTTGGAGGACAAGACATGTGAGAGGGAAAATTCAAATTGGATGACTATTCCATAAAGAAGCCATATTTGAATGAATAGAAGGAATTAATAAATCAATTAAATGATTTATGTGCACAAAAATTGCAAAATATAGAGAAAAGAGGATTAGGATTAGCATAAATCATGGTTTGATTAATTTAATAGGAGATTGGGTAATTTTTACTTTTGACTTAGATTTTAGGATTAAAATAAATCAAAATGAGAAGAAAATGATAAAGATTTGATTAAACAAAGATTTGATTTATTTAATCAAGGAGGATGATGTTAGTGGTTTAATTAAATAAATTTGATTTATTTAATTAAATGAAGAACTTTAGAAAGTTAATTAAATAAACTTGATTTATTTAATTAAAGAGATAACCCAGGAGAGTAATCAATTAAACTTGATTTATTTAATTGATCAGGCGAATATGATTTGATTAAATATGAGGAATGAATGATGCCAATTTTGCATGTCTACATTTTTCCCCTCTTTGAAGCAATGTACTTGTCATGTTGGTTCAAAGAATAAACTTACCATGATCAAAATTAAAAAAAATTGATTTTTTTCGGATGCCCCAGCGGGAAGTACACTGGTACATTTCCCCCTCGAGAGATCGAGCGAAAAGATTCGATTTGAGGGTTGATATCACGAAAAAGAGGTTCAAGATGGGTGTATGGATGGTTATGATTATGATGCAAATGAGATGGTTTTAAGATGCTTAGAATAATGAATCTATATTATCCTAAACAACTTAAAATGATGATGCAATGCATTTGAGATGGATGATGTGATGATGCCTATATGATTACGCAATGGATGTTTTATGCAAATGTATGGTTTATGAGATGCTTAGACTAACATATCTATATTATCCTAAACAACTTAAATGATAATGTAATGCATGTGAGAAGGATGAGATGGATGATGTTAAATGCTATGATTAAGAGATTTATGTATGCTAATGATTTGTGGATGCAGGATGGATACATTAACTATCCCAGTATAATGTTAGTGCAGAAAAAAATGAGATGATGACAAGAGGATTCAACAAGCCAACTTTATGAGAGATGATGATGAGAAATAGATGATTTGCTTATCAAGAATTGGGATTTTAAAAGGGCTACTTACCTTATGTTTGATAACACGCATAAGGATGATGCATCAAGGTATAAAGAACTAGGATGGTGTTGCACCTAGTGTGATAGAATTTGACTCAGCAAACACACAGGAGTATTCTTGTTCACACTTGACATACAAAAACCTTGCTAGGATACACCTAACAAAGCAAGTATTTTCCAAGTTATATTACAAGAACGTCCAACAAGCACAGTAGACAAAAGATAATGATTGATGCCCCATTCCTTTCTCTCTAAATCGCTTTGATTAGACATCATCGAGAGGTCATTGGAATGAGTGCAATAAGATAAATGAAAGAAAAGATCAAACAAGAAAACAAGCCAATGTTCTTCATACCTCTAGCTAAAGGGATTTTTTTTTGTTTAGGATAAGAACTGAAATGATTCCCAATAGATAATTCCCATTGTAGGAAGGATGCATCCTAGGACATGTTAGTGGATTGCGGTGAGTTGTTTCATTTATCCAAACTGTTATTTCTAATAAATAATGCCAATTTTAGGAAGGATACATCCTAGGACATGATGTTATTAGATGATTTATTTGGGACTAATTGGATGATAGGCTATTGACACAAAGAGTTGACTAACTTGTTTACGTACTGACATAGACTTAAGATTTTGATGTTTCTAGTCTTCACTTTTGAACTGCTAGACTTTTTTTTGATTGTTTTACCAAAGGTTGGGGATGATGATTGATTTATTGTGAATGATGTTTATTGCGGGTGAAAGTGAGATGGGGATGGATGTATTTTTTGGGTTTTTTGAATGTTTTTGATGTTTTTTAAATGTTTTGAGGCCTTTTTTGGCATTTTTGGGTTAGTTGAATGTTTTTTGGATTTTTGAAATGTATTGGATGTTTTTGGATTTTCTTGGTTTTATGATGTTTTTGGATTTTCTGATTTTTTGATGTTTTTGGATTTTCTAACTTTTTAATGTTTTTGGATTTTCCACTCAATTTTGATGTTTTGGATATGGACATGTGTGACGATATCAATGTTCTGTTTTGGGATTTTGTTGAAAACCAAGCTAAGGTTGATTGATTGGATTGATGGATTGATGATGGTAACATTGTTGAGGATACTCAACAATGCAAGGATAGTGTTTAAGCAACATGAGGATTATGATGGATATCCCAAGATGGGGGATTCATTGGATTCAAATATTGATCAAGATTGATGATGATAACATTGTTGAGGATACACAACAATGTCAGGATAGTATTAAGCAACACAAGGACTTGGAAGGATATCCTGAGATGATGATGGATTGATTGGATTTGATTGATCATGATCTTGAAGATTGATTTGGAACAAAAGTTGTTTGAATGATTCAATGTGACATTGAGACACATGTTAGATGTAGCTGATATTGATTGTTTGGACTGATGTTTGATGAAAGATGAAGCTTGATAAGGAATTTCTTCTCATCAAAATATGCCATGGGCTAGTAATTTGGATTTTTTTGGCTCACAAATGCTTTGACCAATTTGATTTCACATTTTCCAATGTTCAGATCACCACATAAGTTGAAGGATATAGATCAAGATTTATTTTGAAGCAAGATGTAAATATCTGGCCCTAGTGTCTAGAAATGTATGGAATGTCATGGATGGATGCTTAGATAGGTTTATGGATGGATGGATATGGTAAGCACGTAAAGGATGACAAGGATTATCTTGTGATAAGATATGGTGTTCAGATAAAGAATGCTCATTTGGATAATGTTTCATGGCTCAGATAATGTTGGATAGGATAGGGTCAATGAAAATGACCCATGTCAAGATGTTTACCGTAAGCAGGCATAAAGTGTGCACCAAACTTTGTCAAGATCAAGATAACTCAAACTGTGGATGCAGATATATGCACATGGATTGGGTAAATGGTTCATGGATAAATGAATTTATTATGGATGAGATGGATGGAATTCTAGATTTATTATGGATGGGATGAGATGCTTTCACCTGAATTAGCACATGCAAATGCTTGATTCTACACATGATACTTGTTTGCTAGATTTTCATCATAGTACTTGTCCAAAGCGCTTCCCATGCGGTTTTCACTAGAGGAAAAATGTGCCATTGATATCCTGCTTGAAGAAGTTGCTTTTCCAAGATACATGCACTTGAATGCAACTTTTGGGATTCTTGATCTGCTTTGTTGATACTAGGGTTAACTTTGTCTTTGTGCGCACATCGTGATAGAGTTCCTTTTGAATCCTTATGATGAAGTTTCATTTCCAATACATGGTCAATGTGAGATTTGGATATCATACATGGAGGTGTGGATGGAGTGCATTTAGGAATAGGAGATGGACTAGTTGACAGTTTGGAAACTTTGACTGACCAAACTTGGGAAGATGAGAAATGATGGGTGGATACAAAAGTGTGCATGAAATTAGGACCAACTCCTTGATATACTTTGTACATTGATTGAAAATCCTACTTTTTCCTTTGTGGACATCTTTGATGGATACTTTTCCCTTTTTTTAAATTTTTCTCATAGTTTATTTGACTAATGGAGTTTGATAGGGATAATCTTTCTTTGTATTCTTTGGTACCCATGTGTATTTGATTTGTCCATTATGCTTACTTGCTTCTTTTTCTTTGATAATTTTCCTTGTGATTTGATTCAAATCTTTATTTTGATGTTGGTCTGAATTCATGGATGGGGTGATGGGTGGATGAATATTCATGACATGGTTGGTTGTAGTATTGGCATTGGTTTCATCATAAGGATTTTTCGTGCTCCCCATGTTGACATTTGGTTGAGACATAGTTTCCCCTAGTATGGTGGTAGTGGCACCTTCATTCCTTGATTCTGCTTGTTTTGAGATGTCTTGTTTAGTAAGTATGCTCTGATAAATGACCACTACAAATGACGTTTCAATTTGCTACTCTGCTAACTTCGAAATGTCCTATTCTATCTGACATGTTTCTTTGAGTGGATAATGCTGGATATCTTCATCCATGATGTCCTCAGTATAAGTTTGGAAGATATCTAATCCTATTGTTGATAATTTAGTTTGACTATAGGAATCAATAACCTGCTCTTTTTGTGTAACAATTTCAGGAGTAAAGGAATCCTATTCTGAATGAAGATCATTTACATGTCAATCTAAAGAAAGCATCTCATGGGTAGATGGAGGAGTATGTGCTATGTGGATGTGATCATCATTTGTGACATCTTGTATAGATAGGAAAGTGTCCATTAGATCATTATAGTATCTTGGAGATACAAATTCTTGATCTTGAACAATTTTGGAATTGCTTTCAACATGCTTTGGATCAAGTTCTTGACATAGGTTAGTTTCAAAGCATGGATTGCTTACAAAGGGTTCTTGGATATCTTCATTAGTAATGGGAAGTGGCTCAATATCCTCTTGATCTTTGAGTGGACTTGGATCAAATGTTGAGTTGAGGATCCCTTTTGCAACCATGAGGTCAAAGGATATCAATATGTTTTGCGAAGGACCATTGCTAGACTTTGGTGAAATATGTTGATCATGCTTTGGAATGGATTCTTGAGATATTTCCTCTAACTCATTAGATGATGTAGAGGAATTTTCAACATGATCATTGGTCGATGGATCATGGATTATGTCAATAGGATTGAATAAATATAACACTCTTTGAAATAGACCACTAAACTTGATCATCGGATGGGGTAGAAACATCTTCAATGTGCTCATTAATGGAAATATTTTGAACATTGTTTTCAAAAATTGTGGCAAAGATATTGTCAATGCTATTGTCAGTGGTTGAATCCTGATTATTCTCCTCAATAGTTATTACTTTTTTATCAACCAGGTCTTGGATGATATTTTTTAGTCGAATACAATCTGATGTCGTGTGTTACTTTACTTTGTGAAAGTCACAAAGGTGATTCTCATTATACCCTGGTGGTTTAACTAAGGGCTCTTGATAATTCTTATAAATAGGGAGTTTGATGAAATTTTCTTGAACCAATCGTTGCATGACTGACTCAATTGCTCTCCCAAGCGGTGTGTTTTTTTTTTTGTTACCTTGTGAGATTTGTACTTTAAATTGACCTTGTGATGATTGATCTTGGAGATGTGGTGATTGATCTTTGAGACATGCTGATTGGGTTTGTTGTTGATTTTGTTGGCCTTGATATCCAACTTCTTGACTTTGGAGATATTGTTCTTGATGTGGTTGTGGAGGCAACTCAACGTTTTGATAACATGGTTTGACCAATGGAAGAGTGTATTGATTTTGGAGTGAAGATGTCTCTTGGCTCAATAAGTCAATTAGTTTGGAAAGTGAAGAAAGTTGATCTAGAAAAATTGGATCCTAATTTTTATTTTTACTCCCTTGATATAGTTGATTCTTTTGTTTAAGTAGATTTGGAATGTGTACTTGTGGTGTTTGTATGGTATCATGGAAAAATTGATTTTAGACAATGCTCTAATTTGGGATGATGTTTAGATTTGGCATTATAGGTTGAAATTGAACATTGTTGTGGATGGGAATCACATTGCCTTGATTTAGGTAACTTTGATTTTGCATGGTGTTACCTTGTCTTAGAGTCATTAACATCTTGTTTGGACTTTGAGCAGTATTTGTATGATTCACAAACATATCTATCCCAAAGTTTACCAAGTGTGGATTTGAAATGTTCATGTTTGGTAAACTCGTACTTGGTATATTCACATTTGGCATGTATGGGTTTGGTGGGCTGATGTTGTTTTGTTGAAGTCTCATGCATTGATTTCTTGGTTGATAGATTTGTAAGTTTGGGATTTCATTTAAATCTACCATAGGGAAAGATGTTCCAAAATTTAGATTGGAAAAACTCACATTTTTCATACTATTGAAGTTTGTAGGAGGTAATGATCCCATGTATGGATTGTATAAATGTGAGTTTTGATGATCGATTGGTTTTGTAAAGATTTGATAATTTGGTTGACTTGGATTACTCGTGATGTATGGATAAAATTTACATTCCATGTTCTTCTTGTGTTTTTACCTTGTTGAACTCTAAGGGATTTAGGACCAATGATGAGATGAAGGATGAAAAAGGTGAATGATATGGGTCTTTGAACTTTAGGAACTTTGGATCAATGCTAGACTTTAGGATTTGATTTTGATTATTTTGATTGGATAATGAACTTGTGGATCCCAAGATGTTGGATGTGATATTAGGATGAACTTGTTCAAAGGGGTGCTAATTTAACTAGAGGTATGAGAAAGGATGCATTCCCATACTCCTAACTAAACAAGGTGATTTTGATTTTGATGATTTTTCCAAGTCTAGAATGTTGTTTCCAAAGCTCTAAAGTTGTTTGGTGGGATGGGATGATAAATTTTTAGAATGGATGAAGTGTTTTATTTTGATCCTAAATGAACCTAAGGATAACCTTGTTTACAAGACCAAGATATTAAAGAAAATTCTTTTCTCTAAGAGTAGTTCAAAACCAAAAGACCAATGTTTGCATGAAAACCGTATGACCAAAAGATAACAATCACATGTGTGGGGTTCAATTATTTCTTAAATTTTCTTAATGAGTTCATTTTTTCACAAACACACTCTTGATTATCTTTTAAAATTAGATGTCCAATGTCCTAATTTTCTTTCATCCCACAAAGTGCATTATGTGGAAATCAAGGAAATCAAGGCAAAGGTTACCTAATGTTGACTTTAGTAGGAGCAAATTGAGATGAAATCCAAATGCTTAGAAGCCTCTAAGGGTATAAATCCCAAGAGAAATTAATAGCATGTGAATTTTTTCAAGGGTATTTTCTTCTCCTAAAGGGTTTGAGATTTCATGATCATGTTGAATGTTTGTTTTCCAATGTTTTCAATCAAGCAATGTGTTTTGATTTAAAAAAAAATCACAACCCTATGGATATTTGGGACAGTATTTGTTGAGTCCCTACTTGGACAAGTCCATCTACGCTTACTTTCAGCGGATGGTTAGATGCTTGACCTCACTAGCTCCCCTCCATGGCTCAACACTTCTTTCGGGGCAGCCAAGCATTAGTACCCATGAATCTCCTATTGCATACCTTACATCTCTACTAAAAGTCATAAAAGTGTGGGGCAGCTTTAGAATGACTATTCTTGCACCAACAAATAGATAGGGATTTTGGCCTTTCTACACAAGCGTTTTAATTCTGACTTTTCATTCATGGAGATTGACCTATGCGGTGAGAGACCATTGTTGCCCTTCTCATCGGGACCAACCATGTGATATTGGCCTTTGTTCTAGTACCCACTTTTATATCCTAGTTGGAAATACACTTGGATTTAGTGTGTTACCATTTGGATCATTCCATTGGGTGAGTACTTTTTCCCCAAGGCAGGCCCTCTAAGATAAACAAAATCAAGAAAACATATTCGTAGTTCGATCAACCTTCGTGTAGAAACAAAGGGAGAACACACACAACATGTTCCACTCATAATCGCAAGACGTTTTGTTCAATTTTAATCCCAAAATGAAATGTAGAGGTAATTAATTTACCCAACTTAAGATCACCAAAAGGCCTTTTGATTCTCAAGATTGTTGTGAGGTACGAGAGAAGCGCATACGTCCTTTCGATGGTATTACTTTGAGTAAGCAATTACAAGACAAAGAAAAAACTTGTTCATTTTAAGTCCACAAAGCAATGATTTTGATTCATTTTAAAGCACCAAAATGAGATATGAAAGTTTCCTTGTTCAATTGTTAAATCTGAAAACCAACTCTAGTAAATTTGTCCTAAAGTTCTTTTTAAGCCCTTTGTCGTGAAAATTGAAATGTTCTTTTTAGAGCCCCAAAAAGATGTGAGTTGATTTAAAATAGAAAACTAAAGCATAGAATGGTAGCTCTAAGCATTTAAAAATTCTTTGTGAGTTTTTATGCTTAATTCCCTTTGACTCCAATTTGCTTTCCTTCACTCAATTCCAATGCTTACTTCTTATGTCAACCTTGCCTATAAACATTATAAAGTAAACTTTTAGAAAAGAGATTTATCCCAAGGAATTATTTGAAATATTTGGCATTAAAAATCACAACATAATTCCTCCAATAAAGATGGATTTTATCATTCCTCAAATAAAATCTGAATTCAACTCATGTAAAAGATCTAGTGCTTAAAAATCAAAACATGATTCACTTTCAAAATATGGTGTCCTTTCTTTGCTAGTATGTGGGCCACTATATGAAAAATTCTTTGCTGGTATGTGGGCCACTATTTGAAAAAAAGGAAAGTCCTTTCTCTACTTGCACAATATATAGAATTTCGAATAAAATAAATTCCAAGTTTTGTAACTTGTACATTTCAAGTGATGCACCAAAAATAGATTTGTACACTAGCTGCTGAGAAAATCAATCCAAAAAACGTGATCTAGTGAATTGATGACAAATGTTGCTTTCCATGGAGTGTGCAACTATCGTGAATTTCCTATAATATTTAAAACAAAATATCACTATAGAATATTATGATCTAAGATACCATGAAAATTCCTTTTTAGGTCCAATTAGACAAAAGAGGAATTACCATATACGATGCTAAACATCGAGAAAATTCACTTTTTAGGACCTTAGAGTACATTGTATATGAAAAGGACTTCATGCTACTGGGCTACATACATCACAAATGAGTGATATAACACAACATGGCCATATTCAAATGAGTTCAAAATTTGAGAGTTTTAGCATTCATTAGAGACATAATAAATAAAGTTTTGATTTTCTATAGCTTCTTGTGGCTCATGCATATGCACATTGGAATAAATAAATTGACATAGTCATAAATAAAAACCAAGAACTTGACCTGTCTACCGATGGAGAAGGCTCTATGAGAGATCAATGTCCCAGGTTGTGGAATGAATGAATGCTAATGGTGGTTGTTGTTGCTTGGACATTGGGTGGGCTGCCTGTGCATGCATTTTACATGGGATGACAATGTGAGCATCAATGGTGGCATAGTCCCTCATGCAAGAATAGCCATGGCCCTAGTTCTGGTATTTCCATCTTCCCCTGCCTATTTGGGCATCATTGATGCCCTAATGGATGCAGGCCACAAGGGTCATCACAAGTGGGTCATCGTTCTTCTTGTTCAAGCTAGTAAAGAGCGGTGGGATCCCTCTTCTGTCCCCTTTAGTTTCGTTGCCTTCAGATACGTAAAAAATGGATTTATAAGAAACTTTCAAGCAAATGCATTTAGCAAGAGTACAACCAAATTCTATGAAAACTTACTGGTAGGTGTAAAGCTGATTTCTACTGTATTTATTTCCAAAGTGCAATGATTGCAAGGCATGCGATATAGATTAAGGCGTAAGGAGTTTTTATGAAAATTCTATTAGCAGGCTTAAAGCCAAATTTTGCAACATTTCTTCATCTTGCTAGCTTAGGCACTTATAAATTTAAGGTGGGCTATTGCAATAGCTTATTATAAAAGAGGTCAAATGCATAGTTGGCATATTGACAAACAGATGGAGGATTTTTTCATTGGTGTATTGACATACAGATGGAGGATTTCTGGACAAAGCATTTGAGAGAATTCTAGGATATGGGGGATTATCGACAGTGGAAGGCACAATCATTCGACACAAAAATCGAGTGACTGGTTTCCAACAGAGGAATCTAGGATAACCTTGAAACTAGGCTTGGTTGGGTGACTGACAATGACTGTTAGAGAGTAAATGATGTCAGGGCATGGGACACAAATAACCCTCAAAGGTATGCAAATTTGGAGATCTCCAACAACTACACTTAATAACACTACTCAAGAAAAGGCACTAAAAGGTGGCAATTGGCAGAGGGTGAAAGTGCGAACAAAGACTCTCTAGCAGGAACATATGGTTGATGGCTTTAACATGGAGGTTAAAAGTTTTCAAATAAAATAAAATGAGGAATATCATGCATCGCAATTTTTTATATCCAATGTTATCAATCTCCTTCTAGTGCCATTATGTGAGCACTTTTTATGCATTTACCTCAAATATCAACAAACATTAGAGTTATTAGCAAATGAAATAAACCAAACCGAGTACTCCTATGAAATATTGAATCATGTTTCATAATACAAAGAAAACAACAAAATATAAAATAAACTAATTGAGAGCACAATATCATGACTCAAACCCTATCTCATAGTGGATTGGTGCTTCTTTGATGTGGAAATAATCCCTTTCCCAATCCTTGATAAGCTCTTGGATGAAATGATGAAAAAGATGCAAGATGATGACCAAGATGAAGTGCAAGATGAATGTGTATCAAGTTGCCTAAGATTGTGGAGTTGTGGAGGATTAAATCAATAGAGAGGGTCTATATTTATAGAATAGAATGATAGAAGAATGCAAGATAGGAGGAATGTGGGATAAAAGATAATCCAATGGCATTGTTCCACTTGTCAGCATTCCAATGGAGGAAGGTTTTGCACATCTTGGTCAATGTGCCAAAGAGGGGAGATTTGAAATTCAAAAGATGGCTTGTTGGAGGGAGAAGAAAAGGTCTTAAATGCCAAGTGGGAGACATGTAAGAGAAAATGTAAGTGGAGTTAATGCTATGTTGGAGGACAAGACATGTGAGAGGGAAAATTCAAATTAGAGGAATATTGTCTAAAGATGCCATATTTGAATGAAAAGGAGGCATTAATTAATCAATTAAATGATTTATGTGCACAATTTGCAAAATCTAGAGAAAAGAGGATTAGGATTAGCATTAATTATTGTTTGATTAATTTAATAGGAGATTAGGTTATTTTGACTTTTGACTTAGATTTTAGGATTAAAATAAATTAAAATGAGAAGAAAATGATAAAGATTTGATTAAACAAAGATTTGATTTATTTAATCAAAGAGGATGATGTTAGTGGTTTAATTAAATTTTTTGATTTATTTAATTAAATGGACTTTAGAAGGTTATTTAAATAAACTTGATTTATTTAATTAAAGAGATAACCTAGGAGATTAATCAATTAAACTTGATTTATTTAATTGATCGAGAAAATATGATTTGATTAAATATGAGGAATGAATGATGTGAATTTTTCATGTCTACATTTTGAGATAAATTCTATAATTGAGTTTCCATGAGATGACAATTTTCTTGACAAATTTTGCAACTTTGACAACTTCTTCATTTTTTCTCTTCAAGAGATCTCCAAGGTAACTTCCACCTAAATCTACAAACACAAATCAAGAGGAAAAAATGTTTTTTTTTGGTGAATGGGGATTTTCCTTGTTCAAACTTTGTTCTAGTAATTTAATCTTGTAATGAAACAAAATAGCATGAAAGGAATGTTCAATGAACAAATCTATGCCACAACTCATAAAACCTTCAAATGAACCCTTGAATCTAGATCTACAACTAACATGAAATGGCTTCAATTGATGTGGATCTTAATCTTGAAACTTATTTTGAAAAAATTCTTTGAATGCTTGAATGGATTGTGAACTCTAAATCAACACATTAGCTCTAATAACATGCATGATGCAAGAAGACTTTGATATGAAAATTGGATCTTGATTGCTGCAATAATTCTTCAATAAATCTACTCTTGTAAACTCTAGATTGATTAGATCAACTTGCTCATAAAATTGCTTGGTGAAACTTAGTGAAATGACCTTATATTTATAGCTATGTATGGGTCCTAGGTCTTAGTAAGGACCCATTCACCCATGGGTGAATGTGTTCTAGGTAACTTACCTGGGACACACATTGTTTATTGAGGAGTGTTATGTTTAGGAATTAATGAATTTTGGGTTTCCTCTTCAAAAAATGTGATTAATTTGGATTCAATTTGAAATTGGCCAATTAAGGAAAATTAAAATCAATTAATTAAGGGATCACTAAATACATGTAGAAGTGTAAAGAGGTGTACACTCTACAACACTAAAAATAATTCCCACTCTAGTTTGAATTGTCTATGTGCATGGTAGACTCTGCATTGGGGGTACCCCATAGTCTCCCCTATCCCCTTTTGAATAGATTCTTACCACAACACATGCAGTGTCATCCTTAGGGTTCTCTCATGTGTTGTCCACTGTTGGGAATCCCATGTTTCCTAGCCTACCTATTGTCAAAGTGCATGTGATTCCTATAACTCCATTGTCTTAGGGATGGAAAGATGTACTGACTAACATGATCTTGGCACCTAAGTGCCCCCTTCCTTGCCTTGGGGTGGAGATCTTCGTCTAGGGTACTGAGTTGTCTATCCCTAAACCTATTAGCAATAGGATTATTTTCTTCATGGAGAAATTGGTGGTTGGAAAGTTCTTATCCTTCCGAACCTCTATGGATATGGTTAGGAGATGGGCTTCTATGAAATGGAATTTTAAGGGTAGTGTGAGTTTATGCACCATGGTTGATGGAATTTTCCTTTTCAAGTTCACAGATGAGGAGGACTTGATCTTTCTGCTCTCTTTGCATCCCTTGGTCTATGGAAAAAATTGGTTTTTGTTATGCCATCGAATATTGGGATTAAACCTTGCTATTGATCTGAACAAGTTGGCTCCTATTTGGTTTTGTCTCTCTATTCTTCCTCTAGAATACTGGAACATTTAGAGCATTGAATATTTTCTGGGCCAGTTCATCATTTCAGACTCTATCACCAGATCCATTTACAGGTTAGTTTTTGCTTGCTTTTGTGTCAACATTGATATCTGTGTGGTAGATTTTATGCATGTTACATATGTAAAAAAAAACAAATAAAACACACCAATAAGACATTATATCAAAAATAAAATATGTAAATAATAGACATTGCAAACTTAGTATCATGTTATCGATGTCATCCTATCATCCTCTATGTCTAGTGTTTTCATTGATTCAGACTGGCTCTCAGATTGTATGCTAGGCTCAATGAACAGTCTTCCTAGAGAACGAGATTGAATATGAAATGCATGTAATGCTTAAACTAAGACATGATTATTCTAAAACATAATTGCTAAAATGACAAATTATGATGATGCTATAAATAATAAAACTATAATGATAATGCTAGAATGCAATTAATCTCTAATTCATCTATTATGTGTTGTAACCATTGCTTGGATTGGTTGTGCTATTTATAGAGTTTTTCAAAATCTTTTGATTGGTTGACATGATCAACGATTGTGATAATTCCTAGCAGATCGAACGGTTGAGGATGGATAAAACAGAAGAAAACAAAAAGCAAGATTTTGTTTTCTTTTTTGTAAAAGAGGTAAGATAAGATGCTGAAGATGATTTGTAAAAATCATCTTTTTGTGAGATTATGGAAAGATTTTGAAGAAGATAAATAATGAATTATTAAATTCAATTATTCATTTAAGGGTGACATAGAGGTTTTTTTTCTTAAAATAGAATATTTACCCCAGATTTGAAGAATAATGGAAGATTTCATAATTAAATAGAATATTTAATTATGATTTTGAAAAGATATCGAAGATATTCAATTAAATAAAGATATTTAATTAAAATTTTAAGAAATGGTATGTAAATGAAATTAATTAAATAAGATATTTAATTAACTAGAAGAAATATATGAAAAGAAATATTTAAATTTAATTAAATAAAAAAGACTTAATTAAATTCAAAAAGTGATAATTAATGAAAATAAATAAAGTGTAATTATTTAATTAATCAAGTGGACATTTGAATGTGAAATAATTAAATAAGATTGATTTATTTAATTATGATAGAAGAATAAATTGAATGAACAATATAATTAAATTAATTAAATTTAATCATATGTAGAAGACTTTAGAGAAATTAATTAAATAATAAATATTTAATTAAATGCTAGGATTAATCAGATATGACCAATTTTATGCATCTACATTTTGGCCCTCTTTGAAGTGATGTGTGCAACGCATTGCTTCAAAGAAAATATTTCTGCTTTTGAAATTTGATGTGTTTGACTTTTCCCCTTTTTTGAAAAATATGCCCCTGACCTGATTTTGATATGTTTTTGATTGAAAGATGTTGTTGGTGTTAATGATGCCCCCTCAGGAGGTAAATCATTATTGATGATGAGTTTTTGATAATGTTGGAAAAATGTGATTTGATGATGAGATTTGGATTTGGATGTGAACTTAGTGATTTAGCTCTCGAAAAATGATGTATGAGGATGCCCCAGTATGAAAATAAAGTCAAAGTTAGATAAAAAGATATAAAATGCCAAAAAACTTACCTTTGGTTGACCTTTAGAAGGTAAAAAGGTAGAAAAGGACAAATCATTTGCACTTTTTGACTTTTAGAATCATGTTGCTCTAATAGTGACCTGGCAAGATGGAGATTTCGTACCACCGACACAGATTCGAGTGGGCCCACCGATACCAGAGACCAGCTACGTATGGACCACCGGTGAGTCAATCCAACCTCTTTTGCTTTCAAATTTTTTCATTTGGAATCGATTTTTATTGTTTTTCCTACAAATTTAGCTTTGAAAATTCTGTTTTAGCCCTTTTAGGAATTTTTTAGCGCTTTCATTGTGTGTTTTAGCAAATATAGGATGAATGTAACCTATTCGTTGTAGAAACTAGTTTAGCACATTCGATAAAAATATTAGCACTTATAGGATGCCATAGAAAAATTAGGATTTTAGCACATCTAGGAAAAACATTAGCGCATTTAAGGTTGTCACGCATCCAAGAAATATAGTGGTGCTTTTGATTAGAGTTTTAGCGCTTAGAGGGAAATAGCGCATAGAGGAAATTTTTGAGTGCATCTAGGGCAAAGAGTGATGCATATGAGTTTTAGTGGATATGAGTTTTAGCACATAGAGGTCGTAGATTAGCGCATCGAGGAAAAATAGGCAGAATGTGTGATTTGATGAGAGTGATGAAATAATGATGATGTATATTTCTTCCTTGGTCAAGAGATAGAGAAATTGTCTTATCATCATGTTGACATGGATAGAAAATCTGATAAATAATTGATAACTTTGTTTCCAAAATAGAAATCAAAGAATAGATAGCTGATAACTTTGTTTCCCCTGTATGAAAAACAAGGAGTAGATGATTGATAGGACTTCTGATAAAAAAAATATTCTACGATAGAAAACAAATAGTAGATTATTGATGTGAAAGTATATTTGCATTCATGACTAAAATACAAAATAGGATGATGTTTTGATTGTTGACAAATTTGCATTCTTGAAAAAGAAAATAAATAGTAATTGATGATAGAATAGTTTGTGTATTGATTGTATGATGTGAATCACTTAGATAGAACACTTGATATGGGTATGATGAGTATGTGTCACTGATATGTGTCATAGATAGATATGAGTTAGATTGATTTTGCTTGATTGAGATTGAATCATTGATATGATGTTGATTGATTGTCTTTGTGATAACTGAAAAGAAGAAGTTTTCAAAAACCTCCATATTAGGGAGCGTCACTCGGCGAGGTGGGATAGGATACCTGAGCTAATGCCAGATGATGTAGTATTGATAGGGGCATGTGGATTGAGATCATTGTTTTCCATGCCTCTAATTTAGGTCAACAGAGGATTGTTGACCGCATTGGAAGAGAGGTGGCATTTAGAGCACAACACCTTTCAGTTGTTGACTAGTGAGGTGACTATGACTCCAGAGGATGTGTATAGGATTCTTGGTATTCTAGTGGTAGGTGCCCTTGTGTTCTATGATCACAAGGAGCTCAATGGTACAGATACTCTAAGGAGAGTATTTGGTGATGTACAGATAGTAGGGTACTAGGTGCCATGGGATGACTTCAGGGGATATCCAACCTTGCTTGCAGTTTTGGGTGCGTTCATTGGAGGTCTCCTTTGTACGGATCACCGGTCAAAGGGATTATCAATGGGATGGGGGAGGATCTTAGAGCAGATGTTGGTAAAACCACGGAGGCATGCCTGAGGGAGCTGCATGTTGGTGCATCTATATCATGACCTTCATCAGGTGGTGTACAGAGGTGCTTCGAGTATATCTTGCAGTGTGACATTGCTCCAGATCTGGGTGTGGGAGCATATTGTCATGACAAGACTAGCTTGTCCCAGAGTGAGGCCACTAGGCAGGCCCTATGTGTATGCATATGTGATGTTTCTTGTCCAGCCCAAGCTGGGAAAGGTGGATTACTAGAGGCAGTGCCTTGATGACATGGATGTCATGATATGGCGGCCATACCTAGATTGTGAGCTCTGGGATACAGATCATTTAGAGATGTCATTTATATGTATGCCCCGATTTTTGATAGGGATGACTCCATTTATTATTGAGAGGGTTCTAGCCATGCGAGTACAACGACAGCTTGGATTTACATAGGGTATGCCCCAGGGAGTTGCTCACTATGCGCAGAGCAAGGATGGGGCAAGATCGGGACCTAGAATTTCATACCAGATAGCCTATACAAAGTATGTTGCTTTAGTGCCTGAGGCATGGGATGATAGGTGGAATATTGTTGACATTGGGATGTTTGAGGAGTACTCTGTTTATTTTCATACACATCCATTTCCACGGTTGAAATGTCTTGATGAGCCATCACCCATTTTGGTGGTACCACAACTAAGAGCAGGGAGACAGGAGGATGTGGTAGGTGGTGAGTAGGCAATGGTTGGGGGAGAGGATGAGGAGAGTGGAGAGGAGGAGGAAAGCTTAGATGGGGATGATGGGGATGACGGTGGAGATGAGGGACTGGTGCCAATGAGACTGAGGCCAGAAATTTTAGGTAGTGTGCAGATTATGTAGAGGCCAAGGACTGGGATTGGGCGGCAGAAAGTGATCGGGGTTTCCTCCACCTCTCAACAGGGGTAGATAGATACTTTGCAGGCCTAGGTGTAGAGATTATAGGGACAACAGGTGCAGTTGCAGGGCCAGTTGGTTCAAGCATAGGGGTTGGTTGCACAGTTACAGGCACAACTGGCACAGAGTATGGCACAGGCACAGGCACATCCTCCTATCCCATACCCACAAGTAGCCCAGTTGATTATAGAGAGAGATGCATTGAGAGTGAGGGAGGTAGAGGTTGAGGGTGTTGCTCAAAGGCTGATGGACACTGTGGAGAGTGCATAATTGCGAGAGACCATTGCAAAGGGCTTCGAGATGGCCAGGCTGAGTATTATTGAGTCTGATATGAGGAGTTATGTCCTCTTGAGCACATAGAGCCTTTCCCATAGTCCCACACTAGGACCAAGAGTAGGACACGGACAATGACATAGAGCATGGGGGTTACCAAACCTCGACAAGATCTAGATGTAGGGATGAGTGGTAGGCCACCATCCTCGAGACCAGCTCCATCAGGGGGTTCCACTAGCCAGTTGTGATTGATATATGCAAGATTTTATATGATGTATCTCATATTCTTGGAGCATGTATATTTATTTTTATCATATCTCATGTATCTTTCTAGAATTTTTAGTGTCATTGGAATATTGGACATTTGTATGTATTTTTGATGAGTGATGATATGTAGTGGCGATGAGTTTTGATGATGTGTTGCATTTGATATGATGATATGTGATGGATATGCATTAATTTCCTTGTTTATGTGATATGGATTTTGATATATGATCTATTGACTAACATGATTTGTCGGATGATGTGATATGATTATGATATGATGATGTGCAATATGATGTGTACTAATTATCTCATGCAGGTGGATGATGATGGAAAAAATGCAATGTGTCAAGATCATATGATATGATATGAATTAGTAATGATGTGGAAATGTAATGTTTGTATGAATTTTTTTTGTTTTGATTTTCCAAAATGTTATAAATGATGATGATGTGACAGATGTTATGTTTATGAAATGCATGATGAATTTATGATATGTAATAGGAATCAAATGTTGTATGAAAAATGATAAATAAACTGGTATTGAAAATGAGAAAAGATGTGAATGATAAATGATGAAATGTATGCTATGAAATGTAATGAATATGAAAAAGATTGATGATGAGATGGAATGATAAAATGAAATGAAATGTAATGATATAAAATGAAATGAAATGATATGAAATGTAATAGTAAAAGAAAATGAATTATGAGATGAAATGATATGAGCCGATGAGATGATGATAAATGATAATTATATGAATAATGAGGATATGATAATGATGAGAAAATTACAATGAATACAAAAAAAATGATTAAATAATGATATGATAGAAAATGCAATGTAATGATATGAAAGGATTAAAAATGATATGGAAAAATGAAATAAAATTTAATGATATGATATGCGATGTAATTTAATAAAATGATATGGAATGAAAGGAATGGAATTATATGATATGCAATGTAATGTAATAAAATGATATGGAATGAAAGGAATGGAATGATATGATATGCAATGTAATGTAATAAAATGGAATGAAAATTGAATGATATGATATGCAATGTAATGTAATAAAATGGAATGATAAAATGAAATGAAAATTGAATGATATATATGCAATGTAATGTAATAAAATGGGATGATAAAATGAAATAAGAATTGAATGATATGATATGAAATGTAATGTAATAAAATGAGATGATATGAAAAGGTAAAATGAAACGAAAATGAATGATATGATGAAATGAAATGAGATGAGATGAAACAAGATGAAATGTAAAATGAAAATGATGGATAGGATAAGACTAAAAAATGGTTAAATGAATAAATGAATGATACAAAATGATAAAGGATCAGAATGATATGAGACTGAAACCAAGATGATAAAAATGAGAATGTCCCATGATATGCAATGAAATGATATGAAATATGAAATGATAATGCATCATGAAGGATAAATGATTGAGACATGTCCCAAATGATGAAAGTTAAACTATATGATATGCACAAGGTCTAGGTGAAATGATAATGAAATGGGGATGAAAAAAAATGTCCAAATGTCCTCCACATATAGTCTAAAGAGACATCACAACCATTGATTTATCTGTTCAACTTTGTTTAAAACTCTAATGCGAATCCAGTATGCAAATGTATACATTGATCTAAATGAAATGCAACTAAATAAAACCAACTATTTTTCGAGCCTTTGGGTAGCTTTCTTGAATCATCATAGAGCCTTATAAAAATGTTGGAAGTATGTACAAGCATCATAGGGGAGATTAGCAACAATGATGACCTGAGTACAACTTTCATGATTTTTGATATAGCAAGCGAACAAAAGCATCAAGGTATAATTGAACCGAGATGACCTAAGAATTTCTTGCATAAATAGGAGAAGACTATCCACCTTCTGATGCAAATGTGGAACTATCTTCAATGATATACTTTGGAAATCATGCTTCATGACATATTTACATCAAATCGATACTTAACCTCAAGACAACAGACAAAGAAAAATCATCCTCCTTTTCCACTCTAGTTCAGTATGGGTATGTGTAGGATCATGATGGGCCAAAAAGTGGCAATATTATGGGTATTTGTAGGGTATGTGACTGATGACATTTTTTTAACCAAAAATTGATGAAACAAAAAGGGTTTTTAGAGGAGATTCTGAGCTTTACACCAATATAAATTATGCTTTAATTTTAATTTAATAAATAATTTTTATTCATTTTCTATTAGAATTACTACTAAAGTCTTGATCGATAGGCTAATTGAAAAACATCTATAACTTTGAAATGGTATCACATTTTCTGAATCCAAAACATCAATCACATTCTATGCTTCATATAATATAGGATTAAAAAAAGAAAAATTAAATTTCATGAATTTTTGACCAAGTTAAGGTGGTCAGACATATGAGTTTTTATATTTTTTAAAAGTTGTAATAAAAAATTCATAATTAATTATTTACTTGGAAAAAAATTACAAAAATATGCATCACATCTGAACATAGGTCTTATACTTATATATAAAATCTTATAAAAAATATTATCATTTTATTATGGTTAGGGTGGTCGAATGATTACTTACTTCTTATTTATCCTTGAAATTTAAGTACATTGAAATTTTAAATTTTCACCAAATAGGAGTTTTTATTTATTTTTTAAATAAACCTAGTAGTTTAGAAACTACATTCAATTTTCTACAGATTCTATTCTAACATATTTTTGAAATAATATAGATAACTTATTCAAATTTTTACGTCAAGTTGCCTAACACTAATTTTTCTAAAATTTTTGCCACTTAAGGGCCTTCTTTTTCCATGATGATCTTGCACATACCCATACATCATTGAGTGTGCTCCAGAGAGATAATACAAAAAATCAAAAAACCATTGTTCAAAATGTAAAATGATATTCCAATCATTATTCAGATTTTAGATCATCCACATATGAGTCATGATATGGTATTTTGCTGAAAAACCATTGTGATATGCGTCAATGGTTGGATAGTTGTTCATGTGTTTTGATTGTTTGTTCGCATGACTGGGTTCTATATCGTTGTTGAGTTCTTTTGGTAGAACCTGAAAGTTGGTTGCCCCAGAGTATGTCAATGTGTGGCCCCAGTATTTGACACAACTTGCTGAAATGGATATGTACAATAATCAAGCCATGGTAAGACGTTATCGCTCTAGGAAAATGATGGCAACATGATGCTAGTATGACCCTAAGATGAAGGAAAGATGCATTGAAAAGAAAGCCTAGTGCAAAACATGAACTAATAGATGAAGAGCTACAAATAGCATCTATTTGCCAGATTTTCACTATTTGTTTTTATTGCATTTTTCTAAAAAAAAATTCTCGCTACCGAGATGCTTGTTTGCCAGGTTTTCACTAGGGTAACCATTTTT
>VDFB02075321.1:129410056-129479633 GCA_007258455.2 Sequoia sempervirens | reverse complement strand
TTTTCTATTGAGAGGAATTAACAACCATTGTTTTGACATCATGCACATTATTTTTGGGTAGGGAAGTCATTAGAAATGAGGTATGAAAGCTAGGATCCATAGAGGGTTGACTAGTGTCAATGCTATGAGTGAAAGAGCTAGAAAAACCACATGATCCACAATGAATGGTGTATCATGGGATGAAATAAGTCTCTAACTATGTCTCATGATAGTATTGGAAGTAGGACACCAAATTGTGAAGATCATACAAGTTTCACAAACCCGGTATGCACCCAAAATGGATAAGAGTTAAAATGTAATAACTTAGAATGTAAAGTGCAATACAAATATGTAAAAGAAATTTTAAGATTTAAACAAGATAATCATCTAACTATGCTATGCAAAAACCAAAAAATGATGTCTTGTAAATGCAATTTCAAATTCACACAATTCCCTAAATTTATTAAATGAATCTTAATATGATTAATTTGAGATAACAAAAATTCTAGAAACTGTAACAACAAACTGAAAATAGAGATTTTACAGCCCAAAAATGTAGAAAAAAGACCTAACAAGGACTCATTCACCCAAGGGAGAATAGGTCCTAGCGAGGGTTTTAAAAAATTAAATTATCGATCTTTGAGTTGATTCCTATGGTTTTTAGATTTTGGACTGAGACAACTGATTGCAGTATGAATTTTCAATAATATTAAGTCTAAATGTATATGCAAAATAGTGATAAATGAAAAAATAGGAAACCTAATTTGATATACAATATTTATTCAATTTTGTAATGCAAATGAATGATGATGCAATGATATGTAAATGCTTTGCAAAATGATTGATTTCTTAATGTATTGTTCAAATTTTAAAAGATGAAAAAATGCAATCCTGAAACCCTAAATGAGATGCAAACTAATGTAAGTTAAGTAACCTGAAATGATATACCATTTAATGCAATGCAATGCAAATGAATACAAATCCTATATCTAGGGCTGAAATAGACTCCAAAATTAGAGAGATGCAATGCTCAAAAGTGAGGTTCACCAAAATGAAACATAGGAAAATAGGGTTTTGGGGGGAAAATGGGGTTAACCAAAATGATAATAAAAAAACCTAGTATCCTTTATTTCATTAGGAAATGAGATCCAAAAAAATAATTTCCTTACAACCCTTAGGTGAGTCAACTCAAGGTGTGAATATTTGGATTTCCTTATGACTGAAGGATAAGGGTCAAGGTAAAACAATACTTTGGGGAGAAAAACTAAAATTAGTAAACTAACACAAAAATGCAAATCAACACTTGAAAGTGTAAGATTAAGCTTAATACTAACAAAACCTACATTCAAATTATAGATCAAAGAAGGGTCGATCTTAGTGTACCTTTCACCAAAAGTCAAGTTCTGAAGTTTATCTCAGACTCATTCACCCAAGGGAAATGGGTCCTTTGTTACAGTTTTTCTATGACTTTCGAGAGCATTTGGTCCTATCTCTGCACTTCCAAATTATTTGGGTTTCAATGTCAAAAATTTGGAAATAAATTTTATAGATGAGTTTCTATTAGATGAAAACATTTATGACAACTTTTGCAACTTTGAAAACTTCTTCAATTTTTCTCTTCAAGGGATCTTGAAGCTTTCTTCTACCTAGATCACTCAACAAACCCTTGGATAAATCTTGGAATGTAAATATGCAACTTGCATGAAATGGATTCAATGGATGTGGATATTGATCCTTGAATCTTTCTTGAAATAATGCATATGAATGCTTGAGTGGATCATGAAACCTACATCATCATATTAGCTCTTGAAATGAAATAAAAATAGGATGGGTTACTAAAATGAGATTGATAACCCAATTAGGTGGGACCTCTTCTTCTTCAATTCATTAGGAAATGAGATCCACACAAATAAAGGAGTATCAACCTTGATGTGATTTGAGTCTAAGTGTGAATCTACAAATTTCCTTTTTTGCTTGGATGGGGGTCTTGATTTAAAAACACTTTGGAAAGAAAGATTAAAAATATCAAACTAACTCCAAAATGCAATATACAACTTGGATCTCAAAGATTAAACTCAAAATTGATGGAACCAAAAATTAAATTGCAGTTCTGAGAGAGGAAAGATGATGTGTACTAGTCACCAAAAGTGATTTTCTAAAGCTGATCTAAAACTCATTCACCTACAGGAAAATGAGTCTTGCTTTGTGAGCCTCTACAATAGATATGAATCTCTCAACTTTCCTAGGTTTTAGGTTTGAAAAGTTAGAAATAAATTCTATAATTAAGTTTTCATGAGATGGAAATATTCTAGATAAATTTTGAAACTTTGCTAACTTCAATTTTTCTCTTCAAGATATCTCTAAGATATCTTCCACCTAAATTTGCAAACACAAATCAAGACGTAAAAATATTTTGTTGTTGGTGAATGGGAGTTTATGTTGGTCAAACCCTATTTTGGTAATTAGACTGTGTAATGAAAAAAAATTGCATGAAAGGAATGATGAATGACTAACTCTAGATGTCTCAACTCACCAAAAACTTGCATGAACCTTGGAATGTTGATTTACAACTAGCATGAAATGGCTTCAATGGATGTTGATCTTGATCTTGAAACAATTCTCTGAATACTTGAATGGGTCATGAACTCTACATCAACATATTAGCTCCAATAACATGCATGATGCAAGAAGACTTTGATATGAAAATTGGATCTTGATTATTGCATTCTTCAATAGTTATTCTATTGAATGCCTCAAAATATCTTGTAAAATCTATATTTCTTAGATCAACTTTCTCATAAAATTGCTAGGTGAAACTTAGCGAAATGACCTTATATTTATAGGTATGTAGCATTAATTTCCTAAAATCCAAATAACACAAGCCAACATGTGAATATGGATTTGAAATTATTAAAATACCACCAAAATAATAATTTAAATCTAGGTCCTAGGTCTAAGTGAAGACCTATTCACCCATGGTCAAATGGGTTGTAGGTCACTTACCTGGTACACACATTACTCAATCAAGAGCGTTATGTTTAGGAATTTATGAATGCCAGGTTTCCTCTTTGGAAAATGTGATTAATTAGGCTTGGATTTGAATTAAAGGATCCAATTAAGGAAAATTAACTTCAATTAATTAAGTGAGCCCTAAATAAGTGTGAAAGTGTAAAGAGGTTGACTTTACAACACTAAAAGTAAGGCACAATTAAGTCCATTTAAATTAATACTGCCCTAAAATTAATGTGAATAAGAAAAATACATATCATAACACTAAATTAAGGCATAATTAAGTTCATTTTAATATTAATTTTCAAATTAGGTGTGAAATTTTCAAGGGATACATTTTATATAGTATATTCAACCCCCACTTTAGTGCGAGGATGACCCTGTGTCAAACTCACTCTAAAGTAGACATTCAAGACACCTATGTATGCAACAATGATAAAGATACTCAATCATACAACATCAAAGACTAGAAGAAGGTCACCAGATCAAGCTTTGAATTTCCATCGCAATGTGGAACATGTGTTGGCTATTTATCCAAGAACATTCACAATAAGAACTTGATGTCCACTATGGAAAAAACACCCATGCTCACTTTGGGCTGATGGAACCTCAGGTCATCCACTAGTTGAGCCCCCAAGACAATGGCTTAGTGAGAAATTCATACAAGGTCTATAGGCTCTCACTGTATTAACCATACCAAAGCTATCCTTTTGAAAAATCCAATACGATGCCACACAACTAAGGCTTTGGGATCCATAAGGCCTAAAATGTTGTGTTATGATAAGCACCTATGAACAAGGGTAAGGCTCCACTAGCAAGCAAAGTGTGTTATGCTTGGTGGCCTTGAAGGGAGTGGTTCGAGCTTCACAAGTTTAATAAGTTGTATCATGTTAAACACTTATGAACAAAAATGCAAGGGTTTTTTCAAAGGAATCTTGCTTATTTGATGTAAAATCTCTTCTTAGGGAACATCATGCTTAATGTTTCCAAGAGAGGATGAGTATAGGATAAGAGAATCATAACTCAGGGAATGCAACATTTAGCATCACCACTTAGAGGAAAGTTGTATGCTAAGAAATATCATGCTCTCAGAGGACATCAAACCCAATGACACCATCAAGAAAAAGGACACATCACAAGAAGAAAGAAAATCACATGATGAAACATGAGAGATGCCAATGTATGGCCCCACTTTAAAGAAATTTCTAGCACCATTTCTAGGAGAAATTCACTTTAAAGTGGCCAATGAAGAAGATATGAGAGCCTACTCAGAAAGACCTATGCAAAGTCATATGTTCTTGAATGAAACTACACCATGAAAGGGAGGAAGGGGTTTCCCCAAAAATAAAAACACTTAAGGGATCTATGGATTCAGGGTCAGTATATCTTTGCTAAAAAAAAATTATAGAGCTCTAAAATGTCATCCTTCCCCAAATACTCGTAGAACTGGAAGAATGAAACATAGAGAGTGAAAAAAAAGGAAAACTTTCAAGTCAACATGGAAGAGACCTAAATGTTTCAATACCTTGCATCATACCCCAAAGGAAAACATAAGACAAATGAAAAGATAAATGTTTATGAAATATAGAAGAATGTAGATAAAAATAGAGGAATGTGCATGTAGAGAGATACGTCAAACAAAATAGTACGAGGAATCACATTACACATGCAATCAGACAAATAACTACAAAAGAAAACAAAGAAAAAGACTAGTAAGGCACATGCAAGTTAGCCTATAGTAAGTTGTCTCCATCCCAATTTTGTTTAGTATATATGAAAAGTGAACAACTAGCCAAAGGGATTAACTAGGACATGGCTATCTAAAAATTTGTCCCAACTAAGTGTACAAAAAGGATGAGCCAAGATGATTGATGAGAATGAGCTCCTTGCGATAAAGAAAATGATTTGCAATGAATGTTAAATATGTAATAGGCAACATACTAGGATCCTACAACTATTACATGGCAAGGAGAAAAGTGCATGTTTTAAGTCAAGATGGATCCCTAGGGGATCTAAATTTCTTCAATATTCTGTGTAAAGGATGACAATTATCAATGTGATGTCCAAAGAATCTATGATACACACAATATGGTTTATTTTGAAGTTTTCTTTTCAGTTAGATTTTCGTGCTTAGGTGGTAAGGTGATTAATCCCTAATGTAAAAGAGTGTAAAATACCTTCTTAGTCTTGGATATCTTTAATAGCTCATCAATGGATTCAGGAAGATCATATATCTCTTGTAGCTGATGTTTTTGATGTGAATGAAGTTTCAACTTCTTCTTCTTTGGTTTGATAATATTTTGGTCATCACTTTCCTCTTCTAACTGTGAGTCCTTTCCTTTTTTAGAAAATGATGTGTTAGGATTAGTAAAGTGTTTAGAATTTTTGTCTCTTTTTCTCTTATGTGTGGGAGATATATTGGAATCTAGTTGAGGAGGAGGAAAATTGTTATTAATGATATGGAACAAGGAATATATAAACTATATTCCTTGTTCATGCTTAAGTATCATTCACATATTCCCTATAAGAGGAATGGCATTAGCAACAATAGGTTCAATTCTCACAAAATCTTGTAAAAAATTTAATTCTTCATCCATCCTTCTTATGTTCTCTTGTGGGACATTAGCAACATCATGAAAATTTCTTGTAGGTAGAGAAGTCATTGGAAATGAGGTATGAAGACTATGATCCATAGAGGGTTGATTATCAACATTGTTAGTGAAAGAGTTGGAAAACCCAATATCCACGGTGAATGGTGTATCATGGGATGACATGAGTCTCAAAATACGTCTCATGACAACATTTCTAATAGGAAACCAAGTTTCAAAGCTCATACAAGTTTCACAAACTCAATGTAAATCCAAAATGGAAAGAAGGTGAAATGTAATGCAATGACCTAGAATATAATGCAATTTTTAGATTTCAAACAAGATAATTTTCTTATTATGCTATATAAAAACCTAAAATTTATGTCTTGTAAATATAATTTTTAGTCACACAATGCACTAACTTTATCAAATGAAGATAAATACAATCAATTTTAAGTAATAGAAATTCTATAAACTAAAACAAAAAATAGAAAACAACAAAGTAGAATGTATAAATAGATGTTTTAATGCCTAGAAAATTAGGAAATGACCCTTATCAAGGAATCATTCAACTAGTGGTGAATGGGTCCTAGGTTAGGTTTTAAGAAAAAAAAAACAAATTTTTGAGTTTTTTCTAGTGGTTTCGAGATTTTGATTTAAAATAGTGAGTTACAGTTTGAATTTTTTGTGAAATTAAGGTTGAATGCAAATATAAAATATGAAAAAATGAAAAAATAGGAGACCTAATTTGATGTGCAATTTTGTTTCAATTTCCAAATGCAAGTGAATGATGATGCAATTCTATGTAAATAATTTCCAAACTGACTGACTTTTTATAAAAAAATAGATTTCAAGAGTGCAAAGATGCAATCCTAAAACCCCTAAATGAAATGCAAAGTTAATGGAAGCTTAAAAACCCTAAATGAGATTCAATTCAATGCAAGTGAATGCAAGATATAAATCTAGAGTTCAAATGGACTCAAAAATTAGAAAATTGCAATGATCAAAAGTCAGGTTCACCAAAATGAAATGAAAGAAAAATAGGGTGGGTTACCAAAATGAGATTGATAACCCAATTAGGGGGGACCTATTATTCTTCAATTAATTAGGAAATGATATCCACACAATAAAATTACTATCAACCTCAAGGTGAGTCAAGTCAAAGTGTTAATCTATAAATTTCATTTTTTTGCAAGGGGGTCCTGATTAAATAACACTTTCGGGAGAAATATTAAAATTAACAAAATAAATCCAAAATGAAATATACAACTTGGACCTTGAAGACTAAACTCAAAACTAATGGAACCAAAAATTAGATTATAGATCATAGAGAGGAAAGGTAATGTCTATCAGTCACCAAAAGTGCTTTTCTACAGCTGATCGAGGATTGATTCGCTCAGGGGTGAATGGGTCCTAGTTTAGGATTTTTTTGTAGCTTTTGGGATCCTCTGTAACATATCTGAATCTATCATTTTTTCTAGTTTTTAGGCTTGAGGAGTTTATGTGAGAACTTTTTATGCATTTACCTCAAATATCAACAAACATTAGAGTTATTAGTAAATGAAATAAACCAAACCAAGTACTCCTATGAAATATTGAATCATGTTTCATAATGCAAAAAAAAACAACAAAATATCAAATAAAATAATTGAGAGCACAATAATATGACTCAAACCCTATCTCATAGTGGATTGGTGCTTCTTTGATGTGGAAAGAATCCCTTTCCCAATATTTCATATTCTCTTGGATGAAATGATGAAAAAGATGCAAGATGATGACCAAGATGAAGTGCAAGATGAATGTGTATCAAGTTGCCTAAGATTGTGGAGTTGTGGAGGATTAAATAAATAGAGAGGGTCTCTATTTATAGAAAAGAATGATAGAATAATGCAAGATAGGATGAATGTGGGATAAAAGATAATCTAATGGGATTGTGCCAGTTGTTAGCATTCCAATGGAGGAAGGTTGTGCACATCTTGGTCAATGTGCCAAAGAGGGGGAGATTTGAAATTCAAAAGATGGCTTGTTGGAGGGAGAAGAAAAGGTCTTAAATGCCAAGTGGAAGACATGTAAGAGACAATGTAAGAGGAGTTAATGCTATGTTGGAGGACAAGACATGTGAGAGGGAAAATTCAAATTGCATGACTATTCCATAAAGATGCCATATTTGAATGAAAAGGAGGAATTAATAAATCAATTAAATGATTTATGTGCACAAAAATTGCAAAATATAGAGAAAAGAGGATTAGGATTAGAATAAATCATGGTTTGATTAATTTAATAGGAGATTGGGAAATTTTTACTTTTGACTTAGATTTTAGGATTAAAATAAATCAAAATGAGAAGAAAATGATAAAGATTTGATTAAACAAAGATTTGATTTATTTAATCAAGGAGGATGATGTTAGTGGTTTAATTAAATAAATTTGATTTATTTAATTAAATGAAGAACTTTAGAAAGTTAATTAAATAAACTTGATTTATTTAATTAAAGAGATAACCCAGGAGAATAATCAATTAAACTTGATTTATTCAATTGATTAGGTGAATATGATTTGATTAAATATGAGGAATGAATGATGCCAATTTTGCATGTCTACATTTTTCCCCTCTTTGAAGCAATGTACTTGTCGTGTTGGTTCAAAGAATAAACTTACCATGATCAAAATTAAAAAAAATTGATTTTTTTTGGATGCCCCAGTGGGAAGTACACTGGTACATTGCCCCCTCGAGAGATCGAGCAAAAAGATTCGATTTGAGGGTTGATCTTATGAAAAAGAGGTTCAAGATGGGTGTATGGATGGTTATGATGATGATGCAAATGAGATGGTTTTAAGATGCTTAGAATAAAGAATCTATATTATCCTAAACAAATTAAAATGATGATGCAATGCATTTGAGATGGATGATGTGATGATGCCTATATGATTATGCAATGGATGTTTTATGCAAATGTATGGTTTATGAGATGCTTAGACTAACAGATCTATATTATCCTAAACAAATTAAATGATAATGTAATGCATGTGAGATGGATGAGATGGATGATGTGATATGCTATGATTAAGAGATTTATGTATGCTAATGATTTGTGGATGCAGGATGGATACATTAACTATCCCAGTATAATGTTAGTGCAGAAAAAAATGAGATGGTGACAAGAGGATTTAACAAGCCAACTTTATGAGAGATGATGATGAGAAATAGATGATTTTCTTATCAGGAATTGGGATTTTAAAATGGATACTTACCTTATGTTTGATAACACGCATAAGGATGATGCATCAAGGTATAAAGAACCAGGATGGTGTTGCACCTAGTGTGATGGAATTTGACTCAGCAAACACATAGGAGTATTCTTGTTCACACTTGACATACAAAAACCTTGCTAGGATACACCTAACAAAGCAAGTATTTTCCTGTTATATTACAAGAACGTCCAACAAGCACAATAGAAAAAAGATAATGATTGATGCCCCATTCCTTTCTCTCTAAATCACTTTGATTAGACATCATCGAGAGGTCATTGGAATGAGCGCAATAAGATAAATCGAAGAAAAGATCAAACAAGAAAACAAGCCAATGTTCGTCATACCTCTAGCCAAAGGGATTTTTTTTGTTTAGGATAAGAACTAAAATGATTTCCAATAGATAATTCCCATTGTAGGAAGGATGCATCCTAGGTCATGTTAGTGGATAGCGGTGAGTTGTTTCATTTATCCAAAGTGTTATTTATAATAAATAATGCCAATTTTAGGAAGGATACATCCTAGGACATGATGTTATTAGGTGATTGATTTGGGACTGATTAGATGATAGGCTATTGACACAAAGAGTTGACTAACTTGTTTAAGTACTAACATAGACTTAAGATTTTGAGGTTTCTAGTCTTCACTTTTGAACTGCTAGACTTGTTTTTTATTGTTTTACCAAAGGTTGGGGATGATGATTGATTTATTGTGAATGATGTTTATTGCGGGTGAAAGTGAGATGGGGATGGATGTATTTTTTGGGTTTTTTGAATGTTTTTTATGTTTTTTAAATGTTTTGAGGCCTTTTTTGGTATTTTTGGGTTAGTTGAATGCTTTTTGGATTTTTGAAATGTATTGGATGTTTTGGATTTTCTTGGTTTTATGATATTTTTGGATTTTCTAATTTTTTGATGTTTTTGGATTTTTTAAAACTTTTTAATGTTTTTGGATTTTCCACTCAATTTTGATGTTTTGGATATGGACATGTGTGACGATATCAGTGTTCTGTTTTGGGATTTTGTTGAAAACCAAGCTAAGGTTGATTGATCAGATCGATGGATTGATGATGGTAACATTGTTGAGGATACTCAACAATGCAAGGATAGTGTTTAAGCAACATGAGGATTATGATGGATATCCCAAGATGGGGGATTCATTGGATTCAAATATTGATCAAGATTCATGATGATAACATTGTTGAGGATACACAACAATGTCAGGATAGTATTAAGCAACACAAGGACTTGGAAGGATATCCTGAGATGAATGATGGATTGATTGGATTTGATTGATCATGATATTGAAGCTTGATTTGGAACAAAAGTTGTTTGAATGATTCGATGTGACATTGAGACACATGTTAGATGTAGCTGATATTGATTGTTTGTACTGATGTTTGATGAAAGATGAAGCTTGATAAAGAATTTCTTCTAATCAAAATATGGCATGGGCTAGTAATTTGGATTTTTTTGGCTCACAAATGCTTTGACCAATTTGATTTCACATTTTCCAATGTTTAGATCACCACATAAGTTGGAGGATATAGATCAAGATTTATTCTGAAGCAAGATGTAAATATCTAGCCCTAGTGTCTAGAAATGTATGGAATGTCATGGATGGATGGATATGGTAAGCACGTAAAGGATGACAAGGATTATCTTGTGATAAGATACGGTGTTCAGATAAAGAATGCTCATTTGGATAATGTTTCATGGCTCAGATAATGTTGGATAGGATAGGGTCAATGAAAATGACCCATGTCAAAATGTTTACTATAAGCAAGCATAAAGTGTGCACCAAACTTTGTCAAGATCAAGATAACTCAAACTGTGGATGTAGATATATGCACATGGATTGGGTATATGGTTCATGGATAAATGAATTTATTATGGCCGAGATGGATGGAATGCTAGATTTATTATGGATGGGATGAGACGCTTTCACCTAAATTAGCACATGCAAATTCTTGATTCTACACATGATACTTGTTTGCTAGATTTTCATCATAGTACTTGTCGAAAGCGCTTCCCATGTAGTTTTCACTAGAGGAAAAATGTGCCATTGATATCCTGCTTGAAGAAGTTGCTTTGCCAAGATACATGCACTTGAATGCAACTTTTGGGATTCTTGATCTGCTTTGTTGATACTAGGGTTAACTTTGTCTTTGTGCACACATCGTGATAGAGTTTCTTTTGAATCCTTATGATGAAGGTTCATTGCCAATACATGGTCTATGTGAAATTTGGATATCATACATGGAGGTGTGGATGGAGTGCATTTAGGAATAGGAGATGGACTAGTTGACAGTTTGGAAACTTTGACTCTCCAAACTTGGGAAGATGAGAAATGATGGGTAGATACGGAAGTGTGCATGAAATTAGGACCAAATCCTTGATATACTTTGTACGTTGATTGAAAATCCTACTTTTTCCTTTGTGGACATCTTTGATGGATACTTTTCCCTTTTTTTATTTTTCCCATAGTTTATTTGACTAATGGAGTTTGATAGGGATAATCTTTCTTTGTATTCTTTGGTACCCATGTGTATTTGATTTGTCCATTATGCTTACTTGCTTCTTTTTCTTTGATAATGTTCCTTGTGATTTGATTCAAATCTTTATTTTGATGTTGGTCTGAATTCATGGATGGGGTGATGGGTGGATGAATATTCATGACATGGTTGGTTGTAGTATTGGCATTGGTTTCATCATAAGGATTCTTCATGCTCCTTATGTTGACATTTGGTTGAGAATAGTTTCCCCTAGTATGGTGGTAGTGACACCTTCATTCCTTGATTCTGCTTGTTTTGAGATGTCTTGTTTAGTAAGTATGCTATGATAAATGACCACTACAAATGACGTTTCAATTTGCTACTCTGCTAACTTTGAAATGTCCTATTCTATTTGACATGTTTCTTTGAGTGGATAATGCTGGATATCTTCATCCATGATGTCCTCAGTATAAAATTGGAATATATCTGATCCTACTGTTGATAATTTAGTTTGACTATAGGAATCAATAACCTGCTCTTTTTGTGTAATAATTTTAGGAGTAAAGGAATCCTATTTTGAATGAAGATCATTTACATGTCAATATAAAGAAAGCATCTCATGGGTAGATGGAGGAGTATGTGCTATGTGGATGTGATCATCATTTGTGACATCTTGTATAGATAGGAAAGTGTCCATTAGATCATTGTAGTATCTTGGAGATACAAATTCTTGATCTTGAACAATTTTGGAATTGCTTTCGACATGCTTTGGATCAAGTTCTTGACATAGGTTAGTTTCAAAGGATGGATTGCTTACAAAGGGTTCTTGGATATATTCATTTGTAATGGGAAGTGGCTCAATATCCTCTTGATCTTTGAGTGGGCTTGGATCAAATGTTGAGTTGAGGATCCCTTTTGCAACCATGAGGTCAAAGGATATCAATATGTCTTACGAAGGACCATTGCTAGACTTTGGTGAAATATGTTGATCATGCTTTGGAATGGATTCTTGAGATATTTCCTCTAACTCATTAGATGATGTAGAGGCATTTTCAACATGATCATTGGTCGATGGATCATGGATTATGTCAATAGGATTGAATAAATCTAACACTCCTTGAAATAGACCACTAAACTTGATCATCGGATGGGGTAGAAACATCTTCAATGTGCTCATTAATGGAAATATTTTGAACATTGTTTTCAAAAATTGTGGCAAAGATATTGTCAATGCTATTGTCAGTGGTTGAATCCTAATTATTCTCCTCAATAGTTATTACTTTTTTATCAACTAGGTCTTGGATGATATTTTTTAGTCGAATACAATCTGATGTCGTGTGTTACTTTACTTTGTGAAAGTCACAAAGGTGATTCTCATTATACCCTGGTGGTTTAACTAAGTGCTCTTGATAATTCTTATAAATAGGGAGTTTGATGAAATTTTCTCAAACCAATCATTGCATGATTGACTCAATTGGTCTCCCAAGCGGTGTGTATTTTTGTTTGTTACCTTGTGAGATTTGTACTTTAAATTGACCTTGTGATGATTGATCTTGGAGATGTGGTGATTGATCTTTGAGACATGCTGATTGGATTTGTTGTTGATTTTGTTGGCCTTGATATCCAACTTCTTGACTTTGGAGATATTGTTCTTGATGTGGTTGTGGAGGCAACTCAATGCTTTGATAAAATGGTTTGACCAATGGAAGAGTGTATTGATTTTGGAGTGAAGATGTCTCTTGGCTCAATAAGTCAATTAGTTTGGAAAGTGAAGAAAGTTGATCTAGAAAAATTGGATCATAATTTTTATTTTTACTCCCTTGATATAGTTGATTCTTTTGTTGAAGTAGATTTGGAATGTGTACTTGTGGAGTTTGTATGGGATCATGGAAAAATTGATTTTAGACAATGCTATAATTTGGGATGATGTTTAGATTTGGCATTATAGGTTGAAATTGAACATTGTTGTGGATGGTAATCACATTGCCTTGATTTAGGTAACTTTGATTTTGCATGGTGTTACCTTGTCTTAGAGTTATTAACATCTTGTTTGGACTTTGAGCAGTATTTGTATGATTCAAAAACATATCTATCCCAAAGTTTACCAAGTGTGGATTTGAAATGTTCATTTTTGGTAAACTCATACTTGGTATATTCACATTTGGCATGTATGGGTTTGGTGGGCTGATGTTGTTTTGTTGAAGTCTCATGCATTGATTGCTTGGTTGATAGATTTGTAAGTTTGGGATTTCATTTAAATCTACCATAGGGAAAGATTTTCCAAAATTTAGATTGGAAAAACTCACATTTTTTGTACTATTGAAGTTTTTAGGAGGTAATGATCCCATGTATGGATTGTATAAATGTGAGTTTTGATGATCGATTGGTTTTGTAAAGATTTGATAATTTGGTTGACTTGGATTGCTCATGATGTATGGAGAAAATTTACATTCCATGTTCTTCTTGTGTTTTGACCTTGTTGACCTCTAAGGAATTTAGGACCAATGATGAGATGAAGGATGAAAAAGGTGAATGATATGGGTGTTTGAACTTTAGGAACTTTGGATCAATGCTAGACTTTGGGATTTGATTTTGATTATTTTGATTGGATAATGAACTTGTGGATCCCAAGATGTTGGATGTGATCTTAGGATGAAATTTTTCAAAGGGGTGCTAATTTAACTAGAGGTATGAGAAAGGATGCATTCCCATACTCCTAACTAAACAAGGTTATTTTGATTTTTATGATTTTTCCAAGTCTAGAATGTTGTTTCCAAAGCTCTAAAGTTGTTTGGTGGGATGGGATGATAAATGTTTAGAATGGATGAAGTGTTTGATTTTGATCCTAAATGAACCTAAGGAGAACCTTGTTTACAAGACCAAGATATTAAAGAAAATTATTTTCTCTAAGAGTAGTTCAAAACCAAAAGACCAATGTTTGCATGAAAACTGTATGACCAAAAGATAACAATCACATGTGTGGGGTTCAATTATTTCTTAAATTTTCTTAATGAGTTCATTTTGTCACAAACACACTCTTGATTATCTTTTAAAATTAGATGTCCAATGTCCTAATTTTCTTTCATCCCACAAAGTGCATTATGTGGAAATCAAGGAAATCAAGGCAAAGGTTACCTAATGTTGACTTTAGTAGGAGAAAATTGAGATGAAATCCAAATCCTTAGAAGCCTCTAAGGGTATAAATCCCAAGAGAAATTAATAGCATGCGAATTTGTTCAAGGGTATTTTCTTCTCCTAAAGGGTTTGAGATTTCATGATCATGTTGAATGTTTGTTTTCCAATGTTTTCAATCAAGCAATGTGTTTTGATTTCAAAAAATCACAACCCTATGGATATTTGGGATAGTATTTGTTGATTCCCTACTTGGACAAGTCCATCTACGCTTACTTTCAGTGGATGGTTAGATGCTTGACCTCATTGGCTCCCCTTCATGGCTCAACACTTCTTTCGAGGAAGCCAAGCATTAGTACCCATGAATCTCCTATTGCATACCTTACATCTCTACTAAAAGTCATAAAAGTGTGGGGCAGCTTTAGAATGACCGTTCTTGCACCAACAAATAGATAGGGATTTTGGCCTTTCTACACAAGCGTTTTAATTCTGACTTTTCATTTATGGAGATTGACCCATGTGGTGAGATACCATTGCTGCCCTTCTCATCGGCACCAACCGTGTGATATTGGCCTTTGTTCTAGTACCCACTTTTATATCCTAGTTGGAAATACACTTGGATTTAGTGTGTTACCATTTGGATCATTCCATTGGGTGAGTACTTTTTCCCCAAGGCAAGCCCTCTAAGATAAACAAAATCAAGCAATCATATTCGTAGTTCGATCAACCTTCATGTAGAAACAAAGGGAGAACACACACAACATGTTCCACTCATAATCGCAAGACCTTTTGTTCAATTTTAATCCCAAAATGAAATGTAGAGGTAATTACTTTACCCAACTTAAGATCACCAAAAGGAATTTTGATTCTCAAGATTGTTGTGAGGTGTGAGAGAAGCACATATGTCCTTTCAATGGTATTACTTTGAGTAAGCAATTACAAGACAAAGAAAAAACTTGTTCATTTTAAGTCCACAAAGCAATGATTTTTATTCATTTTAAAGCACCAAAATGAGATATGAAAGTTTCCTTGTTCAATTGTTAAATTTGAAAACCAACTCTAGTAAATTTGTCCTAAAGTTCTTTTTAAGCCCTTTGTTGTGAAAATTGAAATGTTCTTTTTAGAGCCCCAAAAAGATGTGAGTTGATTTAAAATAGAAAACTAAAGCATAGAATGGTAGCTCTAAGCATTTAAAAATTCTTTGTGAGTTTTTATGCTTAATTCCCTTTGACTCCAATTTCCTTTCCTTCACTCAATTTCAATGCTTACTTCTTATGTCAACCTTGCCTATAAACATTATAAAGTAAACTTTTAGAAAAGAGATTTATCCCAAGGAATTATTTGAAATATTTGGCATTAAAAATCACAACATAATTCCTCCAATAAAGATGGATTTTATCATTCCTCAAATAAAATCTGAATTCAACTCATGTAAAAGATCTAGTGCTTAAAAATCAAAACATGATTCACTTTCAAAATATGGTGTCCTTTCTTTGCTAGTATGTGGGCCACTATATGAAAAATTCTTTGCTGGTATGTGGGCCACTATTTGAAAAAAAGGAAAGTCCTTTCTCTACTTGCACAATATATAGAATTTCGAATAAAATAAATTCCAAGTTTTGTAACTTGTACATTTCAAGTGATGCACCAAAAATAGATTTGTACACTAGCTGCTGAGAAAATCAATCCAAAAAACGTGATCTAGTGAATTGATGACAAATGTTGCTTTCCATGGAGTGTGCAACTATCGTGAATTTCCTATAATATTTAAAACAAAATATCACTATAGAATATTATGATCTAAGATACCATGAAAATTCCTTTTTAGGTCCAATTAGACAAAAGAGGAATTACCATATACGATGCTAAACATCGAGAAAATTCACTTTTTAGGACCTTAGAGTACATTGTATATGAAAAGGACTTCATGCTACTGGGCTACATACATCACAAATGAGTGATATAACACAACATGGCCATATTCAAATGAGTTCAAAATTTGAGAGTTTTAGCATTCATTAGAGACATAATAAATAAAGTTTTGATTTTCTATAGCTTCTTGTGGCTCATGCATATGCACATTGGAATAAATAAATTGACATAGTCATAAATAAAAACCAAGAACTTGACCTGTCTACCGATGGAGAAGGCTCTATGAGAGATCAATGTCCCAGGTTGTGGAATGAATGAATGCTAATGGTGGTTGTTGTTGCTTGGACATTGGGTGGGCTGCCTGTGCATGCATTTTACATGGGATGACAATGTGAGCATCAATGGTGGCATAGTCCCTCATGCAAGAATAGCCATGGCCCTAGTTCTGGTATTTCCATCTTCCCCTGCCTATTTGGGCATCATTGATGCCCTAATGGATGCAGGCCACAAGGGTCATCACAAGTGGGTCATCGTTCTTCTTGTTCAAGCTAGTAAAGAGCGGTGGGATCCCTCTTCTGTCCCCTTTAGTTTCGTTGCCTTCAGATACGTAAAAAATGGATTTATAAGAAACTTTCAAGCAAATGCATTTAGCAAGAGTACAACCAAATTCTATGAAAACTTACTGGTAGGTGTAAAGCTGATTTCTACTGTATTTATTTCCAAAGTGCAATGATTGCAAGGCATGCGATATAGATTAAGGCGTAAGGAGTTTTTATGAAAATTCTATTAGCAGGCTTAAAGCCAAATTTTGCAACATTTCTTCATCTTGCTAGCTTAGGCACTTATAAATTTAAGGTGGGCTATTGCAATAGCTTATTATAAAAGAGGTCAAATGCATAGTTGGCATATTGACAAACAGATGGAGGATTTTTTCATTGGTGTATTGACATACAGATGGAGGATTTCTGGACAAAGCATTTGAGAGAATTCTAGGATATGGGGGATTATCGACAGTGGAAGGCACAATCATTCGACACAAAAATCGAGTGACTGGTTTCCAACAGAGGAATCTAGGATAACCTTGAAACTAGGCTTGGTTGGGTGACTGACAATGACTGTTAGAGAGTAAATGATGTCAGGGCATGGGACACAAATAACCCTCAAAGGTATGCAAATTTGGAGATCTCCAACAACTACACTTAATAACACTACTCAAGAAAAGGCACTAAAAGGTGGCAATTGGCAGAGGGTGAAAGTGCGAACAAAGACTCTCTAGCAGGAACATATGGTTGATGGCTTTAACATGGAGGTTAAAAGTTTTCAAATAAAATAAAATGAGGAATATCATGCATCGCAATTTTTTATATCCAATGTTATCAATCTCCTTCTAGTGCCATTATGTGAGCACTTTTTATGCATTTACCTCAAATATCAACAAACATTAGAGTTATTAGCAAATGAAATAAACCAAACCGAGTACTCCTATGAAATATTGAATCATGTTTCATAATACAAAGAAAACAACAAAATATAAAATAAACTAATTGAGAGCACAATATCATGACTCAAACCCTATCTCATAGTGGATTGGTGCTTCTTTGATGTGGAAATAATCCCTTTCCCAATCCTTGATAAGCTCTTGGATGAAATGATGAAAAAGATGCAAGATGATGACCAAGATGAAGTGCAAGATGAATGTGTATCAAGTTGCCTAAGATTGTGGAGTTGTGGAGGATTAAATCAATAGAGAGGGTCTATATTTATAGAATAGAATGATAGAAGAATGCAAGATAGGAGGAATGTGGGATAAAAGATAATCCAATGGCATTGTTCCACTTGTCAGCATTCCAATGGAGGAAGGTTTTGCACATCTTGGTCAATGTGCCAAAGAGGGGAGATTTGAAATTCAAAAGATGGCTTGTTGGAGGGAGAAGAAAAGGTCTTAAATGCCAAGTGGGAGACATGTAAGAGAAAATGTAAGTGGAGTTAATGCTATGTTGGAGGACAAGACATGTGAGAGGGAAAATTCAAATTGGAGGAATATTGTCTAAAGATGCCATATTTGAATGAAAAGGAGGAATTAATTAATCAATTAAATGATTTATGTGCGCAATTTGCAAAATCTAGTGAAAAGAGGATTAGGATTAGCATTAATCATTGTTTGATAAATTTAATAGGAGATTAGGTTATTTTGACTTTTGACTTAGAATTTAGGATTAAAATAAATTAAAATGAGAAGAAAATGATAAAGATTTGATTAAACAAAGATTTGATTTATTTAATCAAAGAGGATGATGTTAGTGGTTTAATTAAAAAATTTGATTTATTTAATTAAATGAACTTTAGAAGGTTATTTAAATAAACTTGATTTATTTAATTAAAGAGATAACCTAGGAGATTAATCAATTAAACTTGATTTATTTAATTGATCGAGAAAATATGATTTGATTAAATATGAGAAATGAATGATGTGAATTTTTCATGTCTACATTTTGAGATAAATTCTATAATTGAGTTTCCATGAGATGACAATTTTCTTGACAAATTTTGCGATTTTGACAACTTCTTCAATTTTTCTCTTCAAGAGATCTCGAAGGTAACTTCCACCTAAATCTACAAACACAGATCAAGAGGAAAAAATGTTCAAACTTTGTTCTAGTAATTTAATCTTGTAATGAAACAAAATAACATGAAAGGAATGTTCAATGAACAACTCTATGCCACAACTCATAAAACCTTCAAAAGAACCCTTGAATGTAGATCTACAACTAACATGAAATGGCTTCAATTGATGTGGATCTTAATCTTGAAACTTATTTTGAAACAATTCTTTGAATGCTTGAATGGATTATGAATTCTAAATCAACATATTAGCTCTAATAACATGCATGATGCAAGAAGACTTTGATATGAAAATTGGATCTTGATTGCTACAATAATTCTTCAATAAATCTACTCTTGTAAACTCTAGATTGATTAGATCAACTTGTTCATTAAATTGCTTTGTGAAACTTAGTGAAATGACCTTATATTTATAGGTATGTATGGGTCCTAGGTCTTAGTGAGGACCCATTCACCCATGGGTGAATGTGTCCTAGGTAACTTACCTGGGACACACATTGTTTATTGAGGAGTGTTATGTTTAGGAATTAATGAATTTTGGGTTTCCTCTTCAAAAAATGTGATTAATTTGGATTCAATTTGAAATTGGCCAATTAAGGAAAATTAAAATCAATTAATTAAGGGATCACTAAATATATGTAGAAGTGTAAAGAGGTGTACACTCTACAACACTAAAAATAATTCCCACTCCTCTAGTTTGAATTGTCTATGTGCATGGTAGACTCTGCATTGGGGAGTCCCCCCTATCCCCTTTTGAATAGATTCTTACCACAACACATGTGGTGTCATCCTCGGGGTTCTCTCATGTGTTGTCTACTATTGGGAATCCCATGCTTCCTAGCCTACCTATTGTCAAAGTTCATGTGATTCCTATAACTCCATTGTCTTAGGGATGGAAAGATGTACTGACTAACATGATCTTGGCACCTAAGTGCTCCCTTCCTTTCCTTGGGGTGGAGATCTTCATCTAGGGTATTGAGTTCTCTATCCCTAAACCTATTAGCAATAGGATTGTTTTCTTCATGGAGAAATTGGTGGTTGGAAAGTTATTATCCTTCCGAACCTCTATGGATATGGTTAGGAGATGGGCTTCTATGAAATGGAATTTTAAGGGTAGTGTGAGTTTATGCACCATGGTTGATGGAATTTTCCTTTTCAAGTTCACAGATGAGGACTTGATTTTTGTGCTCTCTTTGCATCCCTTGGTCTATGGAAAAAAATGGTTTTCGTTATGCCATCGAATATTGGGATTAAACCTTGCTATTGATCTCAACAAGTTGGCTCCTATTTGGGTGTGTCTCTCTAGTCTTCCTCTAGAATACTGGAACATTTAGAGCATTGAATATTTTTTGGGCTAGTTCATCATTTCGAACTCTATCACCAGATCCATTTACAGGTTAGTTTTTGCTTGCTTTTGTGTCAACATTGATATCTGTGTGGTAGATTTTATGTGTTTTACATATTTAAAAACAAACGAATCAAACACACCAATAAGACATTATATCAAAAAAAAATGTAAATAATAGACATTGCAAACTCAGTATCATGTTATCAATGTCGTCCTATCATCCTCTATGTCCAATTTTTTCATTGATTCCAACTGGCTCTTAGATTGTATGCTAGGCTCAATGAACAGTCTTCCTAGAGAACGAGATTGAATATGAAATGCATGTAATGCTTAAGATAAGACATGATTATTCTAAAACATGATTGCTAAAATGACAAATTATGATGATGCTATGAATAATAAAACTATAATGATAATGCTAGAATGCAATTAATCTCTAATTCATCTATTATGTGTTGTAACCATTGCTTGGATTGGTTGTGCTATTTATAGAGTTTTTCAAAATCTTTTGATTGGTTGACATGATCAATGGTTGTGAAAATTCCTAGTAGATCGAACGGTTGAGGATGGATAAAACAGAAGAAAAACAAAAGAAAACAAAAAGCAAGATTTTATTTTCTTTTTTGTAAAAGAGGTAAGATAAGATGTTGAAGATGATTTGTAAAAATCATCTTTTTGTGAGATTATGGAAAGATTTTGAAGAAGATAAATAATGAATTATTAAATTCAATTATTCATTTATGGGTGACATAGAGGTTTTCTTCTTAAAATATAATATTTACCCCAGATTTGAAGAATAATGGAAGATTTCATAATTAAATAGAATATTTAATTATGATTTTGAAAAGATATGGAAGATATTCAATTAAATAAAGATATTTAATTAAAATTTTAAGAAATGGTATGTAAATGAAATTAATTAAATAAGATATTTAATTAACTAGAAGAAAGATTTGAAAAGAAATATTTAAATTTAATTAAATAAAAAAGACTTAATTAAATTAAAAAAGTGATAATTAATTAAAATAAATAAAGTGTATTTATTTAATTAATCAAGTGGACATTTGAATGTGAAATAATTAAATAAGATTGATTTATTTAATTATGATAGAAGAATAAATTGAATGAACAATATAATTAAATTAATTAAATTTAATCATATGTAGAAGAATTTAGAGAAATTAATTAAATAATAAATATTTAATTAAATTCCAGGATTAATCAGATATGACCCATTTTATGCATTTACATTTTGGCCCTCTTTGAAGTGATGTGTGCAATGCATTGCTTCAAAGAAAATATTTCTGCTTTTGAAATTTGATGTGTTTGACTTTTCCCCTTTTTTGAAAAATATGCCCCTAACCTAATTTTGACATGTTTCTAATTGAAAGATGTTGATGTTAATGATGCCCCCTCGGGAGGTAAATCATTGATGATGATGAGTTTTTGATAATGTTGGAAAAATGTGATTTGATGATGAGATTTGGATTTGGATGTGAACTCAATGATTTAGCTCTCGAAAAATGATGTATGAGGATGCCCCAGTGTGAAAATAAAGTCAAAGTTAGATAAAAAGATATTAAATGCCAAAAAACTTACCTTTGGTTGACCTTTAAAAGGTAAAGAGGTAGAAAAGGACAAATCATTTGCACTTTTTGACTTTTAGAATCATGTTGCTCTAATACTGACCTAGCGAGATGGAGATTCCATACCACCGATACCAGAGACTAGCTGCGTATGGACCACTGGTGAGTCAATCCAACCTCTTTTGCTTTCAAATTTTTATTGTTTTTCCTACAAATTTAGGTTCGAAAATTCTATTTTAGTGCTTTTAGGAATTTTTTAGTGCTTTCGTTGTGTGTTTTAGCACATATAGGATGAATTTAGCCTATTCATTGTACAAACTAGTTTAGCGCATTCGATAAAAAGAGTAGCGCTTATAGGATGCCATAGAAAAATTAGGATTTTAGCACATCTAGGGAAAACATTAGCACATTTAGGGTTGTCGCGCATCCAATAAATAGCACATAGAGGAATTTTTTGAGTGCATCTAGGGAAAAGAGTGATGCATCTGAGTTTTAGCGCATATGAGTTTTAGCACATAGAGGTCGTAGATTAGCGCATCTAGGAAAAATAGGCAGAATGTGTGATTTGATGAGAGTGATGAAATAATGATGATGTATATTTCTTCCTTGGTCAAGAGATAGAGAAACTGTCTTATCATCGTGTTGATATGGATAGAAAATATGATAAATAATTGATAACTTTGTTTCCAAAATAGAAATCAAAGAGTAGATAGCTGATAACTTTGTTTCCCTTGTATGAAAAAAAGAGAGTAGATGATTGATAGGACTTCTGATAAAAAAAATATTCTACGATAGAAAACAAATAGTAGATTATTGATGTGAAAGTATATTTTCATTTGTGACTAAAATACAAATAGGATGATGTTTTGATTGTTGAGAAATTTGCATTCTTGAAAAAGAAAATAAATAGTAATTGATGATAGAATAGTTTGTGTATTGATTGTATGATGTGAATCACTTAGATAGAACACTTGATATGGGGCACTTGATATGGGTATGATGAGTATGTGTCACTGATATGTGTCATAGATAGATATGAGTTAGATTTATTTTGCTTGATTGAGATTGAATCATTGATATGATGCTAATTGATTGTCTTTGTGATAACTGAAAATAGGAGGTTTTCAAAAACCTCCATATTAGGGAGCATCACTCGGTAGGGTGGGATAGGATACCTGAGCTAATGCTAGATGATGTAGTATTGATAAGGGCATGTGGATTGAGATAATTGTTTTCCATGCCTCTAATTCAGGTCAACAGGGGATTGTTGACCACATTGGAAGAGAGGTGGCATTCAGAGCACAACACCTTTCATTTTTTGACTGGTGAGGTGACTATGACTCTAGAGGATGTGTATAGGATTCTTGGTATTCTAGTGGTAGGTGCCCTTGTGTTATATGATCACAAGGAGCTCGATGGTATAGATACTCTAAGGAGAGTATTGGGTGATGTGCAGATAGTAGGGTACTAGGTGCCATGGGCTGACTTCAGGGGATATCCAACCTTGCCTACAGTTTTGGGTGCATTCATTGTAGGTATCCTTTGTATGGATCGCTAGTCAAAGGGATTATTAGTGGGATGGGGGAGGATCCTGGAGCAGATGTTGGTACAACCATGGAGGCATGCCTGAGGGAGTTGCATGTTGGCCCATCTATATCATGACCTTCATCAGGTGGTGTATAGAGGTGCTTTGAGTATATCTTGTGGTGTGACATTGCTCCAGATCTGCGTGTGGGAGCATATTGTCATGACAAGACTAGATTGTCCCAGAGTGAGGCCACTAGGCAGGCCCTATGTGTATGCATATGTGATGTTTCTTGTCCAGCCCAAGTTGGGAAAGGTGGATTACTAGAGGCAGTGCCTTGATGACATGGATATCATGGTATGGCGGCCATACGTAGATTGTGAGCCCTAGGATACAGATCATTTAGAGATGTCATTTATATGTATGCCCCAATTTTTGATAGGGAGGACTCCATTTATTATTGAGAGGGTTCTGGCCATGCGAGTACAACGACATCTTGGATTTACATAGGGTATGCCTCAGGGAGTTGCTCACTATGCCCAAAGCAAGGATGAGGCAAGATGGGGACCTGTCATTTCATACCAGATAGCCTATATAGAGTATGTTGCTTTAGTGCCTGAGGCATGGGATGATAGGTGGAATATTGTTTACATTGGGATGTTTGAGGAGTACTATTTTTATTTTCATACACATCCATTTCCATGGTTGACATGTCTTGATGAGCCTTCACCCATTTTGGTGGTAACACAACTAAGAGCAGGGAGAAAGGAGGATGTGGTAGGTGGTGAGTAGGCAATGGTTGGGGGAGAGGATGAGGAGAGTGGAGAGGAGGAAAGCTTAGATGGGGATGATGGGGATGATGGTGGAGATGAGGGACCGGTGCCAGTGAGACCGAGGCCAGACATTTTAGGTAGTGTGCAGATTATGTAGAGGCCGAGGAGTGGGATTAGGCAGTGGAAAGTGATCAAGGTTTCCTCCACCTCTCAACAGGGGTAGATAGATACTCTGCAGGCCCAAGTGTAGAGATTATAGGGACAATAGGTGCAGTTGTAGGGCCAGTTGGTTCAGGCATAGGGGTTGGTTGCACAGTTACAGGCACAACTGGCATAGAGTATGGCATAGGCACAAGCACATCCTCCTATCCCATACCCACAAGTAGCCCAGTTGATTACAGAGAGAGATGCATTGAGAGTGAGGGAGGTAGAGGTTGAGAGTGTTGCTCAAAGGCTGATGGACACCGTGGAGATTGCATAATTATGAGAGTCCATTGCAAAGGCTTCGAGATGGCCAGGTTGAGTATTATTGATTCTGATATGAGGAGTTATGCCCTCTTGAGCACAAAGAGCCTTTCCCATAGTCCCACACTAGGACCAAGAGTAGGACACAGACAATGACATAGAGCATGGGGCTTACTGGGCCTCGACAAGATCCAGATGTAGGGATGAGTGGTAGGCCACCATCCTTGAGACTAGCTCCATCAGGGGGTTCCACTAACCAGCCGTGATTGATATATGCAAGATTTTATATGATGTATCTCATATTCTTGGAGCATGTATATTTATTTTTTATCATATCTCATGTATCTTTCTAGAATTTTTAGTGTCATTGGACTATTGGACATTTTAATGTATTTTTGATGAGTGATGATATGCAGTGGCGATGAGTTTTGATGATGTGTTGCATTTGATATGATGATATGCAATGGATATGCATTAATTTACTTGTTTATGTGATATGGATTTTGATATATGATCTACTGACTAACATGATTTGTTGGATGATGTGATATGATTATGATATGATGATGTGCAATATGATGTGTACTAATTATCTCATGCAGGTGGATCATGATGGAAAAAATGCAATGTGTCGAGATGATATGATATGATATGAATTAGTAATGATGTGGAAATGTAATGTTTGTATGAAATTTTTGCGTTTTGATTTTCCAAAATGTTATAAATGATTATTATGTGATAGATGTTATGTTTATGAAATGCATGATGAATTTATGATATGTAATAGGAATCAGATTTTGTATGAGAAATGATAAATAAACTAGTATTGAAAATGAGAAAAGATGTGAATGATAAATGATGAAATGTATGCTATGAAATGTAATGAATATGAAAAAGATTGATGATGAGATGGAATGATAAAATGAAATGAAATGTAATGATATAAAATGAAATGAAATGATATGAAGTGTAATAGTAAAAGAAAATGAATTATGAGATGAAATGATATGAGCTGATGAGATGATGATAAATGATAATTATATGAATAATGAGGATATGATAATGATGATAAAATTACAATGAATACAAAAAAAATGATTAAATAATGATATGATAGAAAATGCAATGTAATGATATGGAAAAATGAAATAAAATTTAATGATATGATATGCAATGTAATGTAATAAGATGATATGGAATGAAAGGAATGGAATTATATGATATGCAATGTAATGTAATAAAATGATATGGAATGAAAGGAATGGAATGATATGATATGCAATGTAATGTAATAAAATGGAATGATAAAATGAAAAGAAAATTGAATGATATGATATGCAATGTAATGTAATAAAATGGAATGATAAAATGAAATGAAAATTGAATGATATATATGCAATGTAATGTAATAAAATGGAATGATAAAATGAAATAAATATTGAATGATATGATATGCAATGTAATGTAATAAAATGAGATGATATGAAAAGGTAAAATGAAACGAAAATGAATGATATGATGAAATGAAATGAGATGAGATGAAACAAGATGAAATGTAAAATGAAAATGATGGATAGGATAAGAATGAAAAATGGTTAAATGAATAAATGAATGATACAAAATGATAAAGGATCAGAATGATATGAGAATGAAACCAAGATGATAAAAATGAGAATGTCCCATGATATGCAATGAAATGATATGAAATATGAAATGATAATGCATCATGAAGGATAAATGATTGAGACAAGTCCCAAATGATGAAAGTTAAACTATATGATATGCACAAGGTCTAGGTGAAATGATAATGAAATGAGGATGAAAAAAAATGTCCAAATGTCCTCCACATATAGTCTAAAGAGACATGCCAACCGTTGATTTATCTGTTCAAATTTGTTTAAAACTATAATGTGAATCCAATATGCAAATGTATACATTGATATAAATGAAATGCATCTAAATAAAACCAACTGTTTGTTGAGCCTTTGGGTAGCTTTCTTGAATCATCATAGAGCCTTATAAAAATGTTGGAAGTATGTACAAGCATCTGGTGCAGGAGCACCCAGGGCCTTCAAGGAGCACGTCAAGAACCAAGAGAGTGCAAGGGTCAAGAGGACCTTCCAATCATGTCAAAGCATCAATTATGATGTATTGGAGCCTATAATGGCATTTGGGTTGAATGAGTGTAATGAGAATGTTCAAAGTTTCAAGGTTCCTGATAAGGAATTTGGATTAAAAATGCAATGTAAGGGAAAATTAGGTTCTAGGGGTTTTGATTAATGATATTATGCTTAAATAGGTCAAATAAACTTGGATAGTGAATATCCAATGGTTTTTAGGTGATAGATTTTAATAAATCTCTAGTTTGTAATTTCAAATTTTTAAATTTTAGTTTAGGCGGGAAAAGGAGTTTTAGGTGTTTTAGAGGTAATTATGCATTGTAATCAATTCCAATCAGTTGGATCAGTTGGGGGATGGTTCTATAACCCCAAAATGGTCATTTGTACGGAGGTTGGGCATTTGGAGAAGTGACTGTACGGACTGCTACAGAAAATAGTGAAAAAAACATAGTTTTCTTGCATTTTCTTGAGTCTTTTTTATGATCTATTGATTCCTTTTGAATTTATAATCAATTGGATGGTTCAAGAACCTGTATTTACTTTCAATTAACCTCTTGAATGATCTGATACACGTTTATAATCATTTCTTTGCATTATATTGCTGACTGTCCTAAAAAAAGTGCAGATTTTTCACTAATTTTGGTGATTTTCATGGATGATTGATCCATTTCAAGGTAGAATGCTGCTGTGACCTATGAAATGGATCATTCCTAACATGTATCATACAGATTTAACCAACTAATGTGCAGGAAGGGAGAATATCAGGGTGTACACCAAGTTGTCAAAGGGAAAAGTGCTTGAAGATGGAGGCTAGGGTGTAGCAGCAGAAGATCTGCCTTAATGAGGGGCATGTTTTTGAGTTTGGATCAACTAAATATGTTGTCCTAATGGTTTATAGTCAATGAGAAATTTCTGGAAGTGATTGGAAGGTTAGTTTTCAAGAAGCCCTATTTTTTGAGGCAAGCTGAGGAGGGGTTTGTGCTGGAGCGTGATAGAGGTGTCATAGAGGGCTAAAAACTTGGATTCCTTGGTTTTGAGTCATTTTAGGAGACTTCTGAAAGTTTCATGGTTAGGGGAAAAATTTAAAGAGGGGTTTCTTTGTAAAATAGGGCTAATTAGGCCTAATTTTAAGGAAACAACAGGGTTTGAAGTGAGGTTGTCTAAAACAATTGATTCCAAGGAGTTGACATGATGTTTTTCATCACAATCCACATTTGAAACCATCATTAGATTGGAGGTTCATTTGCAAAATTTGAGTGCAAAGTCAAAAAATCATCGCAGAAGGCCTAGTTGGGCTAGTAGCCTAGTTAGGGTGAAAATTTGGTTTTGTGTCTAAGTCAGAGGGTTGGGCTTTGAAATCATTCAAAACAAGTTTTCTTAAGTCTCTTAAGGGTGTTCCAAGGGTTTGGGTCCATAAAGAGAGCATACAAGCGATTAGTGCATCATTAAGCCTTGTCTCCATTAGGGTGCCTGGGAGATAGCTTGAGATTGCAAGCTTTAATCCTTGAAATATTTGTGTTTCTTTCAAAGTACCTGACCCTCTGCATCAGAGTGGTATCAGAGTAGTGAGTAGGTCCTTTAGGGATTGGAGAGTCACTCGTCATAAAAGAAGTCCGGCGGTCGAAAGATCTTAGAAAGAAAAGAATAAACTCTCGAAAGCTCAAAGCATCTCAATGAGATCAACAAAATGGAATCCAGAAATAAATCCCATCAAAGGAATTTCAGATTAATGTCGAAAGACAAAGTCATCAAAGAGTGTAAAGTGGCATCAGAATCCGTCGACAAATGGATAAATCAATGTCGGATAATCTGGAAAACTACTTTGAATTTGAGGAGATGGATGAAGAAAGGAAAGTCAAGTTTGCTAAAACCAAGTTGAGAGGCATAGCATTGACATGGTGGACAAGTTTCCAGAATGATAGGATGGCTAGAGGATTGGCAAAGGTCTCTACATGGTCAAGGATGAAGAGTTTGGTCAAGGAGCAGTTTTTACCATCTGATTATACCATTCATGTGAAAAGAATGAGGCAAAATTTAAAGCAAAAGGACTTGGATGTGATGTCCTATACTGAGAAATTTCACAAGCTTAGTATTAGAGGAGGATATGAGGAAGAAGATGAGAAGATAGCCAGATACATCAATGGCTTAAGGTACAATCTGCAAGATGAGATTGGTTTGCAATTGCCAAGAACATTGGGAGAATGTTTCCAGTTGGCCATTAGAGCAGAAGAAAAGGTGAAAAGGAAGCAAGAAAGATCAAACAATGGTGGAAGAGGAGGTAGTTCAAACAGGGGCATAGGTAATAGAGAGCAAGGACAAGGCAATAATGATGCAACAATAAAGGAGTAAGAATATTTCTACGATCAAAGGTGGATGCCACTCAAAGGAGGGAGGCGGTTGGTTAAGGTGAAGGACGGAAATTCCGCGGTAGGATGTTTTGAGTGCAATGAACAGGGCATCCCTTCAGGGTGTCCCTAAAGTGGGGAACAAAAGGCGATGCGGAGAAAGGAGGCCGCGGTGCAAGAAGAAGAAGATAAGAGGAACAAACGTTATGTAAGCGGGGAGACATGTGGTGATGGTGGTTTCTCATGACCCTAAAACAGGAAAGGCTTCATCTCGAGAGACAAAGGTAAACCACATTTTCAAAACAAATTGTCCTGAGTCATGGTAAGATATGTAGATTACTCATAGATTCAGGGTCACATAGCAATTTAGTTTTAGTTGATATGGTAACCAAGCTAGGGATTGAAACTTTTGATCATCCTACTCCCTACAAGGCCACTTGGGTAACTCAAGGACAGCATGTAGAGATTGGTAAGAGAGCTTTTGTTGATTTCTCAATTGGTTCATATCAGGATATAGTGCTTTGTGATGTTATTCCAATGACTTGTGGTCATATTATCTTGGGAAGGCCATGGCAGTATGTTAGAAGGACATTGCATGATGGTTTTCTTAACACCTATTTGGTTCACAAAGGAGATGTTAAATATCAATTGGTTCCTTTGCCTTTGGAGTAGTCAAATGAAAGTTTTATGATCTGTTTTGAGAAGCATTTGTAGGTAAATGAGCAGGGTAAAACAGGGGAAGACATTGGTAGGTTGAAAAAAGACAAGTTGCAGCAGGGTTGTGAAGAAGACAGTCCTAAAAATCAGAATTTGTGGGATTTGGACAGTATCAAGGTTGGAGGCATTGAATGCCCTATAATTGAGCATGATAGTGATGGTATCTTTTCACAAGGAAATTAGGGGAATAGAGGCAGAAACAGGGCACAAAATCAGACTGAGTTCAAGCAGCAAAAAGGACAAAGAAAACAGATTTTTGGCTCTCACATGATGAATGTCAAGAATGCAGATTGGCAGAAGAGAAAGACAGTGACTTTGGGGGACTACATACCTGCTCATTGGAAGATTAAAACACATGAGAGCAAAAGGTCTTTTGGTGGCAACACATGGGACACTTCTTGGGGCAAGAGTTCTTTCTTTCCCGGGGAGAATGGTGCAGGAGCACCCAGGGCCTTCAAGGAGCACGTCAAGAACCAGGAGAGTGCAAGGGTCAAGAGGACCTTCCAATCATGTCAAAGCATCAATTATGATGTATTGGAGCCTATAATGGCATTTGGGTTGAATGAGTGTAATGAGAATGTTCAAAGTTTCAAGGTTCCTGATAAGGAATTTGGATTAAAAATGCAATGTAAGGGAAAATTAGGTTCTAGGGGTTTTGATTAATGATATTATGCTTAAATAGGTCAAATAAACTTGGATAGTGAATATCCAATGGTTTTTAGGTGATAGATTTTAATAAATCTCTAGTTTGTAATTTCAAATTTTTAAATTTTAGTTTAGGTGGGAAATGGAGTTTTAGGTGTTTTAGAGGTAATTATGAATTGTAATCAATTCCAATCAGTTGGATCAGTTGGGGGATGGTTCTATAACCCCAAAATGGTCATTTGTACGGAGGTTGGGCATTTGGAGAAGTGACTGTACGGACTGCTACAAAAAATAGTGAAAAAAAATAGTTTTCTTGCATTTTCTTGAGTCTTTTTGATGATCTATTGATTCCTTTTAAATTTATAATCAAGTGGATGGTTCAAGAACCTGTATTTACTTTCAATTAACCTCTTGAATGATCTGATACACGTTTATAATCAGTTCTTTGCATTATATTGCTGACTGTCCTAAAAAAATTGCAGATTTTTCACTAATTTTGGTGATTTTCATGGATGATTGATCCATTTCAAGGTAGAATGCTGCTGTGACCTATGAAATGGATCATTACTAACATGTATCATAAATATTTAACCAGCTAATGTGCAGGAAAGAAGAATATCAGGGTGTACACCAAGTTGTCAAAGGGAAAAGTGCTTGAAGATGGAGGCTAGGGTGTAGCAGCAGAAAATCTGCCTTAATGAGGGGCATGTTTTTGAGTTTGGATCAACTAAATATGTTGTCCTAATGGTGTAGAGTCAATGAGAAAGTTCTGGAAGTAATTGGAGAGTTAGTTTTCAAGAATCCCTAGTTTTTGAGGCAAGCTGAGGAGGGGTTTGTGCTGGAGTGTGATAGAGGTGTCATAGAGGGCTAAAAACTTGGATTCCTTGGTTTTGAGTCATTTTAGGAGACTTCTGAAAGTTTCATGGTTAGGGGAAAAATTTAAAGAGGGGTTGCTTTGTAAAATAGGGCTAATTAGGCCTAATTTTAAGGAAATAGCAGGGTTTGAAGTGAGGTTGTCTGAAACAATTGATTCCAAGGAGTTGACATGATGTTTTTCATCACAATCCACATTTGAAACCATCATTAGATTGGAGGTTCATTTGCAAAATTTGAGTGCAAAGTCAAAAAATCACCGCAGGAGGCCTAGTTGGGCTAGTAGCCTAGTTAGGGTGAAAATTTGGTTTTGTGTCTAAGTCAGAGGGTTGGGCTTTGAAATCATTCAAAAAAAGTTTTCTTAAGTCTCTTAAGGGTGTTCCAAGGGTTTGGGTCCATAAAGAGAGCATACAAGCGATTAGTGCATCATTAAGCCTTGTCTCCATTAGGGTGCTTGGGAGATAGCTTGAGATTGCAAGCTTTAATCCTTGAAATATTTGTGTTTCTTTCAAAGTACCTGACCCTCTGCATCAGCATCGTAGGGGAGATTAGCACCAATGATGACCTGAGTACAACTTTCATGATTTTTGATATAGCAAGTGAACAAAAGCGTCAAGGTATAATTGAACCGAGATGACCTAAGAATTTCTTGCATAAATAGGAGAAGACTAACCACCTTCTGATGCAAATTTGGAACTATCTTCAATGATATACTTTGGAAATCATGCTTCATGACATATTTGCATCAAATCGATACTTAACCTCAAGACAACGGACAAAGAAAAATCATCCTCCTTTTCCACTCTACTTCAGTATGGGTATGTGTAGGATCATGATGGGCCAAAAAGTGGCAATATTATGGGTATTTGTAGGGTATGTGACTGACGACATTTTTTTAACCCAAAATTGATGAAACAAAAAGGGTTTTTAGAGGAGATTCTGAGTTTTACACCAATATAAATTATGCTTTAATTTTAATTTAATAAATAATTATTATTCATTTTCTATTAGAATTATGACTAAAGTCTTGATCAATAGGCTAATTGAAAAACATTTATAACTTTGAAATGGTATCACATTTTCTGAATCCAAAACATGAATCACATTCTATGCTTCATATAATATAGGATTAAAAAAGAAAAATTAAATTTCATGAATTTTTGACCAAGTTTAGGTGGTCAGACATACGAGTTTTTATATTTTTTAAAAGTTGTAATAAAAAATTCCTAATTAATTATTTACTTGGAAAAAAATTACAAAAAAATATGCATCACATCTGAACATGAGTCTTATACTTATATATAAAATCTTATAAAAAAATATTATCATTTTATTATGGTTAGGGTGGTCAAATAACAACTACTTATTTTTTCCCTAAAATTTAAGTACTACTTGCATTGAAATTTTAAATTTTCACCAAATAGATTTTATTTATTTTAAATAAACCTAGTAGTTTAGAAACTACATTCAATTTTCTATAGATTCTATTGTTACATATTTTGAAATAATATAGATAACTTATTCAAATTTTATGTCAAGTTGCCTAACACTAATTTTTCTAAAAATTTTGCCACTTAAGGGCCTTTTTTTTCCATGATAATACTGCACATACCCATACATCATTGAGTGTGCTCCAGAGAGATAATACAAAAAATCAAAAAACCATTGTTCAAAATGTAAAAATGATATTCCAATCATTATTCAGATTTTAGATCATCTAGATATGAATCATGATATGATATTTTGCTGAAAAACCATTGTGATATGGGTCAATGGTTGGATAGTTGTTCATGTGTTTTGATTGTTTGTTCGCATGACTAGGTTCTATATTGTTGTTGAGCTGTTTTGGTAGAACCTGAAAGTTGGTTTCCCCAGAGTATGTCAATGTTTGGCCCCAGTATTTGACACAACTTGCTGAAATGGATATGTACAATAATCAAGCCATGGTAAGATGTTATCGCTCTAGGAAAATGATGGCAACATGATGCTAGTATGACCCTAAGATGAAAGAAAGATGCATTGAAAAGAAAGCCTAGTGAAAAACATGAACTAATAGATGGAGAGCTACAAATAGCATCTATTTGCCAGATTTTCACTATTTATTTTTATTGCATTTTTCTGATTTTTTATTTATTTTCACTAGGGTAACCATTTTTTTTAGGACTTTTTCTACTATTTTTGTATTTCTTTAGGAATTTTTCTTAATTTTTTTGTATTTCTTTAGGACTTTTTCTAATGTTTTTGTATTTCTTCAGGACTTTTTCTAATGTTTTTGTATTTTTTTAGGACTTTTTTGATGTTTTTGTATTTCTTCAGGACTTTAGAGATGATGATAAACTGGTTCATACATCATACTTTTTTAGGTGCATGCTATTGATGGGTTTGTCAGATAGGTCCCCTTTTGGCATTGACAACTTGTATGATCCTGAACCGTATACTGCTATGACCACATATGGACCCAACCAATTGGGTTCAAACTTTCCTTTCTTCTCTCTATCCTATTGATTGCATGGGTTCTCTTTTAGAACAAGATCCCCAACCTAAAAGGTGTGTGATTTGACTTTGTGATTATAGCTATGAGACATCATTTGTTGATAGGCTTTCAAATGATCAGCTACTCATTATCTCTTTTCATCAAGAAGTTCTAGTACCTGCAATCGGGAAACTTTGTATTCATCATCTATTATGAGACCTTTCAGTAATACTCTAAGTGATGGGATCTCAACTTCTAGTGGTAAAATGGCTTCTACTCCATAGACAAGACCAAATGGCGTTGCTCCTGTTGGCATTTAGATACTAGTTTTGTAGGCCCATAATGCAGGATTGAGTTGAACATGTCAATCTTTCCCTGAATCATTCATAGTCTTCTTTAAAATATACAATATTGTTTTATTGGAGGCCTCTTCTTGGCCATTCCCTTATGGATAATAAGGTGTTGATTATCTATGTTGAATATGAAATCTCTCACAAAGTTCGTCAACATCCTAATTCTTGAATGGTCATCCATTATCTGTGATGATGGAGTTGGGAATTCCATACTGACAAATGAGATAGTTGAGTATGGATGATGAGATTTGTTTTCTAGAGACCTTAGTGAGAGGGATTTCCTCAATCCACTTGGTAAAATACTCTATCGCTATGATGATGAACTTGTGTCCGTTCAAGGATGAAGGATGAATCTTGCCATCTAAATCCAACCCCCATTGAGAGAATGGCCAGATTGGTACAAATGGTTGTAGTTCTTGTGCTGGTGCATGAATGAGATTTCCATGTATCTAACATTTAGAGCATTTTGTTACAAAAGTAAATGATTCCCTCTCCATTGTTGGCTAGTAGTAACCCATTCTAATCAATTTCTTGGATAAGGTTAGTCCACTTGAATGAGTACCACAAATGCCACCATGAACTTCTTGTAAAGCCTTATCAAATTCATGGCATTCAAGACATCAAAGTAAAGTACCATCAAGACCACAGTGATAGAGAGTGTTAGTGATAATGGTATAGTGAGAAGATTGGCAGATAAAGTTGTGCTTTTGGTTATGGGATAAGTCAAGTGGTAAGATATCATCTTTTAGGTAGGCATAAATCTTGCCATACCAAGGTGAATTAGATCTTGCTAAGTGGAAAATGATTTGGCTTTCAGGTGTGTCATAAGCAGGTGTAAATGATTGTTCCACCAAAAATTTATAGCGAGCTTGAGTTTCTGGGAGCTATAACATTGAAGCGATTGTGTCCATAGCATCAATGACTTGTTATCAAGTCTTGGAATTTGAATGAAATTGATGTCTACAAAGTATTTCTTGAAATCGTCAACCATTTTCTTATATGGAAATAATTTGTCATCTTTGGTCCGATAGTCATCATTGATTTGGTTAATGACTAACTCTTAGTCACCATAGACTTGCAATTTTGTGATTCTCCATTCCAATGCTATATTCAGTCTAGTGATTAAAGCTTCATATTCGGCTATGTTATTAGTACATGGAAACATTAGCTGATATGATAGAGGAATGGTATTTCCTTGAGGGGTGACAAAGAGTATGCCCACCCCTGATCCATGTTGAGTAAATGAGCCATCAAAATATAATGACCAAGGTTGCTTTGATTCTGTCATGAATACATCAACATCTAGAAATTCAATGTGCATGGGATGTTCTACTTATAGGGGTGCTTCAACCAGTTGGTCAGAAATAACTTGTCCTTTGATTGCTTTGCGATCAATATAATGAATATCAAACTCACTTAAGATCATGACCCATTTTCTAATCTTCCTGTTAATGTGGCCTTGCTTAACAGATATTTGAGTGGATCAATCTTTGCAACAAGATTGATTGTATGAGTTAACATGTAGTGTCAAAACTTTTGTGAAGCAAAGACTACTACTAGACAAGCCTTCTTGATGAAAATGTAGTTGAGATCATGACCTGTTAATGTACGAATGATATAATAGATTGCATGTTCTTTTCTTGTAGAGTCCTCTTGTGCTAACAATGCCCCCAAGGATGTCTCTATGGCAGCAATGTATAAGATGAGTGGTTTGTCTAGATTTGGTGGTATCAGAATTGGTGGGTTTGTTAAAGACTACTTGATTTGTTGAAAGGCCATTTCACACTTATCATCCCATTTGAAAGGAACATTCTTATGTAGTAGATGTGTGAAAGGTAGACATTTATCTATTAGTTGTGCAATGAATCTTCGTATAGATTAAAGTCATCCCTGTAGTGATCTCAATTGATTGATATTCCTTGGTGGAGGAATTTCCATGATTGCTTGTACCTTGGAAAGATCTACTTCAATTCCTTTTGTTGAAACTATATATCCCAAGAGTTTTCCAAATGTGACTTCAAAAAAAAATTTCTTAGGGTTGAGGTGAACTTTGAACTTTTCCAACCTCGCAAATATTTTGGATAATATCTCGAGATGTCCTTCTATTGTGTATGATTTTTCTAGTATTTCATTGACATAATCTTCCATGAATGTGTGCATCATGTCATGAACAATTGTAGTCATAGCTCTTTGGTATGTAGCCCCAACATTATCTAAACCGAATGGCATGATGTTCCAACAGTAAGTTCCCCAAGGACATGTGAAAGTTATTTTGTCTTAGTCTTCTGGTGCAATCTTGATTTGGTTATAACCAGAAAAACCATCCATTAGTGAATACATGGAATGGCTAGCCATTAGATCAACTATAGTATCAATTCTTGGAAGAGGAAAATCATCCTTAGTACATGCCTTATTAAGATCTCTGAAATATGTGCACACTCGAACACTTCTGTTAGGTTTGGATACAAGAAAAATGTTGGATATCCATTTTGCATAGTCAATTGATCTTATAAATCCCACATCGAGGAGTTTCTTAAGTTATTTAACTAGTAGTGCCACATGAGGATGCATCTTTCTAAGTTTTTGCTTCACAATATTTAATCCTGGTTCAATGGACAAGTGATGCATTATAAGATCCGGATCAAGACCTGGCATGTCTACATAAGACTAGGAAAAGTTGACTTGATTTTCTCTAAGAAATTCCATGAACTCAAGTACTTCTTTATCTATCATTGATGCAACTAACTATAGAATCCCTGATTTCTCTGTACTTCTTTTTTAGGTTCAATTAAGATAGGTGATCACTCATGATAGTGCTCTGGGAGAGTGTCAAGCATCCCATCATCTGGTGCTTTAAAAAGGTTTTCACCATTTGATACACTCTTTGTTTTATCTTTTGTTTGATCTAACACTGCTAGATTCTAGTTTTCACCATTAGATCTTTCTTTTTTATTTTTACTTTTGTAGCCAGGAAACTTGACACTCTCCTAACTAAGGATCTCATGTCAAAAATCACCAGTGGAACGATCATTTACATCATCTGTAGAAAGGAAGTTTATGATAGATTTGTCAGTTGGAAATATAGGTATATGAAGAGGTTTAGATAGATCCCAATCAATGAGATCGAGATGTATTAGTGGTAGCAGGTCATTAGGTTGCGTGAAATCAGCTATGGTTATAGTCATAACAGAGGCATCTATAGGATTTAAGGTATGAGGTAGATCAATGATGGTACTATCCTCATGATAGTCTTGTTCAATTAAATCTGACTCGGTATCACTACAATCATAGTTGCGTTGTAGTTCAGATTCGTGTGGTTGGGTCCCTGAACCTTCTCCTTTGATTAGAGTAGGCATATACTTGTGTATCACATCAACCTGTTTATCCCTCCAAAATTCATCATTATGGATGGTATCCCATTTGTATTCTCTAGAGTCTGTGTCAAAGTTATTATTGATGAAATTCTGAATTGTTAATGTCAAGCATGCTTCCCTTGGATCATAACTTTCTTGTAATGTGAGCATAGTATCATTCAATTTTTTGGATGTTGTTTCTTTTGAGCTAGAATCATAGCCTAGTCCTATTTTATCTTTTTTTGCAGGTCTTGGAGGATCAATAGGATCAACTACTCCTATTCTTTTCTTGATAGGACCATTACCCTCAAATATGATCTTTTGCATGATTGAATATGCTTTACCATATTTATCAGTTGGTAACTTGATATTGAGAACTATTTCATCTTTATCTTCATCTCTATAGAGCCATTTCAGTATTTCGTTATCCTCAAGATCTTCCATTAGGAATTTCTCCTCGATAAATTTCCCATTGAACTTTGTGATTCATTATGCCGGTGATTGTGTTGATGTTGATGCTTTAGATATTTGATGTTGCATGATAGAAGGTTGTCCATGTGATCGAGGTGACATAGGAAGATTAGCCAGATAGAGAGAATATTCTCCTACTCCATTGTCCCTAAACCATATTTTTTTGTCAAAGCTTTTGGTTATCTGACTGATTTGCATATCAACTTTCAGAGAAGTATTAGCAGGTGCTTCTCGATTTTTAGGAACCAAGGTGTATTGACTAGCTTTGATGTTGGCACAAGTTTGACTGCGAGAATTATTGGCTGGCATCGTGATCTCCTATCCATCATAAGGAAACTTAAGACATTGATGATATGTAGATGGTATAGCTTGCATTTTGTGGATCCAAGGTCGACCCAACAAGATGTTGTATGCAAGATCATGATCTAATACTTGAAAAAAGGTATTTTTGATAACAGGTCCCACTTTGATTGGTAACATGATTAAACCTTTGTATGCTCTTTCCTCATCATCTTAGGCTTAAATAGTAATCTTTCTTCTGGGATCAATGGAATCCTCAGAAAATCCTAAAGCCCAAATTATTTTCATGGTACATGTATTCAAACTAGCACCTCCATCTATTAGTACACTTCTAACACGAAACTTGTGGACCATGACTTCTAAGTATAATGATGAATTATTGGTATGTGTCATGGAAACATCATTTTTTCAAAAAATGAGAGGCATGTGGGTGAGGATAAATGTCCCACCATGGCTTGAAATTGATCCACATTCAGATCATCGAATATAGTTGTTTCAATGAGGGATTTTTCTAGAATTTCCTTATGCAATGGAGAAATCTTCAACAGTTCCAAGATAGAGATCTAAGCAAAAGTTTTTCCAAGTTTATTGATTAAATCATATTAATGTGGAGGCGGTGGAATAATGGATTTTGAAGGAGCCCCTTTTAGGACAACTTTAGCTTGTGCCCTTGTTGTTACGTTAACTTCTCGATACTCTGCTTTCTCTTTGAATTTTATAACATTAACCCACTCATCATCAGTGTAGATATGATTGATTATATGCTAATCGATATGATTCACACTCTTTCTAGAAGACTCACCCTTTTGATAGTTGGGTAAATGATTTTGAAATGCTTGGTGGTCTTCATTTGATTGTTGGTTCCCTTCTATTGTGACAATGTCTTTGTCGATTAAATCTTGAATAGCGTTCCTCAAGGCTTGGAAATTATTCATACAATGGCCTTTACATCTATGATATTCACAATAGTACGCATCATTCCATGATGGTGGCTTCACACTAGGTTCGAAGTTACGTTGAGGCGGTAGGGTAATAACGTTCTTTGCCATTAAATCTTTAAGGGTGGATTCTAGAGATTGCCCCAATGAAGTAAAAGTTCTTCTGTTGGAGAAAAATGAAGATTGTTGTGGATTCGTGTTTGATGTGTTTCCTAAGGTATTGTTGTTTCCATGATACCCTTGGTTGTTGGTGTTACCTTGATTTGCAATAAAAGTTGGATTTTGGTTATTCCTCGGGGGAGGAGGATAATTTCCTTGATTTGTAACCGAGTTGACATTGTTGTAGTTGTTGTTGCGAGGAACACTAAGAAAAATTGGCTTAGGTGAGATATTATGTGCATCTACAAAACCATCATTCACCAAATTCTTGTTATGAGTCCAAAACTTAGATTTGTCATTGTGGTGATTTGAGGAGCTAGGATTGTCTTTATCAAGTTTGATTATCCCTCTCTAGACTAATGCATTTTCAATTGTGATTGCACTTTCAATCATTTTCTGAAAAGAGGGAGGATAATGAAGATTTAGACGATAACTCATCTCTTGATCCAAGCTATTTATGGATGTAGTGATCTTTTCCTTTTCGGGGACATGACATGGATATCTAGCAAACAATCTTCTCCATCTCTAAAGAAATGTGATGAATGGTTCACCAAGTTTTTGCTTACCCTTGCATAGATCAATCATTGTGATTCAGTGTTGTATGTTTTAGGAATATTGAGAGATGAACTCATTGATAATTCCTACAATGTTTTGACAGACCGTGTAATTTTTGATCGCCATTCCATAGATTGGCCTCCAAGACTTCGTGGGAACAAAAACATTAAGTATGTATCCTCATGAGCAAATTCTAAAATCATGTTTCAAAAGTCTCTAATATGGTCAATGGGATCTAATTTTCCGTTATAACAATCAAACTTTGGAATTTCACAATGCTTAGGAAACTAAATCATGTTGAGACGTCGATCAAAAGGATATGGAAAAATATCATCAAGAGCATATGTCTTTGTTGTGGCTCCCCCTTCTAGATCTTTATTTTTCCCTTCTAATGTTTTAACATGTTGAGTCAAGGCACTAAGACCAGATAAGGGTGTTTCATCAAGATTACTCTTTATGTTCTCAGTATTAAAGTCATGAGGTAGTTTAGCTCCTTTGTTGGCCAAAAATAGGATATATTTTTGTTTTTCTCATGCTAGGATCCTTTTTACTGCTCTTAGAAATTTAGGATCTTGTTCGGCTTCTTTAAGGTGACCTTCTTCTTCTTGTTCATCCTCACTATCCTCAAGGGTTTTTTTTAGATCACTATCGGAAGTAAGCAAATCTTTTGCTCCTTTGGCCATGTTGTTTTCAAAAAGGGGATTTCGACTCACACTATAAAGGGGATCACTATTTTCACATTCTTTTTGTGTTGTTGAGGTATGATCTTCTTGTTGAATATCTTCCTTTAGTTTATTGTAGTGTGATCACGTAAAAATAGGCATATGATTTCAAGATGTTCTCCTAAACTTAAATCATAGTTTGATAAGTGTAATCAAAGATGATGTTGTAATCTGATAAGATGAAAATCTTATGATATGATCAGACTATGTTTTCCTAATTTGTGGTTGTGGCTTCCAATGATAAAGGATGTCAGAATCCTATTGGGAGAAGTTGAACTGAGAATTTAGAAGTTTGTGATGAAAGGTTCACTTGTAATATTTGATCTTTGTTTTCAAAGAGTGATCAATATATCATATAGCCTATTTCAACTCATTGAAGTATTTGACTAGGATGTGTCGAATATTTGATAGAAGGTTGTGGTATATAGTTGAAATCAAGAGCCTGATTGTGATTGTGTTGTTGAGAGAGGGCTCTTCTTTGAAAATAGGCTCGTGAATCTAGAGGGTCCACACTTATTCGTTAGTAAATCCTCTGACAAAATCTTGGTATCTATGGAGAAACTTGTGATAATGGAGCAAGACATTTTGACTCTTGTATAAAAAATTCCTTCGTTGTAAGGTTTTCTTGTAACTTAGAGGTTTCTTGGTTTTCCTGATCCTATTGGAAATTGACTTCTTGACAAACTTGGTATATTTCAACTCCCTAAGCATGAGAGAAAATTGTGAATATGTTACTGGATCGAGAATGCTATAAGCTCAGATCTGTCAAAAATAATGATTCAAGAAAATGACAGATGCACTTTTTTGTTGCCTTTATACACTTCATAAATAGGAATATGTACCAGAGAAATGGTCAAATGTGCTTCAATATGTCCCAGATGCCCCACTCTGTATCCTATATGTGCTGCAAAAAAAATGTTGTGACAGTGACCGAAAAGTTTTTTTTTCAGAATAACCAACATATGTGCTAAAAGGCTCAATGCGCTAAAACAGACCCTAAAAGCATTGAATTAATCAGTGAATGCACTAGAACAAACCTTATATGTGCTAAGATACTCCCTAGATGTGCCAAAACAATTTTTCCCAAATATTTTCCCAAACAATTGAGAATAATTTACAGCTGAAATTTCACATGTTCATTTCGAATGATCTTTTATTTAAATTAGTGTGATTGAAAACACAACAAATACTTTGAAAATAGTTTTTTTTAAGTCCTATACTAAACATGAAGTGTAAGTTTCAAAAATGTTTTTAAAAAAAGTGTTTTCATAGGTTTTACACATGACAGATAATTCAATCTGACTCACTCTTCGAACTCAAATAGGTCATCATAATAATCAACAACCCACATCTTAGAACTATGTCAAATCACGCAGTTGAGTCACCCTCGAAGGGGCACCTGTGTTTTTGTATTTTCCAGGTGTGTACTCACAGTGATGAAAGTGGATACCAGATCGCCTGAGCAAACTGTCCTTGGCAATTATATGGTGAGTATCTTGGGGGTAGATTCTTCCCTCCCTTGCACTGTGATTATTATGATGTTTGGAAACTGACTTTGGCTGGATACTACACTAGGTTCGTAGTAAGGGTTTTCGCTCGGTGCAACAATAATAAACTCCCTTAGGAGACCTCCCAACCTTTAGAACAAAGGCTTTGGGGATGGTTATCTTGCACACTACTAGAAAAAGAGGATTTCTCCTTATTTGCTTTAAATTTTATAGTGGGGTGGAATATCTTGGCTTTGGCTTGAATCCACTTGAGTCATTCCTCTTGGGTGAGTACCTTTTCCCACAAGAGTAGGCCCTCTACAAGATGTAATAAAGTAGTGAAATTGCATGAATGTAAAAGGAAAGTCTAGTATTATGGTCACCCAATTAAGGGGAGAGCATAGACCTATTGCCACAAACACAATAGACACTGTTCTTTTTAAAACCCAAATCATAATGATCTAAACTACATGAAGATGTTGCTTCACAGAAAGAATAGGATTCATTTTAACCACAAAATCAGTGTGTGGTGAATATCCTAGATTGCTTTATTTTAAATCCATGTCTATCCTAGGGTTGCATCCTTTTAAAACTAGTTGTGACTATCCTAGATTGGTTCTTTTTAAGCCGGAAAAAGGTTTTGTTTGCGGAAGGCATCAAACTTAGAAACCTATTTAGTTACAACCTGTATGCACCAAAAGATCCCTTGTATGTGCAAAAAAAACAAGTTAATGTGCCAAAATAGATCGTAAATGTGCTATAGAAAGTCCCAAATGTGCTACAAAAACTCCTAAATGCACTAAAACAGAATGCGGCTAATTTTTTTTTTGTTTTTTAGAAATTTTTAACAAACTAAGTCCGGTATATGTGCCATTTTGTCCCATAAATGTGCCTAAATATTTCTTGGATGTGCCTAAATAGTTCCTAGATGCACCAAAGTACCTACAAAAATGTTGAAAGAAGCCAAAGATACACTTTAAAAACCTATGGATGCGCTTCGGAAATCCTTGTATTCACTAAAACAAAATTTTTTGTCAAAAATCTGAATTCAAGAATATGAAATCCTCTCACAAAACTTGTAGATAAATGTTAAAAATGGGGCAAGGCCCCACGGTGGACGCCAATAATGTGTGGTCAATTTTATGTGTGTTAAATATGTAAAAAGAAATGAATCAAACACACCAATAAGACATTATATCAAAAATAGAATATGAAAATATTAGAGATTGCAAACTCAGTATCCTGTTATCGATGTCATCCTATCATTCTCTATCTCCAATGTTTTCATTGACTCTAGCTAGCTCTCAAATTGTATGCTAGGCTCAATGAATAGTCTTCCTAGAGAGCGAGATTGAATATGAAATGCATGTAATGCTTAAGCTAAGACATGATTATTCTAAAATATCATTGCTAAGATGACAGATTATGATGATGCTAGAATGCTATAAACCTAGAATGCAATTCATCTCTAATTCATCTATTATGTGTTGTAACCAATGCTTGGATTGGCTATGCTATTTATAGAGTTTTTCAAAAGCTTCTAATTGGTTGACATGATCAACGATTGTGAAAATTCCTAGAAGATCAAACAGTTGAGGATGAATAAAACTGAAGAAAAATAGAAGAAAATAGAAACCAATATTTTGTTTTCTTTTCTATAAAAGAGGTAAGATAAGATGATGAAGATGATTTATAAAAATAATCTTTTTGTGAGATTATGGAAAGATTTTGAAGAAGATAAATAATTAATTATTAAATTCAATTATTCATTTAAGTTTGACAAAGAGGCTTTTTTCTTAAAAAAGAATATTTACCCCAGATTTGAAGAATAATGGAAGATTTCATAATTAAATAGAATATTTAATTATGATTTTGAAAAGATGTGGAAGATATTCAATTAAATAAAGATATTTAATTAAACTTTTAAGAAATGGTATGTAAATGAAATTAATTAAATAAGATATTTAATTAACTAGAAGAATATTTGAAAAGAAATATTTAAATTTAATTAAATCAAAAAGACTTAATTAAATTCAAAAAGTGATAATTATTTAAAATAAATAAAGTGTATTTATTTAATTAATTGAGTGGACATTTGAATGTGAAATAATTAAATAAGATTGATTTATTTAATTATGATAGAAGAATAAATTGAATGAACAATATAATTAAATTAATTAAATTTAATCATATGTAGAAGACTTTAGAGAAATTAATTAAATAATAAATATTTAATTAAATGCCAGGATTGGTCATATATGACCAATTTTATGCATCTACAATATCAATAAGACATTACCCAACTCTATGGAGCTATGTTCCATTTTTAGATCTTGGACTCAACAAGTCTACTATGAGAATGTTGCAATATTTTTCTAGAAATCTTCTAAACCAGGCCACCTTATTATGGACTGCAAGTCCACGGTTAGACATGACCCCAACCCTTGTGAACCTTTGGAGGAGGTGCCTTCTAATGACCACCCCTTTAAATTTGATATCCTTCAGATCATTGAGTCATCAGCTAAGGCCAAGCTTGCTGACCTTGTGATCTCGATGGATATTTTAGATGATTTGGTTTTGATTGACTCTACTTTGGAGCTTAATGGTTCCTCTCCCAGCAATTTTCTAGTGTGTAATTCCCCACTACTTGAATTTAGAGTGGTATTGGTACTTGGGGTTACTATGGAGGAGCTTCCTTCCCCTAAAACTCTGGGTGTCAAGGAAGGAAAGATTTGGCATGGGGTATTGAAGGAAATGCCTTCTCTTAGACTGGCTAAGATGGTCATTATGGCTTAGGCACAAATTATGGAAGAAGATTTATGGTCAACTCTTAAGAATAATGGTAAACAAAAGAAAGTAGATGTGGGAGGTGAATCCAAACCTAGTAGACCCAATTAACGACTGGTCAGGAATAGAGAGACAACAAAAAAAATTGTGATAGGTAAACAAAGGACATTGGAAGTGTCCTCAAAGAAAGCTTCAAAATGAAAGTCCTTTCATGGAATGTGATAGGGTTAGACAGTTCCCACAAACATTTGACCCTAAAAAGTATGTGTTGGAACAGAAGATTGATGTTTTTATCCTACAAGAAACCAAGATGGAGAAAACAAATTTTGAACCCATAGTTAAGTATATTTGGCCGAACTCCCTCTTTACTTGTAGTGATGCAAATGGGGCTTCGAGTGGTCTATCTATGTTGTGGAATCCCATTAGTATTTTTTGTTATGAACTATTCCAATGCATAAATAGTATGGGTATCAATTTCTCCAATACTGATGGTTCTTGGGTTTTGATTAACATCTATGCCCTTAATATTAGGAATGTGAGGAAAAATCTCTAGCAAAGTTTTTTTAACTAGATTTTGGCTAATAAGGGAGACTGATGGATGGTGGATGGTGATTTTAACTCCCCCTTTACCCCTTAGAGAAGTGTGGGAAACCAATTTATTACTCTGACATCATGTCTGATTTGGCTGACTTCCTTAAATTGTACCAACCTGGTGGATGTTGATTTATAGGGCTAGTCTTTTACTTGGTCTAATAGGCACCTTACGACTAGCCTGATCCATGTCCATCTTAATAGATTCATTTTTCCTCCCAATTGGACTACCTTACTTAATGATAATTTTTTGGCTCTACCCCGAACTATTTTAGACCACAATCCTCTATTGTTGATCTTAAATGAACACACTGTTGTCAGACTTTCCCTTTCCATTTTTAGATTATGTGGAACTCTCATCTAGATTTTAGGAATAAGATTGATACTTGGTGGAATGTTCGTATGCATTGTTCCCCTATGTTGAGGATCTTTCATAGGCTCAAACATATTAAAAATATGGTCAAAGGATGGAATAAGCAAGTATTTGGGGATGTGTTCCATAAAAAATGTTGTGGATGATAAGCTCTGTGAGATACAAAAGAGGATGGAGGAAGGATATACCATTATTTAGACTAGTCAATAGGAGAGGATTGAGTAAATGGAATGGGAGAAAATGTTGAAGAAAGAAGAAATATTCTAGAAGCAAAATTCTAGAATTCAATGGTTGACTGAGGGGGGGCGAAATACATCTTTCTTCCATGTTTTGGCCCTTAAACATAGAAAAATAAATCAAATAAGAAAATTGAAGAATGAGGTAGGGGATGTTGTGTCTACTCCTATTCAGATTGGTCTTTTGGCTACTAACCATTTCCAATGGGTTTTGTCGATTCCTTCTGAGGCTCCCATTCCCATGTGGGATGATCTATTACTAAAACCCCTTCCTACTCCTATTTCTTGGGAGGGTAATTATTCTATTATGCAGGTTGTTACTCTTGACAAGGTCTGTTCTATTGTGTTTAGTATGGGTGCTTTTAACACTCTTGGTCTCAATGGCTTCCCCTCATCCTTATTCCAAACCTTTTGGGATATTGCAGGGGAAGACCTTACTTTGGCTACTAGGGATTTTTTGAATTCTAGAAAATTGCTCAAATAGCTAAACCACACCTTCATTTCCGTTGTCCCTAAAATTGAGGAACCACAAACCATGGCTGACTCCCATCCCATCATCCTTTGTAATACTAATTATAAGATATTTTCCAAAATCTTGGTGAACTACTTAAAGCCCCTCCTATATAAAATCATAAGTCCTAATAAAAAATTCTTTTTCTGGGTTGCCATATCTTAGATGCGGCTATTACCACTCATGAAATTTTACATTCTATGGGTAGGTGTAACAATGCTAGTATGATATTTAAGCTTTATATTTCTAAATCTTAAGATAAAGTCCTTTGGAACTTTCTTCCCAAATTCCTTGATAAGTTCAAATTCAATCAAAGAGTGATCAATATCATTTCTAAATGCATTACCATGGTGAGGTTTTCTATTTTGGTTAATAGAGTGCCCCAAGGTTTCTTTGTGGCTAGGAGCAATATTAGACAAGGGGCCCCCCTACCCCCATATTTCTTCATAATAGTGTCTGATGTTCTAAGTAGGAATGTTACTTCTATGTTATTGAAGGGGTCCATCAAGGGTGTCAAGCTAACCACCATCCTTGACCTTGCTACCATTCAAAAATTTGTGGATGAAACTATGTTATATGGGAAAGCCTCAATTGTGGAAACTTAGAAATCGAAAAGTTGCCTCAATCTTTATGTAGCTTCTTCAGGTGAGTGCATTAATTATAATAAAAGTATGATCTATTTCTTTAAATTCACTCCTTGTCTATAGGATTGTGTGACTATTGTTTTAGCTTGTGTTAGTTCCTTAATTCCTTTAGTGTATCTGGGTCTCCCACTCACTGTTAAGGAATTCACTCCCAATTTATGGAATACTATTCTTAAATAGATTCAGAGGAAGCTTGTAGGGTGGAAAGGTTTGATCCTAGGTCATGATGGTAAACTACAGATCCTTAATATTTCCTTTCAAGGGATTTCAATTTATTTCCTCTCTATGTTCAAAATTCCTAGTTACATTGCTATGAAATTTGAAAAGATTCAAAGAGTCTTCTGCTGGTCTAATATTGAGGAAAAAAAGAAAATTTCACTTGTCAGTTAGGAGATGGTGTGCCTTCCAATATCTGGTGGAGGGTTGGGTATTAGGAAATTCCAATCTACCACCAAAGCCTTGATTTCCAAGGTGGGGTGGGACCAATTAAGGAATAAAAAGGATTGGTGCAAGATAATGAATTCCAAATACTTGGGAAACTATCCCCTAATTAGGTGCATTGAGAATGATCACCCCTATGGGTCCTTAGCTTAGAATAATATTTGCAAAATGAAGAAGGTTCTTCAATCTAGTCTAAGATGAAGCTTGGTAGAGGAAGTTGTATTTGCTTATGGGAAGACCCTTGGCTATTGGATTCCCCCTTGGCCTTTTTTGAGTTTAAATTCCTAATGTAACTTGTGATTTGGTTCTTTGATAGGAATGTGTGAGACTACCTTCATGGTTCACTAGGTGTTAGGATATGGAAAGACCTTGGATCAATTCATCATTTCAGACTCTATCACCAGATCCATTTACAGGTTAGTTTTTGCTTGCTTCTGTGTCAACATTGATATCTGTGTGGTAGATTTTATGAGTGTTAAATATGTAAAAACAAACGAATCAAACACACAAATAACACATTATATCAAAAATAGAATATGTAAATAATAGACATTGCAAACTCAATATCATGTTATCGATGTCGTCCTATCGTCCCCTATCTCCAGTGTTTTCATTGATTCCAACTGGCTCTCAGATTGTATGCTAGGCTCAATGAACAGTCTTCCTAGAGAACGAGATTGAATATGAAATGCATGTAATGCTTAAGCTAAGACATGATTATTCTAAAACATGATTGCTAAGATGACAAATTATGATGATGCTATGAATAATAAAACTATAATGATAATGCTAGAATGCTAGAGTGCTAGAATGCAATTAATCTCTAATTCATCTATTATGTGTTGTAACCATTGCTTGGATTGGTTGTGCTATTTATAGAGTTTTTCAAAATCTTTTGATTGGTTGACATGATCAACGATTGTGAAAATTCCTAGCAGATCGAACGGTTGAGGATGGATAAAATAGAAGAAAAATAGAAGAAAACAAAAAGCAAGATTTTGTTTTTTTTTTGTAAAAGAGGTAACATAAGATGTTGAAGATGATTTGTAAAAATCATCTTTTTGTGAGATTAGGGAAAGATTTTGAAGAAGATAAATAATGAATTATTAAATTCAATTATTCATTTAAGGGTGACAGAGGTTTCTTTCTTAAACTAGAATATATACCCCAGATTTGAAGAATAATGGAAGATTTCATAATTAAATAGAATATTTAATTATGATTTTGAAAAGATATGGAAGATATTCAATTAAATAAAGATATTTATTTAAAATTTTAAGAAATGGTATGTAAATGAAATTAATTAAATAAGATATTTAATTAACTAGAAGAAAGATTTGAAAAGAAATATTTAAATTTAATTAAATAAAAAAGACTTAATTAAATTCAAAAAGTGATAATTAATTAAAACAAATAAAGTGTATTTATTTAATTAATCAAGCGGACATTTGAATGTGAAATAATTAAATAAGATTGATTTATTTAATTATGATAGAAGAATAAATTGAATGAACAATATAATTAAATTAATTAAATTTAATCATATGTAGAAGACTTTAGAGAAATTAATTAAATAATAAATATTTAATTAAATGCCAGAATTAATCAGATATGACCAATTTTATGCATCTACATTTTGGCCCTCTTTGAAGTGATGTGTGCAACACATTGCTTCAAAGAAAATATTTATGCTTTTGAAATTTCATGTGTTTGACTTTTCCCCTTTTTTGAAAAATATGCCCCTGACCTAATTCTGATATGTTTTTGATTGAAAGATGTTGTTGGTGTTAATGATGCCCCCTCGGGAGGTAAATCATTGATGATGATGAGTTTTTGATAATTTTGGAAAAATGTGATTTAATGGTGAGATTTGGATTTGGATGTGAACTCAGTGATTTAGCTCTCGAAAAATGATGTATGAGGATGCCCCAGTGTGAAAATAAAGTCAAAGTTAGATAAAAAGATATAAAATGCCAAAAAACTTACCTTTGGTTGACTTTTAAAAGGTAAAAAGGTAGAAAAGGACAAATCATTTGCACTTTTTGACTTTTAGAATCATGTTGCTCTAATAGTGACCTGGCGAGATGGAGATTTCATACCACCGACACAGATTCGAGTGGGCCCACCGATACCAGAGACTAGTTGCGTATGGACCACTGGTGAGTCAATCCAACCTCTTTTGCTTTCAAATTTTTTCTTTTGGAATCAATTTTTATTGTTTTTGCTACAGATTTAGGTTTGAAAATTCTATTTTGGTGCTTTTAGGAAATTTTTAGTGCTTTCGTTGTGTGTTTTAGCACATATAGGATGAATTTATCTTATTCGCTATAGAAACCAGTTTAGCGCATTCGATAAAAAGACTAGCACTTATAGGATGCCATAGAAAAATTAGGATTTTAGCGCATCTAGGGAAAACATTAGTGCATTTATGGTTGTCGCGCATCCAAGAAATATAGTGGTGCTTTTGATTAGAGTTTTAGCACTTAGAGGGAAATAGCGCATAGAGGAAATTTTTGAGTGCATCTAGGGAAAATAGCGACGCATCTGAGTTTTAGCACATATGAGGTTTAGCACGTAGAGGCCATAGATTAGCGCATCTAGGAAAAATAGGTAGAATGTGTGATTTGATGAGAGTGATGAAATAATGATGATGTATATTTCTTCCTTGGTCAAGAGATAGAGAAACTGTCTTATCATCGTGTTGACATGGATAGAAAATCTGATAAATAATTGATAACTTTGTTTCCAAAATAGAAATCAAAGAGTAGATAGCTGATAACTTTGTTTCCCCTGTATGAAATACAAAGAGTAGATGATTGATAGGACTTCTGATAAAAAATATTATGTGATAGAAAACAAATAGTAGATTATTGATGTGAAAATATATTTGCATTCGTGACTAAAATACAAATAGGATGATGTTTTGATTGTTGACAAATTTGCATTCTTGAAAAAGAAAATAAATAGTAATTGATGATAGAATAGTTTGTGTATTGATTGTATGATGTGAATCACTTAGATAGAACACTTGATATGGGTCTGATGAGTATGTGTCACTAATATGTGTCATAGATAGATATGAGTCAGATTGATTTTGCTAGATTGAGATTTAATCATTGATATGATGCTAACTGATTGTCTTTGTGATAACTGAAAATAGGAGGTTTTCAAAAACCTCCATATTAGGGAGCGTCACTCGACGGGGTGGGATAGGATACCTGAGTTGATGCCAGATGGCGTAGTGTTGATAGGGGCATATGGATTGAGATCATTGTTTTCCATGCCTCTGATTCGGGTCAACAGGGGATTGTTGACCGCATTGGAAGAGAGGTGGCATTTAGAGCACAACACCTTTCATTTGTTGACTGGTGAGGTGACTATGACTCCAGAGGATGTGTATAGGATTCTTGGTATTCTAGTGGTAGGATCCCTTGTGTTCTATGATCACAAGGAGATCAATGGTATAGATACTCCAAGGAGAGTATTTGGTGATGTGCAGATAGTAGGGTACTCAGTGCCATGGGCTGACTTCAGGTTATATCCAACCTTGCCTGCAATTTTGGGTGCGTTCATTGGAGGTCTACTTTGTACGGATCACCGGTCAAAAGGATTATTAGTGGGATGGGGGAGGATCCTGGAGTAGATGTTGGTACAACCACGGAGGCATGCCTGAGGGAGTTGCATGTTGGCGCATCTATATCATGACCTTCATCAGGTGGTGTACAAAGGTGCTTCGAGTATATCCTGCAGTGTGACATTGCTCCAGATTTGGGTGTGGGAGCATATTGCCATGACAAGACTAGCTTGTCCCAGAGTGAGGCCACTAGGTAGGCCCTATGTGTATGCATATGTGATGTTTCTTGTCCAGCCCAAGCTAGGAAAGGTGGATTACTAGAGGCAGTGCCTTGATGACATGGATGTCGTGATATGGCGGCCATACCTAGATTGTGAGCCCTGGGATACATATCATTTAGAGATGTCATTTATATGTATGGCCCAATTTTTGATAGGGAGGACTCCATTTATTATTGAGAGGGTTTTGGCCGTGTGAGTAAAATGACAACTTGGATTTACATAGGGTATGCCTCAAGGAGTTGCTCACTATGCGCAGAGCAAGGATGAGGCAAGATGGGGACCTGGCATTTCATACCAGATGGCCTATACAGAGTATGTTGCTTTAGTACCTAAGGCAAGGGATGACAGGTGGAATATTGTTGACATTGGGATGCTTGAGGAGTACTCTGTTTATTTTCATACACATCCATTTCCACAATTGACATTTCTTGATGAGCCATCACCCATTTTGGTGGTACCACAACTAAGAGCAGGGAGACAGAAGGATGTGGCAGGTGGTGAGTAGGAAACAGTTGGGGGAGAGGATGAGGAGAGTGGAGAGGAGGAGGAAAGCTCAGATGGGGATGATGGGAATGATGGTGGAGATGAGGGACCGGTGCCAGTGAGACCGAGGCTAGACATTTTAGGTAGTGTGCGGATTATGTAGAGGCCGAGGAGTGGGATTGGGCAACGAAAAGTGATCAGGGTTTCCTCCACCTCTCAACAGGGGTAGATAGATACTCTGCAGGCCTAGGTGTAGACATTATAGGGACAACAGGTGCAGTTGCAGGGCCAGTTGGTTCAGGCATAGGGGTTGGTTGCACAGTTACAAGCACAACTGGCATAGAGTATGGCACAGGCATAGGAACATCCTCCTATCCCATACCCACAAGTAGCCCAGTTGATTATAGAGAGAGATGCATTGAAAGTGAGGGAGGTAGAGGTTTAGGGTGTTGCTCAAAGGCTCATAAATTTTGCATGACACCATCCTCGAGACTACCTCCATCAGGGGGTTCCACTAGCCTGCTGTGATTGATATATGCAGGATTTTATATGATGTATCTCATATTTTTGGAGCATGTATATTTTTTTTTTCATATCTCATGTATCTTTCTAGAATTTTCAGTGTCATTGGACTATTGGACATTTGTATGTATTTTTGATGAGTGATGATATGTAGTGGCTATGAGTTTTGATGATGTGTTGCATTTGATATGATGATATGTGATGTATATGCATTAATCTCCTTGTTTATGTGATATGGATTTTGATATATGATCTATCGACTAACATGATTTGTCAGATGATGTGATATTATTATGATATGATGATGTGCAATATGATGTGTACTAATTATCTCATGCAGGTGGATGATGATGGAAAAAATGCAATGTGTCGAGATGATATGATATGATATGAATTAGTAATGATGTGGACATGTAATGTTTGTATGAAATTTTTGTGTTTTGATTTTCCAAAATATTATAAATGATGATGATGTGACAAATGCTATGTTTATGAAATGCATGATGAATTTATGATATGTAATAGGAATCAAATGTTTTATGAAAAATGATAAATAAACTGGTATTGAAAATGAGAAAAGATGTGAATGATAAATGATGAAATGTAATGAATATGAAAAAGATTGATGATGAGATGGAATGATAAAACGAAATGAAATGTAATGATATAAAATGAAATGAAATGATATGAAATGTAATAGTAAAAGAAAATGAATTATGAGATGAAATGATATGAGCCGATGAGATGACGATAAATGATAATTATATGAATAATGAGGATATGATAATGATGAGAAAATTACAATGAATACAAAAAAAATGATTAAATAATGATATGATAGAAAATGCAATGTAATGATATGAAAGGATTAAAAATGATATGGAAAAATGAAATAAAATTTAATGATATGATATGCAATGTAATGTAATAAAATGATATGCAATGAAAGGAATGGAATTATATGATATGCAATGTAATGTAATAAAATGATATGGAATGAAAGGAATGGAATGATATGATATGCAATGTAATGTAATAAAATGGAATGATAAAATGAAATGAAAATTGAATGATATGATATGCAATGCAATGTAATAAAATGGAATGATAAAATGAAATGAAAATTGAATGATATATATGCAATGTAATGTAATAAAATGGAATGATAAAATGAAATAAAAATTGAATGATATGATATGCAATGTAATGTAATAAAATGAGATGATATGAAAAGGTAAAATGAAACGAAAAATGAATGATATGATGAAATGAAATGAGATGAGTTGAAACAAGATGAAATGTAATGAGATGATATGTCAAATGTAACATGAGTTAAGATGAAATGTAATGATATGAAAGGATGAAATGTAAAATGAAAATGATGGATAGGATAAGAATGAAAAATGGTTAAATGAATAAATGAATGATACAAAATGATAAAGGATTAGAATGATATGAGAATGAAACAAAGATGATAAAAATGAGAATGTCCCATGATATGCAATGAAATGATATGAAATATGAAATGATAATGCATCATGAAGGATAAATGATTGAGACAGGTCCCAAATGATGAAAGTTAAACTATATGATATGCACAAGGTCTAGGTGAAATGATAATGAAATGAGGATGAAAAAAATTGTCCAAATGTCCTCCACATATAGTCTAAAGAGACATGAAAACCGTTGATTTATTTGTTCAACTTTGTTTAAAACTCTAATGCGAATCCAGTATGCAAATGTATACATTGATCTAAATGAAATGCAACTAAATAAAACTAACTGTTTGTCGAGCCTTTGGGTAGCTTTCTTGAATCATCATAGAGCCTTATAAAAATGTTGGAAGTATGTACAAGCATCGTAGGGGAGATTAGCACCAATGATGACCTGAGTACAACTTTCATGATTTTTGATATAGCAAGTGAACAAAAGCATCGAGGTATAATTGAACCGAGATGACCTAAGCATTTCTTGCATAAATAGGAGAAGACTAACCACCTTCTGATGCAAATGTGGAACTATCTTCAATGATATACTTTGGAAATCATGCTTCCCAACATATTTGCATCAAATCAATAGTTAACCTCAAGACAACAGACAAAGAAAAATCCTCCTCCTTTTCCACTCTAGTTCAGTACGGGTATGTGTAGGATCATGACGGACCAAAAAGTCACAATATTATGGGTATTTGTAGGGTATGTGACTGACGACATTTTTCTTACCCAAAATTGATGAAACGAAAAGGGTTTTAAGAGGAGATTCTCAGCTTTACACCAATATAAATTATGCTTTAATTTTAATTTAATAAATAATTTTTATTCATTTTCTATTAGAATTACGACTAAAGTCCTGATCGATAGGCTAATTGAAAAACATCTATAACTTTTAAATGGTGTCACATTTTCTGAATCCAAAACATGAATCCAATTCTATGCTTCACATAATATAGGATTAAAAAAGAAAAATTAAATTTCATGAAGCTTTGACTAAGTTAAGGTGGTCAGACATACGAGTTTTTATATTTTTTAAAAGTTGTAATAAAAAATTCATAATTAATTATTTACTTGGAAAAAAATTACAAAAAAATATGCATCACATCCGGACATGAGTCTTATACTTATATATAAAATCTTATAAAAAAATATTATCATTTTATTATGGTTAGGTGGTCAGACAGGACACACTTTTATTTTCCTAAAATTTAAGTACTCTGCATTGAAATTTTAAATTTTCACCAAATAGATTTTATTTATTTTTAAATAAACCTAGTAGTTTAGAAACTACATTCAATTTTCTACAGATTCTATTCTTACATATTTTTGAAATAATATAGATAACTTATTCAAATTTTTACGTCAAGTTGCCTAACACTAATTTTTCTAAAAATTTTGCAACTTAAGGGCCTTTTTTTTCCATGATGATCTTGCACATACCCATACATCATTGAGTGTGCTCCAGAGAGATAATACAAAAAATCAAAAAACCATTGTTCAAAATGTAAAAATGATATTCCAATCATTATTCAGATTTTAGATCATCTAGATATGAGTCATGATATGGTATTTTGCTGAAAAACCATTGTGATATGGGTCAATGGTTGGATAGTTGTTCATGTGTTTTGATTGTTTGTTCGCATGACTGGGTTCTATATTGTTGTTGAGCTGTTTTTGTAGAACCTAAAAGTTGGTTGCCCCAGAGTATGTCAATGTTTGGCCCCAATATTTGACACAACTTGCTGAAATGGATATGTACAATAATCAAGCCATGGTAAGACGTTATCGCTCTAGGAAAATGATGGCAACATGATGCTAGTATGACCCTAAGATGAAAGAAAGATGCATTGAAAAGAAATCCTAGTGAAAAACATGAACTAATAGATTTAGAGCTACAAATAGCATCTATTTGCCAGATTTTCACTATTTATTTTTATTGCATTTTTCTGATTTTTATTTTATTTTTTTGTCGCTACCGAGATGTCTATTTGCCAGGTTTTCACTAGGGTAACCATTTTTTCAGGACTTTTTGTACTATTTTTGTATTTCTTTAGGACTTTTTCTGGATGTTTTTGTATTTCTTTAGGACTTTTTCTGATGTTTTTGTATTTCTTCAAGACTTTTTCCGATGTTTTTGTATTTCTTTAAGACTTTTTCTAATGTTTTTGTATTTCTTCAGGACTTTAGAGATGATGATAAACTGCTTTAGACATCATACCTTTTTAGGTGCATGTTATTGATGGGTTTTTCAGAGAGGTCCCCTTTTGGCGTTGACAACTTGTATGCTCCTGAACCGTATACTGCTATGACCAAATATAGACCCAACCAATTAGGTTCAAACTTTCCTTTCTTCTCTCTGTCCTGCTGATTGCGTGGGTTCTCTTTTAGAACAAGATCCCCAACTTGGAAGGTGCATGATTTGACTTTGTGATTATAGCTATGAGACATCATTTGTTGATAGGCTTTCAAATGATTAGCTACTTGTTGTCTCTTTTCATCAAGAAGTTCTAGTACTTGCAATTTGGAAACTTTGTATTCATCATCTATTATGAGACCTTTCAGTAATACTCTAAGTGATGGGATCTCAACTTCTAGTGGTAAAATGGCTTCTACTCCATAGACAAGAGCAAATGGCGTTACTCCTGTTGGCATTTAGATACTAGCTCGGTAGGCCCATAATGGGAGATTGAGTTGAACGTGTCAATCTTTCCCTGCATCATTCATAGTCTTCTTCAAAATATACAATATTGTTTTATTGGAGGCCTCTACTTGGCCATTCCCTTGTGGATAATAAGGTGTTGATTATCTGTGTTGAATATGGAATCTCTCACAAAGTTCATCAACATCCTGATTCTTGAATGGTCATCCATTATCTATGATGATGGAGTTGGGAATGCCATACTGAAAAATGAGATAGTTGAGTATGGATGATGAGATTTGTTTGCCAGAGACCTTAGTGAGAGGGAGTACCTCAATCCACTTGGTAAAATACTCTATCGCTATGATGATGAACTTGTGTCCGTTCGAGGATGAAGGATGAATCTTTCCAACTAAATCCAACCCCCATTGAGAGAATGGCTAGATTCGTACAAATGGTTGTAGTTCTTGTGCTAGTGCATGAATGAGATTTCCATTTATCTAATATTTAGAGCACTTCGTTACAAAAGTAAATGATTCCCTCTCCATTGTAGGCCAGTAGTAACCCATTCTAATCAATTTCTTAGATAAGGTTAGTCCACTTGAATGAGTACCACAAATTCCACCATGAACTTCTTGTAAAGCCTTATCAAATTTGTGGCATTCAAGACATCGAAGTAAAGTACCATTAAGACCACGGCGATAGAGAGTGTCACTGATAAGGGAATAGCGAGAAGATTGGTGGATAAAGTTGTGCTTTTGGTTATGGGATAAGTTAAGTGTTAAGATGTCATCTTTTAGGTAGGCATAAATCTTGCCATACCAAGGTGAATTAGATCCTGGTAAGTGGAAAATGATTTGGCTTTCAGGTGCGTCATAAGCAGGCGTAAATGATTGTTTCACCAAAAAATTTGTAGTGAGCCTAAGTTTCTGGGAGCTGTAACAATGAAGTGATTGTGTCCATAGCATCAGATCCCTTGTTATAAAGTCTTGGAATTTGAATGAAATTGATGTCTACAAAGTATTTCTTGAAATCGTCAACCATTTTCTTATATGGAGACAATTTGTCATCTTTGGTCTGATAGTCATCATTGATTTGGTTAATGACTAACTGTGAGTCACCATAGACTTGCAATTTTGTGATTCTCCATTCCAATGCTATTTTGAGTCTAGTGACTAAAGCTTCATATTCAGCTATGTTATTAGTACATGGAAACATTAGTCGATATGATAGAGGAATGGTATTTCCTTGAGGGATGACAAAGAGTATGCCCACCCCTAATCCATGTTGAGTAAATGAGCCATCAAATTATAATGACCAAGGTTGCTTTGATTATGTCGTGAATACATCAACATATAGAAATTCAATGTGCATGGAATTTTCTACTTGTAGGGGTGCTTCAACCAGTTCGTCAGCAATAACTTGTCCTTTGATTGCTTTGCGATCAATATAATGAATATCGAACTCACTTAAGATCATGACCCATTTTTCTAATCTTCCTGTTAATGTGGCCTTGCTTAATAGATATTTCAGTGGATCAATCTTTGCAACAAGATTGATTGTATGAGTTAACATGTAGTGTCGAAACTTTTGTGAAGCAAAGACTACTACTAGACAAGCCTTCTTGATGAAAATGTAGTTGAGTTCATGACCTATTAATGTACAAATGATATAATAGATTGCGTTTTCTTTTCTTTTAGAGTCTTCTTGTGCTAACAATGCCCCCAAGGATGTCTCTGTGGCAGCAATGTATAAGATGAGTGGTTTGTCTAGATTTGGTGGTATCGGAATTGGTGGGTTCATTAAATACTGCTTGATTTGTTGAAAGGCCATTTCACACTTATCATCCCATTTGAAAGGAACATTCTTATGTAGTAGATGTGTGAAAGGTAGACATTTATTTGTTAGTTGTGCAATGAATCTTCGTATAGATTGAAGTCATCCCTGTAGTGATCTCAACTAACTGATATTCCTTGGTGGAGGAATTTCCATGATTTCTTATACCTTGGCAGGATCTACTTCAATTCCTTTTGTTGAAACTATATATCCCAAGAGTTTTCCAAATGTGACTTCGAAAGCACATTTCTTAGGGTTGAGGTGAACTTTGAACTTTTCCAACATCACAAATATTTTGGATAATATCTCAAGATGTCCTTCTCTTTTGTATGATTTTTCCAGTATGTCATCGACATAATCTTCCATGAATGTGTGCATCATGTCATGAAAAATTGTAGTCATAGCTCTTTGGTATGTAGCCCCAACATTATTTAAACCGAATGGCATGACATTCCAACAGTAAGTCCCCCTAGGACATGTGAAAGCTATTTTGTCTTGCTCTTCCGGTGCAATCTTGATTTGGTTATAACCAGAAAAACCATCCATTAGTGAATACATGGAATGGCCATCCATTAGATAAACTATAGTATCAATTCTTGGAAGAAGAAAATCATCCTTAGGACATGCCTTATTAAGATCTCTGAAATATGTGCACACTCGAACACTTTTGTTAGGTTTGGATATAAGAACAATGTTGGAGATCCATTATGCATTGTCAAATGATCTTATAAATCCCACATCAAGGAGTTTCTTAAGTTCTTTAACTAGTAGTGCCACATGAGGATGCATCTTTCTAAGTTTTCATAGGATTTAATCATGGTTTAATGGACAAGTGATGCATTATAAGATCCGGATCAAGACCTGGCATGTCTGCATAAGACTAGGAAAAGTTGACTTGATTTTCTCTAAGAAATTCCATGAACTCAAGTACTTCTTTATCTATCATTGATGCAACTAACTGTAGAATCCCTAATTTCTCTGTAGTTTCAAGTCTAATTGATTTTTTAGGCTCAATTAAGATAGGCGAACGCTCATGATAGTGCTCCGGGAGAGTGTCAAGTATCCCATCATCTGGTGCCTTAAAAAGGTTTTCACCATCTGATACGCTCTTTGTTTTATCTTTTGTTTGATCTAAAACTAATAGATTCTAGTTTTCACCATTAGATCTTTGTTTTTGATTTTTACTTTTGTAGCTAGGAAACTTGACACTCTCCTAACTAAGGATCTCATGTTGAAAATCACCAGTGGAACGATCCTTTACATCATCTGTAGAAAGGAAGTTTATGATAGATTCGTCAGTTGGAAATATAGGTATATCAAGAGGTTTAGATAGATCCCAATCAATGAGATCGAGATGTATTAGTGGTAGTGGGTCATTAGGTTGCAGGAAATCGGCTATGGTTATGGTCATAATAGAGGCGTCTATAGGATCGAGGTATGAGGTAGATCAATGATGGTATTGTCCTCATGATAGTCTTGTTCAATTAAATCTGACTCTGTATCACTACAATCATAGTTGCGTTGTAGTTCAGATTCGTGTGGTTGGGTCTCTGAACCTTCTCCTTTGATTAGAGTAGGCATATACTTGTGTATCACATCAACCTGTTTATCCCTCAAAAATTCATCATTATGGATGGTATCCCATTCGTATTCTCAAGAGTCTATGTCAGAGTTATTATCAATGAAATTCTGAATTGTTAATGTCAAGCATGCTTCCCTTGGATCAGAACTTTCTTGTAATGTGAGCATAGTATCCTTCAATTTTTTGGATGTGGTTTCTTTTGAGCTAGAATAATTGCCTAGTCCTGTTTTATCTTTTTTTGCAGGTCTTGGAGGATCAATAGGATCAACTACTCCTTCTTTTCATTTCTTGATAGGACCATTACCCTCAAATCTGATCTTTTGCATGATTGAATATCCTTTACCATATTTATCAGTTGGTAACTTGATATTGAGAACTGTTTCATCTTTATCTTCATCTCTATAGAGCCATTTCAGCATTTTGTTATCCTCAAGATCTTCCATCAGAAATTTCTCCTCGATAAATTTCCCATTGAACTTTGTGATTGGTTATGCTAGTGATTGTGTTGATGTTGATGCTTTAGATATTTGATGTTGCATGATAGAAGGTTGTCCATGTGATCAAGGTGACATAGGAAGATTAGCCACATAGAGAGAATATTTGCCTACTCCATTGTCCCTAAACCATATTTTCTTATCAAAGCTTTTGGTTATCTAACTGATTTGCATATCAACTTCGAGAGAAGTATTAGCAGGCACTTCTCAATTGTTAGGAACCAAGGTGTATTGACTAGCTTTGATGTTGGCACAAGTTTGACTGTGAGAATTATTGTCTGGTATCATGATCTCCTATCCATCATAAGGAAGCTTAAGACACTGATGATATGTAGATGGTATAGCTTGCATTTCATGGATCCAAGGTTGACCCAACAAGATGTTGTATGCAAGATCATGATCTAATACTTGACAAAAAGTATTTTTGATAACATGTCCCACTTTGATTGGTAACATGATTAAACCTTTGTATGCTCTTTCCTCATTATCTTGGGCTTAAATAGTAATCTTTCTTCTGGGATCAATGGAATCCTTAGAAAATCCTAAAGCCCAAATTAATTTCATGGTACATGTATTCAAACTAGCACCTCCATCTATTAGTACACGTCTGACACGAAACTTGTGGACCATGACTTCTAAGTATAATGATGAATTATGGGGATGTGTCATGGAAACATCATCTTTTTCAAAAAATGAGAGGCATGTGGTTGAGGATGAATGTCCCACCATGGCTTGAAATTGATCCACATTCAGATCATCGAATACAATTGTTTCAATGAGGGCTTTTTCTAGAATTTCCTTATGCGTTGGGGAAATCTTCAACAGTTCCAAGATAAAGATCTGAGCATAAGTTTTTCCAAGTTGATTGATTAAATCATATTGATGTGGAGGCGGTGGCACAATGGATTTTGAAGGAGCCCCTTTTAGGACAGCTTTAGCCTGTTCCCTTGTTGTTACGTTAACTTCTCGATACCCCACTTTCTCTTTGAATTTTATAACATTAACCCGCTCATCATTAGTGTAGATATGATTGATTATATTCTCATTGATATGATTCACACTCTTTCCAGAAGACTCACGCTTGTGATAGTTGGGTAAAGGATTTTGAAATGCTTGGTGGTCTTCATTTGATTGTTGGTTCCCTTCTATTGTGACAATGTCTTTGTCAATTAAATCTTGAATAGTGTTCTTCAAGGCTTGTAAATTATTCGTACGATGGCCTTTACATCTATTATATTCACAATAGTACACATCATTCCATGATGGAAGCTTCACACTAGGTTCGAAGTTACGTTGAGGTGGTAGGGTAATAATGTTCTTTGCCATTAAATCTTTAAAGGAAAATTCTAGAGATTTCCCCAATGAAGTAAAAGTTCTTCTATTGGAGAAAAATGAAGATCATTGTGGATTCGTGTTTGATGTGTTTCCTAAGGTATTGTTGTTTCCATGATACCCTTGGTTGTTGGTGTTGCCTTGATTTGGAATGAAAGTTGGATTTTAGTTATTCCTCGGGGGAGGAGGATCATTTCCTTGATTTGTAACCGAGTTGACATTGTTGTAGTTGTTGTTACGAGGAACACTAAGAAAAATTGGCTTACGTGAGACATGATGTGCATCTACAAAATCATCATTCACCAAATTCTTGTTACGAGTCCAAAACTTAGATTTGTCATTGTGGTGATTTGAGGAGCTAGGATTGTCTTTATCAAGTTTGATTATCCCTCTCTAGACTAATGCATTTTCAATTGTGATTGCACTTTCAATCATTTTCTGAAAAGAGGGAGGACAATGAAGATTTAGATGATAACTCATCTCTTGATCCAAGCTATTTATGAATGTAGTGATCTTTTCCTTTTCAGGAACATGATGTGGATATCTAATGAACAATATTCTCCATCTATAAAGAAATGTGATGAATGGTTCACCAAGTTTTTTCTTAGCCTTGCATAGATCAATCATTGTGATTCAGTGTTGTAATTTATATGAATATTGAGAGATGAACTCATTGATAATTCCTGAAATGTTTTGACAGATGGTGTAATTTTTGATAGCCATTCCATAGATTCGCCTCCAAGACTTCATGGGAACAAAAACATTAAGTATGTATCCTCATTAGCAAATTCTAAAGTCATGTTTCAAAAGTCTCTAATATGGTCAATGGGATCTAATTTTTCATTATATCAATCAAACTTTGGAATTTCACAATGCTTAGGAAACTAAATCAAGTTGAGACGTCGGTCAAAAGGATATGGAAAAATATCATCAAGAGCATATGTCTTTGTTGTGGCTCCCCCTTCTAGATCTTTAATTTTCCCATCCAATGTTTTAACATGTTTAGTCAAGGCACTAAAGATAAGGGTGTTTCATCAGGATTACTCTTTATTTTCTCAGTATTAAAATCATGAGGTAGTTTAGCTCCTTTGTTGGCCAGAAAAAGGATATATTTTTGTCTGTCTCATGCTACGATCCTTTCTACTGCTCTTAGAAATTTAGGATCTTGTTCGGCTTCTTTAAGGTGACATTCTTCTTCTTGTTCATCCTCACTATCCTCAAGGGTTTTTTTCAGATCACTGTTGGAAGTAAACAGATCTTTTGCTCCTTCGGCCATGTTGTCTTCAAAAAGGGGATTTCGACTCACACTATAAAGGGGATCACTATTTTCACATTCTTTTTGTGTTGTTGAGATATGATCTTCTTGTTGAATATATTCCTTTAGTTTATTGTAGTGTGATCGTGTAAAAATAGGCATATGATTTCAAGATGTTCTCCTAAACTTAGATCATAGTTTGATAAGTGTAATCAAAGATGATGTTGTAATCTGATAAGATGAAAATCTTATGATATGATACGACTATGTTTTCCTAATTTGTGGTTGTGGCTTCCAATGATAAAGGATGTCAGAATCCTATTGGGAGAAGTTGAACTAAGAATTTAGAAGTTTGTGATGAAAGGTGCACTTTTAATATTTGATCTTTGTTTTCGAAGAGTTATCAATATATCATATAGCCTATTTCAACTCACTAAAGTATTTGACTAGGATGTGTCGAATATTCGATATAAGTTTGTGGTATATAGTTGAAATAAAGAGCCTGATTGTGATTGTGTCATTGAGAGAGGGCTCTTCTTTAAAAATAGGCTCGTGAATCTAGAGGGTCCACAACATATTCGTTAGTAAATCCTCTGACAAAATCTTGGTATCTATGGAGAAACTTGTGATAATGGAGCAAGACATTTCGAATCTTGTATAAAAAATTCCTTTGTTGTAAGGTTTTCTTGTAACATAGAGGTTTCTTGGTTTTCTTGATCCTATTGGAAATTGAATTCTTGACAAACTTGGTATATTTCCACTCCCTAAGCATGAGAGAAAACTATGAATATGTTACTAGATCCAGAATGCTATAAGCTCAGATCTGTCAAAAACAATGATTCGAGAAAATGACAGATGCACTTTTTTGTTTCCTTTATACACTTCATAAATAGGGATATGCGCCAGAGAAATGGTCAAATGTGCTTCAATATGTCCTAGATGCACCACTCTGTATCCTATATGCACTACAGAAAAAATGTTGTGACAGTGACTGAAAAGTTTTTTTTCAGAATAGACAACGTATGTGCTAAAAGACTCAATGCGCTAAAACATACCTTAAAAGCATTGAATTAATCAGTGAATGCACTAGAACAAACCGTATATGTGCTAAGATACTCCCTAGATGTGCCAAAACAATTTTTCCCAAATATTTTCCCAAACAATTAAGAATAATTTATAGCTGAAATTTGACATGTTCATTTCAAATGATCTTTTATTTAAATTAGTGTGATTGAAAACACAACAAACACTTTGAAAACAGTTGTTTTTATGTCCTATACTAAACATCAAGTGTAAGTTTCAAAAATGTTTGTAAAAAATTTGTTTTCATTGGTTTTACACATGACAGACAATTCAATCAGACTCACTCTTAGAACTCAGATAGGTCATCATAATAATCAACAGCCCACATCTTAGAACTATGTCGACTCACGCAGTCGTGTCACCCTCGAAGGGGCACCCATTTTTTTGTATTTTCCAGGCACATACTCATAGTGATGAAAGTGGATACCAGATCCCCTGAGCAAACTGTCCTTGGCAATTATATGGTGAGTATCTTGGGGGTAGATTCTTCCCTCCCTTGCATTGTGATTATTATGATGTTTGGAAACTGACTTTAGCTGGATACTACACTAGGTTTGTAGTAAGGGTTTCCATTCGGTGCGACAATAATAAACTCCCTTAGGAGACCTCCCAACCTTTAGAACAAAGGATCTGGGGATGGTTATCTTGCACACTACTAGAAAAAGAGGATTTCTCTTGATTTGCTTTAAATTTTATAGTGGGGTGGAATAGCTTGGCTTTGGCTTGAACCCACTTGAGTCATTCCTCTTGGGTGAGTACCTTTTTCCACAAGACCAAGCCCTCTACAAGATTTAATAAAGCAGTGAAATTGCATGAATGTAAAAGGAAAGTCTAGTATTCTGGTCACCCAATTAAGGGGAGAGCATAGACCTTTTTCCACAAACACAGTAGACACTGTTCTTTTTAAAACCCAAATCACAATGATCTAAACTACGTGAAAATGTTGCTTCACAAAAAGAATGGGATTCATTTTAACCACAAAATCAGTGTGTGGTGAATATCCTAGATTTCTTTATTTTAAATCCATGTCTATCCTAGGGTTGCTTCCTTTTAAAACCAGCTGTGACTATCGTAGATTGGTTCTTTTTAAGCCAGAAAAAGCTTCTATCTATGGAAGGCATCCGATTTAGAAACCTGTTTAGTTACAACCTGTATGCACCAAAAGATCCCCTGTATGTGCAACAAAAATAAGTTAATGTGCCAAAATAGATCATAAATGTGCTATAGAAAGTCCCAAATGCACTACAAAAACTCCTAAATGCGCTAAAACAGAATGCAGCTAAATTTTTTTTTTTGTTTTTTAGAAATTTTTAACAAACTAAATCCGATATATGTGCCATTTTGTCCCATAAATGTGCCTAAACAGTTCCTAGATGCACCGAAGTACCTGCAAAAGTGTTGAAAGAAGCCAAAGATGCACTTTAAAAACTTGTGGATGCACTTCGAAAATCCTCGTATGGACTAAAACAGAAAATTTTGTCGAAAATCCGAATTCCAGAATACGAAATCCTCTCACAAAACTTGCAGATAAATGTTAAATATGGGGCAAGGCCCCACGGTGGATTCCAATAATGTGTGGTCGATTTTATGCATGTCAAATATGTAAAAAGAAATGAATCAAACACACCAATAAGACATTATATCAAAAATAGAATATGAAAATAATAGAGATTGCAAACTCAGTATCCTGTTATCGATGCCATCCTATCATTCTCTATCTCCAGTGTTTTCATTCATTCTAGCTGGCTCTCAAATTGTATGCTAGGCTCAATGAATAGTCTTCCTAGAGAACAAGATTGAATATGAAATGCATGTAATGCTTAAGCTAAGACATGATTATTCTAAAATATCATTGCTAAGATGACAGATTATGATGATGCTAGAATGCTATAATGCTAGAATGCAATTAATCTCTAATTCATCTATTATTTGTTGTAACCAATGCTTGGATTGGCTATGCTATTTATAGAGTTTTTCAAAAGATTCTAATTGGTTGACATGATCAATGATTGTGAAAATTCCTGGAAGATCAAACAGTTGAGGTTGAATAAAACTGAAGAAAAATAGAAGAAAACAGAAAGCAAGATTTTGTTTTCTTTTCTGTAAAAGTGGTAAGATAAGATGATGAAGATGATTTGTAAAAATCATCTTTTTGTGAGATTATGGAAAGATTTTGAAGAAGATAAATAATGAATTATTAAATTCAATTATTCATTTAAGTGTGACAAAGAGGCTTTTTTCTTAAAATAGAATATTTACCCCAAATTTGAAGAATAATGGAAGATTTCATAATTAAATAGAATATTTAATTATGATTTTGAAAAGATATGGAAGATATTCAATTAAATAAAGATATTTAATTAAAATTTTAAGAAATGGTATGTAAATGAAATTAATTAAATAAGATATTTAATTAACTAGAAGAAATATTTGAAAATAAATATTTAAATTTAATTAAATAAAAAAGACTTAATTAAATTCAAAAAGTGATAATTATTTAAAATAAATAAAGTGTATTTATTTAATTAATTGAGTGGACATTTGAATGTGAAATAATTAAATAAGATTGATTTATTTAATTATGATAGAAGAATAAATTGAATGAACAATATAATTAAACTAATTAAATTTAATCATCTGTAGAAGACTTTAGAGAAATTAATTAAATAATAAATATTTAATTAAATACCAGGATTAATCATATATGACCAATTTTATGCATCTACAATATCAATAAGACATTACCCAACTCTATGGAGCTATGTTCCATTTTTAGATCTTGGACTCAACAAGTCTACTATGAGAATGTTGCAATATTTTTCTAGAAATCTTCTAAACCAGGCCACCTTATTATGGACTGCAAGTCCATGGTTAGACATGACCCCAACCCTTGTGAACCTTTGGAGGCGGTCACTTCTAATGACCACCCCTTTAAATTTGATATCCTTCAGATCATTGAGTCATCAGCTAAGGCTAGGCTTGCTAACCTTGTGATCTCAATGGATTTTTTAGATGATTTTGTTTTGATTGACTCTACTTTGGAGCTTAATGGTTCCTCTCCCAGCAATGTTCTAGTGTGTAATTCCCCACTACTTGACTTTAGAGTGGTATTGGGACCTGGGGTTACTATGGAGGAGCTTCCTTCCCCTACAACTTTGGGTGTCGAGGAAGGTAAGATTTGGGATGGAGTGTTGAAGGAAATGCCTTCTCTTAGACTGGCTAAGATGGTCATTATGGCTTAGGCGCAAATTATGGAAGAAGATTTCTGGTCAACTCTTAAGAATAATGGTAAACAAAAGAAAGTAGATGTGGGAGGTGAATCCAAACTTGGTAGACCCAATCAATGACTGGTCAGGAATAGAGAGACAACAAAAAAAATTGTGATAGGTAAACAAAGGACATTGGAAGTGTCCTCAAAGAAAGCTTCAAAATGAAAGTCCTTTCATGGAATGTGATAGGGTTAAATAGTCCCCACAAATAGTTGACCCTAAAAATTATGTGTTGGAACACAAGATTGATGTTTTTATCCTACAGGAAACCAAGATGGAGAAAACAAATTTTGAACCCATAGCTAAGTATATTTGGCCGAACTCCCTCTTTACTTGTAGTGATGCAGATGGGGCTTCGAGTGGTCTATCTATGATGTGGAATCCCATTAGTATTTTTTGTTATGAACTATTCCAATGCATAAATAGTATGGGTATTAATTTTCCCAATATTGATGGTTCTTTGGTTTTGATTAACATCTGTGCCCTTGATATTAGGAATGTGAGGAAAAATCTCTGGCAGAAATTTTTTAACTAGATTTTGGCTAATAAGGGAGATTGATGGATGGTGGATGGTGATTTTAACTCCCCCTTTACCCCTTAGAGAAGTGTAGGAAACCAATTTATTACTTTGACATCATGTCTAATTTGGCTGACTTCCTTAAATTGTACCGACCTGGTGGATGTTGATTTATAGGGCTAGTCTTTTACTTGGTCTAATAGGCACCTTACGACTAGCCTGATCCATGTCTATCTTAATAGATTCATTTTTCCTCCCAATTGGACTACCTTACTTAATGATAATTTGTTGGCTCTACCCCGAACTGTTTTAGACCACAATCCTCTATTGTTGATCTTAAATGAACACACTGTTGTCAGACTTTCCCTTTCCATTTTTAGATTATGTGGAACTCCCATCTAGATTTTAGGAATAAGATTGATACTTGGTGGAATGTTCCTATGCATGGTCTCCCTATGTTGAGGATCTTTCATAGGCTCAAACATATTAAAAATATGGTCAAATGATGGAATAAGCAAGTATTTGGGGATGTGTTCCATAAAAAATGTTGTGGATGATAAGCTCTGTGAGATACAAAAGAGGATGGAGGAAGGAGATACCATTATTTAGACTAGTCAATACGAGAGGATTGAGTAAATGGAATGGGAGAAAATGTTGAAGAAAGAAGAAATATTCTAGAAGCAGAAATCTAGAATTCAATGGTTGACTGAGGGGGACCAAAATATGTCTTTCTTCCATGTTTCGGCCCTTAAACATAGAAAAATAAATCAAATAAGAAAATTGAAGAATGAGGTAGGGGATGTTGTGTCTACTCCTATTCAGATTGGTCTTTTGGCTACTAACCATTTCCAATGGGTTTTGTCGATTCCTTTTGAGGCTCCCATTCCCATGTGGGATGATCTACTACTAAAACCCCTTCCTACTCCTATTTCTTGGGAGGGTAATTATTCTATTATGGGGGTTGTTACTCTTGAGGAGGTCTATTCTATTGTGTTTAGTATGGGTGCTTTTAACCCTCTTGGTCTGAATGGCTTCCCCTCATCCTTATTCCAAACCTTTTGGGATATTGCAGGGGAAGACCTTACTTTGGTTGCTAGGGATTTTTTGAATTCTATAAAATTGCTCAAATAGCTAAACCACACCTTCATTTCCATTGTCCCTAAAATTGAGGAACCACAAACCATGGTTGACTCCCATCCCATCATCCTTTGTAATACTAATTATAAGATATTTTCCAAAATCTTGGTGAACTGCTTAAAGCCCCTCTTGCATAAAATCATAAATCCTAATAAAAAATTATTTTTTCTGGGTTGCCATATCTTAGATGCGGCTATTACCGCTCATGAAATTTTACATTCTATGGGTAGGTGTAACAATGCTAGTATGATATTTAAGCTTTATATTTCTATATCTTATGATAAAGTCCTATGGAACTTTCTTCCCAAATTCCTTGATAAGTTCAACTTCAATCAAAGAGTGATCA
>VDFB02075321.1:129299342-129402634 GCA_007258455.2 Sequoia sempervirens | reverse complement strand
CAAGTCAAAGTTTATGACACTCTAAGTGAAAATAGCTTGACCTAACTTCAGAGGTTTGTAAAAATAGCCAAGAGAATAATATGGAAAAAAGGTAGCACCACTAGATTGGGCTCAAAATTATCTTTCCAATGGTATATGATGCACAAAAAATAGAGATTGAAATCCCAAGTTATACTTGATTTCATAAAACTTGCTCAATTTGACTTCTAAGGAAAATAGGGGCTAAAAACATAGCCCTTGGTTGCATGCATGACCGACTGTAACATTGAGGGAAGATGCCAGCTGCTTAAATCCTCATTGTAGATAGGACCATGGACTAGCATATAGGGGATGAGAGGCTTCTCTAGAGGTGTTTGAGGTGGTAGCATTGCTCACCAAGTGGCCAAAGGGTTGAGCAATGCTGACTATTCAATGATTGTCGAGATAAAACATCAACTGATGAAAATTGATGAAAAAATATCATGAATGACAATAAAATCATTGAAATCATCCTAGTGAATGCATGTGTAGGAAAATGTACACCGACATATTCTATACATTGCTAAAATTAATAAAATTGCTAATTTTTGAAAAACGTTTCATTGTTGTTTTTTGTGTGTTGATGAAACTTTTTATTGCATACCTATGAATTAATGATATTTCTACCTATATGCTACATAATAATATAAAGATCCATAAGATCATATAGATTCTGTACAACTATAAAAAAAATTGAACCTTGAATTTTGTGCCCACAAAAAGTCCAAAAGATTATTTGCTCAAATTTTCATGAAATAATAGTCAATTCTTAGGTTTTTGGCCACTTTGAATGTAATGGAAAGGTTTATTTTGCTCCAGGATGCACCAAAAAAATCTCAAGGCTAGATCTCTCAAATTTTGAACAAGAAGTTGTTGATCTGGTGCTCTAATACCATGTTGGAGTTGATTGAATCTCATAGCTCCCAGAAATTACCTACAAGCAATTATCCTATCACAAAGAAGAGATCAAGCAAGATGAATTTTTTGAAAAACCTAAGAATTATATTGTTACAATAACCTTAATGAATGATTACAATGAAAGGAGAATCCTTATGAAAAATTAAAAAAAATCAAACCCTATATGAGGATTTGATTAGATTGTGACAAGTGTCTTCATCCTATATAGTGAAACAACATGATCTATTATTATCTCTTGATCTACTAACGAATAAATAAATCATAAGTTTAACTTAAATAATTAAATTAAAAGGGGCCTAATAATTAATTAATTATTACGTGATTACCTATTTACTCTAACAAATTGAATGATCAAACAATCTAGTTAACTAGTTAGTCAAGTCAGCTAACTAATCAATTAATTGAGTTACTAGTTAGTCAAAATAGTTAACTTAATCAAATATTTAATCCTCTAGATTGATTAAAGCAATCTTTTCCATCCATATCTTCACAAAAAAATATAAGTACACCATCCTCTCAAGAATTCAAGGGAGCTATTTGAAAAATCTTTGAACCATTTTTTAACAGTTTAAATCATGTCATCATGTTGTTGAAGAGCTTACATAACAATCGAGCATCCACAAACCTTCATCGAAGTGTGAGAAAATCTACTTCACACTCCATCTGAGATTTGTGTGGTTTTATACTAGAAATTTTAATTACTATTTTTAAATATTTTTTATTCTAAAATCTACTGCATTCATACAGTGATGACAATTTTTTGCATATATAGAACTAGGATTATCATTTCTTGAAAAGAACGATGATCGAAGGCAAAGGAAATGGGTGAGAAGAGGCATAGGGGTGTAATTTTGAAACCCTCTAATGATGTGGGTGACAATGAGCTAGATTTAAATATGGTGAGGCAAATGGAGGCTTCAAACCTTTTGGCATTGAGGGTGAGGTCATTTATGAATTTGAGGTTGAAAGCATGGATGGGTTGTTTGGTGTGGGACATTTTGTTCCTTTGTTGCTCCATTCATTGGTGTTGTTTCCCCTTGGATGGAGCAACGCTCTAGAGTTGACACGCATGGGTGTTTTGCTTCTATTTTTGAAGCCATTATGGCTACTAGTGTAGATGTTTCCATGGGCACAGTCATGGTTCTAACCATTCTGTGGGAGGCATCCTTCCTTTTTTGTTGTCACCTAACCTACCATGGTTTGGTTGTTATGGGGCCTTAGATCTTGCTACTTGATGATTTATCTTATGGTCTTTCTCTAGTTTCTCAAAGTGTAGCATAGAAAAATGTATCTTTGGACATTTTCATGCTCATTTGTTTCTTTCTTGTGGATTTTGGCCTAGTTTTCCTTGATTTAATGTTGTAATGTGGTCAATACATTCACATTAGGTCTTGGGTTCATGTGAATCATTAAGAACTTTATGTTGCCTTGTAAAAGTGTTGTGAAGTGTTGTAACACATATTCTTACTTTTCTAGGATCTTATTATTATAATTAACTTAAATAACCCCTTTTTATCATTTACTGAGTCTTATTTCAAAGTGTTGTAAATTGTTGTAAAAAACTTTCACACTTTTCTAGGCTTGTCATCAATAATTTGACCCTTTCTTATGTTTAAATGACCCCTTTGTACACTTACCGACCCTACTTAAGTGTATTTTTGAGAAAATATTGTTAAACATCATTTAATACACTTTAATTCCTGACATCCACTTAAAATTATTAAGTGGTACCAAGTCGCCAATAGGGGTGACTTAGTCCCACTTGGCTCCAAATCAAAATTATTTCAAAATTCTAGCAAGATATTATTCTCTAAGCCTTGAGGTAGGCCAGTGATGTTGTATTTTCAGGAAATTTTACATAATTGTGTATAAATATAGGGTTTTATCTCTCATTTCAACCCCCATTCAATCATTCAAGCACTCAAGCATTCCTAATTATTCAATCAAGCATTCTAGGAAATTTTCAAGTACATTGGAGCTATTACAGTTTGCATATCTACAGATTTCTACCTCAAGGGTTTGGTGAGTTGTAGCATTGCATGTTGTTCATTCATCATTCTCTTTTCATTCCATTTTATTTTCAAGGGTTTAATTACCAAACCAGGGTTTGACCAAGGCAAACCCCTATTCACTAACTCTTAACACTTTTTCCCCTCTTTGCATGTGTTTTACAGGTCTTGTGTGTAGATTTTTCAAAGAGAAAGGTGTGAAAAGGTGTCAAAATTTTATCAAAGTCATTCAAAGTGGTCAAAGCCCTAAAAGAAGCTTGGAGAACACTTACATATTAGATTTTGCATATTCAGATCCAGAAACCTATCAAAAACAAAAGTACATATTGGAGACTATAGATTCCTGTCCCAAATTTCTCGAGATTCAAGAGTGGACTAAGTTTCCATATGTGGTGAATTAGTCCCACTACCAAGCCTAAAAAGTGTCTTCTACAATTCTGAGTACCCAATTCCCTAAAACTTATTTCGGTATAATTTCCGCAAGACAAGACTAAGTTGCCTAGCTTGGTGTAAGTTTCCCAGTTGGCTTCAAAAATGATTTATGTAGGATTCTAGACCTCCTCTCCATCACATTCTAGTTTCTAGGTGCACCTCTATAGTCTCATTAATTTCTGCTACAATTTGTTTGCATCTTTAGTCCATTTTTCATATCATAGCGTGTTTTCAAACATCTTGCATTTCATTAGTTTTGTATTAGTAATCAATCTCTTTTATCCATTATTTGCATTTAGAACATTATATTTAGGCATATTTCAATCATATGTGCATTATTTTTTGAGTGAACCACCTAGGTTTCTGGGATTCCTCTCTCCTTTTAGGTGCAAAAACCCTAGAAGTGTAAGAGAGCCCCTATCCCCAAAAATTTATGGTTCATTTTGGTGAACCTGCATTTAGAGCATCATTTTTGTAATTTCAAGTGCATTTACATCCTTGAAATACCTTGCATTGCTTTATTTTCATTCTAGGGTTTTCAAAATTGCATTAGTGAAAAGTTCATTTTTGCATTTAAACTCATTGAAAAACATTAAAATTCTACATATTCATATTCTATCTACATCTGAAAATCTAAAAAGCATAAAAACCAATTTAAATTTGTTAATTTTTTTTAAAAAAATTACTCCCTAGACTCATTTGCCACCCTGGGAAACTTAGTATAGTTGCACAATCTATATTGCATTTTTTTATTAGATGTAGTTAATTTTTTGATTTTATGCTTGTTGTTTTTGCATTTCTATGTTGCTTTCTAGAATTCTAGTTATCAACATTTTATTGCTCCTACTTTACAATGCATTTGCATTCACCCCACCTTTAGTAGCCTTTGAATGAGTGTTTGGTGCCCTATTGCTAATACCTTAGTGAGAAGAAGTTTTAGACTCATGGCATCCCATCATAACACACTCATTGTGGATCTTGGGTTATCTAGAGCTACTACTCCTAGTACTGATAATAGTGCATTAGGCATGGAAATACCCTTAGCAACTCTTTGCATTCATGAATCATGCATTTTGAACATAAGATTGATGATATCCAGCAAGAAAAGATAATTCAAATTCATGAGGACTTAGTACACCTGCAACACCAATTCAACCTTGAAAACATATCCAGTACTACAATTCCAACCAAAGAAAACATTCATTGTATGCTTGAAAGTGATGAAGGCCTTGACCTTGTGAAAAAAATAGTTAAGATCTTTGGCAAACATCTTCCTTCAACATCTAGTGCTCCAATTCCAACAAGCATTGTGACCAACCAAGGTGGAACTAAAATTCCTCCTCCCTCAACAGTAGCCTCAATACCTACCTATACCACTCCCTAAGTCACAACAACAATTTAACCTGTTAGTAATGTGATTCCTTACTTGGGTATTCCTACTAGCATCCCTAGTTCCTATGTGGCATTGAATGTTCTATCTTTTACTACCACCTATAAGTGTTCCATCCACTTTCCCTACTACTACATACATTCCATCACCACTTTCACTTCCACCTCATAATATCTATACTAATCCTCTCATGATGCAACTCTTCCAAACTATTTCTTCCATGCAAAAAAAAATCTCTACCTTAAAGCAAAATCAGAATGGACCACCCACCTATTGTGTTCGAAGCAGCCCATTGTCTTTGGAAATATTGTGAACAATAATGCCACAAGGAGTAGAGATGCCTATATTTGATAAATATGGAGGGAAGGGAGATCCTTCTAACCATTTCAATGCCTATACCACCTTATGTAGTGATTTTGTCCTTGATGATAAACTGTTAGCAAAAATGTTTCCTAGGACTTTATAGATACTGCCTTGGAATGGTTCTCATCTTTACTGAACAATTCAATTCATTCATTTAATGAACTTGTTGATGCATTTATAAATCATTTCCATGTTCATATGACTCCAAAAAATATATTGGTTGATTTGATGAGATGCAAGCAACATGATGACGAAAAGATCATTGATTTTATCTCACACTATCAGTCGCTTTATTCCCAAATTGATGTCAAGGTCCCTAACCCACATCTTCAAAAGATATTCATAGAAAACTTGCAAACTAAGATTCAAGACAAGTTGACCATCATGAAATTTCCCTCTTTCATGCACTTGTGTACTGTCCTTTGTGATTATCAAAATTTGATTAGTAGTCACGATACAAGGTCCACTTCTAGCCGTAGTGAGAAATTCAAACCAACACACCAAAACAATTCCCAAACTTTTAGAAAACAAAACAAAGGGTTCTTGCAATTCAATCCTCCTCAAAAAATAACTCCAACTGTCAACAACCAAGTTGTTGTTAAAACCACAGTACCCTTTAGTTATGGCAATCTGAAAAGATAATTCACACCTTTACCTGATACCCTTCATAACACAATGACTAAAATTTTACAACAAATGATTACCTTGCCTACCATCAGAGCACCCAATCCTACTAAGCCTTTACATTCGAGCTTTAAATCAAATGCTTATTATGATTATCATTTCCAAAATGGACATGACACATAACATTGTAAGCATCTTAAACACCTTGTGCAAGACCTCATTGATTATGGTCATCTATCCATTGCAGATGTCAATGATCAAGGCAATAACTCTATTGGCCCTCCAAATCAAAACTTTGAAATTTTCACCGATCCAATGCCTAAACATAATATTTCTGTAGACCCTAAATCTGCATTTTTCTCAAAAATAAACAAGCATGAGTATTGTTAAATCAAGCAAAATCAAATATAGAATCATGTTTCATAATGCAATCCAAACAACAAAATATCAACTAAACTAAGTGAAAGCATAAAGAAGCAAGAATCCAACTCTATCTCATATTGGATTGGTGTCACATGTGCTAGTGACCCTTTCCCAATCCTTGATTGATAGCTAAAATGATGAAATTGCTATAGATGATGGAGATGATGGAGTGAAATGGACAAGATGAACTCTCAAATGAAGAGAGTGACCTTGCAAGATTGTGAAGGATTTGTTCAAAGATGAAGCTGCTATTTAAATATTTTCAAAATGCCAAGTGTTGAAGAGGGACCAATGTGGGACTAAAGATTATGCCAATGATAGGAGGACACTTGTAAAATGGTTATTGGTTGATGCATGTGCAAGATTTGGGAAGAGTGCCCATGAGAGGGAGAATTTGAATTCAAATTTTCCAATAAATGCTGAGTTTGACCTTGGAAGGGGACATGCAAGAGGCATGTAAGGCCTCATAAATGCTCTGTTGGGTGTACATGTCCACTTGGGGGGAAATTCAAACTTGGAGAATATTCTTCCTTTATGCCAAGTTGAAAATAAGTAATTTTGATAAATCAATTAATTGCAATTTCATGTGCAAGTGGCCAAATCTAGAGAATGCAAGTGGGATGTGATTAGCATTAGATTAGGATTAGATGATGATTATGTTGACTTAATGCTGATTAGATGATAATTGATTTATTTAAATAAGAAAATGATGGAATATGATTTAAGATTTGATTTAAATGAAGTCCTGATTTATTTAATTAAATGGATGATGCAAGATGAAGATTGAATGATAATGTTTATTTGATAAATGAGATTATTTAATGAATGGATGAAAGTGATGAATGTGCCTAATGTGAAACCTAATTTGACTGAATCCGATCGAATGCATAATGTAAATTTTTACGTATTACATTTACTTACCCCTCTTTGAAATGGCATTTGCGTTGGTTCCAAAGAATAAACTACCCTTGATCGAGTTTAAAATTTTCTGATTTTTGGATTACTTGATGGAAAGTACAACTTTGGTACATTTACCCTCGAGAGATTGGCGAAAAGATTGATTTGAGGGTCGATCTACATGATAAAGAGGTTCAAAATGGTGGTTATGGATGGCGATGCAAATGAGATGATTTCAAATGCTTAGAATAACAAATCTATATTGTCTAAACAACTTAAATGATGTGATGTGATATGTTATGATTATGTGATGGATGATTTATGAGATGCTTAGACTAGCAGTCTATATATTATGATGATGATTATGCAATGCATGCTGAATGATACGATGTTTCCTATGATGTATGATATGAATGATATGTGGTATCGCGGCGGTTTGTAGATGCAGAATGGACGCATGATGGATGCATTGGTGATGATGATGCTAACGGTTTGTGGATGCAGGATGGATGCATGATGGACTATTCATGATGCAATGTTAGCGTGGAAATGAGATGATGACAAGAGGATCCAACAAGTCCATGATTGGTCGAGACTCTATTAGAGATGATGATGATGATAGATGATGATGATGATTTGCTTATCAAGAGTTAGGATTTTCAAAGGGTCACTTACTTTATGTTTGATAACACGCCTAAGCACGATGCATCAAGGTATAAAGGACCGGGATGGCGTTGTACTTAGTGTGATGGACTTTGACTCGACAAATAGATAGGAGTATTCTTGTTCACACCTGACATATAGAAACCTTGCTGGGATGCACTTTAGAAGTCTCAAACATCTCAGACCAAAACACGGAAAGGTATAACCAATCAATGCAATAGTCAACAAGCTGTCCAAAACATCCTCCATACATATCTAACAAAGCAGAGGTAGCCAAGTTATTTTACAAGAGCGTCCAACAAACTGTGAGACAAAGAATAATGATGGTGCCCCCGTTTCCTATCTCTCTAAATCCTTCATTCAGATATCATCGAGAGGTCCTTGGACTGAGCGCAATAAGATAAGTCAAAAGAAAAAGACCAAGTACACAAACAAGTTGATGTTCTTCATACCTTCAGCCAAAGGGATTTGTTTTGATAGGATAAGAATCCAAGGTGATATCCATAAATGATGCCCATTGTCAAAACGATATATCCTAGGACATGCATTGTACAGGATGATGATGGTTTGATAAGTTGATTGATAGGCTGTTGATATAAGGTCGACTGACATGTTTGCGACTGATCAGGAGTTTGATTTTGTGTTCGATGGTTTGTTGTTTCGATTTTGATTTTACGATTGAAGCTTGATTTTGCTAACTGCTGTGATTGTTTCTATTTGCGTTGCCAAAGGATGAAAGTGATGATCAGTTTATTATGGATGATTGATTATTGCGGGTGCAAGCGAGATGAGGCGGATGGATTTTTTCAAATATTTGGATGTTTTTGATGTTTTTTGGAATGTTTTGAGGTTGTTTTTGATGTTTTAGATTTTTCAAATGTTTTGATTTTTTATTTTTTGATGTTTTTGGATTTTGATGTTTTTCGAATGTTTTTGGATTTTGATGTCTCGGGGGCTGATCAAAGATTAGCCTTGCCTATGTTTAAGCTCAGAGAGGCGATGTAGTTAGGATTCAATGTTTTTTGATGTTTTACGCTTTTTTAAGGTGTTTTTTGGATTTTGATATGTTTTGGATGTTTTTGGATTTTTCGCATGATTTTGACGATTTGAATATGGATGTGTAATGATATCAGTGCCTTGTTTGGGATTTTGTTTGAAAACCAAGCTAGGGTGGATTGATCAGATCGATGGATTGATGATGATGATAACATTGTTGAGGATACACAACAATGCAATGATAGTGTTATGCAACACAAGGATTGGGAAAGGATTGATGATGATAACATTGTTGAGGATACACAACAATGCAAGGGCTGGATTGATCAGGATTGATAATGATAACATTGTCGAGGATACACGACAATGCAAGGTTAGTGTTAAACAACACAAGGATATCCTGAGATGATGATTTTTTTGATTGGATTTGATTGATCATGTTTGATGAAGATTGGTTTTGAACAAAAGATGTTTGGATGATTTGATGTTGACGTTGAAGGATGCATTAGATGCAACTGATATCGATTGTTTGAATTGATGTTTGATGAAAGACGAAGACTAATAAGGAACATGTTCTCGTCAAAATATGCCATGGGCTAGTGCTTCGGATTTTGGATTGCAAATGCTTGACCAATTTGATTTCACGTTTGCCAATGTGCGGATCGCCACATAAGTTGGAGGACATAGACCAAGATTTATTCTCGAAGCAAGATGTACATATCTGCCCCCAATGTCTAGCAACGTATGGAATGTAATGGATGGATACTTGGATAGGTGTATGGATGGATGGATAAGGTAAGTACGCAAAGGATGCCAAGGATTATCTTGCGATAAGATAAGGTGCTCGAATAATGAATGCTCATTTGGATAATGCTTCATGGCTCAGATAACACAGGATAGGATAGGATCAATGAAAACGACCCATGTCAAGATGTTCACCGTAAGCAAGCGTAAAGTGTACCAAAATTTTACCAAGATCAAGATAACTTGCATGATGGACGTAGATAGATGTGAATGGATTGGATAAATGGTTCATGGATGGATGGATTTATTATGGATGGGATGGGATGCTTTCATCTGAAGTGGTGCGCGTAGATGCTCGATTCTACACATGATGCCAGTTTGCCAAGTTTTCGTCATGGTCTTTCCCAAAGCGCCACCATAGTGGTTTTCACTAGAGGACGATTTTTTTCTCTTTACTGTTTTCAATCCTTTTTCTGATTTTTTTGGATTTTTTGCTTTTTTGATTTTTTTGTATTTTTATGAAAGATTCATGCTAAACCACCTGGTGGTGTTGACATAGATGCCACTGTCATAATGTGCCATCGATATCCTACTTGAAGGAGCTTCTTTGCTAAGATATGTGCACTTGAATGCATCTTTTGGGATTCTTGATCTACTTTGTCAATACCAGAGTTAACTTCTAAATGTGAATTTTGTCGATGATAAAGTGTATGGATCCTTATGATGAAGGGTCATTTATAATACATGGTCAATATAGAATTGGATATCATGTGTGGGTTTCCTAAACTTCCAAGAAAATAAACAGCAATAAGTAGAATACAGAGAAGTAATAGAGTAGAACCAAACTACTTATTTACTTTGTATGTCGCTTGAAAAGCCTGCTTTTGATTTTGCGGACATCTTTGATGGATACCTTTCCCTCTTTTAGTTTGCCCCACATTTTCTTTGACTAATGGAGTGTGATAAGGATGATCTTTCTTTGTATTCTTTGGTATCCATATGTATTTGATTTTTCCATTATGCTTTGCTTCTTTTGCTTTGATAGCGTTCTTTGTTCTTTGATTCAATTCTTTCTTTTGACATTGGTCCCAATTCATGGATGGGGTAATGGGTGGATGAAGATTCATGGCGTGGCTGGTTGTAGTATTGACACTAATTTCATCACAAGGACTCTTCGTGCCCCCTATGTTGATGTTTGCTTGAGACGAAGTTGCCCCCAATATGGTAGAAGTACCTTCATGCTTTGATTCCGCCTGTTCTGAGAGCTTTTGTTTAGAATGAATTCTCTGATACATGACCACCGTAGGTGACGTTATTTCCATTTGCTGCTCTGCTAACTCTAGAATATCCTGTTCTATTTGACTTGTCTCCTTGAGTGGACAATGCTGGATATCCGTATTCATGATGTCCTTAGTTTGAGTTTGGGACATATCTGATCTTGATGTTGATAACTCCATTTGATTGTAGGAGTTAAGAATCTACTCTTTTTGTGTAACACAATCTTGTTCTAGATGAAGATCATCTACGTGCCCATCTATAGAAAGCATCTCATGGGTAGATGGAGGAGTAAGTGCTATGTGGCTGTGATCATCTTGTGTGGATAGGAGAATATCCATTAGATCATTGTAGTATCTTGGAGATACAAATTTTTGATGGGATTAGAGGCGGAAGGTGGGTGGTTGGTGGCGTTACGATCTTAAGTAATGGGTGAAATCTTGATACTTATTTTCAAACAGTTATCATCTTTGTATTTATGCACCGTGTTGAATTTAGGTACCAAAGAGCTTGAGCAGCAGAAGGAATTTTCACTATTAGTATGTTACTTGTTGCATAGCTGATATTGGCTAGAATCCCTTTGAAAAACAACTTATAATGTCATACGTTATATTAAGATTGATGTGGTAGAAGTGGTAGTGGTAGAATTGAGTAGTGGAATTTAGAATCATGTTGGATGTAGTGACAAGTGTTTGAGATATGCTCGGAGCGATCATGGTAGTGAGAGGTTGAGATGTGATGGGTGTGATAGTGGCGTTTGGAATGATTGAAGGGATAGTGATGGTTGGAATGACCGAGGTGATAGGTCCTTGGGAGACCGTATTTTGATTTGGGATCGATGTTGTTGTTTGCTTAGGTACCATCCATTGGTGTGATGTCGATGGTATATTCGAAGGATTTGTCGTGATGGTTTGATTGATGTTAGGTGGATTGATTTGGGTGGAGTGATTGGTGCTAGGTAAAGGGGGAAGCCCTAAACCAAGGAATGATGTTGGTAATAGTGGTGGAGATTTCCCTTGGCGCAATGCCTCAACTATTTTGGAAAGTTCCGCAATTTGATCTTGCCAAATTTGTTCTTGATTTTGATCTTGACTCACTTGAGATAGTTGATTTGGCTTTTGTTTAAGCAGATTTGGGATTCCTACTTGCGGTTTTTGAATGGGATTATGGGAAAATTGACTTTGGATAATGTTCTGATTTGGGATGATGTTCAGATTTGGCATGATAGGATGAACATTGTTAGTATTGGGAATCATTTTTCCAAAGTTTTCTGAGTTAGGATTCATGTTTCGAAAACTTGCACTTGGGACATCCACATTTGGTTTGTAGGGATTTGGTGGAATGATGTTGCTCGTTTGAAGACTCATGTATTGATTGTTTGGAGGATAGACTTGTAAGTTTGGACTTTGATTTAAATCTATCATGGGGAGATGTATTCCAAAATTTAGATTGGGCATACTCACATTCGTTGTGCTATTGATATTCGTAGGAGATAGTGATCCTATGTATGGATGTGAGTTTCCATAATCCCATGATTTCGTGAGGCTTGGATAGTTTGGTTGGTTTGAACTACTCATGATGTATGAATCTAGTTTATATTCCATGTTCTTCTTGTGTTTTGATCTTGTTATGAAAGTGACCTCTAAGGTTCTTAGGACCAATGATGAGATGGAGGATGAAATGTGTAAATGATATGAGTGTTGAACGTTTAGGAACTTTGAATCAATGCTAGACTTAGGGATTTTGATTTTGATTGTTTGATGTGGGTGATGAACTTGTAAACCCTAAGATGTTGGATGTGATCTTAGGATGAACTTGTTCAAAGAGGTGATAATTTAACTAAGTGTGCATGGAAGGATTCATCCAAACACACCTAACTAAACAAATGATTTTGATTTGGTTTAGGGGTGTACCCAAGTCTAGGTAATGATGTTTTCAAAGCTCTAAAGTTGTTTGTGGGATGATGTTGATAAATGTTTGAGGTGGATGAAGTGTTTGATTTTGATCCTAAGAGACTTAGAGAGACTTTGTTTACTAGGCCAAGGTATTGAAGAACACACTTTTTTCTAAGAGCAATCAAAAGACCAATATGACCAAGAGATATCAAGCACATGTGTAGGGTCCAATTTGTTATCTTTGCTTAATGGCTTTATTTTTGCCACTCTCTTTGATTAAAGGTTTCAAACTAAAGATGTCTAATGTCTTAATTTCTTTAAACCACAAGATATTTTATGTGGAAATTGATGAACTTAAAATGAGGGTTTTTTCCCTGTGTTTATAAAGAGACAAATTGAGATATAATCATTATACTTAGGAACCTCTCTGACGACGAATCAAGTAGGGAAAGAAACTTATGGATTGAGTCAATGATATTTGTCTTCAAGAGGTTTGAAGTGGGAATCATGTTGAATGTTTGTTTTACAAAATGTTTTCCGAATACACCTTTGTGTTTTCAAACAAGAATAATTCCTGAAACCCTATGGATGTGTAAGACAATATGTGTTGGATTCCCACTTGGACAAGTCTATTTCACAGCTTATCCTAGCAGGATAGTTTGGATGCTTATTGCTTGGCTCCCCTCATGGCTCATTAAAAAGTGAATTAGGCGACCAGCATCTTACATGAAACTCCATGACGTAACCCATCTCTACTAGAAGACCGTAAGAGTGTGGGGTGGCTTCCGACGACCATTCTTGCACCAACAAATAGATTAAGGATTTTTGAAAATTCTAACACATAGGTTCTAGTAAGGATTTTCCATTCGTGGAGATTGACCCATACGGCAAGAGTCCCCTTTCGGATCCATCCTATCGGAGCCAACAGCGTGATTATGGCGTTTAACCAAAACCCTCATTATCCCGAACAGGAAATACTCTTGGCTTTTAAGTGTTGCGGTTGAATTAAGATCCCTTGGGTAGTACTTTTCCCAAAGCGAGGCCCTCTAAGGTAAATAAAGCGAGAACAAGGCCCGTCCGTAGCCCGTTGGTCTTGATGGCACAAAGAAAGAAAATATGCGAAAATTCCCCTTTCCACTCACACAAGATGTTCAATTTTGGCCCAAATTGAAGTGTTTCAATGGCAAAATGTATTTTGAGTGTTTCTCTCTTGCACCCTAGATACATACCGAGAAAGCGCAGGAGAGGATCGCCTCAAAGAACAAAATTTTCTAATTTAAACGCGATTACGTTTTTATACCCTTCAAAGCAATTGTGAGTTCGTTTTAAGCACCAAATGAAATATGAAGATTGCTTGTCCAATTTTAAACCAAATCGAAAAGCTAGTAAGTTTCTAATGTTCAATTTTAGACCAACTTCAAAAAAGATCAAGATAGTGATTGATTTTAAATCCAACTTGAAAGCAACTTGTTCCAAAATTAAAAATGAAATTAGGAAAGGAATGCCATCAAGTTTTTGCCATAAGCATTAAAAAATGCTTTTCCAAGTTCAAGTCCCCACTTTCCGATTTTAAATTTGTCATTATTTGATTCCTAGGTGAGAGCAACCATCATCGTTTCTTGATGCCAACCTACAAACAGGATAAAAAATCTTTAGTAATGAGATTTATGCCAAGGAAATAGTAATAACTCAATATAATGAATATAGTTTCAAGCATAATGATTTTATAAACTTGGAATTAAAAAGTAATATGTTCCAAACCAAAGGATAGTAATTGGAATTAAGCTCTAAACCAGTCCAGTTTTAATGGCTTGAAGTGACTAGATCTGCATCATTATATCAAAAGACTCCATGGCACGATGAATAGAGTCAATGTCAACCAAATCAAACTTCCCACCCTGCAGCTTCACATTAAGAATATTATATGACAACAACCTATCTTAGCAACTTTGAGCCTTTGACTAATTCAAAAATGATACTTTATGATGGTGACTTCATTGATAAGCATGAGAAAATACAGATGGTTCTTTGACTGAGGAGTTTACGAGTTGGCTAGATTTGTTGGTGGCAGAATAAATATGCAAAACCATTCATGAGATTTGAGGTCAAAATTAAGTAAATACCAGCATACTAGATGACGTAGGTAGCAAGCGACAACTGTGAATTAAATGCGTTTTGGGAGCAGACTTTGAATTTGAGATGTGAAGTTTCTAGTTCCCTATTGATGTGATGAAAGGGGGTCTGAGAACACGCCAAGACAACAGATCTATGCCTACATTCTCTGAACACACGACTGCATATGGATAGCATTTATTTGCAGCAATAAAAACAACCCGAATTAATGACAATAAGACCAGCAGATCAGGAAATTTGTTGACAATAGGATTCGCTCAAGAAGTAAGATCCTTCCCTCACACAGATTCCAACAAACGATTAATAATCAATCTGACAACTGTGAGATGACTTTGCTGGTATTTAAGAACTGACAAAAAGCTAAAACTTTTAGTGCATTATCATTTAAGGACATGATAAGAAAATTTCTATTAAAAAAAGTGTCTCTGGACAATCATATTCATGCCACATATAAACCTCCATCGAGCATTAAAGAAGGCATGGCACAAAGAGAAATTGCAGATGGCACCTCGGCTGATTGTGGGATTCTGGAAATCAACAAAACGTAGCAACATCAATAGTCTTGCTCCACTATAAGACAAAAGAGAACATTGATGCATTTTGGTTGGGTAGCAAAGTCAAAGATGGTAGTTGGCTGATAAAACATATCGCCAATTTCTTTCATTAAATTTCCCTTGGCCTGTAAGACAAAAACTTTTAAAGTAAATGTGATTAGCAGGTGTAAAAATTGAATGAGAAGGCTTTAGAAACTTACAAGCAAATGTAGTTTGTGAAAGCATAGACAAGACATGTGAACTGTTTGACAGAATGCCTCAAAGATCTGCAGTTTCATCAAACGCCTAAAGGGATCGCGCGAGATATTTTATTTTCCCATGAATGTCAGCTAATAACTGGCGTAAACTCGCTTTCCCCAGTTCTTTGTTAGAAGGCAAGAGAAATTTCAAAGCAAATGCTACTGTCAAGTGTTAGGCCGAGCTCCCCAACCGTTCCATCATCCTTTCAGCACAATGGATAGATCGCACATGGAAAAATGAATACCAACTGATAATTATTGGTCTGTTGTTTACAATGGGAATTGATCGCCTTTTTACAATTCAGGAGAACAGGACCAAAGACAGTGTCTGTATTGACAGGAGAGCAAGAAATACGAAGATGACAAAAGCAACAGTAGCGCTAATGGCAATGGTAATTTGTGCCACACTGTCATTTGCCTATTCTAACAATTTCATTATGTCTGCTTTTCAAGACATCACCCGAGCTTTGTGTTTCAAGCTTCGCAGGCTTACCACGATTTCCCCACTTGGATCCTGCAAGGCTTTAACGTTTTCATTAAAGTCTCAATCAATTTGGTACAAGACATCTACCATGACTGTTGGGTTGGATAGGAGAGCATAGCCCAGATCAGAGCAGATTGTTCTTCATGACTGTATCGACCTCTTGGATGATACAACCAGTCGAATGAAGTGATCTAGATATTTTTAGTCTGGATTCTATTTCCAGAAATTTTGAGGCGAGAAACATTAACTCATTTTTCAATGCTGGTTTGACAAATCAGGATACCTTATTGAAGGCATGACTAGCACAAGCAACGTATAGCAAAGGCATAAAAATTCTTAAATCACCTGATCCTATCAATAGACTAGTAGGTAAAATGAGGATGCGTAGAAAAGGCACATCAAAATGGTTTAAAATTTGCTACTATGCTCACAGGTTTATAAATAACGTGCAGTAAACAATTACGTGATAAGTATGACAAACCGAAACATGAAGTGCATATAGTAAAAAAAAAAATTAAGTGAAAAGTATGACAGGCCGAAACATGAAGTGCATATAGAAGTTGATAAAGACGATATTTAGAAACAATGAAATATCCATCAAATTTAGAAATTCCAGTGACATATATATGCACATTAAATCTGGATCTGCATTAAATCAGTAATACATTGGTAAGATTTGTAGCCCTCCTTCTAGCGCCATTTATGTGAGAGGTAAAACCTTTCATTTATCAAATGATTGACAAATATGGCATAAATTTATCAATGTCGAACAAATGAGATAATCCCTCTCCCTATGAAATTATTGAGCAAGCATAAAGGAAATAACGACATCAAACTAACATAAAATCATAAGCAACATAAGCATGACATTTATTCCTAAACTACTCAAACACCATCTCATAGGGGGATTGGTGCTACTTTCATGTGGAAAGTAGCCCTTTCCCAACCCCTTTAGATAAGCTAATGATAATGATGGACAAGATCATTTCTCCAATGAAGAAAGTGACCTTGCATGAGATGTAGATGAAATTGTTAAGATTGTGGAGTGGATGAACAAAATCAGATCTCCATGTGAAGAGAGTGACTTTGCATAAAGATTGTGGAGGATTGGCTTGAGGATGATGCTTGCATTTAAAGATTTTCAAAATGCCAAGTGTTGAAGAGGGACCAATGTGGGATCAAAAACAAGCCAATGAGATAAGGACACTTGTCATCATGTGATTGATGGATGTATGTGCAAGATTTGGGAAGAGTGCCCAAGAGGGGCAAAATTTGAATTCAAATTTTGCCATAAATGCTGAGAGGGGGACAAGGAAAAACAGCAATAAATGCCCTGTTTGACTTGTCATGTTGAGGGAAAATGAGTGTTTAATAAATCAATAAAATTGATTTATTGTGCAAGTGGGATGGGATTAGCCTTAGATTAGGATTAGATTAATTTAATGATGATTATGCTGATTTAATGCTGATTAGATGATTTGACTTTTAGGACTTTGATATTCTGATTTATTTAATTAAGTGGATAATGCAAGATGAAGGTTGAATGCTAAGATTTATTTGATAAATGAACTTATTTAATGAATGGATGAAAGTGATGAATTTGCCTAATGTAAGAGCTAATTTGACCGAATCTGATCGAATGCATAATGTGAATTTTGCATGTCTACACATTGTTTTTGACAGATCTGAGCTTATAGCATTCTCGGTCCAGTAACATATTCATAGTTTTCTCTCATGCTTAGGGAGTGGAAATCTACCAAGTTTGTCAAGAAATCAATTTCCAATAGGATCATGAAAACCAAGAAACCTCTAAGTTACAAGAAAACCTTACAACAAAGGAATTTTTATACAAGAGTCAAAATATCTTGCTCCATTATCACAAGTTTCTCCATAGATACCAAGATTTTGTCAGAGGATTTACTAACAAATACGTTGTGGACCCTCTAGATTCACAAGCCTATTTTCAAAGAAGAGCCCTCTCTCGATGACACAATCACAATCAGGCTCTTGATTTCAACTATATACCACAACCTTCTATCGAATATTCAACACATCCTAGTCAAATAATTCAGTGAGTTGAAATAGGCTATATGATATATTGATCACTCTTCGAAAACAAAGATCAAATATTACAAGTGCACCTTTCATCACAAACTTCTAAATTCTCTGTTCAACTTCTCCCAATAGGATTCTGACATCCTTTATCACTGGAAGCCACAACCATGAATTAGGAAAACATAGTCTGATCATATCATAAGATTTTCATCTTATCAGATTACAACATCATCTTTGATTACACTTATCAAACTATGATCTAAGTTTAGGAGAACATCTTGAAATCATATGCCTATTTTTACATGATCACACTACAATAAACTAAAGGAAGATATTCAACAAGAAGATCATACCTCAACAACACAAAAAGAAGGTGAAAATAGTGATCCCCTTTATAGTGTGAGTCGAAATCCCCTTTTTGAAGACAAGATGGCCGCAGGAGCAAAAGATCCGTTTACTTCCGACAGTGATCTGAGAAAAACCCTTGAGGATAGTGAGTACGAACAAGAAGAAGAACGTCACCTTAAAAAAGTTGAACAAGATCCTAAATTTCTAAGAGCAGTAGAAAGGATCGTAGCATGAGAGAAACAAAAATATATCCTATTTCTAGCTGACAAAGGAGCTAAACTACCTCATGACTTTAATACTGAGAACATAAAGAGTAATCCTGATGAAACACCCTTATCTGGTCTTAGTGCCTTGACTCAACATGTTAAAACATTAGAAGGGAAAATTAAAGATCTAGAAGGGGGAGCCACAACAAAGACATATGCTCTTGATGATATTTTTCCATATCCTTTTGATCGATGTCTCAACATGATTCAGTTTCCTAAGCATTGTGAAATTCCAAAGTTTGATTGTTATAATGGAAAATCATATCCCATTGACCATATTAGAGACTTTTGAAACATGACTTTAGAATTTTCTCATGAGGATACATACTTAATGTTTTTGTTCCCATGAAGTCTTGGAGGCCAATCTATGGAATGGCTATCAAAAATTACACCGTTTGTCAAAACATTTGAGGAATTGATCAATGACTTCATCTCTCAATATTCTTATAGCATACAACACTGAATCACAATGATTGATCTATGCAAGGCTAAGCAAAAACTTGTTGAACCATTCATCACATTTCTTTAGAGATGGAGAAGATTGTTCGCTAGATATCCATGTCATGTTCCTGAAAAGGAAAAGATCACTACATTCATAAATAGCTTGGATCAAGAGATGAGTTATCATCTAAATCTTCATTGTCCTCCCTCTTTTCAGAAAATGATTGAAAATGCATTAGTCTAGAGAGGGATAATCAAACTTGATAAAGACAATCCTAGCTCCTCAAATCACCACAATGACAAATCTATGTTTTGGACTCGTAACAAGAATTTGGTGAATGATGGTTTTGTAGACGCACATCATGTCTCACCTAAGCCAATTTTTCTTAGTGTTCCTCGCAACAACAACTACAACAATGTCAACTCGGTTACAAATCAAGGAAACGATCCTCCTCCCCCGAGGAATAACTAAAATCCAACTTTCATTCCAAATCAAGGCAACACCAACAACCAAGGGTATCATGGAAACAACAATACCTTAGGAAACACATCAAACATGAATCCACAATGATCTTCATTTTTCTCCAACAGAAGAACTTTTACTTCATTGGGGAAATCTCTGGAATCCACCCTTAAAGATTTAATGGCAAAGAATGTTATTACCCTACCGCCTCAACGTAACTTTGAACCTAGTGTGAAGCCACCATCATGGAATGATGCGTACTATTGTGAATATCATAGATGTAAAGGCCATCGTATGAATAATTTCCAAGCCTTGAAGAATGCTATTCAAGATTTAATCGACAAAGACATTGTCACAATAGAATGAAACCAACAATCAAATGAAGACCACCAAGCATTTCAAAATCCTTTACCCAACTATCAAAAGGGCGAGTCTTCTGGAAAGAGTGTGAATCATATCAATGAGCATATAATTAATCCTAAATACACTGATGATGAGCGGCTTAATGTTATAAAATTCAAAGAGAAAACAGAGTATCGAGAAGTTAACGTAACAACAAGGGCACAAGCTAAAGTTGTCCTAAAAGGGGCTCCTTCAAAATCCATTGTGCCACCACCTCCACATCAATATAATTTAATCAATCAACTTGGAAAAACTTATGCTCAGATCTCTATCTTGGAACTTTTGAAGATTCCCCAGCGCATAAGGAAATTCTAGAAAAAGCCCTCATTGAAACAATTGTATTCGATGATCTGAATGTGGATCAATTTCAAGCCATGGTGGGACATTTATCGTCACCCACATGCCTCTCATTTTCTGAAAAAGATGATGTTTCCATGACACATCCCCATAATTCATCATTATACTTAGAATTCATGGTCCACAAGTTTCGTGTCAGATGTGTACTAATAGATGGAGGTGCTAGTTTGAATACATGTACCATGAAATTAATTTGGGCTTTAGGATTTTCTAAGGATTCCATTGATCCCAGAAGAAAGATTACTATTAAAGCCTAAGATGATGAGGAAAGAGCATCCAAAGGTTTAATCATGTTACCAATCAAGTGGGACTTGTTATCAAAAATACCATTTGTCAAGTATTAGATCATGATCTTGCATACAACATCTTGTTGGGTCGACCTTGGATCCACAAAATGCAAGCTATACCATCTACATATCATCAGTGTCTTAAGTTTCCTTATGATGGATAGAAGATCACGATACCAGCCAATAATTCTCATATAGTCAAACTTGTGCCAACATCAAAGCTAGTCAATACACCTTGGTTCCTAACAATCGAGAAGCACCTGCTAATACTTCTCTCAAAGTTGATATGCAAATCAGTCAGATAACCAAAAGCTTTGACAAGAAAATACGGTTTAGGGACAATGGAGTAGGAGAATATTCTCTCTATCTGGCTAATCTTCCTATGTCACCTCGATCACATGGACAACCTTCTATCATGCAACATCAAATATCTAAAGCATCAACATCAACACAATCACCGGCATAACCAATCACAAAGTTCAATGGAAAATTTATCAAGGAGAAATTCCTGATGGAAGATCTTGGGGATAATGAAATGCTGAAATGGCTCTATAGAGATGAAAATGAAGATGAAACAGTTCTCAATATCAAGTTACCAATTGATAAATATGGTAAAGGATATTCAATCATGCAAAAGATCAGATTTGAGGGTAATGGTCCTATCAAGAAAAGAAAAGGAGTAGTTGATCCTATTGATCCTCCAAGACCTACAAAAAAAGATAAAACAGGACTAGGCTATGATACTAGCTCAAAAGAAACAACATCCAAAAAATTGAATGATACTATGCTCACATTACAAAAAAGTTCTGATCCAAGGGAAGCATGCTTGACATTAACAATTCAAAATTTCATTGATAATAACTCTGACACAGACTCTAGAGAATACAAATGGGATACCATCCATAATGATGAATTTTGGAGGGATAAACAGGTTGATGTGATACACAAGTATATTCCTACTCTAATAAAAGGAGAAGGTTCAGGGACCCAACCACATGAATCTGAACTACAATGCAACTATGATTGTAGTGATACCGAGTTAGATTTAATCGAACAAGACTATCATGAGGATAGTACCATCATTCATCTACCTCATACCTCGGATCCTATAGATGCCTCTGTTATGACCATAACCATAGTCGATTTCACACAACCTAATGACCCGCTACCGCTAATACATCTTGATCTCATTGATTGGGATCTATCTAAACCTCTTGATATACCTATATTTCTAACTGACGAATCTATCATAAACTCCCTTTCTACAAATGATGTAAATGATTGTTCCACTGGTGATTTTCGACATGAGATCCTCAGTTAGGAGAGTGTCAAGTTTCCTAGCTACAAAAGTAAAAATAAAAAAGAAAGATCTAATGGTGAAAACCAGAATCTGGTAGTGTTAGATCAAACAAAAGATAAAACAAAGAGCATATTAGATGGTGAAAACGTTTTTAAGGCACCAGATGATGGGATACTTGACACTCTTCCCGAGCACTATCATAAGTGATTGCCTATCTTAATTGAGCCTAAAAAAGCAATTAATCTTGAAACTACAGAGAAACCGGGGATTCTACAGTTAGCTGCATCAATGATAGATAAAGAAGTACCTGAGTTCATGGAATTTCTTAGAGAAAATCAAGTCAACTTTTCCTAGTCTTATGCAGACATGCCAGGTCTTGATCCGGATCTTATAATGCATCACTTTTCCATTAAACTAGGATTAAATCTTGTGAAGAAAAAACTTAGAAAGATGCATCCTCATGTGTCACTACAAGTTAAAGAAGAACTTAAGAAAATCCTCGATGTGGGATTTATAAGATCAATTGACTATGCAGAATGGATCTCCAACATTGTTCTTGTATCCAAACCTAACAGAAGTGTTCGAGTGTGCACATATTTCAGAGATCTTAATAAGGCATGTCCTAAGGATGATTTTCCTCTTCCAAGAATTGATACTATAGTTGATCTAATGGCTGGCCATTCCATGTATTCACTAATGGATGGTTTTTCTAGTTATAACCAAATCAAGATTGCACTGGAAGACCAGGACAAAATAGCTTTCACATGTCCTTGGGGGACTTACTATTGGAACGTTATGCCATTCAGTTTAAATAATGTTGGGGCTACATACCAAAGAGCTATGACTACAATTTTTCATGACATGATGCACACATTCATGGAAGATTATGTCGATGACATACTGGAAAAATCATACACAAGAGAAGGACATCTTGAGATATTATCCAAAATATTTGCAAGGTTGGAAAAGTTCAAAGTTCACCTCAACCCTAAGAAATGTGTTTTCGAAGTCACATTTGGAAAACTCTTGGGATATATAGTTTCAACAAAAGGAATAGAAGTAGATCCCGCCAAGGTACAAGCAATCATGGAAATTCCTCCACCAAGGAATATCAGTTAGTTGAGATCACTACATGGATGACTTCAATCTATAGGAAGATTCATTGCACAACTAATAGATAAAAGTCTACCTTTCACACATCTACTACATAAGAATGTTCCTTTCAAATGGGATGATAAGTGTAAAATGGCCATTCAATAAATGAAACAATATTTAATGAACCCACCAAATCTACACAAACCACTCATCTTATACATTGCTGCCACAGAGACATCCTTGGGGGCATTGTTAGCACAAGAAGACTCTAAAAGAAAAGAAAACACAATCTATTATATCATTCGTACATTAATAGGTCATGAACTCAACTACACTTTCATCAAGAAGGCTTGTCTAGTAGTAGTCTTTGCTTCACAAAAGTTTCGACACTACATGTTAACTCATACAATCAATCTTGTTGCAAAGATTGATCCACTCAAATATCTGTTAAGCAAGGCCACATTAACAGGAAGATTAGAAAAATGGGTCATGATCTTAAGTGAGTTTGATATTCATTATATTGATCACAAAGCAATCAAAGGACAAGTTATTGCTGACCAACTGGTTGAAGCACCCCTACAAGTAGAACATCCCATGCACATTGAATTTCTAGATGATGATGTATTCATGACAGAATCAAAGCAACCTTGGTGATTATATTTTGATGGATCATTTATTCAACATGGATCAGGGGTGGGCATACTCTTTGTCACCCCTCAAGGAAATACCATTCCTCTATCATATCAGGTAATTTTTCCATGTACTAATAACATAGCTGAATATGAAGCTTTAATCACTAGACTCAAAATAGCATTGGAATGGAGAATCACAAAATTGCAAGTCTATGGTGACTCACAGTTAGCCATTAACCAAATCAATGATGACTATCAGACCAAAGATGACAAATTGTTTCCATATAAGAAAATGGTTGAAAATTTCAAGAAATATTTTGTAGACATCAATTTCATTCAAATTCCAAGACTTGATAATAAGGAAGCTGACGCTATGGACACAATCGCTTCATTGTTACAGCTCCCAGAAACTCAAGCTCGCTATAAATTTTTTGGTGGAACAATCATTTATGCCTACTTATGACACACCTGAAATTCAAATTATTTTCCACTTAGTAGGATCTGATTCACCTTGGTATGGCAAGATTTATGCCTACCTAAAAGATGGCATCTTAACACTTGACTTATCCCATAACCAAAAGCGCAACTTTATCTGCCAATCTTCTCGCTATACCCTTATCACTAACACTCTCTATCGCCGTGGTCTTGATGGTACTTTACTTCGACATCTTGAATGTGACGAATTTGATAAGGCTTTACAAGAAGTTCATGGTGGAATTTGTGGTACTCATTCAAGTGGACTAACCTTATCGAAGAAATTGATTAGAATGGGTTACTACTGGCCTACAATGGAGAGGGAATCATTTACTTTTGTAACGAAGTGCTCTAAATGTTAGATACATGGAAATCTCATTCATACACCAGCACAAGAAATACAACCATTTGTACCAATCTGGCCATTCTCTTAATGGGGGTTAGATTTAGTTGGCAAGATTCATCCTTCATCCTTGAATGGACACAAGTTCATCATCATAGCGATAGAGTTTTTTACCAAGTGGATTGAGGCAGTCCCTCTCACTAAGGTCTTTGGAAAACAAATCTTATCATCCATACTCAACTATCTCTTTTGTGAGTATGGCATTGCCAACTCCATCATCACAGATAATGGACGACCATTCAAGAATCAGGATGTTGACGAGCTTTGTGAGAGAATCCATATTCAACACAGATAATGAACACCTTATTATCCACAAGGGAATGGCCAAGTAGAGGCCTCCAATAAAACAATATTGTATATTTTGAAGAAGACTATGAATGATGTAGGGAAAGATTGACACGTTCAACTCAATCCCGCATTATGGGCCTACCGAACTAGTATCTGAATGCCAACAGGAGCAATGCCATTTTCTCTTGTCTATGGAGCAGAAGCCATTTTACCACTAGAAGTTGAGATCCCATCACTTAGAGTATTACTGAAAGGTCTCATAATAGATGATGAATACAAAGTTTCCCAATTGCAAGTACTAGAACTTCTTGATGAAAAGAGACAACGAGTAGTTGATCATTTGAAAGCCTATCAACAAATGATGTCTCATAGATAATCACAAAGTCAAACTGTGCACCTTTCAGGTTGGGGATCTTGTTCTAAAAGAGAACCCACGCAATCAGCAGGACAAAGAGAAGAAAGGAAAGTTTGAACCTAATTGGTTAGGTCCATATGTGGTCATAGCAGTATACGGTTTAGGAGCATACAAGTTGTCAATGCCAGAAGGGGACCTGTCGGACGAACCCATCAATAACATGCACCTAAAAAAGTATGATGTCTGAAGCAGTTTATTATCATCTCTAAAGTCATGAAGAAATACAAAAACATCAGAAAAAGTCCTGAAGAAATACAAAAACATCGGAAAAAGTCCTGAAGAAATACAAAAACATCAGAAAGAGTCCTGAAGAAATACAAAACCATCCAGAAAAAGTCCTGAAGAAATACAAAAATAGTAGAAAAAGTCCTGAAAAAATGGTTACCCTAGTGAAAACCTGGCAAACAAGCATCTCGGTAGCGAGAATTTTTTTTTAGAAAAATGCAATAAAAACAAATAGTGAAAATCTGGCAAATAGATGCTATTTGTAGCTCTTCATCTATTAGTTCATGTTTTGCACTAGGCTTTCTTTTCAATGCATCTTTCCTTCATCTTAGGGTCATACTAGCATCATGTTGCCATCATTTTCCTAGAGCGATAACGTCTTACCATGGCTTGATTATTGTACATATCCATTTCAGCAAGTTGTGTCAAATACTGGGGCCACACATTGACATACTCTGGGGCAACCAACTTTCAGGTTCTACCAAAAGAACTCAACAACGATATAGAACCCAGTCATGCGAACAAACAATCAAAACACATGAACAACTATCCAACCATTGACGCATATCACAATGGTTTTTCAGCAAAATACCATATCATGACTCATATGTGGATGATCTAAAATCTGAATAATGATTGGAATATCATTTTACATTTTGAACAATGGTTTTTTGATTTTTTGTATTATCTCTCTGGAGCACACTCAATGATGTATGGGTATGTGCAAGATCATCATGGAAAAAGAAGGCCCTTAAGTGGCAAAAATTTTAGAAAAATTAGTGTTAGGCAACTTGACGTAAAAATTTGAATAAGTTATCTATATTATTTCAAAAATATGTTAGAATAGAATCTGTAGAAAATTGAATGTAGTTTCTAAACTACTAGGTTTATTTAAAAATAATAAAAATCTATTTGGTGAAATTTAAAATTTCAATGCAGTAGTACTTAAATTTCAAGGATAAAAATAAGAAGTAAGTGTCTGTCTGACCACCCTAACCATAATAAAATGATAATATTTTTTTATAAGATTTTATATATAAGTATAAGACTCATGTTCAGATGTGATGCATATTTTTTGTAATTTTTTTCCAAGTAAATAATTAATTATGATTTTTTATTACAACTTTTAAAAAATATAAAAACTCATATGTCTGACCACCTTAACTTGGTCAAAATTCATGAAATTTAATTTTTCTTTTTTAATCCTATATTATATGAAGCATAGAATGATTGATGTTTTTTTGGATTCAGAAAATGTGATAATTTCAAAGTTATAGATGTTTTTCAATTAGCCTATCGATCAAGACTTTAGTAGTAATTCTAATAGAAAATGAATAAAAATTATTTATTAAATTAAAATTAAAGCATAATTTATATTGGTGTAAAGCTCAGAATCTCCTCTAAAAACCCTTTTTGTTTCATCAATTTTTGGTTAAAAAAATGTCATCAGTCACATACCCTACAAATACCCATAATATTGCCACTTTTTGGCCCATCATGATCCTACACATACCCATACTGAACTAGAGTGGAAAAGGAGGATGATTTTTCTTTGTCTGTTGTCTTGAGGTTAAGTATCGATTTGATGTAAATATGTCATGAAGCATGATTTCCAAAGTATATCATTGAAGATAGTTCCACATTTGCATCAGAAGGTGGATAGTCTTCTCCTATTTATGCAAGAAATTCTTAGGTCATCTCGGTTCAATTATACCTTGATGCTTTTGTTCGCTTGCTATATCAAAAATCATGAAAGTTGTACTCAGGTCATCATTGTTGCTAATCTCCCCTATGATGCTTGTACATACTTCCAACATTTTTATAAGGCTCTATGATGATTCAAGAAAGCTACCCAAAGGCTCGAAAAATAGTTGGTTTTATTTAGTTGCATTTCATTTAGATCAATGTATACATTTGCATACTGGATTCGCATTAGAGTTTTAAACAAAGTTGAACAGATAAATCAATGGTTGTGATGTCTCTTTAGACTATATGTGGAGGACATTTGGACATTTTTTTTCATCCCCATTTCATTATCATTTCACCTAGACCTTGTGCATATCATATAGTTTAACTTTCATCATTTGGGACATGTCTCAATCATTTATCCTTCATGATGCATTATCATTTCATATTTCATATCATTTCATTGCATATCATGGGACATTCTCATTTTTATCATCTTGGTTTCAGTCTCATATCATTCTGATCCTTTATCATTTTGTATCATTCATTTATTCATTTAACCATTTTTTAGTCTTATCCTATCCATCATTTTCATTTTACATTTCATCTTGTTTCATCTCATCTCATTTCATTTCATCATATCATTCATTTTCGTTTCATTTTACCTTTTCATATCATCTCATTTTATTACATTACATTTCATATCATATCATTCAATTCTTATTTCATTTTATCATCCCATTTTATTACATTACATTGCATATATATCATTCAATTTTCATTTCATTTTATCATTCCATTTTATTACATTACATTGCATATCATATCATTCAATTTTCATTCCATTTTATTACATTACATTGCATATCATATCATTCCATTCCTTTCATTCCATATCATTTTATTACATTACATTGCATATCATATAATTCCATTCCTTTCATTCCATATCATTTTATTAAATTACATCGCATATCATATCATTAAATTTTATTTCATTTTTCCATATCATTTTTAATCCTTTCATATCATTACATTGCATTTTCTATCATATCATTATTTAATCATTTTTTTTGTATTCATTGTAATTTTCTCATCATTATCATATCCTCATTATTCATATAATTATCATTTATCATCATCTCATCGGCTCATATCATTTCATCTCATAATTCATTTTCTTTTACTATTACATTTCATATCATTTCATTTCATTTTATATCATTACATTTCATTTCATTTTATCATTCCATCTCATCATCAATCTTTTTCATATTCATTACATTTCATAGCATACATTTCATCATTTATCATTCACATCTTTTCTCATTTTCAATACCAGTTTATTTATCATTTTTCATACAACATTTGATTCCTATTACATATCATAAATTCATCATGCATTTCATAAACATAACATCTGTCACATCATCATCATTTATAACATTTTGGAAAATCAAAACAAAAAAAATTCATACAAACATTACATTTCCACATCATTACTAATTCATATCATATCATATGATCTTGACACATTGCATTTTTTCCATCATCATCCACCTGCATGAGATAATTAGTACACATCATATTGCACATCATCATATCATAATCATATCACATCATCCGACAAATCATGTTAGTCAATAGATCATATATCAAAATCCATATCACATAAACAAGGAAATTAATGCATATCCATCACATATCATCATATCAAATGCAACACATCATCAAAACTCATCGCCACTACATATCATCACTCATCAAAAATACATACAAATGTCCAATATTCCAATGACACTAAAAATTCTAGAAAGATACATGAGATATGATAAAAATAAATATACATGCTCCAAGAATATGAGATACATCATATAAAATCTTGCATATATCAATCACAACTGGCTAGTGGAACCCCCTGATGGAGCTGGTCTCGAGGATGGTGGCCTACCACTCATCCCTACATCTAGATCTTGTCGAGGTTTGGTAACCCCCATGCTCTATGTCATTGTCCGTGTCCTACTCTTGGTCCTAGTGTGGGACTATGGGAAAGGCTCTATGTGCTCAAGAGGACATAACTCCTCATATCAGACTCAATAATACTCAGCCTGGCCATCTCGAAGCCCTTTGCAATGGTCTCTCGCAATTATGCACTCTCCACAGTGTCCATCAGCCTTTGAGCAACACCCTCAACCTCTACCTCCCTCACTCTCAATGCATCTCTCTCTATAATCAACTGGGCTACTTGTGGGTATGGGATAGGAGGATGTGCCTGTGCCTGTGCCATACTCTGTGCCAGTTGTGCCTGTAACTGTGCAACCAACCCCTATGCTTGAACCAACTGGCCCTGCAACTGCACCTGTTGTCCCTATAATCTCTACACCTAGGCCTGCAAAGTATCTATCTACCCCTGTTGAGAGGTGGAGGAAACCCCGATCACTTTCTGCCGCCCAATCCCAGTCCTTGGCCTCTACATAATCTGCACACTACCTAAAATTTCTGGCCTCAGTCTCATTGGCACCAGTCCCTCATCTCCACCGTCATCCCCATCATCCCCATCTAAGCTTTCCTCCTCCTCTCCACTCTCCTCATCCTCTCCCCCAACCATTGCCTACTCACCACCTACCACATCCTCCTGTCTCCCTGCTCTTAGTTGTGGTACCACCAAAATGGGTGATGGCTCATCAAGACATTTCAACCGTGGAAATGGATGTGTATGAAAATAAACAGAGTACTCCTCAAACATCCCAATGTCAACAATATTCCACCTATCATCCCATGCCTCAGGCACTAAAGCAACATACTTTGTATAGGCTATCTGGTATGAAATTCTAGGTCCCGATCTTGCCCCATCCTTGCTCTGCGCATAGTGAGCAACTCCCTGGGGCATACCCTATGTAAATCCAAGCTGTCGTTGTACTCGCATGGCTAGAACCCTCTCAATAATAAATGGAGTCATCCCTATCAAAAATCGGGGCATACATATAAATGACATCTCTAAATGATCTGTATCCCAGAGCTCACAATCTAGGTATGGCCGCCATATCATGACATCCATGTCATCAAGGCACTGCCTCTAGTAATCCACCTTTCCCAGCTTGGGCTGGACAAGAAACATCACATATGCATACACATAGGGCCTGCCTAGTGGCCTCACTCTGGGACAAGCTAGTCTTGTCATGACAATATGCTCCCACACCCAGATCTGGAGCAATGTCACACTGCAAGATATACTCGAAGCACCTCTGTACACCACCTGATGAAGGTCATGATATAGATGCACCAACATGCAGCTCCCTCAGGCATGCCTCCGTGGTTTTACCAACATCTGCTCTAAGATCCTCCCCCATCCCATTGATAATCCCTTTGACCGGTGATCCGTACAAAGGAGACCTCCAATGAACGCACCCAAAACTGCAAGCAAGGTTGGATATCCCCTGAAGTCATCCCATGGCACCTAGTACCCTACTATCTGTACATCACCAAATACTCTCCTTAGAGTATCTGTACCATTGAGCTCCTTGTGATCATAGAACACAAGGGCACCTACCACTAGAATACCAAGAATCCTATACACATCCTCTGGAGTCATAGTCACCTCACTAGTCAACAACTGAAAGGTGTTGTGCTCTAAATGCCACCTCTCTTCCAATGCGGTCAACAATCCTCTGTTGACCTAAATTAGAGGCATGGAAAACAATGATCTCAATCCACATGCCCCTATCAATACTACATCATCTGGCATTAGCTCAGGTATCCTATCCCACCTCGCCGAGTGACGCTCCCTAATATGGAGGTTTTTGAAAACTTCTTCTTTTCAGTTATCACAAAGACAATCAATCAACATCATATCAATGATTCAATCTCAATCAAGCAAAATCAATCTAACTCATATCTATCTATGACACATATCAGTGACACATACTCATCATACCCATATCAAGTGTTCTATCTAAGTGATTCACATCATACAATCAATACACAAACTATTCTATCATCAATTACTATTTATTTTCTTTTTCAAGAATGCAAATTTGTCAACAATCAAAACATCATCCTATTTTGTATTTTAGTCATGAATGCAAATATACTTTCACATCAATAATCTACTATTTGTTTTCTATCGTAGAATATTTTTTTTATCAGAAGTCCTATCAATCATCTACTCCTTGTTTTTCATACAGGGGAAACAAAGTTATCAGCTATCTATTCTTTGATTTCTATTTTGGAAACAAAGTTATCAATTATTTATCAGATTTTCTATCCATGTCAACATGATGATAAGACAATTTCTCTATCTCTTGACCAAGGAAGAAATATACATCATCATTATTTCATCACTCTCATCAAATCACACATTCTGCCTATTTTTCCTAGATGCGCTAATCTATGACCTCTATGTGCTAAAACTCATATGCGCTAAAACTCAAATGCGTCGTTCTTTGCCCTATATGTGCTCAAAAATTTCCTCTATGTGCTATTTCCCTCTAAGCGCTAAAACTCTAATCAAAAGCACCACTATATTTCTTGGATGCGTGACAACCCTAAATGCGCTAATGTTTTCCCTAGATGCGTTAAAATCCTAATTTTTCTATGGCATCCTCTAAGCGCTACTCTTTTTATCAAATGCGCTAAACTGGTTTCTATAGTGAACAAGCTAAATTCATCTTATATGTGCTAAAACACATAATGAAAGCGCTAAAAAATTCCCAAAAGCACTAAAATAGAATTTTCAAACCTAAATCTACAGGAAAAACAATAAAAATTGATTCCAAACGAAAAAATTTGACAACAAAAGAGGTTGGATTGACTCACCGGTGGTCCATACGCAACTAGTCTCTAGTATCGGTGGGCCCGCTCGAATCTGTGTCGGTGGTATGGAATCTTTATCTCGCTAGGTCACTATTAGAGCAACTAGATTCTAAAAGTCAAAAAGTGCAAATGATTTGTCCTTTTCTACCTTTTTACCTTTTAAAGGTCAACCAAAGGTAAGTTTTTTGGCATTTTTTATCTTTTTATTTAACTTTGACTTTATTTTCACACTGGGGCATCCTCATACATCATTTTTCGAGAGCTAAATCACTGAGCTCGCATCCAAATCTAAATCTCATCATCAAATCACATTTTTCCAACATTATCCAAAACTCGTCATCATCAGTGATTTACCTCCTGAGGGGGCATCATTAACACCAACAACATCTTTCAATCAGAAACATATCAGAATTAGGTCAGGGGCATATTTTTCAAAAAAGGGGAAAAGTCAAACACATCAAATTTCGAAAGAAGAAATATTTTCTTTGAAGCAATGCATTTCACACATCACTTCAAAGAGGGGCAAAATGTAGATGCATAAAATTGGTCATATCTGATTAATCCTGGCATTTAATTAAATATTTATTATTTAACTAATTTCTCTAAAGTCTTCTACATATGATTAAATTTAATTAATTTAATTATATTGTTCATTCAATTTATTCTTCTATCATAATTAAATAAATCAATCTTATTTAATTATTTCACATTGAAATGTCCACTTGATTAATTAAATAAATACACTTTATTTCTTTTAATTAATTATCACTTTTGAATTTAATTAAGTCTTTTTTATTTAATTAAATTTAAATATTTCTTTTCAAATCTTTCTTCTAGTTAATTAAATATCTTATTTAATTAATTTCATTTCATACCATTTCTTAAAAGTTTAATTAAATATCTTTATTTAATTGAATACCTTCCATATCTTTTCAAAATCATAATTAAATATTCTATTTAATTATGAAATCTTCCATTATTCTTTAAATCTGGGGTAAATATTCTATTTTAAGAAAAAAACCTGTGTCACCCTTAAATGAATAATTGAATTTAATAATTCATTATTTATCTTCTTCAAAATCTTTCCATAATCTAAAAAAAAGATGATTTTTACAAATCATCTTCATCATCTTATCTTACCTCTTTTACAAAAAAGAAAACAAAATATTGCTTTTTGTTTTCTTCTATTTTTCTTCTATTTTATCCATCCTCAACCGTTCGATCTGCCAGGAATTTTCACAATCGTTGATCATGTCAACCAATCAGAAGATTTTGAAAAACTCTATAAATAGCACAGCCAATCCAAGCAATGGTTACAACACATAATAGATGAATTAGAGATTAATTGCATTCTAGCATTCTAGCATTATCATTATAGTTTTTTTATTCATAGCATCATCATAATCTATCATCTTAGCAATCATGTTTTAGAATAATCATGTCTTAGATTAAGCATTACATCCATTTCACATTCAATCTCGTTCTCTAGGAAGACTGTTCATTGAGCCTAGCATACAATCTGAGAGCTAGCTAGAATCAATGAAAACACTGGAGATAGAGGATGATAGGACGACATCGATAACATGAGACTGAGTTTGCAATGTCTATTATTTTCTTTTTCTTTTTTTGATATAATTTCTTATTGGTGTGTTTGATTCGTTTGTTTTTACATATTTAACACGCATAAAATATACCACATAGATATCAATTTTGACACAAAAGAAAGCAAAAACTAACTTGTAAATGGATCTAGTGATAGAGTCTGAAATGATGAACTGGCCCAAAAAATATCCAATGCTCTAAATGTTCTAGTATTCTAGAGGAAGACTAGAGAGACACACCCAAGTAGGAGCCAACTTGTTGAGATCAATAGCAAGGTTGAATCCCAATATTCGATGGCATAACGAAAACCAATTTTTTCCATAGACCAAGGGATGCAAAGAGAGCACAAAGATCAAGTCCTCCTCATCTGTGAACTTGAAAAGGAAAATTCCATCAACCATGGTGCATAAACTCACACTACCCTTAAAATTCCATTTCGTAGAAGCCCATCTCCTAACCATATCCATAGAGGTTCAGAAGGATAAGAACTTTCTGACCACTGATTTCTCCATGAAGAAAACAATCCTATTGCTAATAGGTTTAGGGATAGAGAACTTAGTACCCTAGACAAAGATCTCCACCCCAAGGCAGGGAAGGGGGCACTTAGGTGCCAGGATCATGTTAGTCAACACATCTTTCCATCCCTATGACAATGGAGTTATAGGAATCACATGCACTTTGACAATAGGTAGGCTAGGAAGCATGGGATTCCCAATAGTGGACAACACATGAGAGAACCCTAAGGATGACATTGCATGTGTTGTGGTAAGAATCTATTCTAAAGGGGATAGGGGGGACTATGGGGTACCCCCAACGCAGAGTCTACCATGCACATAGACAATTCAAACTAGAGGAGTGGGAATTATTTTTAGTGTTGTAGAGTGTACACCTCTTTACACTTCTACATGTATTTAGTGATCCCTTAATTAATTGATTATAATTTTCCTTAATTGGCCAATTTCAAATTGAAGCCTAATTAATCACATTTTTTGAAGAGAAAACCCAAAATTCATTAATTCCTAAACATAACACTCCGCAATAAATAATGTGTGTCCCAGGTAAGTGACCTAGGACACATTCACTCATGGGTGAATGGGTCCTCACTAAGACCTAGGACCTAAATTACTATAATTTTTGGTGTTATTTTAATAATTTCAAATCCTTATTCACATGTCAGCTTGTGTTATTTGAATTTTAGGGAATTAATGTTACATACCTATAAATATAAGGTCATTTCACTAAGTTTCACCAAGCAACTTTATGAGCAAGTTGTCAATCTAGAGTTTACAAGAGCAGATTTATTGAAGAATTATTGCAGCAATCAAGATCCAATTGTCATATCAAACTCTTTTTGCATCATGCATGTTATTAGAGCTAATATGTTGATTTAGAGTTCATAATCCATTCAAGCATTCAAAGAATTGTTTCAAAATAAGTTTCAAGATTAAGATCCACATCAATTGAAGCCATTTCATGTTAGTTGTAGATCTACATTCAAGGGTTCATTTGAAGGTTTTATGAGTTGTGGCATAGAGTTGTTCATTTAACATTCCTTTCATGCTATTTTGTTTCATTACAAGATTAAATTACTAGAACAAAGTTTGAACAAGGAAAACCCCCATTCACCAGAAAAAAAACATTTTTTTCCTCTTGATTTGTGTTTGTAGATTTAGGTGGAAGTTATCTTGGAGATCTCTTGAAGAGAAAAATTGAAGAAGTTTCCGAAGTTGCAAAATTTGTCAAGAAAGTTGTCATCTCATGGAAACTCAATTACAAAATTTATCTCAAACTGTAGACATGCAAAATTCACATCATTCATTGCTCATATTTAATCAAATCATATTTTCTCAATCAATTAAATAAATCAAGTTTAATTGATTAATCTCCTAGGTTATCTCTTTAATTAAATAAATCAAGTTTATTTAAATAACCTTCTAAAGTCCTTCATTTAATTAAATAAATCAAATTTATTTAATTAAACCACTAACATCATCCTCTTTGATTAAATAAATCAAATCTTTATCATTTTCTTCTCATTTTGATTTATTTTAATCCTAAAATCTAAGTCAAAAGTCAAAATAACCTAATCTCCTATTAAATTAATCAAACCATGATTTATGCTAATCATAATCCTCTTTACTCTAGATTTTGCAACTTGTGCACATAAATCATTTAATTGATTTATTAATTCCTCCTTTTCTTTCAAATATGGCATCTTTAGGAAATATTCCTCCAATTTGAATTTTCCCTCTCACATGTCTTGTCCTCCAACATAGCATTAACTCCTCTTACATTGTCTCTTACATGTCTCCCACTTGGCATTTAAGACCTTTTCTTCTCCCTCCAACAAGCCATCTTTTGAATTTCAAATCTCCCCTCTTTGGCACATTGACCAAGATGTGCACAACATTCCTCCATTGGAATGTTGACAAGTGGCATAATGCCATTGGATTATCTTTTATCCCACATTCCTCCTATCTTGCATTCTTCTATCATTCTATTCTATAAATAGAGACCCTCTCTATTGATTTAATCCTCCACAACTCCACAATCTTAGGCAACTTGATACACATTCATCTTGCACTTCATCTTGGTCATCATCTTGCATCTTTTTCATCATTTCATCCAAGAGCTTATCAAGGATTGGGAAAGGGATTCTTTCCACATCAAAGAAGCACCAATCCACTATGAGATAGGGTTTGAGTCATGTTATTGTGCTCTCAATTAGTTTATTTGATATTTTTTTGTTTTTCTTGCATTATGAAACATGATTCAATATTTTATAAGAGTACTTGGTTTGGTTTATTTCATTTTCTAATAACTCTAATGTTTGTTGATATTTGAGGTAAATGCAGAAAGTGTTCTCACATAATGGCGCTAGAAGGAGATTGATAACATTCGATACAGGAAATTGCGATACATGATATTCCTCATTTTATTTTATTTGAAAACTTTTAACCTCCATGTTAAAGCCATCAACCATATGTTCCTAGTAGAGAGTCTTTGTTCGCACTTTCACCCTCTACCAATTGCCACCTATTAGTGTCTTTTCTTGAGTAGTGTTATTAAGTGCAGTTGTTGGAGATCTCCAAATTTGCATACCTTTGAGGGTGATTTGCATCCCATGCCCTGACATCATTTACTCTCTGACACTCATTTTTAGTCACCCAACCAAGCCAAGTTTCATGGTTATCCTAGAGTCCTCTATTGGAAACCAGTTACTCAATTTTGGTGTCGAGCGATTGTGCCTTCCACTGCCGGTAATCCCCCATATCCTAGAATTCTCTCAGGTGCTTTGTCTAGAAATCCTCCATCTCTATGTCAATACGCCAATGAAAAAAGCCTCCATTTGTATGTCAATATGCCAACTATGCATTTGACCTCTATTATAATAAGCTATTTTAATAGCCCACCTTAAATTTATAAGTACCTAAGCTAGCAAGATGAAGAAATGTTGCAAAATTTGGCTTTAAGCCTGCTAATAGCATTTTCTTAAAAACTCCTTATGCCTTAGTCTATATCGCATGCCTTGCAATCATTGCACGTTGGAAAAAAATATAGTAGAAATCAGCTTTACACCTACTAGTAAGGTCGTAGAATTTGGTTGTACTCTTGCTAAATGCATTTGCTTGAAAGTTTCTTATAAATCCATTTTTTATGTATCTGAAGGCAAGGCAACTAAAGGGGACAAAAGAGGGATCCCACCACTCTTTACTAGCTCGAACAAGAAGACTGATGATCCGCTTGTGATGACCCTTGTGGCCTGCACCCGTCATGGCATCAATGATGCCCAAACAGGTAGGGGAAGATGGAAAGACCAGAACTAGGGCCATGGCTATTCTTGCATGAGGGACTATGCCACCATTGATGCTCACATTGTCATCCCATGTAAGATGCATGCACAGGCAGCCCACCCAATGTCCAAGCAACAACAACCACCATTGGCATTCATTTATTCCACAACCTGGGACATTGATCTCTCATAGAGCCTTCTCCATCGGTAGACTAGTCAAGTTCTTGGTTTTTATTTATGACTATGTCAATTTATTTATTCCAATGTGTAAATGCATGAGCCACAAGAAGCTATAGAAAATCAAAACTTTATTTATTATGTCTCTGACGAATGCTAAAACTCTCAAATTTCAAACTCATTTGAATATGGCCATGTTGTGTTAGATCACTCATTTGTGACATATGTAGCCCAGTAGCACGAAGTCCTTTTCATATACAATGTACTCTATATTCCTAAAAAGTGAATTTTCTCGATGTTTAGCATCGTATATGGTAATTCCTCTTTTGTCTAATTGGACCTAAAAAGGAATTTTCATGGTATCTTAGATCACAATATTCTATAGTGATATTTTGTTTTAAATATTATAGGAAATTCACGATAGTTGCACACTCCATGGAAAGCAACATTTGTCATAAATTCACTAGATCACATTTTTTGGATTGATTTTCTCAGGAGCTAGTGTACAAATCTGTTTTTGGTGCATCACTTGAAATGCACAAGTTACAAAACTTGGAATTTCTTTTGTTCAAAATCTATATATTGTGCAAGTAGAGAAAGGACTTTCCTTTTTTTCAAATAGTGGCCCACATACTAGCAAAGAAAGGACACCATATTTAGAAAGTGAATTGTGTTTTGATTTTTAAGCACTACATTTTTTACATGAGTTGAATTCAAATTTTATTTGAGGAATGATAAAATCTATCTTTATTGGAGGAATTATGTTGTGATTTTTAATGCCAAATATTTCAAATAATTACTTGAGATAAATCTCTTTTCTAAAAGTTTACTTTATAATGTTTATAGGCAAGGTTGACATAAGAAGTAAGCATTGGAATTGAGTGAAGGCAAGCAAATTGGAGTCAAAGGGAATTAAGCATAAAAACTCACAAAGCATTTTTAAATGCTTAGAGCTACCATTCTATGCTTTAGTTTTCTATTTTAAATTAACTCATCTTTTTGGGGCTCTAAAAAGAACATTTCAATTTTCACGACAAAGGGCTTAAAAAGAACTTTAGGACAAATTTACTAGAGTTGGTTTTTAGATTTAACAATTGAACAAGGAAACTTTCATATCTCATTTTGGTGCTTTAAAACAAATCAAAATCATTGCTTTGTGGACTTAAAATGAACAAGTTTTTTCTTTGTCTTGTAATTGCTTACTCAAAGTAATACCATCAAAAGGACGTATGCACTTCTCTCGCACCTCACAACGATCTTGAGAATCAAAAGGCCTTTTGGTGATCTTTAGTTGGGTAAAGTAATTACCTCTACATTTCATTTTGGGATTAAAATTGAACAAAACGTCTTGCGATTATGAGTGGAACATGTTGCGTGTGTTCTCCCTTTGTTTCTACATGAAGGTTGATCAAACTACGAATATGTTTGCTTGATTTTGTTTATCTTAGAGGGCCTGCCTTGGGGAAAAAGTACTCACCCAATGGAATGAACCAAATGGTAACACACTGAATCCAAGTGTAATTCCAACTGGGATATAAAAATGGGTACTAGAACAAAGGCCAATATCACACGGTTGGTCCCGATGAGAAGGGCACCAATGGTCTCTCACCGCATGGGTCAATCTCCATGAATGAAAAATCAGAATTAAAATGCTTGTGTAGAAAGGCCAAAATCCCTATCTATTTGTTGGTGCAAGAAGGGTCATTCTAAAGCCACCCCACACTTTTACGACTTTTAGTAGAGATGTAAGGTATGTGATGGGAGATTCATGGGTACTAATGCTTGGCTGCCTCGAAAGAAGTGTTGAGCCATGGAGGGGAGCCAGTGAGGTCAAGCATCTAACCATCCACAGAAAGTAAGCGTAGATGGACTTGTCCAAGTGGGGAATCAACAAATACTATCTCAAATATCTATAGGGTTGTATTTTTTTTTAAATCAAAACACATTGCTTGATTGAAAACATTGGAAAACAAACATTCAACATGATCATGAAATCTCAAACCCTTTAGGAGAAGAAAATACCCTTGAAAAAATTCACATTCTATTAATTTCTCTTGGGATTTGTACCCTTAGAGGCTTCTAAGCATTTGGATTTCATCTCAATTTTCTCCTACTAAAGTCAACATTAGGTAACCTTTGCCTTGATTTCCTTGATTTCCACATAATGCACTTTGTGGGATGAAAGAAAATTAGGACATTGGACATCTAATTTTAAAAGATAATCAAGAGTGTGTTTGTGACAAAATGAACTCATTAAGAAAATTTAAGAAATAATTGAACCCCATACATGTGATTTTTATCTTTTGGTCATATGGTTTTCATGCAAACATTGGTCTTTTGGTTTTGAACTACTCTTAGAGAAAAGCATTTTCTTTAATATATTGGTCTTGTAAACAAGGTTCTCCTTAGGTTCATTTAGGATCAAAATAAAACACTTCATCCATTCTAAAAATTTATCATCCCATCCCACCAAACAAATTTAGAGCTTTGGAAACAACATTCTAGACTTGGAAAAATCATCAAAATCAAAATCACCTTGTTTAGTTAGGAGTATGGGAATGCATCCTTTCTCATACCTCTAGTTAAATTAGAACCCTTTTGAACAAGTTCATCCTAAGATCACATCCAATATCTTGGGATCCAAAAGTTCATTATCCAATCAAAATCAAATCCTAAAGTCTAGCATTGATCCAAAGTTCCTAAAAGTTCAAACACCCATATCATTCACCTTTTTCATCCTTCGTCTCATCATTGGTCCTAAATTCCTTAGAGGTCAACAAGATCAAAACACAAGAAGAACATGGAATGTAAATTTTCTCCATACATCACGAGTAATCCAAGTCAACCAAATTATCAAATATTTACAAAACCAATTGATCATCAAAACTCACATTTATACAATTCATACATGGGATCATTACCTCCTACAAACTTCAATAGTATGACAAATGTGATTTTTTCCAATCTAAATTTTGGAACATCTTTCCCTATGGTATATTTAAATGAAATCCCAAACTTACAAATCTATCAACCAAGCAATCAATGCACGAGTCTTCAAAAAAACAACATCATCCCACGAAACGCGTACATGTCAAATGTGATTATACCAAGTACAAGTTTACCAAACATGAGCATTTCAAATCCACACTTGGTAAAATTTGGGATAGATATGTTTGTGAATCATACAAATACAACTCAAAGTCCAAAAAAGATGTTAATGACTCTAAGACAAGGTAACACCATGCAAAATCAAAGTTACTTAAATCAAGGCAATGTGATTCCTATCCACAACAATGTTCAATTTCAACCTATAATGCCAAATATAAACATCATCCCAAATTAGAGCATTGTCTAAATCCAATTTTTCTAGATCAACTTGCTTCACTTGCCAAACTAATTGACTTATTGAGCCAAGAGACATCTTCACTCCAAAATCAATACACTTTTCTATTGGTCAAACCATGTTATCAAAGCATTGAGTTGCCTCTACAACCACATCAAGAACAATATCTCCAAAGTCAAAGAAGTTGGATATCAAGGCCAACAAAATCAACAAAAAACCCAATCAACATGTCTCAAAGATCAATCGCCACATCTCCAAGATCAATCATCACAAGGTCAATTTAAAGTAAAAATCTCACAAGGTAATAAACAAAAATACACACTGCTTGGGAGACCAATCGAGTCAGTCATGCAATGATTGGTTCAAGAAAATTTCATCAAACTCCCTATTTATAAGAATTATCAAGAGCCCTTAGTTAAACCACCAGGGTATAATGAGAATCACCTTTGTGACTTTCACAAAGTAAAGTGACACATGACATCAGATTGTATTTGACTAAAAAATATCATCCAAGACCTAGTTGATAAAAAAGTAATAACTGTTGAGGAGAATAATCAGGATTCAACCATTGACAATAGCATTGACAATATCTTTGCCACAATTTTTGAAAAAAATGTTCAAAATCTTTCCATTAATGAGCACATTGAAGATGTTTCTACCCCATCCGATGATCAACTTTAGTGGTTTATTTCAAGGAGTGTTAGAGTTATTCAATCCTATTGACATAATCCATGATCCATTGACCAATGATCATGTTGAAAATGTCTCTACATCATCTAATGAGTTAGAGGAAATATCTCAAGAATCCATTCCAAAGCATGATCAACATATTTCACCAAAGTCTAGCAATGGTCCTTCGCAAGACATATTGATATCCTTTGACGTCATGGTTGCAAAAGGGATCCTCAACTCAACATTTGATCCAAGTCCACTCAAAGATCAAGAGGATATTTAGCCACTTCCCATTACTAATGAAGATATCCAAGAACCCTTTGTAAGCAATCCATCCTTTGAAACTAACCCATGTCAAGAACTTGATCCAAAGCATGTCGAAAGCAATTCCAAAATTGTTCAAGATCAAGAATTTGTATCTCCAAGATACTACAATGATCTAATAGACATTTTCCTATCTATACAAGATGTCACAAATGATTATCACATCCATATAGCACATACTCCTCCATCTACCCATGAGATGCTTTCTTTAGATTGACACGTAAATGATCTTCATTCAGAATAGGATTCCTTTACTCCTAAAATTATTACACAAAAAGAGCAGGTTATTGATTGCTATAGTCAAACTAAATTATCAATAGCAGGATTAGATATATTCCAAATTTATACTGAGGACATCATGTATGAAGATATCCAGCATTATCCACTCAAAGAAACATGTCAGATAGAATAGGACATTTCAAAGTTAGAAGAGCAGCAAATTGAAATGTCATTTGTAGTGGTCATTTATCAGAGCATGCTTACTAAACAAGACATCTCAAAACAAGAAGAATTAAGGAATGAAGGTGCCACTACCACCATACTAGGGGAAACAATGTCTCAACCAAATGTCAACATAGGGAGCATGACGAATCCTTATGATGAAACCAATGCCAATACTACAACCAGCCATGTCATGAATATTCATCCACCCATCACCCCATCCATGAATTCATACCAACATCAAAATAAATATTTGAATCAAATCACAAGGAACATTATCAAAGAAAAAGAAGCAAGTAAGCATAATGGACAAATCAAATAAACATGGGTACCAAAGAATACAAAGAAAGATTATCCCTATCAAACTCCATTAGTCAAATAAACTATGGGAAAAATAAAAAAAGGGAAAAGTATCCATCAAAGATGTCCACAAAGGAAAAAGTAGGATTTTCAAGCAACATACAAAGTATATGAAGGAGTTGGTCCTAATTTCATGCACACTTCTGTATCCACCCATCATTGCTCATCTTCCCAAGTTTGGAGAGTCAAAGTTTCCAAACTATCAACTAGTCCATCTCCTATTCCTAAATGCACTCCATCCACACCTCCATGCATGATATCTGATTCTCACATTGACCATGTATTGGGAATGACCCTTCATCATAAGGATTCAAAAGGAACTCTATCACAATGTGTGCACAAAGACAAAGTTAACCCTAGTATCAACAAAGCAGATCAAGAATCCCAAAAGTTGCATTCAAGTGCATGTATCTTGGCAAAGCAGCTTCTTCAAGCAAGATATCAATGGCACATTTTTCCTCTAGTGAAACCCGCATGGGAAGTGCTTTGGACAAGTACTATGATGAAAACCTAGCAAACAAGCATCATGTGTAGAATCAAGCATTTGCGTGTGCTAATTCAGGTGAAAGCGTCTCATCCCATCCATAATAAATCTAGCATTCCATCCATCTTAGCCATAATAAATTCTTTTATCCATGAACCATTTACCCAATCCATGTGCATATATCTGCATCCACAGTTTGAGTTATCTTGATCTTGACAAAGTTTGGTGCACACTTTATGCTTGCTTATGGTAAACATCTTGACATGGGTCATTTTCATTGACCCTATCCTATCCAACATTATCTGAGCCATGAAACATTATCCAAATGAGCATTCTTTATCTAAACACCGTATCTTATCGCAAGATAATCCTTGGCATCCTTTACGTGCTTACCATATCCATCCATCCATAGACCTATCTAAGCATCCATCCATGACATTCCATACATTTCTAGACACTAGGGCTAGATATTTACATCTTGCTTCAGAATAAATCTTGATCTATATCCTCCAACTTATGTTGTGATCTAAACATTGGAAAATGTGAAATCAAATTGGTCAAAGCATTTGTGAGCCAAAAAAATCCAAATTACTAGCCCATGCCATATTTTGATTAGAAGAAATTCTTTATCAAGCTTCATCTTTCATCAAACATCAGTACAAACAATCAATATCAGCTACATCTAACATGTGTCTCAATGTCACATCGAATCATTCAAACAACTTTTGTTCCAAATCAAGCTTCAATATCATGATCAATCAAATCCAATCAATCCATCATTCATCTCAGGATATCCTTCCAAGTCCTTGTGTTGCTTAATACTATCCTGACATTGTTGTGTATCCTCAACAATGTTATCATCATGAATCTTGATCAATATTTGAATCCAATGAATCCCCCATCTTGGGATATCCATCATAATCCTCATGTTGCTTAAACACTATCCTTGCATTGTTGAGTATCCTCAACAATGTTATCATCATCAATCCATCGATCTGATCAATCAACCTTAGCTTGGTTTTCAACAAAATCCCAAAATAGAACACTGATATCGTCACACATGTCCATATCCAAAAACATCAAAATCAAGTGGAAAATCCAAAAAAAATATTTCAAAAATCCAAAAAACATTCAACTAACACAAAAATGCCAAAAAAGGCCTCAAAACATTTAAAAAACATCAAAAACATTCAAAAAACCCAAAAAATACATCCATCCCCATCTCACTTTCACCCACAATAAACATCATTCACAATAAATCAATCATCATCCCCAACCTTTGGTAAAACAATCAAAAACAAGTCTAGCAGTTCAAAAGTGAAAACTAGAAACATCAAAATCTTAAGTCTACATCAGTACGTAAACAAGTTAGTCAACTCTTTGTGTCAATAGCCTATCATCCAATCAGTCCCAAATCAATCATCTAATAACATCATGTCCAAGGATGTATCCTTCCTAAAATTGGCATTATTTATCAGAAATAACACTTTGGATAAATGAAACAACGCACCGCTATCCACTAACATGTCCTTGGATGTATCCTTCCTACAATGGGAATTATCTATTGGCAATCATTTCAGTTCTTATCCTAAACAAAAAAAATCCCTTTGGCTAGAGGTATGAAGAACATTGGCTTGTTTTCTTGTTTGATCTTTTCTTCGATTTATCTTATTGTACTCATTCCAATGACATCTTGATGATGTCTAATCAAAGTGATTTAGAGAGAAAGGAATGGGGCATCAATCATTATCTTTTGTCTACTGTGCTTGTTGGATGTTCCTGTAATATAACTTGGAAAATACTTGCTTTGTTAGGTGTATCCTAGCAAGGTTTTTGACTATCAAGTGTGAACAAGAATACTCCTATGTGTTTGCTAAGTCAAATTCCATCACACTAGGTGCAACACCATACTGGTTCTTTATACCTCGATGCATCATCCTTATGTGTGCTATCAAACATAAGGTAAGTAGCCCTTTTAAAATCCCAATTCCTGATAAGCAAATCATCTATTTCTCATCATCATCTCTCATAAAGTTGGCTTGTTGAATCCTCTTGTCATCATCTCATTTTTTTCTACACTAACATTATACCAGGATAGTTAATGTATCCATCCTGCATCCACAAATCATTAGCATACATAAATCTCTTAATCATAGCATATCACATCATCCATCTCATCCATCTCACATGCATTACATTATCATTTAAGTTGTTTAGGATAATATAGATCTGTTAGTCTAAGCATCTCATAAACCATACATTTTCTTAAAACATCCATTGCATAATCATATAGGCATCATCACATCATACATCTCAAATGCATTGCATCATCATTTTAAGTTGTTTAGGATAATATAGATTGGTTATTCTAAGCATCTTAAAACCATCTCATTTGCATCATCATCATAACCATCCATACACCCATCTTGAACCTCTTTTTTGCGAGATCAACCCTCAAATCAAATATTTTCGCTCGATCTCTCGAGGGGGCAATGTACCAGTGTACTTTCTGCTGCGGCATCTGAAAAAAATCATTTTTTTTTTAATTTTGATCGTGGTAAGTTTATTCTTTGAACCAACATGACAAGTACATTCCTTCAAAGAGGGGAAAAATGTAGACATGCAAAATTGGCATCATTCATTCCTCATATTTAATCAAATCATATTCACCTGATCAATTAAATAAATCAACTTTAATTGATTACTCTCCTGGGTTATCTCTTTAATTAAATAAATCAAGTTTATTTAATTAACCTTCTAAAGTTCTTCATTTAATTAAATAAATGAAATTTATTTAATTAAACCACTAACATCATCCTCCTTGATTAAATAAATCAAATCTTTGTTTAATCCTAAAATCTAAGTCAAAAGTCAAAATCACCCAATCTCCTATTAAATTAATCAAACCATGATTTATGCTAATCATAATCCTCTTTTCTCTATATTTTGCAACTTGTGCACATAAATCATTTAATTGATTTATTAATTCCTCCTTTTCATTCAAATATGGCATCTTTATGGAATAGTCATCCAATTTGAATTTTCCCTCTCACATGTCTTGTACTCCAACATATCATTAACTCCTCTTACATTGTCTCCTACATGTCTTCCACTTGGCATTTAAGACCTTTTCTTCTCCCTCCAACAAGCCATCTTTTGAATTTCAAATCTCCCCCTCTCTGGCACATTGACCAAGATGTGCAGAACCTTCCTCCATTGGAATGCTGACAAGTGGAACAATCCCATTAGATTATCTTTTATCCCACATTCCTCCTATCTTGCATTCTTCTATCATTCTATTATATAAATAGAGACCCTCTCTATTGATTTAATCCTCCACAACTCCACAATCTTAGGCAACTTGATACACATTCATCTTGCACTTCATCTTGGTCATCATCTTGCATCTTTTTCATCATTTCATCCAAGAGATTATCAAATATTGGGAAAGGGCTTCTTTCCACATCAAAGAAGCACCAATCCACTATGAGATAGGGTTTGAGTCATATTATTGTTCTCTCAATTATTTTATTTGATATTTGGTTGTTTTTTTTGCATTATGAAACATGATTCAATATTTCATAGGAGTACTTGGTTTGGTTTATTTCATTTACTAATAACTCTAATGTTTGTTGATATTTGAGGTAAATGCAGAAAAAGTGATCACACAAACTCTTCAAGCCTAAAACCTAGAAAAAATGATAGATTTAGATCTGTTGCAGAGGATCCCAAAAGCTACAAAAAAATCCTAAACTAGGACCCATTCACCCCTAAGCGAATCAATCCTAGATCAGCTGTAGAAAACCACTTTTGGTGACTAATACACATTACCTTTCCTCTCTATGATCTACAATCTAATTTTTGGTTCCATTAGTTTTGAGTTTAGTCTTCAAGGTCCAAGTTGTATATTTCATTTTGGACTTATTTTGTTAATTTTAATATTTCCCCCCAAAGTGTTATTTAATCAGGACCCCCTTGCAAAAAAATGAAATTTATAGATTAACACTTTGACTTGACTCACCTTGAGGTTGATAGTCATTTCATTGTGTGGATATCATTTCCTAATGAATTGAAGAATAATAGGTCCCCCTTAATTGGGTTATCAATCTCATCTTGGTAACCTGCCCTATTTTTCTTTCATTTCATTTTGGTGAACCTAACTTTTGATCATTGAAATTTTCTAATTTTTGAGTCCATTTGAACCCTAGATTTATATCTTGCATTCAATTGCATTGAATTGAATCTCATTTATGGTTTTTAAGCTTCCATTAACTTTGAATTTCATTTAGGGGTTTTAGGATTGCATCTTTGCACTCTTGAAAACTTTTTTTTTAAAAAAAAGTCAGTCAGTTTGGAAATTATTTACATAGAATTGCATCATCATTCACTTGCATTTGGAAATTGAAACAAAATTGCACATCAAATTAGGTCTCCTATTTTTTCATTTTTCATATTTTATATTTGCATTCAACCTTAATTTCACAAAATTCAAACTGTAACTCACTATTTTTAAATCAAAATCTGAAACCACTAGAAAAACTCAAAAATTTGTTTTTTTTCTTAAAACCTAACCTAGAACCCATTCACCACTAGATGAACGATTCCTTGATAAGGTTCATTTCCTAATTTTCTAGGAATTAAAACATCTATTTATGCATTCTACTTTGTTTTTTTCTAGTTTTTGTTTCAGTTTATAGAGTTTTTATTACTTAAAATTGATCGTATTTATCTTCATTTGGTAAAGTTAGTGCATTGTGTGACTTAAAATTATATTTACAAGACATAACTTTTAGGTTTTTATATAGCATAATAATAAAATTATCTTATTTGAAATCTAAAAATTGCATTATATTCTAGGTCATTGCATTACATTTCACCTTCTTTCCATTTTAGATTTACATTGAGTTTGTGAAACTTGTATGAGCTTTGCAACTTGGTTTCCTATTAGAAATGTTGTTGTGAGACATATTTTGAGACTCATGTCATCCCATGATACACCATTCACCATGGATATTGGGTTCTCCAACTCTCTCACTAACAATGTTGATAATCAACCCTTTATGGATCATAGTCTTCACACCTCATTTCCAATGACTTCTCTACCTACAAGAAATGTTCATGATGTTGCTAATGTCCCACAAGAGAACACAAGAAGGATGGATGAAGAATTAAATTTTTTACAAGAGTTTGTGAGAATTGAACCTATTGTTGCTAATGCCATTCCTCTCATAGGGAATATGTCAATGATACTTAAGCATGAACAAGGAATAGATTTTATATATTCCTTGTTCCATATCATTAATAACAATTTTCCTCCTCCTCAACTAGATTCCAATATATCTCCCACACATAAGAGAAAAGAAAACACAAATTCTAAACACTTTACTAATCCTAACACATCATTTTCTAAAAAAGGAAAGGACTTACAATTAGAAGAGGAAAGTGATGACCAAAATATTATCAAACCAAAGAAGAAGTTGAAACTTCATGCACATCAAAAACATCAACTACAAGAGATATATGATCTTCTTGAATCCATTGATGAACTATTAAAGATATCTAAGACTAAGAAAGCATTTTACACTCTTTTACATTGGGGATTAATCACCTTACCACCTAAGCACGAAAATCTAACTGAAAAGAAAACTTCAAAATAAACCAAATTGTGTGTATCATAGATTCTTTGGACATCACATTGATAATTTTCATCCTTTACATAGAATATTAAAGAAATTTAGATCCCCTAGGGATCCATCTTGACTTAAAACATGCACTTTTCTCCTTGCCATGTAATAGTTGTAGGATCCTAGTATGTTGCCTATTACATATTTAACATTCGTTGCAAATAATTTTCTTTATTGCAAGGAGCTCATTCTCATCAATCATATTGGCTCATCCTTTTCGTACACTTAGTTGGGACAAATTTTTAGATAGCCATGTCCTAGTTAGGCCCTTTGGCTAGTTGTTTGCTTTTCATATATACTAAACAAGATTGGGATGGAGACAACTTACTATAGGCTAACTTGAATGTGCCTTACTAGTATTTTTCTTTGTTTTTTTTTGGTAGTTATTTGTTTGATTGCATGTGTGTAATGTGATTCCTCATACTATTTTGTTTGATGTATCTCTCTACATGCACATTCCTCTATTTGTATCTACATTCTTCTATATTTCATAAACATTTATCTTTTCATTTGTCTTATGTTTTCCTTTGGGGTATGATGCAAGGTATTGAGACATTTAGGTCTCTTCCATGTTGACTTGAAATTTTTCCTTTTTTTTCAATCTCTATGTGTCATTCTTCCAGTTCTACGAGTATTTTGGGAAGGATGACATTTTCGAGCTCTATAATTTTTTTTTAGCAAAGATATACTGACCCTGAATCCATAGATCCCGTATGTGCTTTTATTTTTGGGGAAACCCCTTCCTCCCTTTCATGGTGTAGTTTCATTTAAGAACATATGACTTTGCATAGGTCTTTCTAAATAGGCTCTCATATCTTCTTCATTGGCCACTTTAAAGTGAATTGCTCCTAGAAATGGTGCTAGAAATTTCTTTAAAGTGGGGCCATACATTGGCATCTCTCATGTTTCATTATGTGATTTTATTTCTTCTTGTGATGTGTCCTTTTTCTTGATGGTGTCATTGGGTTTGATGTCCTCTGAGAGCATGATATTTCTTAGCATACAACTTTCCTCTGAGTGGTGATGCTAAATGTTGCATTCCCTAAGTTATGATTCTCTTATCCTATACTTGTCCTCTCTTGGAAACATTAAGCATGATGTTCCCTAAGAAGAGATTTTACATCAAATAAGCAAGATTCCTTTCAACAAACCCTTTGCATTTTTGTTCATAAGTGTTTAACATGATACAACTTATTAAACTTGTGAAGATCAAACCACTTGCTTCAAGGCCACCAAGCATAACACACTTTGCTTGCCAGTGGAGCCTTACCCTTGTTCATAGGTGCTTAGCATAACACAAAATTTTAGGCCTTATGGATCCCAAAGCCTTAGTTGTGTGGCATTGTATTGGATTTTTCAAAAGGATAGCTTTGGTATGGTTAATAGAGTGAGAGCCTATAGACCTTGTATGAATTTTTCACTAAGCCATTGTCTTGGGGGCTCAACTAGTGGATGACATGAGGTTCCATCAGCCCAAAGTGAGCATGGGTGTTTTTTTCATAGTGGACATCAAGTTCTTATTGTGAATGTTCTTGGATAAATAGCCAACACATGTTCCACATTGCAATGGAAAGTCAAAGCTTGATCTGGCAACCTTCTTCTAGTCTTTGATGTTGTATGATTGAGTATCTTTATCATTGTTGCATACATAGGTGTCTTGAATGTCTACTTTAGAGTGAGTTTGACACAAGGTCATCCTCTCACTAAAGTGGGGGTTGAATATAGTGTATAAAATGTATCCCTTGAAAATTTCACACCTAATTTGCAAATTAATATTAAAATAAACTTAATTATGCCTTAATTTAGTGTTATGATATGTATTTTGCTTATTCACATTAATTTTAGGGTAGTATTAATTTAAATGGACTTAATTGTGCCTTACTTTTAGTGTTGTAAAGTCTACCTCTTTACACTTTCACACTTATTTAGGGCTCACTTAATTAATTGAAGTTAATTTTCCTTAATTGGATCCTTTAATTCAAATCCAAGCCTAATTAATCACATTTTCCAAAGAGGAAACCTAGCATTCATAAATGCCTAAACATAACACTCTTGATTGAGTAATGTGTGTATCAGGTAAGTGACCTACAACCCATTCAACCATGGGTGAATAGGTCTTCACTTAGACCTAGGACCTAGATTTAAATTATGATTTTGGCAGTATTTTAATAGTTTTAAATCCATATTCACATGTTGGCTTGTGTTATTTGGATTTTAGGAAATCAATGCTACATACCTATAAATATAAGGTCATTTCGCTAAGTTTCACCTAGCAATTTTATGAGAAAGTTGATCTAAGGAATCTAGATTTTACAAGAGCTTTTGAGGAATTCAATACCATAATTATTGAAGAATGCAACAATCAAGATCCAATTTTCATATTAAAGTCTTCTTGCATCATGCATGTTATTGGAGCTAATATATTGATGTAGAGTTCATGATCCATTCAAGTATTCAAAGAATTGTTTCAAGATCAAGATCCACATCCATTGAAGCCATTTCATGCTAGTTGTAAATCTGCATTCCAAGGTTCATGCAAGTTTTTGGTGAGTTGTGACATCTAGAGTTAGTCATTCATCATTCCTTTTATGCAGTTTTTTTTCATTACATAGTTTAATTACCAAAACAGGGTTTGACCAACATAAACTCCCATTCACCAACAACAAAATATTTTTACCTCTTGATTTGTGTTTGCAAATTTAGGTGGAAGATATCTTAGAGATATCTTGAAGAGAAAAATTTAAGTTAGCAAAGTTTCAAAAGTTATCTAGAATATTTCCATCTCATGAAAACTTAATTATAGAATTTATTTCCAACTTTTCAAACCTAAAACATAGGAAAGTTGAGAGATTCATATCTATTGTAGAGGCTCACAAACCAAGACTCATTTTCCTGTAGGTGAATAAGTCCTAGATCAACTTTAGAAAATCACTTTTGGTGACTAGTACACATCATCTTTCCTCTCTCAAAACTGCAATTTAATTTTTGGTTCCATCAGTTTTGAGTTTAATCTTCAAGATCCAAGTTGTATATTGCATTTTGGAGTTAGTTTGATATTTTTAATCTTTCTCTCCAAAGTGTTTTTTAATCATGAAGACCCCCATCCAAGCAAAAAAGGAAATTTGTAGATTCACACTTAGACTTGAATCACATCAAGGTTGATACTCCTTTATTTGTGTGGATCTCATTTCCTAATGAATTGAAGAAGAAGAGGTCCCACCTAATTGGGTTATCAATCTCATTTTGGTAACCCATCCTATTTTTATTTCATTTCAAGAGCTAACATGATGATGTAGGTTTCATGATCCATTCAAGCATTCATATCCATTATTTCAAGCAAGATTCAAGGTTCAATATCCACATCCATTGAAGCCATTTCATGCAAGTTGCATATTTACTTTCTAAGATTTATCCAAGGGTTTGTTAAGTGATCTAGGTAGAAGAAAGCTTCAAGATCCCTTGAAGAGAAAAATTGAAGAAGTTTTAAAAGTTGCAAAAGTTGTCATAATTTTTTTCATCTGATAGAAACTCATCTATAAAATTTATTTCCAAATTTTTGGCACTAAAACCCAAAGAATTTGGAAGTGTAGAGATAGGACCAAATGCTCTTGAAAGTCGTAGAAAAAATATAACAAAGGACCCATTTCCCTTGGGTGAATGAGTCTAAGATAAACTTCAGAACTTGACTTTTGGTGAAAGGTACACTAAGATCTACCCTTCTTTGATCTATAATTTGAATGTAGGTTTTGTTAGTATTAAGCTTCATCTTACACTTTCAAGTGTTGATTTGCATTTTTGTGTTAGTTTACTATTTTTAGTTTTTCTCCCCAAAGTATTGTTTTAGCTTGACCCTTATCCTTCAGTCATAAGGAAATCCAAAGATTCACACCTTGAGTTGACTCACCTAAGGGTTGGAAGGAAATTCTTTTTTTGGATCTCATTTCCTAATGAAATAAAGGATAATAGGTTTTTTTATTATCATTTTGGTGAACCCCATTTCCCCCCCCAAAACCCTATTTTCCTATGTTTCATTTTGGTGAACCTCACTTTTGAGCATTGCATCTCTCTAATTTTGGAGTCTATTTCAGCCCTAGATATAGGATTTGTATTCATTTGCATTGCATTGCATTAAATTGTATATCATTTAGGGTTACTTAACTTACATTAGTTTGCATCTCATTTAGGGTTTCAGGATTTCATTTTTCCATCTTTTAAAATTTGAAAAATACATTAAGAAATCAATCATTTTGCAAAGCATTTACATAGCATTGCATCATCATTCATTTGCATTACAAAATTGAATAAATATTGTATATCAACTTAGGTTTCCTATATTTTCATTTATCACTATTTTGGATATACATTTAGACTTAATATTATTGAAAATTCATATTGCAATCAGTTGTCTCAGTCCAAAATCTAAAAACCATAGGAATCAACTAAAAAATTGGTAATTTAATTTTTTAAAACCCTTAGCTAGGACCTACTTTTCCTTGGGTGAATGAGTCCTCGTTAGGTCTTTTTCCTACATTTTTGGGCAGTAAAATCTCTATTTTTAGTTTGTTGTTATAGTTTCTAGAAATTTTTTTATCTCAAATTGATCATATTAAGATTCATTTAATAAATTTAGGGCATTATGTGAATTTGAAATTGCATTTACAAGACATCATTTTTAGGTTTTTGCATAGCATAGTTAGACGATTATCTTGTTTAAATCTTAAAATTTCTTTTACATATTTGTATTGCACTTTACATTCTAATTTATTACATTTTAACTCTTATCCATTTTGGGTGCATACCGGGTTTGTGAAACTTGTATCATCTTCACAATTTGGTGTCCTACTTCCAATACTATCATGAGACATAGTTTGAGACTCATGTCATCCCATGATACACCATTCATTATGGATCATGTGGTTTTTCTAGCTCTTTCACTCATAGCATTGACACTAGTCAACCCTCTATGGATCCTAGCTTTCATACCTCATTTCTAATGACTTCCCTACCCAAAAATAATGTGCATGATGTCAAAAAAATGGTTGTTAATTCCTCTCAATAGAAAATAAGGAATATAATTGAAGAATTGAAATGTTTGCAAGACTTTGTGAGAATTGAACATATTGCTAGTAATCCCATTCTTGTCATAGGGAACAAGAGAAAGCTACTTAAGAATGAACATGGAATAGAGTTTATATGTAGCCTAGTCCATATCACTAAAATCAAATTTTCCACTCCCCAACTAGCCTTGAATACCTTTCCTATGCATGAAAGAGATTCAATAAAAGAATGCACAATTCCTAATGCATCCCTTCCTGAAAAAGGGAAAGGTATGATGTTCAAAGATCCAATTGTTGACCATAATCACAATCATATTGATCTTAATAGGAAAGTTGATTTATTCAACAAGATCATTTCCAAAACCCACAATTCCTCAAAATGATCCTAGGATTATCTTAGATCCTTTGTTGCAAGAATGGAAAGATTGAAGGTGTTGTCATTGATGTCAACTGGTCAATTTGTTATCAACTAATTGTTGTTATCATTAGTGTCATGGATACAAGTTATTGGTTGTATATGTCGAGGATATTGAGAAAATTGTAATGAAGATATGTTGTAGATGTTCAGTGGTTTCTCTAAGTTTTTCTCTAAATTTTCTCATATATTTGTATGGTTTGGATATTCTGATCATGGGTGTTGGAAGCTGCTATATCCTATTTTTGGCTATTGATTCATTGTACCATGTGAGTTGTGTTCACTAGTTGTGAATTATGGTTTTCTATGTTTCTGGTTGAGGGTCAGGAGAAATGTTGTTGGTTTGAATTTCTCTTTGATGAAGTCTTATGACTTGTGGTTCTAGAGTTGAGTTGTTTTGATTATATTGAAGATAACTTTGGTATCTGAAAAGTTCATGCTTAATTATTGTATGTGTTTTACACTAGTTTGTTTGACCTTGTGCAAAATACTACTTTCAAAGTTAGTGAAGTGTGTTGGATCTAGTTGGGTCCTTATGAAGTGTGTGGTTGGTCTGACCTCATTCTAATTCCACCCCTTAGGATGTTATGACACCGACCTAATTTGAATTTGAATTTAGATGGATGACTTTGTATATGTTTCAAATTTGAAGATGGTATAAATGTAGATGAGTTAGGGAAGAATAAGTAAAGAGAACAACGAAATAGAGACAAGATCCCAAAGAGAATAGAGATAAGTGTGAATTAGTATGTGTGTATGATGCGAGTATGGAAGATCAATGTGAAGCCTATATGTTGAGTTTCCAGAAGTAGTGAGTTGAAGGTGCACTCTCTCATTTCTGCATGTATACAAGTGGATTGAGAAAATTGTCTTGGATTTCTCTGTTGCATTGAGATTGTCTTCTCTTTGTAACAATTCTTCTTTATCTTCTTTGTATATCTCTGGCAGTGGGCACTCCAGGTTGTTAGCCCTATTGGACAGTAAATCCTTGTTTTGGCACTAATCCTTTTTTCTCAGGTAGTGAGCCTCTTGTAATTGATTTTGATATTATATAGTGTGAGTTAATCCTCACCATGGTTTTCCCCTTATTGGGTTTTCCACATAAATCTAGTGTTATTGTGTTTATGTGATGGTTTTCAGTTTTTACACTAGTATTCATTTTTTAATCTATTAAGTAGTATTAAGGATTAGTTCTGGTGAATGAATTAAAGTTTAAATCTATGACAACTAATTCACCCCTTTCTCAGTTGTCTTATTCCATAATTGGTATTAGAGATTAATTCCTTGGTGAAGAGCTTAACCGCTTGAGGAAGGTCTTGGATGGTTGGCAAAATGACTTATGATTATCCGATATTTAATGGAACTAACTATGCTATCTAGAAAATATTGATGGAAGAATATCTGGAGTATTGTGGATATGATGTGGAGAAAGCTTTCAAGAATCCTTACACTCCTCCTACTAATGGTCTGAGTACTGTTGATGAGATCAAAGCACATGAAATGAACAATAAAGTGAAGTACATTTTGAAAAATAGTCTAGTACATTTCGAGTTGATTAAGGTTCAGAATCTAAAGATTTCTAAGGAATTCTAGGATGCTTTGGAAAGGACACATGAAGGTGACGAGAGAGTTAAAGAGGTAAAATTACAAAATTTGGAGACACAGTTTGAGCTTCTACATATGTCTGAAGATGAGAATGTTAAAGCTTATGTACAAAGATTGGATGAGATAGTGGCTAGAATGTGAGGAATTGGTGCTACTGTAGATGAAACCAAAATTCTAAAGAAGATTCTTAGAACTCTCCCTAATGCTTATAGTGAGAAAGTGTGTGCTATTGAACAAAATATAGATTATAAGACCTGCACTAAAGATCTATTGTTAGGATTTTTTACATCTTATAATATGAGGAAGTTGACTATAAGGAATGGATGCAAATCAAAAACTATTTTTAATGCTACAAAAGAAAAAGATTCAGATGAAGGAGGATGGCAAGTCTGTGCAGTGCGCGGGAGTGTGCCCACGACCAGTAAGGCCGAGGTGTATGTCGCAGTCTTCCTGTGCATGCGTTGGATCTGCTGCAGATCATTTTCTTTAGGCTTTTGTGCGTGGTGGGGTAGGTTCTTTGTTGCGTTCGGGGTGGGGAGTCATTTGTTGACTGCAAATCTTTTCCAATGGTCTCTGTGGTGGCGTAGCTTCTTCGGCTTTGGTCTATGCTTTGGCCGGCTAGGCTGTTTGCTTGTGGCTTTGTGTGTGGGGCTTTCTTTTGGCTCTTTGATCTGTATGAATGGTGGAGTGGGGTTTGTGGTGTTGAGGGTTTGGTAAGTGAGGGTGTGAGAAAAGAGTAGTTGGGTGGGGATTTTATGGCTTCGGGTAAAGATTTAGATCTGACACTAGGGGATGATGCTATGGCGGAGGCTGGGGATAGAGTTCCCTCTTCTTCCTCTCCTGGTATTAGTTTGTCAAGGACTGGTGCATTTAAGTTGCAGAAGGTTAATGGCTGCTTGGAAAGAGCCCATGTGCGCCCAGTGGTGGTGATCCAAAAAGAAGTAGTTGTAGATGATTTAGAGTATTATAGAAAACATGTTTTAATTTGTAAATTTTTGGGAATGAGGGTTTCTTTACCCTTCCTTGAACCTTGGATTTAGAGGACTTGGAATGCAGAGGGGAATTTGAGATCTTGCTAGCAGTGAAAAATTTCTTTTTGGTTGATTTATCATGCATCTCAAATAGGAATAAGGCATTTGAAGGTGGTCCATACTTTTATAATCAAGTTGGGTTGTTTATTAAACCATGGCATGCAGGTTTTAATTCAGCGGAGGAGTTGCCATCTAAGGTCCCGGTGTGGGTTCACCTTCCTCAATTGCCGCTTGAATGTTGGAGGAGTGACATCTTACAGTCTATTGCCATGGTACTGGGAAAATTGATTGGTCCCTCTCAACAGACGTTGGAGAAGAGGATCTTCTCCTATGCTTGTGTCTGTGTGGAAATTAACTTGAGCTAGCCCTTGCTTGACTCTATTGATCTGACAGTGGGATCTACTTCATGGACACAACCCTTGGACTATGAATCCCTGCCATTTAGATGTCGTTTATGTCGAGTGTATGGTCATCTTCTGAAATGGTGTCCACGTGCTACTAGTGTGGGTAACCTGAGGAATGGGACGGTTGCATCAAACTTAGGTTCTGAGAAGGGAAAAGGAGCCATGCATGATGCGACCCCAGATAAAGATGGATTTGTACCTATTAAGACATTAAATAAAGGTTGAGGGATGAAGAGGACTTTTTGGGACCACCAGGAGGAGGGAGTTTTCAACAAGTTTGATGCGCTGAATGATTTAATTCATGAGGAGGGGGTATCTCCTAACATGCACATGGAACCTGCCCCAGTTACTTCTCATAATCCTGAGTCTATGGCTATTCTGTCTTCGTCTTTTGATCCTACGATGGCTCCTAGGGAAGTAAAAGATTCTTCTGTTCCCTCCCTTGAGGATGGGCTTGGGGATCCGTGTGTGGTGACTGGTGCCTCTTTGGTCTCTTTGATGTAGGTGCAGGCTCAGCTGGAGGTTCAGGTTCTGGAGGCTATACAAAGAGTAAAGCTTCTGCGTCTTCTCATATTTTGGGTGTGCATAAAAAATCCCTTAAAAAGAGTACTCCTGACAATCCCCAAAAGGTGGGTAGGAAGAAGGATCAAGAAAAAGTTAAGTTGGCTGGAGAGACATTGGTTGAATCTGGGTCGATGAAGACCTTGGATACTCTTTTCACCCAACCTTCGCGATGATTGCGCTTTCATGGAATGTGAGGGGTATGAATAGCATCCCTAGACAAAAGGCTATTCAGGATTTGGTTCATGCTCATTCTCCAGATTTGGTTTTTCTCCAAGAGACGAAGTTATCTGTCGATAGTATGTTGTAGAGTGCTTCTAAAATCTGGAATAGGGGTTTATGTTAGTGTGTGGGTGCAATGGGGAGCTCTGGAGGTCTTGCTTACTTTTGGGATCCTCGGTGTATCTCTCCTCTTTCGTGGTTTTCTAGTAGATTGTCCATCTCTCTTGTTGCGCAAAGTTTAGAGACTGGGGAAAGATTTTTTTGTCCAATATTTATGCTCCTTCAGATGTCCCTGGTAAGATTCTTTTATGGTCTCATATAAATTTTTTGAGATCGTTGGATTCCTTTTTACCTTGGATCATGTCAGGTGACGTCAATGCAATTATCTCTCTTGAGGAGAAAAGGGGGGAGTACCTCATTTGGACACCTCCTCGGATCTTCTGAGGGAGAATCTGGCCTGGCTTCGGCTTGTGGATATCAAACCTTTAAGTGGCACATTTACCTGGAATAACAGGAGGCTTGGAGAAGAAGCTATTTCTGAAAGACTAGATAGGTTTTTGGTATCTAGTTTCTGGGTTAGTGATAAGTGGCTAACTTGCTTTGAAATCTTGGATCGGCAAGGATCAGATCACTGGCCGATCAAGTTCTCTACTCGCCCCGCTGGTGGCTCTAAGAAACAAACTTTTAAATTCCAAATTATGTGGCTTAGGGAGGAGGGTCTTTTTGACTTAGTGTCTAATTGGTGGGTTGAAGGTCAACCTACTTTTGGGACTGCTATGTACACTTTTATGAAGAGGCTTCAATATGTGAAGTATAAACTAAAGCATTGGAATAAGTTTCAGTTTGGTAACATGTTTCAGCAGAAAAGGGATGCCCAAGAGCATCTGGATTCTATTACTAGGCAGATCAGGGAGCATGGGTTGGATGCGGATTTCAGCAGGTTAGAGGGTGATGTAGTCAAAGTTCTTGAGGAATGGGAGCTTCGTGAGGAAATTTTCTGGAAGCAGAAGGCCCGTATTGATTGGCTTCAAGAAGGGGATAAGAATACCTCTTTCTTCCATAACTCGGTAAAGGGTACGAGACAGGGTAACACTATCTCTTCTCTCCACTCTTCTGAGGGATCTGTTCTATCTTCCTCTTTGGAAATTTCTAATGAGGTAGTTTGTTTCTTCTCTAATCTCTTTTCTAAAGATACCCCACTAGCCATTGAGGAGGAAGACTCTATCCTGGCTTGCATCCCTCCCCTGGTGACTATGGATATGAACACCTCTCTTCTTTGACTGATTTCTCTACAGGAGTTAGAGGATGTGGTGTTTTAGCTGAAAAAGGGAAAAGCTCCTGGTCCTGATGGGTTCCCATTTGAGTTTTATTAGGAATTTTGGGAAGTGATCAAGCTTGACTTGCTGGAGGTTGTGCAAGAATCTCTACGGAACAAGAAAATGTTGAGAGCTATGAATGCCACTGTTCTTGCCCTTATTCCAAAGTGTGAGGGTGTTGATTCTCTTGATCTCTTTTGACCAATTTCTTTGTGTAATGTGGTGTATAAAATCATTACAAAAATTATTGCTGAGCACTTGAAGCCTTGGTTGGATAAGCTAATCTCAAAGGAACAAGGGGGATTTGTAGTAGGTAGACAGATTCTTGATGGAGTTGTGATTGTGGTAGAGACTATTCATTCTATGGCCTCTTCAAGGGATAAGGCTATGTTCATAAAACTAGACATGTCAAAGGCCTATGACAGGGTCAAATGGGACTTTTTGATCAAAAAATTTGGAGCCTTTGGATTCAGCAATGAGTGGATTGATTGGGTCATGTGCTATGTGAAGTTGCCTTCCTTTTTGGTTCTCATAAATGGGGAACCCTCCAAGCTGTTTGGTGCCTCAAGGGGTCTTCAACAGGGAGATCCCTTATCCCCTTATCTCTTCATTTTAATGGCGAAAGGGTTGGGGAGGCTCTTTAAGTCCCAAGTTATAGCTGGGCTTATACATGGATGGATCTAGAACAACTCCCTTTCTCCTCAAACCCATCTTCAGTTTGTGGATGACTCAGCCTTGATGGGGCTTGCTAAGGTGGCGAAAGCGGTTTCTTTTCGTCAGACTTTGGATTGCTACCTGGCTACCTCAAGATAACGCATTAATGAAAGTAAGTCTTGCATTTATTTCTTTAATACCCCTAGGCTTATTCAACAACGTATTGCCAGGATATTAAGGTTTCACATGGGAAAACTTCCCTTTACCTATTTGGGTATCCCTCTAGATGTGCGCCCTCCTCCCAGGTATTTTTGGCAGGAGGTGATTGATAAATTTTGAGGACTAGTTTGTCATTGGACCTATAGATGGTTATCAATGACAGGTAGAGTCACTCTTTTAAAGTCTATTGTGCAAGCTCTACCTATATATAGATGTTTTGTGATGACTGCCCCTTCAAGCTTCATTAAGGACTTTGAGGGGCTTTGTAGGCAGTTTTTGTGGTCGGGTAATCTTCTCTCGAGAAAGTGGAGCCTAATTAAGTGGGAAATTGTTTGTCGACTGAAACATGAAGGTGGCTTGGGGTTGGGTAGAGCTGATTGGAATGGTCAAGCATTGGCAGCTAAGTTGTATTGGAGGTGGTGTTCTCATCAGCATCAAACCTGGGCTAAGATTCTTACCTTCAAGTATCTTGGGGAGGTGGATGGCTGTGAGGTTCCCCACTTTAGTCTTGTGAGAAGAGGGTCTATGATCTGGGAAACTCTCAAGAGGGGAGCTCCACTGGTTAAACAAAGCATGTTCTAGATTTGCAATAGAGGTTCTGATGCACTCTTCTAGCTTGACTCTTGGGATGGCTTCCCGCCTATCCTCTCCTCCCATGCTCATTTGGAGAATCTAAGTAGAATTTTTGTTCAAGCTGGCTGGAGCAGAGTGATGGATTTCAAAGCCCCTCAGGTCTTGGGCCAGACTGTCATTTATTAGTGGAAGGATATGTAGGAATGGCCTTTGGGTAGATCTTTAGAAGATAGAAGGGAGTTGTCCTCCATTCTAGATGATCGAGTGTGTTGTTCACTTCCAGAGAGGGATGTGTTGGCTTGGGGCTCAGATCCTAAAGGGAAGTACTCTGTTGCTTCTGGGTATCATGCTTTGGATAGTCAGGGTTTAGGTAGTGCTGAGGTTCCTTGGTGGAAAAACATTTGGAATAAATTCTCCTGGCCAAAATGCAATTTTTTCTCTTGGCTAGTGGTGTATGGTAGCTGCTTGACTTGGGACAACCTCTACAAGTGGGGTTTCCAAGGTCTGTCTTTATGCTTTATGTGCCTCAAATATGTTGAGACCGCCTCTCATCTTTTCTTTCAGTGCCCCTTTGCTAGGACTATTTGGCATTTTTGGTGGGGGGCTTGGAATATGTCATGTCAGCATCCTTCATCTCTTGGTGAGTTTTGGAAAAATACTGGGCTTTCTATGACTAAGACTTCATTCTTGCACACTGCCTGGCCTATTGGTCCTAGTCTAATTATTTGGCAGATTTGGTTGGAGCACAATTGAAGGATCTTTCTGGATAGGAAGTTATAGGTGGGCCAAGTTTGGGCTCGCATTCTCGGGGCTCTATAAGAGACATTACAGGCTAAATGTGATTTATCTGTTCCGGTTGATCTTGGGGATATTGGAGTTATTCAGAAGTTGGGGATTTTTGTTGGTAGTACTAAAAGGCCCAAGGTTAGGTGGGGCAGGTGCTCTAGAGGGAAGGTCTTCAGAGGAGGGCATTGGATGCTTCCTCCTTCTGGGGTCTTGAAAATCAACACTGATGGGTCTTCAAGAGGTAATCTTGGGCATGCTGGTATTGGTGGGGTGGGCAGAGATAGTTCTGGGGTGGTTGTGTTTTTTTCTCAGAGTATATGGGGAAACACTCCAATAACCTCATGGAGGCATTGGCGATTCTTTCGGCCTTCCAGAGGGCATGTGCTCTCGGCTGGAAAAAGATTATATGTGAATCAGATTCTCAGGTGGTGGTGGACCTAATAAATAAAAGACATTTTGATATTGTTAGTTGGCATTTTGTGGTGGTAGCAAAACAAGTTGCCAACCTTGGAGATTTATTGGATTATGTCACCTTTTCCCATATCCCTCGTGAATGGAACAAGGTGGCCGATGGGCTGGAAATATTGGCTTCTGAGAAGAATGGGACGTGGTTGGTTGATAATTGGGACAGTTTACCGAGGGACCTTGCCCAAGATTTGGAGGGTTGGGTTACTGAGGATGTGAAATGTTGTATTAATGATTCTTGATTTATTGCTTGATGTCTTGGTGCCCCTTTAGGGTTTTCATTTGCCTTTTGCTTTGTAACTCTCTTGTTGATTAATAAATTTTTTTACCCCTCTTTTTATTAAAAAAAAGAAAAGATTCAGATGAATAAAATTTTGATGCAATAAAAGCTAACTTTGTGAAAAGGATGAGGAAAGGCTCTGGTAAGTATGAAGGTAAGTTACCCTCTAAATTATTTAGTTGTTGATATAGAGGAAGAGAAGAACCTCAAACAAATTCCTTATGACATTCAAACAAGATTTCAAAACTTAAGGCTATAATTATGCATTTTGTTCATCCTAAAGAATGAGTTCTCTAACCTAGAAAGTGGGGCAACAATTCAAACCTTTTTGGTCATAATTTCCTTTAGCTATTTGTTAAAGGGAATCTGAAAAATATTTTGGATACCCTTTTGGTCCTTACTAAATATATATTAAAATGAATTAGGTATGTTTTGTACAGAATAGGGAAACAACAAGGAATTCATTGACCAAGCCTATAGGTTGTCTCACCGTGAAATAAAAGGAACAGTCATTAATAACTTTCACAAAATAAATAATGAATCCAATCGCTTTAGTGGGATTGAAGATAACTTAATTATAGACTTTTCCTCCAATTTTCATAAAGATCCAAAGGTGGAAAAGAAAGTTATGGAATTTTTCCTAAAACTAGAAACCCTAGGCCAGCCATAAACTTGTTGTCACCAAAAATAGAATAACTCATTCAAAACTTAATAAAATTTGCTCAAACCAAAAGAATATGAAAGTAGACTCATACATTCAACTTTTGGAATTGGTTTTAGACCCATACTATACCATACATGTCTGTAATAACACATTTTTGGACTATAAATTTTGAAAAACATTGATAGAACATTGCAACCTTCACCAAAATGGCCATATCTCACACAAAACTCAATGAAATTTAATGAGACAGCAAGAATTTTAAACTAGAAACACATATATTTCAATCTGTAGACACTAAAAATTGACCTAGGCCTGCAAGCTCAATTTCTCGCCACTTTCGTCCTAGCATAATTAAGATACTTAATTATGTTATCCGGTCCATTTTCATCTATTAATTAAATAATTTTAATTATTTAATTAATTCATGTCTTTTTATTCTATCTTAATCGATTAGATAAACTAATTACATCACTAATTTCTTCCTCTTCTTCAATAGTTAAATAAATTACTATTTATTTAATTATTTTATCATCTTTCATCTATAGTTAAATAATTACCATTAATTATTTATCTATTCACAGTCCTTTAATTCTTCTATAGTTAAATAATTATTAAAATTATTTAACTATCCCATGTCTAATTTTCATCTCCCCATTTAATTAAATTGATAAATTTAATTAAATGCTTCTTTTGTCGTTTTCTTTAAATAAATTATTTGGATAAATTATTTATTTTCCACTTGTCCATTTCCTCCTTTTTCAAATAAATAATTTGAATAAATTATTTATTTACTACTTGTCCATTTCCTCCATTTTTGAATAAATAATTTAAAATAAATTATTTATGCACCACTTGGTCAATGTTGCCCTGTCATAATCCCCTATCATAACATTCATTTCCTGTCATAGTTTGCATGTCTGTCATAGCCGTTGGCGTCATAGTTTTTTCCATGCATGGCATATTCTTGGTGCATCAATTTTGGACTGTTGATTCGAACTTCAATCTCATCCATCCATTCGAAATTTCCTTTTCTTATAAAATGGCAATTTTGAATTCATTTGGTCTTCTTCTTCCTCCTCTCTCTCTCAAGCAGACAGGTGAACTTTTGATCTTCATTTTCACAACACATTTTCATGCATACTTAGAACTTCTCTTAGGCACTTAGAGTCATCTTTGCATAGTAAAATCCTTCAACACTTGTGTAGGACATGGCATAGTCTTAAGTTGCTCGAAGAATCTAAGGGCACTCTTCAACTTGCAGCAAGCTAGAAGGTGTAATGGAGGTCAGCCATGGAGATTGAAGATTTGGGTAAAAAAAAATTATTTATTTTCATGTTTTCTCATGTATGCCTTATTCTTATCTTTCCATAACTTCAAACGGTTTAAAATTTCGTTAAGATTTGAGAAAGTTATGGCTGTTTTAGTATTTTTTATTTTTTAATCTAGCTTTCAAAACCCGCATTTTTTTTTCCTATAACGTTTTTTTTGTGCAGAATCTTGGAAAAATACTTTCTGGGTTTTGAAGGTTTGATTTTCAGCTTTCCATGGATTCAAATGATTTAAAATTTTGTTAAGTTTTGAGAAAGTTATTGCTGTTTTAATTTTCTATTGTCATTAAACTTTTCTTTTGAGTTACTAATTCAAGTTGGCAGCATGTGGCATTGGAATTTTTTGTGGGTCAAAGGAATATATTCAAACTACTGACATATGATATTTTAGCTACGTATGTCAAAGATTTATCTCTCAAACCACTTGTTTGCAATTTTTAATTTAGGAACATTTCGTTTGGTGCTCTAAAATGAACTCTGTTTGCAAGTGTTTGATTGTGTTTGAACAAATGGTAGGTGATTATGCTCCCACCTTGTGAAAACTTGGTGATCAGAAAACCAGACCCATTTTATCTATTATACACCCTTAAGACTTAGTAATCAAAGTATCCTCTCCCCTTGCACTTTCAGGCGATCCTAGGTGTAGGAGAAATGGTTACTGACTCTAGAACTTGAGCCTAACTTGGTGGGAAAAAGTACTCACCCCAAGGCGACTCAGACCGACAATGGATATTTTTGGCCAAGCTACCCCTGACCGCTAGATAAATGTGAATCCTAAGGGAAAGCCTAGGGTTACGAGTGTGGATGTGTCATACAAACCAAGTAGTACTCCCCAAAGCCCTATTGAGCTTAACCTCTTTAGGTTGGAGTGCCTCCTAAACAGAGCTTAATCTTTCTCCCCATGTATGGCCACTCAAACAGGGGTCCCAAATTAAACACCTTTGTGTAGTAGCCAAAAACCTTCTATTTGCTAGTGCAGCACCGGTCAGTGTGAAGGCATCCACATCTTCGCAGCCTGTAGTAGAGGTGATCAATCTGCCATGGGAGTTTCATGGGGGTTGGAAGCTTTGTTGGCCTAAGAAGAGAGTGCACTATAAGGGGGAGCCCATGCATCCAAGCTTCTGGATTCACATGCTACTGATATGTGGTTTGGGAAACCCACGTGGAATCTAGAGAATATTGTCTTGGCCTAACCATAGGATTGTGCTTGTCTTATTTTTGTTTGTCCACATTCAAACATCATTCTTGTCAAGTGTTTTCTATATTTTCAAACAATATACACAACATTCACAATCTGGACACAAACAATCAACCTCAGACAACTCATACTTTTCAACAAAACATCAAAAAAATAGTCTCAGCCTACTATCAAACATTTTTTTCTAAGAGGTCTCTATCATAAATCAACTTTGAAATTGCTCCAAATATTTGTCATTCAACCATTATTTTGCATTTTTGACCCTAAGATTAAACTTTCAAATTTTTTTATTTCATCCATTAGGTTTCATAATCATCATTTTCAACATTAGCTTGACCATAGCTTTTCATTTTTGCATACTTTGGGTTAGGCCAACTTTATCACAATTTCCAAAATCATTGCTTTCGAAACTAGGTTATCTTGGACTTAGTCATCATTCCTATTTTCAGTCATTGTCCTTTCTGTGAGGATTTCCAACTCAATAGTCTAGTTAGGAAAACTCACTAGTCGTCTTGACCTTGTCACTTTGTCATTTTCAACAAGTCCTTTGGTAACTAAAATCGAAAACAAAGATTAAGCTTAGAGTGCTTAGGTACCCCTTTCTCCAAATTTCATTCATTTTAGTTCCTACCTTGCATACTTTATTTCCAAAATAAAATAAAATCCCAAAACGTTATTCATACTAGTTGTTATTTTGAACCTAGACTTTGCATTAGTTGCCTCTTTAGTCGACATAATCATCTTAGTCCTTATTTTGCACCTTGTCATCATTGTCATCCTAGTCATAATCGTCACTTTCACTTTTCAAAATTTTGCATTTCCTTAGGTACACATTGTCATCTCTTTGCATCGTCATCCATTATCACACAAAAAGACAAAAACATAGACTAGTGTCATACTTGCATTGTCATCATCTTCATTTGAGCAATTTCCTTCATGGTTGAAACAACACTTCAAAGAAAGAAAAGACAAATGTCAAACTTTGGACAAGACTTTGACAACAACACCAACACCAACACCAATCCCAACATTGACAATAACATTTATGACACAAACCAACACTAGACTTTTTCCGACCCATTTCACAACATGAACACACAATCTTCCATGAGCATGCCATCTTCATCACAAAACCTTTTTGAACCATTCATACAAAGAGACCAAAATGGAAAAGTCTATGCTAAAGACTTGAAAGCTATAGCGCAAAATCCTAACATAGCTTCCTTTGTGGAAAACTTAGTCCTACATGACCCTCAAAGGTATCTAGCCATGCTCTTGGACCAAAGGGTTAAACTATCACATGGCTTTGACTTTAATACTTTAAGACCAACATCAACTATGTACCCTTCCTACTGACAACCCATCAGTCCAAATCCTCCATCGATCAACCCTCACTATCAAGAATCACTTAACAAAAATCCTATCATTAATCTCCAATACATGTCCAGTTATTACCCTTATCCTAATCTTGACAAGGGAAACCAATTGTCCACTAGTCCATTACAAATCTCCACATCATATTCTAGTCCTTCACCTATCAATCCCATCCAAGTCTGCATGCCTTATCAACTATCTACTATCTCATGTCAAGTCTCCACATCATACCCTATCGATTCCCTCCAAGTATCCACATCCTATTTTAGTCAACCTTAAACCGATCCAGTCCAAGTCTCCATGTCCTATCCTAGCTCTTCATCTATTAATCATTCTCAAGTCACTCCCTCACAAGCCACATGTAGTCATGAAAATTCTATCATTTTCCAAAGTCAGATCCCATTGAATAGACTTAAGGATACATGTCAAAACGAAAGCGCAAAGCATGACATCATAATGTCACTCTCATGTCAAGAACAAGGTAGTCCATCCCATGACCCAATTTTTGAGTCCATTCAAGAAATCTATCAAGACAATCATGACATTCAAAATACACCTACCCTTGACAAAGACTCCAATCCCAATTATATCATCCATGACAACCTCATCTTTGACCAAGGCCCTACCATTGATCAAGAAGTCCAAAATGATCCACTCCTCGACCTTTATGCCATTGATGACCAAACATCTGAGACTAAGCCTACTCAAAATCTAAGCACATCCACTTCCCAAAATGAGACACTTGACTCCATGAAACACATAGATGATCTTACTCCAAAACAAGAGTCTTCTATGGACATATTTGCAAATGATCGACCTATAGTTGAATTTACTGGACTCTATGACACTGACCATAATGATGGCTTTGACATCAACTTGGAAGCACCAATAGAATCATCTGAACCTGACATGCCACAAGATCAAATCAAAGATATCATTCAGAAATATGGCCAACATGACAATGAAGCTAAGACACTTTATCAACTAGGGTCATCTATCTTTGTCAGAGTGGGCTTCCTTGTAGAAGAAAATATTCTAGGTGAAAGTGTCCACATACATCATGATGGGTTATCATCTTGATTTCAAAACAATAAATACCCCATCGCAAATAGAATCTTTCAAAGTATGCAATATCAAGGCAGAGGACTAGACATACACGAGCAAGGCATTCAAGAACCAATACAACTTCACGCAAATTACAAACATCAAGGTCTTGGCTATTCTTCAGTTAGTAAATCAAACGATATTAGTGGAACCTCCTCGATACTAGGGGCAACCTTGTTAGATACAAACATCAAAATAGAGTCCATGAGAAATCCTTGTCATAAGATTGTTGCCAACACCACGTCCACCCGCGCACCATAAACCATCATTCTCAACATCTTAAACCTTCCCTTTGGAACCAACAAAAACAAAATCCTTACAAAGTCAAAAATGAAATGTCAAAGGCCATTGAATCAAACAAAAGGACAAGTGGACAAATGGAATTAAAATGGATTCCAAAGAAAAGTGGATCAAGCAAAGAAAATATGTCAAAAGAAAAAGTTAATCAAAATGTGGAGCCACAAGACAAGATGACTCCCACATATAACAAATGCCCACCTCCTTCAAAATGGTCATTAAGCAAGGCATATACAAGTGTTGGTTCCAAAAACCATCCCAATCAAAATTCCAAACTCCATCACCCACCCTCCCAAGTTTGGAAAATAAAAAATGATTCATCCAAACATCCAAACAACATTTTCATGTCTACCATCATCCGTCATAATCCTACATCTCGCCTAAAGTCCAAAAATCCCATGTCACAAATTCATTGCATCATGGCAGCAACTCTTTATCACAATGTGCGTATTTTGATAAGGCCAACTCTAATATTGAAAAGGATCACGATGACATCAATCAGTTGTATGCAAGTGCTACAATCCTGACAAGGCAACTACTTCAGAAAGGTCATTATTGGCATATCATGGCACTAGTCTCTACATTGACACTTTTAGTAGCTTCAGTTAAGGCATCAAGGCCATCCTAAAATATCAAAAATAAAAATAAAAATGAAAAATAAAAAAATCATCACCCTGATGAAAACCTGGGAAATAGGTGTCTTGGTGACACAAAAAGAAATTAAAAAAAAAAATGGAAAAATGACAAAAATAGTAAAGAGAGAAATTTCATCCAATGGTGAAAACCTGGCAAACATGCGCTTTGGATAAGTACCATGATGAAAACCTGGAAAACAGGCATCATGTGTAAAATAAATCATCTATGTGGACTTTTACACTTGGGGGCATGTCATCTCATCTCCTATGCCTTTCTCTTAATATTTCATCCATATCATTTCTGTCCATTTACCCACCTACCTTGGTCTTGACATAAAATTGACACACATAAATCATGCTTTGGGGAAAACTCTTGACATGTCAATCCTTTTGTCACAAACTATTCTGTCATTTCCATCATTATCCTTATATGACATAGTCCTAGAAAATCATATGACAATTCCCTTAGTCTCATGTCTCCCATCCTTTACCAAGGCCACCTCTCACCCTTTCATGTAGGTCACCTATCTTGACTTTCCCTTGTCAAACGGTCTAAGGATACTCCACCATCCCATTTAGTCCTAACCAAGTCATTCCAAATGCAACGAGCCTAATACATACAGGAGCATTATCCAAAACATTACCTGACTTTGTTCCTGGCCTAGCTATAAACCTTAATCATTTCGTCACATTATCATCATCCTCATGTTGTTTCAGGATGTGTCCTTCCCACGTCAAACAATGTTGTCATCACCCATCAATTGGTATTCAGCTTGACTAGGGGCACAATCATGTTTGTCCTTGGATTCTCATGTGTAGGCATTAGTCACATGCATTTGTAGTGATCCTCTTAAACCATTCAAAAAGGAAAAAACATCATAAAATGTCCTAAAAAAAGACCTAAAAATCAAAAAATGTCCTTAAAAAAGACCTAAAAATCAGAAAATGTCCAAAAAAAGACCTAAAACATCATAAAATGTCCTTAAAAAAAGACCTTAAAAACATCATAAAATGTCCTAAAAAAGACCTAAAAATCAGAAAATGTTTAAAAAAAAAAACCTAAAAATTGAAAAATGTCCTGAAGAAAACACAAAACTTCCAAAACGGAGTCATGTCAGTCAGCATAGTCACTTCAATTCAAGTCTTGATTAGTCTTTGTCATTGTCGAACTACGTTGTCTTTGCAAATTTGCTACGTAGGCAAGGCTCATCTTCGAGCCCCCGAGACATTAGGTCAGTCCTATTAGGTTTGTCAAAATAAATCATGCCTCAATATTTCATCAACAAGACAAATTCTTTGGTCGTGTCAAACTATGAGGTCTCTAAGTGCATGATGTAGGCAAGACCATCTGTCGATGGGCCCCCGAGGCTGCACTAGGTCAGTCCATTAGGGTTCATTGGACAATTTTCGCACACACATGAAATAGTCTTTAAATTTGAATTGAACAATCTACCCAAGTGAACTTCGACAATTTGTCAATGGAACATGAAAATCATCTTGACATATCAAAATTGGTCAATCTCAATCAAACTTAGTCAAGCCAGTCAAATATTGCTTACTCTTCATATGTGTCCTTTTAAATGGTAGCCTGTCATTTAATCATGCCCTAGGATGTGTCCTTCCTAGGCATCATCATTGTCATCCAACATTTTGAGTAATCCTCTTGACATTTAAGGATCACTCCTCTTGACATCAATGTTCTTTTAGATGTGTCCTTCTGAAGAACAACCCCTATCATTTATGCCTTAGGATTTGTCCTTCCTAGGCATCATCACTGTCACTTGGCATTTTGAGGGATCCTCTTGACTTTTGGTGGTTTCTCCTCTTGACATCAACATTATTCAGGATGTGTCCTTCCTGAATTTGGAAATCTTTGGCACTCGTCATCTTGGCATCATCAAAACCTTGACACCCTGGCATCTCAACATCAAACTAGACATCTTGACATTAAAACACTTGGCACTTGTCTGTTGATTTTTCATCATGTTACTAGTTTTTCAGCGAGATCCCGACAATAGGATTTAGAGAAGCAACGACGTATCATGACATTTGTCCTATCTTTTGACACTCATGTTACTAGTTTCTTAGCGATGTCCTGACTTCGAGATTTAGAAAAGTAGTGACGTATCATGATGATGGTTTTGGCTTTATTTTGTCCTTTTTGGAAATCATGTTGCTATTTTATTGAGGATGTCTTAGAAACAAGATTTAGAGAAGCAACGACGTTTCATGATTTGTCCTTCTTGTCTTTTTCTAGTTGCGGTTGGTTATGAAAAAAAGACTGAGGAAAATGTGCCTTTTTGTATGAGTCATGATCATCCTTGTTTATGACTATTTATGTCAAGTGATGGTATGACCTTGCACACCTTGATTTACGTCATATCATGGTGTTTTTTGGCCATCACGATAATCTGCCCAATGATGATTAAGAACAACAATTAGTAGTCCTATGGCAATGTGTTGAAGGATCTTTTTCATCTTACTAACATGCGTCTCCTTCTGTTTTGTCATCTTCCCTCACCCATCTCATATAGGCATTGCATCCATATCATCATCCATATCTTTGGCACTGACATTTTTTTTTTGTCTCTTCATATTCTAGTCTTCTCATCAATTTCAAGAGCACACCCGTGTTCTTGGAACCCGTCTATCCTCTCGAGGGGGCATACCATAACCATCCTCGTCATTCTTCCTCATCTTATTTTGCACTAGGGAATATTTTTGACTTATTTTTCATTGTCACAATGCGACAGGCTGCATTATGACAAAGAGGGGCAAAATGTAGACACTGAAAATTGACCAAGGCCTACAAGCTCCATTTCTTGCCACTTTCGTCCTAGCATAATTAAGATACTTAATTATGTTATCCAGTCCATTTTCATCTATTAATTAAATAATTTTAATTATTTAATTAATTCATGTTTATTTATTCTATTTTGATCGATTAGATAAACTAATTGTGTCACTAATTTCTTCCTCTTCTTCAATAGTTAAATAAATTATTATTTATTTAATTATTTTGTCATCTTTCATCTATAGTTAAATAATTACCATTAGTTATTTATTTATTCATGGTCCTTTAATTCTTCTATAGTTAAATAATTATTAAAATTATTTAACTATCACATGTCTAATTTTCATCTCTCCATTTAATTAAATTGATAAATTTAATTAAATGCTTCTTTTGTCATTTTCTTTAAATAATTTATTTGGATAAATTATTTATTTTCCACTTGTCCATTTCCTCCATTTTCAAATAAATAATTTGAATAAATTATTTATTTACTACTTGTCCATTTCCTCCATTTTCGAATAAATAATTTAAAATAAATAAATTATGCACCACTTGGGCAATGATGCCCTGTCATAATCCCCTGTCATAACATTCATTTCTTGTCATAGTTTGCATGTCTGTCATAGCCCGCATGTCTTGCATGTCTGTCATAACCATCAACGTCATAGTTTTTACCATGCATGGCATATTCTTGGTGCATCAATTCTAGACCGTCGATTTGAACTTCAATCTCATCTATTCATTTGAAATTGCCTTTTCTTATAAAATGGCAATTTTGAATTCATTTGGTCTTCTTCTTCCTCTCTCTCTCAAGCAGACATGCAAACTTTTGATCTTCATTTTCACAACACATTTTCATGCATACTTAGAACTTCTCTTAGGAACTTAGAATCATCTTTGCATAGTAAAATCCTTCAACACTTGTATAGGACATGGCATAGTCTTAAGTTACTCGAAGAATCTGAGGGAACGCTTCAACTTGCAACAAGCTAGAAGGTGTAATGGAGGTCAGCCATGGAGATTGAAGATTTGGGTAACTTTTTTTTTTTTTCATGTTTTCTCCTTTGCACTCCATTATTTTCTTTGGATTTTTAGATTTAGCAATTCTAACCTAATCAAACATAAATTTTCAGAGATACACAATCCATCTATTATACTCCTTCATATGAGGCCATACTAGACTAATGTAGAGAAGGGTATCAAAACTAAAACTCCCTCAATCAACCTTTTGTCAAACTCTTTAAACATCAAATAAATGATTTTTCTTCACAAGTTGCCATTATTCCTTATAGCACAGTAAAAGGGTATTTTAGTCATAAATTTTAGGTAACCACTCCAACCCACAACCTAGAACCATTTTTAGATACCCATTAAGCCCTTTGATAACATATCAAATTTTCATGGATGGTTGTTTTGGAATCTAATGGTTTAATTTCTACTGCTACATTGGAATAAGCCTAATTTAAGCTTGTTTTGGTAGGTCACTACGTCATTTTTCCAACCCAGACCTCAAACCCTCATAGCACCAGCCTAGAGATATCAAATATAATCTCTACAAACACTTTCCATCACCCAAAATAATTTCTCCAGAGCTTTTTCACAAACCCTATCACCTGTGCACTTCAATTGCTTAAAAAACACGAGTTTAATCAACTAGGGCATCAACCCATTTGTCCAAATCCTCAACCCCTACTCCTAAAAACATTACAAACTCAAAATACATCCTAATTACCTCCATTCCATCGGTTCTTAGGCCATTTCACTAGTGGAATGGCTTAAAACTTCATTTTCTTCTCTCAAAGCACCAAAACCTCGTGTTTCAAAGTGGTATGGAGTAAAATACTTTTAAAATGCTCAAAACTGAATGAAATTTAATAAAATAATTTTTTTAGAAATTAGACTCAATTCCACATCAACTCCAATCAATTTGAGATCACTTTCAAGCTGTACAAGTTCGTACAACCTCATGTAGCAGTAATTTACAATAAGAAAATGTAGAAAACAAGCTTTATTGATGTTCAACTTCCCAAAAATCACCACCAAAACCTTGGTTGAACCACTACATGATGTATTTAATCTTTAATAAGAAAATAAAATTGACTACAACTACATTTTCAACTCCTAACTATTCAACTTCCTCCAAATGCAAAAAATGCAAAGTTGCATAACAACTTTTTGCAACTTTTAGCAAATTGGAGCAACTTTTACAAGCTGACCCAAAAACCTCACAAAGACATCAAACATGGTCTAAGTAGATCTTATTCAATTAAAAAAATGAATCAAACACCAAGGACAAAACATTAGACTCTTTCATGTATTATTGAGGCCTATGGTGCCCTGCACCATACTCCTAGAGAAAAGGGAACTCAAGGCCCCTTGATGACTATACAACAATAGAACCATGCTTGATCCCATCATACTCTGACCTCCAAGAGGAATTCTAATTAGGGTAACCTTTCCACTAAACCAAAAACTAGAAAAATGCATCATTCATTGTCTTCTTGAAGTCCTTAGCATCTAGGATATGCTTCAACTACAAAGGGTTGCCTGTTGGATGATCCCTGGCCTACTTTTCACTTGAAACTATTGTTGAACCTACCCCTTTACTTGTTACCAAACCTCCTCCATTCTTACAATGAACTACCTTGTTCTTCACATTTGGTGTATGTTTGAACTTTCCCTTTTTCCTTTGTAGTCTATCTCTAATCTCTTCACCTCTCCTTTCCATCTCTTCCATCTGATATTTTGTCCCTATGACTATTGCTTTAACAAGTTCACTAACCTTTTCTTTGAAAAAAAATAAATGATCACTATCCCCTTCTGAAAGCAATGAAGAAAAAACTCCTTTCATCAACATGTCGGCATACCCTTTAAGCCAATATTGAATCCCAAAAATCAATTCATCTTTGACCTTCAACAAATCAAATTTTGACACCAACTCAATATCATTTCCCTCCAAAATTTTATCACTCTTCATGTCTATTGTCATACTACTACCATGTTTTGAATTGGCTGCAAAGTTCATCTACTCTTCTTCATCCACCTTTATGAAATCTTTTCTTCCTATCATCATCACATTGGCTGCCATAGTTTTTCATTTATCATCTTCTATCCATGGTGTCAAATTAATGGAGATTCCATCTTTTTCTATCTCATATGTATTTCTTCTACCATCATACAAAGCATGCCTATCAAATTTTCAAGGCCTCCCTAGCAGCAAATGGCACACAGCCATAGGTAATACATCACATAGAATCTTATCTGTGTACCCTTCTATATTGAACTCCACCCAATTTTTCTCATTAACCAAAACATACTAACCCTCTTTCAACCAAGAAAATTTATAAGGAGTATTGATCATGTGGTATTCTATGCAATCTAAGTCTCTCAACCATCTCATTAGAAACCATGTTATATGTACTTCCCAAATCAATTACAACCTTACATACCTTACCCATGCACTTACAAGTTGTTTTAAAGAGTGTCATTTGTGATGGATCCTTCTCCATTGATACTTTAATGCGAGTTCTTCTTACCATTAGTGATTCTCCAACTTCAGGAGTAGCATATTGTGATGGAGAGTTTACACTCTCAGTATCCTCTTCTTGCACCAATTAAGTCCTTCATTCTACTCCATGTGAACTAGAGGCTTGTCCTTCATTACACTGCCATGGATGGTGTCCAAAATTGTTGCATTGATAGCACCTTCCGATGAATCCTTGTGAGCCTCAATCTACCTCTAAACCTTGATCTACCACCTCTAAATTCATCTCTCTAATCAACAACTTGTTCTTTTTCCTTTCTGTATCTTCTTGACTTTCATAGGACTTCCTTGGAGTAGAAAATGTCCCTCTTCCTCTATTATTGTTGCCTCTACCCCTATTGATTGTATTTCCTTCTTTGAAGTTTTTCTTTTTCCTTAATTGCCATTTGATAGCATTCCTCAACCATCCTTGGATTTTCCAAAGTTAACTCACCTTGGATGTCGAATCTTAATCCACCCAGATATCTAGCAACCTTCTCCAGACCATCCTTCATGTGACCTACTCTTATACTCAACTTATAAAATTCTTTAGTATAGGCTTTGACATCCATTTCTTTTTGTCTCAGACCTTGAATTTTCTTATACATTTGAATTGCATAATCAAATGGTAAGAACTTACCTTTCAACTTAGCCACCATTCTATCCCAAGAAGTAATTTTTGATTTGTCTTTCTTCCTCCTTTCAGTCTGCTCATAATCCCACCATAATAAAGCATGACCCTTCAACTTTGTTTTTGCAATATTTATCCTTTGCTCTTCAGGTACATCTTTACACTCAAAATAATTTTCAAGTGCTACAATCCAGTCCAAAAGTTCTTCATCATTCAAATTACCTCCATACTTAGGTACATCAATCTTCACCTTGTGTCTATATTCCTTGATTTCTCTCAGTAACTTAGCCATCCTATGATTATTAGGATCCAATTCCTCTTCTTCTTCTTCTTCAGAGTCACTCTCATCACCCATGACCATACCTCTCTTTTGACTTGTTTCTAGAGTAGCAAGCCTCTCCTTCAACTCTCTCATCTCTCTAGCATGTGTCCTTCAACTCATTCACCTTTCTAGTAATGGTTTTTCCTTTTGAAGGAATTTTATTCCTTCTTCAACTCGACCTTTTTCCCTTCTTCAGATCAGACCTATAATTTGACACCAATTTGATGTATATTAGGGTATAAAAACAAAAAACTCGCTCAAAAAAACTTTTTTCAAACTCTTTAAACATCAAACAAATGATTTTTCTTCACAAGTTACCATTATTTTTTGGAGCACAACAAATAGGGTATTTTAGTCATAGCTTTTAGCTAAGACCTATAACCCATAACCTAAAACCATTTTTAGATACCCATTAAGCCTTTTGATAACATATCAAATTTGTAAGGATGGTTGTTTTAGAATATAATGGTCTAATTTATGTTGCTATACTGGAATAAACCTAATTTGGGCTTGTTTTGGTAGGTCACTATGTGGTTTCCTCAACCCAAACCTCAAAACCTTGTACCACTAGCCTAGAAATATCAAATATTATCTGTACAAGCACTTTCCATCACCCAAAACAATTTCTCCAATGCTTTTTCACAAACCCTATCACATATGCACTTCAATTGCTTAAAAAACACAAGTTTAATCAACTAGGGCATCAACCCAATGGCCCAAATCCTCAACCCTTGCTCCTAAAAACTTCAAAACTAAAAATACATCCTAATTATCTCCATTACACTAGTTCTTAGGCCATTTCACCAACGTAATGGCTTAAAACTTCATTTTGTTCTCTTAAAGCACCAAAACCTAATGTTTCAAAGCGGTATGGAGTAAAATGCTTCTAAAATGCTTAAAATTGAATGAAATTCAATGAAATAAAGTTTTTTGGAAATTATATTCAACTCTACATAAACTCCAATCAATTTCAGATCACTTATAGGCAATACAAGTCCATACAACCTCATGTAGCAGCAATATACAATAAGAAAATATAGAAAACAAGTTTTATTGATATTCAACTTCCCAAAAATCACCACCAGAACCTTGGTTCAACCATTACATGATGTACTTAATATTTTCCAAGAAAAACCAACTAACTACAATTACCTTTTCAGCTCCTAACTATTAAAATTCCTCCAAATGCAAAAATGCAAAATTGCATAGTAACTTTTTGCAACTTTTAGTAAATTGGAGAAACTTTTACAAACTGACCCAAAAACCTCACAAAGACATAAAACATGGTCTAAATAGACCTGATTCAATTAAAAACATGACTCAAATACCATTGACACAACATTAGACTCTTTCATGTATCATGAAGGCCTATGGTGCCCTGCACCAGAGGCCGTACCATGTGAAAGAATAGGTTTGTAACTTAGAAAAACACAAAAAAACTTCATTCCATTCAGTTCAAGTTTGAAAAAACAATACAATAATGCTTGAATTTGAAAATTTCAACATATTAATTCTTCTTACAACCATTTACAATTGATTCCCATATTCTAATAATTGTATGTAACAAAAAACCACATTTTTGACAATTTTCTAAAAAAAGTTGCATGACAATTCGATAACTTTTGATAATTTTTGCAATTTTCCAACTTTTCCTGCCAATGACTAAACCCATGAATTTAATACATAGGAGATGGTTATAAATGACCTTTTTAATCACAAAAACTCATTTTCAATCCAAAATTACAAAAATACCACAATGAGAAATAATGAAGCACTTAGTGCTCCTACACCATACACCCAAGGGGAAGAAAAATCTTAGTTCCATCTGAGATGTGATCTACAAATTTTGTTAATGTCTTGCATAATGGGCTTCTTCAACCTACAAATCTGATATGTGGAATCTTGATCTTCTTGCAAACATTGAAATGCATGTTTCATTTTTACTTTAGGTCTTCCACTTCTCGACCACTTGTCATTCAATTGGGAATTCATTTCTAAAAGCTGATGCTCCTTACACTTTGTTGTATGTTCTAGATTCATGACTTTCCCTAAATCTTTCTTCTTCTTCTTCTTCTTCTTGCACTATCTCTTACCATATTCTCATCTTCAAGGTTCCAAAACTCTAGTTCTTGTTCATATTCCACATTACCATTTTCCATGTCTTCATCTTCATTATTTGAATACAGTTTGTTAGTATATGCATCATCCATAAAATTAGAAAATGCAATCAATACCTCTATTGTTTTTGCAAACTCTTCTTCACCATATTGTGCTACATTTGCATAACAATCTTCATACACTATATTTACTTATCATTTTTCTTTATACTCTTGTACAGCTTCTTCTTCATCTTCTACACCTGTATAACACATACACACAAATGTTGTTAGAAACAAAATTTTGAGTCTCAATGGACTCATTTTCTTTATCTTTTTCCTTTTCCTTGGATGGCTTTGTCTCTTCCAACATCTTGATTAATTTTTTATCTTTCTTCTCAATTGTTTCCTCTTATTTCTTTCCACAATTTCCCTTATTGGCCACTTGACAATTTTTTGAATGGTGATGTTCCAACTCCACACACTTGTTACTATACTCTGTATTTTTTCTTCAAATGTTTTTTTAATTTGTTCCAAATCTTGTCTCAACCCTATTATATCCTATTGAATACTTTTTTCCTTCTCATCTTTCTTCTTCATCTCACTCCTTTCTCTTCTCATCTCTTGTTTCTTGTTTGATAACTTCTTACTCTTCGGGTCTTCATGGATTATTCTCCTCAACACTTCAATTCTTTTGGTATCCCAATACCTTCACACACAAAACTATCCTCTACCCAATAGGATTTTGGAAGATACACTCTCCAAGACCTATTCTACCCACTTCCTCTCAATGGAAGAAATATACACACCTTCTACCCAGCTTCATCACTAATCAAGGATATAAGTCACTAGCTCTCTTTCATACCTATAACAAACTTTCTCTCACAACTCTCTTGTCTTGGTGCATACCTTGCACACTCAGGGTCTTCCAACTCTAATACCAAAATGATGCAGAGGAAGGGAAGAACCTCAAACAACTTTCCTATCACCTTCAAAGAAGAATTCAAAATTTAAGGCCACAATTATGCATTTTGTTCATCCTAGACAATGAGTTCTCAAACCCAAAAGGTGGGGCAACAATTTCGACCTTTTTTGTTATAATTTCCCTTAGGTACAGGTTAAAGGGAATGTGAAAACTATTTTGAATACCCTTCTTTCCCTTACTAAACATATTTTAAAATGAAGTAGGGTTGTTTTGTACGAATTAAGGAAAAATAAGGTGTTCATTGATCAAACGCATAGGCTACCTCACTATGAAATAAAAGCAACAATCATTCATAATTTTTTTTAAAAAATTAATGAATCCAATCACTTTGGTAGGATTGAAGATAACCTATTTAGAAACTTTTCCTCTAATTTTCATAAATATCCAATGATGGAAAAGAAAGTTATGGTATTTTTTCCAAAACTAGAAACCCTAGGCCAGCCACAAATGTGCTCTCACAAAAAATGGCAGAAGTCATTAAAAAATTAACAAAATTTGCTCAAACAAAAAAAATATGAAACTAGACTCATTCCTTCAAATTTTAGAATTGGTTTCAAGCTAGTAATGTACCATACATGGTCATAGTAGCATGTTTTCAGATTGTAAATTCTGGAAAATATTGTTAGAATAGGGAAGCCTTCACCAAAATGGTCATATCTCACACAAAACTCAATGAAATTTAATGAGACAAAAATAATTATAAACTAGAAACAAATATATTTCCATCCATATATTATAATATTTCATATGAGGGTGTACCAAGCCATACTATTTAAGAGAATAGGTCTGTAACTTAGAAAAACACAAAAAAAAGATTCATTTCATTCACTCCAAGTTTGAAAATCAATACAATAATGCTTGCATTAGACCATTTTAGAATACTCATGGTTTTTACAAATATTTACAATTGATTCCAATGTTCTAACAATTGCATGTAATTGAAAACCACATTTTTGACAACTTTCTAAAAATAAATTGCATGATAATTTGACAATTTTTGACAATTTTTGCAATTTTCCAACTTTTCCTACCAACGACTAAACCCACAACCAAAAATGTGTAAGGAAAGCTTAGGTGCGGAACAAACTCTCCTAACGTCAAAAACTTAGGGAAGAATGCAGAGGTGACTTTAAAATTTGTAATTACAATTCATTAAGATACACTTGAAAAGAATAATAGAACAAAGAAATGAACATACACAATTGGACACCAGATTTACGTGGGAAACCCCTTACGGGAGAAAAACCCACCACACCAAGAAAAGCCTCTTTGTATTAGAGTAAAGAAAAATTACATACAAAGATAAAATTCACTTTTTGATGTCAATTATTACAACAGCCTCATTTACTGATCAATCTTGTATAGAACAACTTTTAGAAAACATGCAATGAATTCACTCAGATCAATCCATGTTCCATCAAGCAACACTTCGTTATCTCACACTATTCATTGTCATCCACCATTGCCTGAGAGTAATCCATTCTCTCACAGTATGTTCATCTCCCTCATAGGAATGGTCACAATAGTCCAACTGCTAACAGTTCACATTTTGCTTCTTTGATTGGTCCAAAACAGACCATGTAGGATAGTCATTCAGTCAAAATGGTTCAACAGAATCGAATGTGAGTGAGACACTAGACCGTGTCTCCCCAATGCCAAAATGCCCGACTGCTCTGATCGGAAAGAGTCACCACCATCAACAAGAGTCATATCGATTTCAAACCTATCGCCCAGACTCACTCTATCACTAAGACATCACATCGATATCCACTGCAGAATTATCGACAATGTTAGCTCTCAAAAATGCAAGCAGAAAACCTCAAGAGGCTGCCAATCTCTTGGTACATTTTAGGGTAACAGACAAGGTCAAATGAGTTAAACCTTCTACTCTTTAGGTGCTGCTAAACCTAGGCGGATGTACCTATCTGAATGAAGCAGACTTGACTTATGATTATCCTTCTTGCAATGATTTGTCCACAATGGTAGATGGAAGTGAAGAAATGAAATCAAGCTTGGTACAAAATGTATAGCAATACTTAAAGCTAAATCCTAATATGTTCAGTTAATAGATGTAAAGGAAATGAATGAATCTAAATGATGAAATTGTAGAGACCAGTGCCTTATTGGGTATGCAGAGTCAAATGAAATAGAAGTGGGAAACTTATTCAGGAAAAAACTCAAATTGTCGGCATATGTTCTATTTATAACTTGTATAAACATGCAAGACTATGACTACTAAGCTCTACTTTAATAATCTGGATGAATCTCCTTGATTACTGTGATCAACCAAAAGTATTTAATCTCTCCTTGAAAGAACCAATCAATTAATCACAAAGATACAACAAATGTGCACTGATAAACTAAAAATAATCCTGTTATATCAATTTAAACAACCAAAAAGAATCAACTTGGAGACAACTTAGAAATACTTTTCAAAAAACTCAATAGACAATTGACACCAAAAATAAACTACCACACTGATTGATTTTTATTGAAATCGCCATTTGAAAAAATGCATCATAGTCTCTGATATGAGAACTTTATTCTACTATATCCATTCCTAATCTACCTATTGTATCTCGAATATCTCATCGCTTCTGATATTTTACAATCACACATGGATATTTATACACCAGCATCAGGAAAAACACATCATTTCACAATCTCATGTCAGCCAACTGTTGAATTCAGGCTCATTTCATGTCAGCCTTGTAGTTATGCCGAAGGCAATTGTATTGTCGTGAATCATCCCTTAGCTCATTGTGTTTCGCCATGACCTTCCACCATCGGGGAGACATCATATAGAAAATACTTCGTTATACCGAGAGTCACCCCTAATGTTTTCTCCCAGTCGCTGAAACACAAGCAGTTTCCTACCGAAATGTGCCTCCTCATTTCATCCGCTTCACTGTAACTTTATGATATCGGTGAGAGGTCACATAGATCATTCCATGTTTCACTGAGAGCTAGCCTTGTGTCACTGAGACAAATCAATTCCTATACCGACATAGTCCTCATGTGTATTATCGGAGAGACCGGAGGTCACTCACCAAGACCTCACCCTGAAAACTTTAACTCTTAATGATATAACATTTTGCACAAGTCGGTAAGACACCATGGAATCGCTATGACATTTCATCGAAGCTATAACTTTTGCCGATAAGACTTTTCGGTGCACGGTTAGTGAGACAATATATCTTCGGTGAAACGTCACCCTGATGACCCCTTGGATCTTGCCAATATGTTCCTTTTCTATCGCTGGAACAATGAAAAAAGTCCTGCCGAATGGTGAATGCACATGACTTGTGATCACTGTGACATCAGATGAGTCTTGCAGATAGGCAACACAGACTCATATTAACAAGACTATTCAATGGGTTGGGGAGACCATAACAAACTCATGCTGATATAGACCATAATGAGAATTATTCAAGACTCGATGGAAATTATGGGGCTATATGGGCAAAATATGGGTAAAAATATCATGAAGGGAGGAAAATGTGCTCAAGGTAGGACTCAATTGGAAAATGCATGGGTATGGATAACATGAAAAATCATTAGAAATTTACAGTTCCAACAGTGGCTCCATCTGGGGATGAATGATAGTAAGATCATTACAAGGATCCAGATCTTTGGGTGAGCAGACCAGACACAAAATGATGAAAATGGAAATGAATGCAAAATGGAGATGAACAAAACCCTAAACTACTATGCATGGAAAATAATTTTAAAGGGGACCATCAAGAGTTGTCCATGCACTGGCAACCCTTAATCCTCTGTGTTTCAACTTCACCTGTTCTGAGCTGTTACAATCTGAAACTCAAACCATACTTTCCCCTGTCAAATACCTGGTTTTGTCTTGAGTTTATCAGATTCTTCTTGAAGACATTCATGCAACCTGCTCTGTCACTATTATTGAAAGTTTTTAGAGAACCATCATGCTCAGTTTGGCCCAATATCCCAACACCATTCAGCAATTCGAATTCTTCATCATCATGGGACAAAGCCTTGCTATTTTCAACACAAAAAATGCATGCATATTCAATGCAAAATTCCTCATTATCTTTATCACTATTATGTATTATGAAACATTCTCCCAGCTGTATTGAAAATTGACCATCAAAGTGCTTCTCTTGAGAATCAAAAAATCTTGTCATATCAATGTTGTTTGAAACAAACAAATCTGGGACCTTTTGCACCTCTTTGACACTACCATTTGGATACAACACTAGATTATGAATCATATCTTCAATATTAAGCATATATGAACCAATCAAATCTGGACCACTATCATCCTTGGTATGTAGATAAAAGTCTTCTCCACATGAGTTAAACATTTCAAAATCACATACCTCATCTTGAATAGACACAAAATTTTGATCAAATTCAAAGGCTCCTCCATCATTTCGAGAAATATACTGGGAGTCATATGAACCATTGCACAAAGAACTTTTATTGTCAAAACAAATGTAAACTAGACACAAGACTTTGGAATCACCTTCATGTGTCCATCTTTGATATTCAAGAGTTAGCAAATCTAAAATTTGCTCACTGCTAAGTGAACAAGTCTCAACATTTTCATCACTACAGTTATATTCTTCACTTTTGTCATCATCAAAAAGAGGTCCAAAACCAGCACAATCATTTATTCCCTCATTTTGCTTGTCTGAAATTATCTCCTCTTTATCATAAAGTAGATTTGAAAATACCTGAAGTTCATTCATGGGCATACGTTTGCAAAATATCATCTGATCCTCTTTTAACTCTTCATCGTACAATAGGTTTGAAAAAGTTCAAAAACCATTTTCAGATGTACAAACCTCTTCCTCATCGAATGTGTCTTCATAGCTTTCAACTACAGCTAGAGGTATTATTTCACTGTCAAATGGACCTGTGTTGTTCATTGCCACTTCCTCTTGATCATCACAAGAATTGCAAGAATCATTATGCTCTAAATCAAAATTTGAATACTCAATAGATGCATCATAACATACATTGTCACAATCTATTATGCAAGACAACTCTCTTGTACCTTCATTTTCCTCATGCAGGCTATCACAAGAATCATATCTACTTGCACATGTCTCATCTTCTATTGGCTGCAATGTATAATTAATATCCTAATGCTCATCCGTGATATCACCATTATCCTTATATCTTTTCCCTTGCATGGTATCAATAAATTTATTCACTATATCCAAGGTATGTTGTTTTGATGACTCTGGTCAATAAAATGATTCAGGCTCCCATGATCCACCAAAGTACATCTTCCACACACCATTGCAGTCATGCGCAAAATAGTTTTTAACTGGATCGGTACTGACTAACTCTGGCTGGGCTGATTCTATCTTGAAATTACCAAGATCAACATCACAGAAACAATTGATTTGATCTTGAGGCACACAATCAACAACCTGGATCATCCTTGGCTCCCTATACAACTTGACTTCCTGACCATTCACTAGAATAGTTGCATAAGACAAATCAAACTGGATATTTCCCCCCACTACTGCTATCCACTGTCTTGATAAAAGCATCCCAAACTAAGGATGGGTATTGATTACCGTTATATCTATATTATAAGCCACCTGTGGATAAGTAGCCAGTTTGACTTCAACATTTCTCATGATACGTACCACAGGAACAAGTTTGTTATCCATTGCATAGAACTTTCCCCCATTAGTATCAACCCACATGCCAAGCTGCTTCATAACTCCTACTGGCATGATGTTTATAGCAGCACCAGAGTCTATCATGCAATTCCTCAAAATTTTGTTATTTATGAGCAAATGTAGTGAAAAAAGGATCAACCTATGGGGGAGTTGTTAACACATCACTTAAACAAACCTCTGGGACATTTACTTTCTCCTACCTATTGACTACTTCAATAGCTACTTTATTTTCATAATTCATTATCAATTGAACAAAACTGTCTTTGTATTCCTTAATTTTCATCATCTCAAGTAGTGGAACAAACATTTTTACCTGAGATAAGGCTTGAGTGAAGTAAAAAGAAGAGCCCTCCACCTTAACAATTTTCTTCTATTTTGACATTTCTCCTTTACTTTCTTCCTTTTCTCTTTTACTAGGCGAGTCAGGCTTTTGCATCTCTTTGTGTAATTCCTTCACTTCCTCCTTTTGGACAGGCCTCTGTTCACTTTTATCATGCTGTTTATTTTCTGGCTTCTTCACAATTCCTTGTGTCACTTTCTATTCCTTCATAAAGATTCCCCTAGGGACACCTTCCTTCTCATTTACTATCCTATTTCTCAACCATTATTTACTCTTTCCTTCCTCATCTACAACAACAATTAGTCTCTCTATTTCATCTTTGGTGAGTGTCCTCATACTGCATTGACCAAGCACCTCAACATAATGTGGCACTGTATAATCTTCTTCAGAATCAGAAAGGACCTGCTGTTCAGCCATATGGACATTATATTTCTGATTTGAAACATCATACTCATAACCTTCATCCTCTAAAGATGAGTACCTCTCCTCAACATGGTGAAAGGTATTTGAAGTCAAATATACTGTGTGGTCTTCTCCACCGTTTCCTGTCAGCATTCCCTCCTCCTGTATTTTTTGAGCTACAACACATAAGTCTGGGGAATGTGGCTTATCACAAGCTTCATAGAAATAATTTTTATTCACCATATAGGTTCCCTTCTTCCTCAATGGATCAGGAGTCTCTTTGTTTCTTGGCCTAGCTGTTATAGGTTTTCCATCCTTCCAGTCTGTGTTATTAGGCATATCATGCAACCTCGGCCTTTCATTCCTGTATGTATTCTCCTATCTATACTGATAATAGTTGCTTTGCTAAGGAGCCCTAGGGTTGTCTCTTTTACTGACTATGCCAACAGCCTTCCTGTTTTTCTCAATTGTCAGTGCTATTTTCTATGCTTAAGCCAAATCTCTCAGAAATCTATTTCTCAGTTCATACCCTATTTTAGGATCAAATGAATTCAAATAGACACTCAATGCTACAGAATCTGGCAACTTTGATCCATGAGGTACTTTATTCTACAATTTATTGAATCTCTGATTGAAATCATAAATTGAGTCATTTGGATTTTTCTGAATTTGCATCAATTCATGACGAGCAGCATCTGGTGCATTTAGATTCCCATATTGCTCTAGGAATCGGTCCTGGAATCCTTGGAGAGAATTAATTGAGAATGCTGGCAAGCTGTTGAACCAATCCCTAGCATCTTCAATAAGTGACATCATAAATAGCTTCACGTGTAAATCTTCATATGGCATATCTATGTCTTGGATGAACACATTGAAACTCCTCAAATGCTCTTCAGCAATAATTGCATTACTCCTTGTAAATTTAGGCACCAGACCTCTCCAGCTACTATCCATAGGATAAGGGTATAATTGAAAACCTACTAAATCAAATTGTCTAATCATTGTTGTATGCTGGTGAGGGGGAAGGTTGGGTGGATATTGATATTACTACAAGGGATTATTGAATTGTGTATGGTGGTGTGGCACATAATGTTGATTATGAGGTGGCTGCATATTTGTATGCTAAGTAGGAATGTGAGGTGGATGATTTGGATATCTATATTGATTCTCTACTTGATGGTGAGGAACCCTTGGTGGATTAGAAGGCCCTGCACCATGATTACCCTACTTATGAGGTGGCATATACTTTGGGGGGCAACCAGCTATCTGAGCAGTGTTTTGAGCATACTGCAATTCAAAAAAATTCATTGCTTGTATCATCCGGGATTTTTCTTGTTCCTCCCTCTCCTTTTTCTTAGATTCAAACCATATGCCACTACCTCCACATCAATATGATTTAATCAATCAACTTGGAAAAACTTCTGCTCATATCTCTATCTTGGAACTTTTGAAGATTTCCCCAACGCATAAGGAAATTCTAGAAAAAGCCCTCATTGAAACAATTGGATTCGATGATCTGAATGTGGATCAATTTCAAGCCATGGTGGGAAATTTATCCTCACCCACATGCCTCTCATTTTCTGAAAAATATGGTGTTTCCATGACACATCCCCATAATTCATCATTATACTTAGAATTCATGGTCCACAAGTTTCATGTCAGGCATGTACTAATAGATGGAGGTGTTGGTTTGAATACATGTACCATGAAATTAATTTGGGCTTTAGGATTTCTGAGGATTCCATTGATCCCAAAAGAAAATTACTATTAAATCCTAAGATGATGAGGAAAGAGCATCCAAAGGTGTAATCATGTTACCAATCAGAGTGGGACCTATTATCAAAAATACTTTTTGTCAAGTATTAGATAGTGATCTTGCATACAACATCTTGTTGGTTCGACCTTGGATCCACAAAATGCAAGATATACCATCTACATATCATCAGTGTCTTAAGTTTCCTTATGACTATAGGAGATCATGATACCAGCCAATAACTCTCATAGTCAAACATGTGCCAACATCAAAGCTAGTCAATACACCCTGGTTCCTAACAATCGAGAAGTGCCTACTAATACTTCTCTCAAAGTTGATATGCAAATTAGTTAGATAACCAAAAGCTTTGACTAGAAAATATGGTTCAAGGACAATGGAGTAGGAGAATATTCTCTCTATCTGGCTAATCTTCCTATGTCACCTCGATCACATGGACAACCTTCTATCATGCAACATCAAATATCTAAAGCATCAACATCAACACAATCATTGAAATAACCAATCACAAAAGTTCAATGGGAAATTTATCGAGGATAAATTCTTGATGGAAGATCTTGAGGATAACGAAATGCTAAAATGGCTCTATAGAGATGAAGATGAAGATGAAACAGTTCTCAATATCAAGGTACCAATTGATAAATATGGTAAAGGATATTCAATCATGCAAAAGATCAAATTTGAGGGTAATGGTCCTATCAGGAAAAGAAAAGGAGTAGTTGAACCTATTGATCCTCCAAGACCTACAAAAAAAGATAAAACAGGACTAGGCTATGATACTAGCTCAAAAGAAACATCCAAAAAATTGAATGATACTATGCTCACATTACAAGAAAGTTCTAATCCAAGGGAAGCATGGTTGACATTAATAATTTAGAATTTCATCAATAATAACTTTGACACAGACTCTAGAGAATACGAATGGGATACCATCCATAATGATGAATTTTGGAGGGATAAACAGGTTGATGTGATACACAAGTATATGCCCACTCTAATCAAAGGAGAAGGTTTAGGAACCTAGCCACATGAATCTAAACTACAACGAAACTATGATTGTAGTGATACCGAGTCATATTTAATCAAACAATACTATCGTGAGGACAATACCATCATTGATCTACCTCATACCTTGGATCCTATAGATGCCTCTATTATGACCATAACCATAGCTGATTTCACACAACCTAATGACCTGCTACCACTAATACATCTCAATCTCATTGATTGGGATCTATCTGAACCTCTTGATATACCTATATTTCTAACTGACGAATCTATCATAAACTTCCTTTCTGTAGATGATGTAAATGATTGTTCCACTAGTGATTTTCGAAATGAGATCCTTAGTTAGGAGAGTCAAGTTTCCTAGCTACAAAAGTAAAAATAAAAAAGAAAGATCTAATGGTGAAAACTAGAATCTGGTAGTGTTAGATCAAACAAAAGATAAAACAAAGAGCGTATCAGATGGTGAAAACCTTTTTAAGGCACCAGATGATGGGATACTTGACACTCTCCCAGAGCACTATCATGAGTGATCACCTATCTTAATTGAGCCTTAAAAAGCAATTAATCTTGAAACTACAGAGAAACTAGGGATTCTACAGTTAGCTGCATCAATGATAGATAAAGAAGTAACCGAGTTCATGGAATTTCTTAGAGAAAATCAAGTCAACTTTTCCTAGTCTTATGTAGACATGCGAGGTCTTGATCCGGATCTTATAATGCATCACTTGTCCATTAAACTAGGAGTAAATACTATGAAGCAAAAACTTAGAAAGATGCATCCTCATGTGGCACTACTAGTTAAAGAAGAACTTAAGAAACTCCTCGATGTGGGATTTATAAGATCAATTGACTATGCAGAATGGATCTCCAACATTGTTCTTGTATCCAAACCTAACATAAGTGTTCAAGTGTGCACATATTTCATAGATCTTAATAAGGCATGTCCTAAGGATGATTTTCCTCTTCCAAGCATTAATACTATAGTTGATCTAATGGTTGGCCATTCCATGTATTCACTAATGGATGGTTTTTCTGGTTATAACCAAATCAAGATTGCACCAGAAGACTAGGACAAAACAACTTTCACATATCATTGGGGAACTTACTGTTGGAACGTCATGCCATTCGGTTTAAATAATGTTGGGGATACATACCAAAGAGCTATGACTACAATTTTTCATGACATGATGCACACATTTATGGAAGATTATGTCAATGACATACTAGAAAAATCATACACAAGAGAAGGACATCTCGAGATATTATCCAAAATATTTGCGAGGTTGGAAAAGTTCAAAGTTCACCTCAACCCTAAGAAATTTGTTTTCGAAGTCACATTTGGAAAACTCTTGGGATATATAGTTTCAACAAAAGGAATTGAAGTAGATCCTGCCAATGTACAAGCAATCATGGAAATGCCTCCACCAAGGAATATCAGTCAGTTGAGATCACTATAGGGACAACTTCAGTCTATACAAAGATTCATTGCACAACTAATAGATAAATGTCTACCTTTCACACATCTATTGCATAAGAATGTTCCTTTCAAATGGGATGTTAAGTGTGAAATGGCCTTTCAACAAATCAAGCAGTATTTAATGAACCCACCAATTCTAATACCACCAAATCTAGACAAACCACTGATCTTATACATTGCTGCCACAGAGACATCCTTGGGGGCATTATTAGCACAAGAAGACTCTACAAGAAAAGAACATGCAATTTATTATATCATTCGTACATTAACATGTCATGAACTCAAATACACTTTCATCAAGAAGGCTTGTCTAGTAGTAGTCTTTACTTTGCAAAATCTTTGACACTACATGTTAACTCATACAATCAATCTTGTTGCAAAGATTGATCCACTCAAATATTTGTTAAGCAAGGCCACATTAACAGGAAGATTAGAAAAATGGGTCATGATCTTAAGCGAGTTTGATATTCATTATATTGATCACAAAGCAATCAAAGGACAAGTTATTGCTGACCAACTGGTTGAAGCACCCCTACAAGCAAAACATTCCATGCACATTGAATTTCCAGATGTTAATGTCTTCATGACAGAATGAAAGCAACCTTGGTCATTATATTTTGATGGCTCATTTACTCAACATGGATCAAGGGTAGGCATACTCTTTGTCACCCCTCAAGGAAATACCATTCCTCTATCATATTGGCTAATGTTTCCATGTACTAATAACATATCCGAATATGAAGCTTTAATCACTAGACTCAAAATAGAATTAGAATGGAGAATCACAGAATTGCAAGTCTATGGTGACTCACAATTAGTCATTAACCAAATCAATGATGACTATCAGACCAAAGATGACAAATTATTTCCATATAAGAAAATGGTTGACAATTTCAAGAAATACTTTGTAGACATCAATTTCATTCAAATTCCAAGACTTGATAACAAGACAGCTGACGCTATGGACAAAATCGCTTCATTGTTACAACTCCCAGAAACTCAGGCTCGCTACAAATTTTTGGTGGAATAATCATTTATGTCTGCTTATGACACACCTGAAAGCTAAATCATTTTCCACTTAGTAGGATCTGATTCACCTTGGTATGGCAAGATTTATGCCTACCTAAATGATGACATCTTACCACTTGACTTATCCCATAACCAAAAGCGCAACTTTATCCGCCAATCTTCTTGCTATACCCTTATTGCTGACACTCTCTATTGCCATAGTCTTGATGGTACTTTACTTCGATGTCTTGAATGTGACGAATTTGATAAGGCTTTACAAGAAGTTCATGGTGGAATTTGTGGTACTCATTCAAGTGGACTAACCTTATCCAAGAAATTGATTAGAATGGGTTACTACTAGCCTACAATGGAGAGGGAATCATTTACTTTTGTAATGAAGTGCTCTAAATGTCAGATACATGGAAATCTCATTCATGCACTAGCACAAGAACTGCAACCATTTGTACCGATCTAGCCATTCTCTCAATGGGGGTTGGATTTAGTTAGCAAGATTCATCCTTCATCCTCGAATGGACACAAGTTCATCATCATAGCAATAGAGTATTTTACCAAGTGGATTGAGGTGGTCCCTCTCACTAAGGTCTCTGGCAAACAAATCTCATCATCCATACTCAACGATCTCATTTGTCAGTATGGCATTCCCAACTCCATCATCATAGATAATGGACGACCATTCAAGAATTAGGATGTTGATGAACTTTGTGAGAGATTCCATATTCAACATAGATAATCAACACCTTATTATCCACAAGGGAATGGCCAAGCAGAGGCCTCCAATAAAACAATATTGTATATTTTGAAGAAGACTATGAATGATGCAGGGAAAGATTGACACATTCAACTCAATCCCACATTATGGGCCTACCGAACTAGTATTTGAATGCCAACAGGAGCAATGCCATTTTCTCTTATCTATGGATTAGAAGCCATTTTACCACTAGAAGTTGAGATCCCATGACTTAGAGTATTACTGAAAGGTCTCATAATAGATGATGAATACAAAGTTTCCCGATTGCAAGTACTAGAACTTCTTGATATAAAGAGACAACGAGCAGCTGATCATTTGAAATCCTATCAACAAATGATGTCTCATAGCTATAATCACAAAGTCAAATCGTGTACCTTTTAGGTTGGGGATCTTGTTCTAAAAGAGAACCCACACAATCAGCAGGATGGAGAGAAGAAAGGAAAGTTTGAACCTAATTGGTTGGGTCCATATGTGGTCATAGTAGTATATGGTTTAGGAGCATACAAGTTGTCAATGCCAGAAGGGGACCTATCTGACGAACCCATCAATAGCATGCACCTAAAAAAGTATGAGGTCTGAAGTAGTTTATCATCATCTCTAAAGTCCTGAAGAAATACAAAAACATCAAAAAGTTCTGAAGAAATACAAAAACATCAGAAAAAGTCTTGAAGATATACAAAAACATCTAGAAAAAGTCTTGAAGAAATACAAAAACAATAGAAAAAGTCCTAAAAAAATGGTTACCCTAGTGAAAACCTGGCAAATAGACATCTCGATAGCAACAAAAAAAATAAAATTCAAAAAAATGCAATAAAAACAAATAGTGAAAATCTGGCAAATAGATGCTATTTGTAGCTCTCCATCTATTAGTTCATGTTTTGCACTAGGATTTCTTTTCAATGCATCTTTCCTTCATCTTAGGGTCATACTAGCATCATGTTGCCATCATTTTCCTAGAGCGATAACGTCTTACCATGGCTTGATTATTGTACATATCCATTTCAATAAGTTGTGTCAAATACTGGGGCCAAACATTGACATGCTCTGGGGCAACCAACTTTTAGGTTCTACCAAAACAGCTCAACAATGATATAGAACCCAGCCATGCGAACAAACAATCAAAACACATGAACAACTATCCAACCATTGACCCATATCACAATGGTTTTTCAACAAAATACCATATCATGACTCATATCTGGATGATCTAAAATCTGAATAATGATTGGAATATCATTTTTACATTTTGAACAATGGTTTTTTGATTTTTTGTATTATCTCTCTGGAGCACACTCAATGATGTACGGGTATGTGCATGATCATCATGGAAAAAAAAGGCCCTTAAGTGGCAAATTTTTTAGAAAAATTAGTGTTAGACAACTTGACGTAAAAATTTGAATAAGTTATCTATATTATTTCAAAAATATGTAAGAATAGAATCTGTAGAAAATTGAATGTAGTTTCTAAACTACTAGGTTTATTTAAAAATAAATAAAATCTATTTGGTGAAAATTTAAAATTTCAATGTAGTGTACTTAAATTTAAGGGAAAAATAAGAAGTAGGTGTCTATCGACCACCCTAACCATAATAAAATGATAATATTTTTTTATAAGATTATATATATAAGTATAAGACTCATGTCCGGATGTGATGCATATTTTTTTGTAATTTTTTTCTAAGTAAATAATTAATTATAAATTTTTTATTACAACTTTTAAAAAAGATAAAAATTGTATGTCTGACCACCTTAACTTGGTCAAAAATTCATGAAATTTATTTTTTCTTTTTTTAATCCTATATTATGTGAAGCATAGAATGTAATTCATGTTTTGGATTCAAAAAATGTGATACCGTTTCAAAGTTATAGATGTTTTTCAATTAGCCTATCGATCAGGACTTTAGTTGTAATTCTAATAGAAAATGAATAATAATTATTTATTAAATTAAAATTAAAGCATAATTTATATTGGTGTAAATATAAGAATCTCCTCTAAAAACACTTTTCATTTCATCAATTTTGGGTAAAAAAAACGTCGTCAGTCACATACCCTACAAATACCCATAATATTGCCACTTTTTGGCCCATCATGATCCTACACATACCCGTACTGAACTAGAGTGGAAAAGGAGGATGATTTTTCTTTGCCTATTGTCTTGAGGTTAACTATCGATTTGATTCAAATATGTTGTGAAGCATGATTTCCAAAGTATATCATTGAAGATAGTTCCAAATTTGCATCAAAGGTGGTTAGTCTTCTCCTATTTATGCAAGAAATGCTTAGGTCGTATCAGTTCAATTATACCTCGATGCTTTTGTTCACTTGCTATATCAAAAATCATAAAAGTTGTACTCAGGTCATCATTGGTGCTAATCTCCCCTACGATGCTTGTACATACTTCCAACATTTTTATAAGGCTCTATGATGATTCAAGAAAGCTACCCAAAGGCTCGACAAATAGTTGGTTTTATTTAGTTGCATTTCATTTGGATCAATGTATACATTTGCATACTAGATTCGCATTAGAGTTTTAAACAAAGTTGAACAGATAAATCAATGGTTGTCATGTCTCTTTAGACTATATGTGGAGGACATTTGGACATTTTTTTTCATCCTCTTTTCATTATAATTTCACCTAGACCTTGTGCATATCATATAGTTTAACTTTCATCATTTGGGACCTGTCTCAATCATTTATCCTTCATGATGCATTATCATTTCATTGCATATCTTGGGACATTCTCATTTTTATCATCTTGGTTTCATTCTCATATCATTTTGATCCTTTATCATTTTGTATCATTCATTTATTCATTTAACCATTTTTCATTCTTATCCTATCCATCATTTTCATTTTGCATTTCATCCTTTCATATCATTACATTTCATCTTATCTCATGTTACATTTGACATATCATCTCATTACATTTCATCTTGTTTCATCTCATCTCATTTCATTTCATCATATCATTCATTTTCATTTCATTTTACCTTTTCATATCATCTCATTTTATTACATTACATTGCATATCATATCATTCAATTTTTATTTCATTTTATCATTCCATTTTATTGCATTACATTGCATATCATATCATTCAATTTTCATTTCATTATATCATTGCATTTTATTACATTACATTGCATATCATATCATTCAATTTTCATTTCATTTTATCATTCCATTTTATTACATTACATTGCATATCATATCATTCCATTTATTTCATTCCATATCATTTTATTACACTACATTACATATCATATCATTAAATTTTATTTCATTTTTCCATCTCATTTTTAATCCTTTCATATCATTACATTGCATTTTCTATCATATCATTATTTAATCATTTTTTTTATTCATTGTAATTTTCTCATCATTATCATATCCTCATTATTCATATAATTATCATTTATCATCATCTCATCGGCTCATATCATTTCATCTCATAATTCATTTTCTTTTACTATTACATTTCATATCATTTCATTTCATTTTATATCATTACATTTCATTTCATTTTATCATTCCATCTCATCATCAATCTTTTTCATATTCATTACATTTCATAGCATTCATTTCATCATTTATCATTCACATATTTTCTCATTTTCAATACCAGTTTATTTATCATTTTTCATACAACATTTGATTCCTATTACATATCATAAATTCATCATGCATTTCATAAACATAACATCTGTCACATCATCATCATTTATAACATTTTGGAAAATCAAAACACAAAAATTTCATACAAGCATTACATTTCCACATCATTACTAATTCATATCATATCATATCATCTCGACACATTGCATTTTTTCCATCATCATCCACCTGCATGAGATAATTAGTACACATCATATTGCACATCATCATATCATAAGCATATCACATCATCCGACAAATCATGTTAGTCAATAGATCATATATCAAAATCCATATCACATAAACAAGAAAATAAATGCATATCCATCACATATCATCATATCAAATGCAACACATCATCAAAACTCATCACCACTGCATATCATCACTCATAAAAAATACATACAAATGTCCAATAGTCCAATGACATTGAAAATTCTATAAAGATGCATGAGATATGATAAAAAATCAATATACATGCTCCAAGAATATGAGATACATCATATAAAATCCTGCATATATCAATCACAGCTGGATAGTGGAACCCCTTGATGGAGCTAGTCTTGAGGATGGTGGCCTACCACTCGTCCCTACATCTGGATATCGTTGAGGCCCGGTAACCCCCATGCTCTATATCGTTGTCTGTGTCCTACTCTTGGTCCTAGTGTGGGACTATGGGAATGGCTCTCTATGCTCAAGAGGACATAACTCCTCATATTAGACTTAATAATACTCAGCCTCTTTGGCCATCTCGAAGCCCTTTGCAATGGCCTCTCACAATTATTCACTCTCCACAGTGTCCATCAGCCTTTGAGCAACACCCTCAACCTCTACCTCCCTCACTCTCAATGCATCTCTCTCTGTAATCAACTGGGCTACTTGTGGGTATGGGATAGGAGGATGTGCCTATGCCTATGCCATACTCTGTTCCAGTTGTGCCTATAACTATGCAACCAACCCCTACGCCTGAACCAACTGGCACTGTAACTACACCTACTGTGCCTATAATTTCTACACCTGGGCCTCAAGAGTATCTATCTACCCCTGTTGAGAGGTGGAGGAAACCCTGATCACTTTCTGTCGCCCAATCCCAGTCCTCGGCCTCTGCATAATCTGCACACTGCCTAAAATGTCTAGCCTCGATCTCACTGGCACTAGTCCCTCATCTCCACCATCATCCCCATCATCCCCATCTGATATTTCCTCCTCCTCTCCACTCTCCTCATCCTCTCCCCCAACTGTTGCCTACTCACCACCTGCCACATCCTCCTGTCTCCCTGCTCTTAGTTGTGGTACCACCAAAATGGGTGATGGCTCATCAAGACATGTCAACCATGGAAATGGATGTGTATGAAAATAAACAGAGTACTCCTCAAACATCCCAATGTCAACAATATCCCACCTGTCATCCCATGCCTCAGGCACTAAAGCAACATACTTTGTATAGGCTATCTGGTAGGAAATGCTAGGTCCCCATCTTGCCTCATCCTTGCTCTATGCATAGTGAGCAACTCCCTGAGGCATACCCTATGTAAATCCAAGCTGTCATTGTACTCGCATGGCCAGAACCCTCTCAATAATAAATGGAGTCCTCCGTATCAAAAATCAGGGCATACATATAAATGACATCTCTAAATGATCTATATCCCAGGGCTCACAATCTAGGTATGGCTGCCATATCACAACATCCATGTCATCAAGGCACTGCCTCCAGTAATTCACCTTTCCTAGCTTGGGATGGACAAGAAACATCACATATGCATACACATAGGGCCTGCCTAGTGGCCTCACTCTGGGACAAGCTGGTCTCGTCATGGCAATATGCTCCCACACCCAGATCTAGAGCAATGTCACACCGCAAGATATACTTGAAGCACCTCTATACACCACCTGATGAAGGTCATGATATAGATGTGCCAACATGCAACTCCCTCAGGCGTACCTCTATGGTTGTACCAACATCTACTTCAGGATCCTCCCCATCCCACTAATAATCCATTTGACTGGCGATCCGTACAAAGGAGACCTCCAATGAATGTACCCAAAACTATAGGCAAGGTTCGATATCCCCTGAAGTGAGCCCATGGAACCCAGTACCCTGCTATCTGCACATCACCAAATACTCTCCTTAGAGTATCTATACCATCGAGCTCCTTGTGATCATAGAACACAAGGGCACCTACCACTAGAATTCCAAGAATCCTATACACATCCTCTAAAGTCATAGTCACCTCACCAGTCAAGAAATGAAAGGTGTTATGCTCTGAATGCCACCTCTCTTCCAATGCAGTCAATAGTCCCCTATTGACCCAAATCAGAGGCATGGAAAATAATGATCTCAATCCACATGCCCCTATCAATACTACATCATCTGGCATCAACATCATGTCAATGATTCAATCTCAATCAAGCAAAATCAATCTGACTCATATCTATCTATGACACATATCAGTGACACATACTCATCAGACCCATATCAAGTGCCCCATAACAAGTGTTCTCTCTAAGTGATTCACATCATACAATCAATACACAAACTATTCTATCATCAATTACTATTTATTTTCCTTTTCAAGAATACAAATTTATCAACAATCAAAACATCATCCTATTTGTATTTTAGTCACGAATGCAAATATATTTTCACATCAATAATCTACTATTTGTTTTCTATCGCAGAATATTTTTTTTATCAGAAGTCCTATCAATCATCTACTCTTTGTTTTTCATATAGGGGAAACAAAGTTATCAGCTATCTACTCTTTGATTTCTATTTTGGAAACAAAGTTATCAATTATTTATCAGATTTTCTATCCATGTCAACACGATGATAAGACAGTTTCTCTATCTCTTGACCAAGGAAGAAATATACATCATCATTATTTCATCACTCTCATCAAATCACACATTCTGCTTATTTTTCCTAGATACGCTAATCTACGGCCTCTATGTGCTAAAACTCATATACGCTAAAACTCAGATGCGTCATTCTTTTCCCTAGATGTGCTCAAAAATTTCCTCTATGCGCTATTTCCCTCTAAGCACTAAAAATCTAATCAAAAGCACCACTATATTTCTTGGATGCGTGACAACCATAAATATGCTAATGCTTTCCCTAGATATGCTAAAATCCTAATTTTTCTATGGCATCCTATAAGTGCTACTCTTTTTATCGAATGCGCTAAACTGGTTTCTACAGCGAATAGGCTAAATTCATCCTATATGCGCTAAAACACACAACGAAAGTGCTAAAAATTTCCTAAAAGCGCTAAAACAAAATTTTAAAACCTAAATCTATGGGAAAAACAATAAAAATTGATTCCAAACAAAAAAAATTGAAAGCAAAAGAGGTCGGATTGACTCACTGGTGGTCCATACGCAACTGGTCTCTGGTATCGGTGGGCCCGCTCGAATCTATGTCGGTGGTACAAAATCTCCATCTTGCCAGGTCACTATCAGAGCAACAAGATTCTAAAAGTCAAAAAGTGCAAATGATTTGTTCTTTTCTACCTTTTTACCTTTTAAAGGTCAACCAAAGGTAATTTTTTTGGCATTTTATATCTTTTTATCTAACTTTGACTTTATTTTCAAACTGGGGCATCCTCATACATCATTTTTCAAGAGCTAAATCATTGAGTTCACATCCAAATCCAAATCTCATCATCAAATCACATTTTTCCAACATTATCAAAAACTCATCATCATTAATGATTTACCTCCCGAGGGGGCATCATTAACACCAACAACATCTTTCAATCAGAAACATATCAGAATCAGGTCAGGGCATATTTTTCAAAAAAGGGGAAAAGTCAAACACATCAAATTTCGAAAGCAAAAATATTTTCTTTGAAGCAATGTGTTTCACACATCACTTGAAAGAGGGGCAAAATGTAGATGCATAAAATTGGTCATATCTAATTAATCTTGGCATTTAATTAAATATTTATTATTTAATTAATTTCTCTAAAGTCTTCTACATATGATTAAATTTAATTAATTTAATTATATTGTTCATTCAATTTATTCTTCTATCATAATTAAATAAATCAATCTTATTTAATTATTTCACATTGAAATGTCCACTTGATTAATTAAATAAATACATTTTATTTATTTTAATTAATTATCACTTTTTGAATTTAATTAAGTCTTTTTTAATTAATTAAATTTAAATATTTCTTTTCAATTCTTTCTTCTAGTTAATTAAATATCTTATTTAATTAATTTCATTTACATACCATTTCTTAAAATTTTAATTAAGTATCTTTATTTAATTGAATATCTTCCATATCTTTTCAAAATCATAATTAAATATTCTATTTAATTATGAAATCTTCCATTATTTTTCAAATTTGCGGTAAATATTCTATTTTAAGAAAAAAACCTATGTGTCACCCTTAAATGAATAATTGAATTTAATAATTCATTATTTATCTTCTTCAAAATCTTTCCATAATCTCACAAAAAGATGATTTTTACAAATCATCTTTAGCATCTTATCTTACCTCTTTTACAAAAAAGAAAACAAAATCTTGCTTTTTGTTTTCTTTTGTTTTTCTTTTGTTTTATCCATCCTCAACCGTTCGATCTGCTAGGAATTTTCACAATCGTTGATCATGTCAACCAATCAAAATATTTTGAAAAAATCTATAAATAGCACAGCCAATCCAAGCAATAGTTACAACACATAATAGATGAATTAGAGATTAATTGCATTCTAGCATTCTAGCATCATCATTATAGTTTTATTATTCATAGCATCATCATAATTTGTCATCTTAGCAATCATGTTTTAGAATAATCATGTCTTAGCTTAAGCATTACATGCATTTCATATTCAATCTCGTTCTCTAGGAAGACTGTTCATTGAGCCTAGCATACAATCTGAGAGCTAGTTGGAATCAATGAAAACACTGGAGATAGAGGACGATAGGATGACATCAATAACATGATACTGAGTTTGCAATGTCTATTATTTACATATTCTATTTTTGATATAATGTCTTATTGGTGTTTTTGATTCGTTTGTTTTTACATATTTAGCACCCATATACTCTACCACACAGATATCAATGTTGACACAGAAGCAAGCAAAAACTAACCTATAAATGGATCTGGTGATAGAGTCTGAAATGATGAACTAGCCCAAAAAATATCCAATTCTCTAAATGTTCCAGTATTCTAGAGGAGGACTAGAGAGACACACTCAAATAGGAGCCAACTTGTTGAGATCAATAGCAAGGTTTAATCCCAATATTCGATGGCATAACGAAAATTAATTTTTTCCATAGACCAAGGGATGCAAATAGAGCACAAAGATCAAGTCCTCCTCATCTGTGAACTTGAAAAGGAAAATTCCATCAACCATGGTGCATAAACTCACACTACCCTTAAAATTCCATTTCGTAGAAGCCCATCTCCTAACCATATCCACAGAGGTTCAGAAGGATAAGAACTTTCCGACCACCAATTTCTCCATGAAGAAAACAATCCTATTGCTAATAGGTTTAGGGATAGAGAACTCAGTACCCTAGACAAAGATCTCCACCCCAAGGCAAGGAAGTGGGCACTTAGGTGCCAGGATCATGTTAGTCAGCACATCTTTCCATCCCTAAGACAATGGAGTTATAGGAATCACATGCACTTTGACAATAGGTAGGCTAGGAAGCATGGGATTCCCAATAGTGGACAACACATGAGAGAACCCCGAGGATTACACCGCATGTGTTGTGGTAAGAATCTATTCAAAAGGGGATAGGGGGGACTATGGGGTACCCCCAATGCAGAGTCTACCATGCACATACACAATTCAAACTAGAGGAGTGGGAATTATTTTTAGTGTTGTAGAGTGTAGACCTCTTTACACTTCTACATGTATTTAGTGATCCCTTAATTAATTGATTTTAATTTTACTTAATTGGCCAATTTCAAATTGAATCCTAATTAATCACATTTTTTGAAGAAGAAACCCAAAATTCATTAATTCCTAAACATAACACTCCTCAATAAACAATGTGTCTCCTAGGTAAGTTACCTAGGACACATTCACCCATGGGTGAATGGGTCCTCACTAAGACCTAGGACCCATACATACCTATAAATATAAGGTCATTTCACTAAGTTTCACCAAGCAATTTTATGAGCAAGTTGATCTAATCAATCTAGAGTTTACAAGAGCAGATTTATTGAAGAATTATTGCAGCAACCAAGATCCGATTTTCATATCAAGTTCTTCTTGCATCATGCATGTTATTAGAGATAATATGTTGATTTAGAGTTCATAATCCATTCAAGCATTCAAAGAATTGTTTCAAAATAATTTTCAAGATTAAGATCCACATCAATTGAAGCCATTTCATGTTAGTTGTAGATCTATATTCAAGGGTTCATTTGAAGGTTTTATGAGTTGTGGCATAGAGTTGTTCATTGAACATTCCATTCATGCTATTTTGTTTCATTACAAGATTAAATTACTAGAAGAAAGTTTGAACAAGGAAAATCCCCATTCACTAAAAAAAACATTTTTTCCTCTTGATTTGTGTTTGTAGATTTAGGTGGAAGTTATCTTGGAGATCTCTTGAAGAGAAAAATTAAAGAAGTTGTCAAAGTTGCAAAATTTGTCAAGAAAGTTGTCATCTCATGGAAACTCAATTATAGAATTTATCTCAAAATGTAGACATGCAAAATTCACATCATTCATTCCTCATATTTAATCAAATCATATTTTATCGATCAATTAAATAAATCAAGTTTAATTGATTAATCTCCTAGGTTATCTCTTTAACTAAATAAATTAAGTTTATTTAAATAACCTTCTAAAGTCCTTCATTTAATTAAATAAATCAAATTTATTTAATTAAATCACTAACATCATCCTCTTTGATTAAATAAATCAAATCTTTGTTTAATCAAATCTTTATCATTTTCTTCTCATTTTGATTTATTTTAATCCTAAAATCTAAGTCAAAAGTCAAAATAACCTAATCTCCTATTAAATTAATCAAACAATGATTAATGCTAATCCTAATCCTCTTTTCTCTAGATTTTGCAGCTTGTGCACATAAATCATTTAATTGATTTATTAATTCCTCCTTTTCATTCAAATATGGCATCTTTAGACAATATTCCTCCAATTTGAATTTTCCCTCTCACATGTATTTTCCTCCAACATAGCATTAACTCCTCTTACATTTTCTCTTACATGTCTCCCACTTGGCATTTAAGACCTTTTCTTCTCCCTCCAACAAGCCATCTTTTGAATTTCAAATCTCCCATCTTTGGCACATTGATGAAGATGTGCACAACCTTCCCCCATTGGAATGCTGATAAGTGGAACAATACCATTGGATTATCTTTTATCCCACATTCCTCCTATCTTGCATTCTTCTATCATTCTATTCTAAAAATAGAGACCCTCTCTATTGATTTAATCCTCCACAACTCCACAATCTTAGGCAACTTGATACACATTCATCTTGCACTTCATCTTGGTCATCATCTTGCATCTTTTTCATCATTTCATCCAAGAGCTTATCAAGGATTCTTTCCACATCAAAGAAGCACCAATCCACTATGAGATAGGGTTTGAGTCATGTTATTGTGCTCTCAATTAGTTTATTTGATATTTTGTTGTTTTCTTTGCATTATGAAACATGATTCAATATTTCATAGGAGTACTTGGTTTGGTTTATTTCATTTGCTAATAACTCTAATGTTTGTTGATATTTGAGGTAAATGCAGAAAAAGTGCTCACATAATGGCGCTA
>VDFB02075321.1:129258113-129299242 GCA_007258455.2 Sequoia sempervirens | reverse complement strand
ATTTAAATTTGAATTTTTGGCACTCTCATGAATATTGTGTTTGGTCACATCATTGTATTGGCCGATGATGTATAATTTGCATTGAAAATTTAATTGTAAATTTGGGCTGACATTGTAAAAAAAAATTTATTTTTTTTTGGCCGACTAAGTAGTTGATGTAATTCCATAAATCAAATGTATATGAGTGATTGGTTGAGAAAAGTTTGTGTGTGTGTGAAGTGAGAAAAGCCAAAGATTATGCAAGTGTGTGAACATTGATCTATTCATTCGATTGTTGAGAAAAGTGAGAGTGAAGAGTAAAGGATTTTTTATATGCTTAACTGGAACTGTAATCAAGATTGCATAGAAGTCATTCTTTTAATTCATACCCTCTATATTAAATCCTATTTTTTATTGTTGGGTAGTGAGCCCCTTTTGTATTTGAGCAGTGAGCTCTAGGAAGTGTGCCTGAATGCATGTGCATTCCCCTTTCTATTTTCATTATACTTTTAACAGGGTATAATATTCTGGAGTAATGTCCACCGTGGTTTTTCCCCTAATAGGGTTTCCATGTAGAAAATCTTGGTGTTCTATGTGTTTCTGATGTGTTGATTGTTTATGGTTTTCTTTTAATTCATCAGATCTAAGATTAAAGTTAAGTAAAGATTAAAATTTTAGTATTATGTGACAACTGATTCACCCCCCTCTCAATTTTCTATCCTTGTTTTGCCAACATAAAGATCCATTTTTTTATCTCATGGTCTTCTTGTATCATGCATGTTTTTGGATCTATAGTGTAGAAAAATGTATCCCTTTGCATTTTCACACCTAATTTAGGAATTATTATTAAAATGAACTTAATTACACCTTAATTTAGTGTTTTAATATGTATTTTATATATTCACATTAATTTTAGGGACCTATTAATTAAAATGGACTTAGTTGTCCCTTATTTTTAGTGTTTTTGATAATATAAGCAACATTTATAAAGTGTTGTACCCTTTACACAGAAATCCCATATGGCCAAAAAGGAACCAAGTTCATCGAACCATCAAAAAAGACTAAGAAAAAATAATAGAAACAAGACACAAACACAACATAGAAACAACAAAAACCCAACACTACACAAATCCAACCACTAGTTGTCTACACTTCTCGATTTCTGGATGAGAAGGTTTAAAGCATCATCCCCAATCTAGTTGGGACCTTCATCCATAGTATTCTTTTTTGCTTCCTTCTTGATGATATCTGAAAGTGTGATAGCTAGCCTATGTATTATTTTGATGGTGAAGTGATCCCAACTATTGAATTTATGTTCCAATTTAATAACCTACTATAGCATGTCGAGGTCCTCATCCTTTCCCTTCTTGCTCTATGTTTCCTCTTTCGTGCCATCTCTAGAATCTAAGGAGTGGGTGGAGTCATCCTTAAGCATTTGATTCAAGTCAAAGAAATTACTAGGGCCCTCCATGAAACCTTCTTCCATCTCCTCACAAATTTCTTCTTTTTCTTCAATTCTAGCTCTAATCTACTCTGAATCACTAGATATTTCATCCATAATAGCCCCTTTTTTGTTCTTTTTCTATTCTATGGGACCTCCTCACACTAGTTTGTTCCATCTGCTCAAAGCTCATAGCCACCACGGTCTTTCCTTTAAATTATTTTTCCTTGGTGCTTTTTTCTTCGTTATTAGTGGTTGGCAAATCCACTTGGCATGAAAAGTATTTTATCCCCTTCTTCTTAGTAGTGGGTTTGTTTTCCTTCTTGTTGGGTTTTTTTTAAGCTCACATAACCCAACCACAGCCTTGGAATGGGCCAACCTGACCACACTTTTTTTCTTTTTTGATGGGGGTTTAGATTTAGGCTCAACATTGGTTCATTTTTAGATGTGGGGGTTTTCCTCTTAGGACCCTCCAAAGAAGTAGGGGAAGGATTATCAGGGGCTAAGTTAGAAGGTTCTAGTTCCTCCACATGCATAGCTGATATAGGTTTGGGAGGGCACAAGGCCAAATGGAATTAATAGAGCCTAAATATTAGGCCCTAATGCAATAGCAAGGGAGGTAGACTATCAAAGTTGAGTGCAACAACTTCATGGGAGTTTTTGATTGAATTTTCTAGGGAAGTCAACAAAAAGAAAGGGAATCTAAGTATCATCTTGTATTGTAGGTGATTTAATAGCAAAAAATAGTAAAATTTAAACACCTTGAATCTACCTTCTAATGTAACATATTTCATAATAGCAAGACACACCTTGTCCTAGGGTTTCGGAAGTGCCTCACAGTCGAATCTCAACTACCTTTTAATTGGCTTTTCATTTCCCTTGAAGAAGGAATTGAAACTCTCTCAGTCTTAATTTTTGGTGTGTTTTTTTATATTTCTTTCCATCATAGGAGAGCCATGTCACCTTACCAATCACATCCTCATCCACTTTGAACAAAATTCCTCCCATGGTGATCCACCCATCCTTCCACGAACTAGGAAACTAGGCTGACAATATCTCATCGTAGCCCACAAGATTCTCTAAAAGTAGTGTCATACCTCCCTCCATATAGATATTTCAAGCTATGGGGTCCCTTCAAAACTCCTCTCAATTATTCATCTCGGTCCTCATCCTATCACCTCCCATCATGACCCACAACACACAGGAGTTGGCCTAGAGAAAAGTTAGCTAGAAAATGGATAGCCTCTTAGAGAATTTACCCTTACATAAACTATCATTACTTCTCCAATTGGGATAATAAGGAGTAATAAAAGTAATTTGACATTTATATGCTTCATCAGTCACTCCCAATGATGCCAACATCATGGGGTCATATTCATCACTTAAGAGCAAAAAAGTAAGGCAATAAGAAATGAAAATTAAATCTGGATAAATAATTTTCATTGTGCCAATGGTCCCAATGAACTTACACATTTCCCCAAGACATTTAGTTGCAGAGGGGAGATTTAAAATTTTTAAGTACATATCAAAATATATTATGCAAATAATTAGATGTCTTAAATTGGAATTATTAAATAAACTAGCGATGAACATCACATTACAAACATTCTAGGAGATTTCATATGATATATAATACACTTGAAAAGATAGCCCATAAAGACCAAGGACTCCACCATACATAGTTATGAAATAATAAAGTCATGCAACCACCTGCTTTAAACTTGCCACTTCACCCAGCCAAGTCCTCATCATCGAAGGTCCCATTGAGTAGTTCCACCTTTACCCATGATAAATAGCATTGATAACCATCATTGAGTGGTTATAATCCTTTGCTCCATGAGGATTAATCCATGTATAGATTTTGGTAGTGCTTCAATCCTTTTCGAACACTTTCATAATCTCCAGGTGGAACCCAAGTTGGCTAGGCCATTAGCCACCTAGTTTCCTTCCCTATAGGTGTGAGTCAAGTATTTCCTTTCAAAATTTGAGACTAATAAATTTATCTCAAGTAAAATATCCTTGATGCTCCAACCAAGCAATCATCAAAAATTAATAGATTTAATCATAGTCTTAGAGTCCCCTTCAATATGTAAACTTTTGATACCCAAAGTGACAACAATCTTAATACCCATGAGCAACACTCGTTATTCAACCATCATAGAAGAATGAATGGAAATTCCTCCAACAAACCCAACAACCAAGTTTCCCTTACAATCCCTTATAACACCGCCAATACTAGGTAAACTTGGGTTCCCCTTGGCTGCACTGTCAAAATTTAGTTTAAATCAACCCAAATCTAGAGGTTTCTAAATAGAGTTTTTCCTAGCTAGGGACTTGGAATTATGTAAGGAATTTGTCCCAAGCTTAAATTCCCAATAATTTTCCATTTTTATCTGACAATAAATAGGGGAAATGTTTGGTGGTTTCCACTTGAGTAGGGAGATAATTTCATAAAAAAGTTTGGACCCAATGCCAAAGACTTCCTTGGGGCTCATCTCAGTGTCTCTGAAGATCAGATTGTTCCTTTCTTTCCATAGGCACTAGTAGATGATGAGGGAGTTTTCCTCCAAATTTCCATGGGGAGGGGATGTTGAAAGGGACCAGTCGAACCTTCAACAAAGGATATTAAATCCTTATTCAAGGTCCAAAGAGTAGCCAGAATTTGGAAAGCTAGGTCCAAAATTTTAGTAGCATATGGACAATGTAGTAATAGGTGATCCATCAGATCTTCATTTTTTTTGCATAGCATACACTTTTTTAGGATCTAAAATCCCATTTTTCTTAGGTTATCTTTGGTTAAGATTCTATTATGGCACATCATCCACTAGAAGAAATTTATTTTTGGAATCAAGTGTTGATTCCAAACTTGTTTCCAAATCTTTCTCTAAGAGACCTTGTTTGATGGCAAACAATAAGCCGTCCTGACAAAGAAGTTTCCCTTGCTTTCAAAGGACCAAAAGAAATCATCTTCAACATAAAATAAGAAGATTTTGGACAAGGAAATTAAGTCCTATAATGAAAAATCCAAACATTTCAAGTTAGGGGAAAGAGGGAAGCATGAGCCAAGGTCTTTCCATATCCTAACACCTAGTGGACCATGAAGGTAGTCACACACATTCCTATCAAAGAACCAAATCACAAGTTACATTAAGAATTTAAACTCAAAAAAGGCCAAGGGGGAATCCAATAGCCAAGGGTCTTCCCATAAGCGAACACAACTTCCTCTACCAAGCTTCATCTTAGACTAGATTGAAGAAGCTTCTTCATTTTGCAAATATTATTCTAAGCTAAGGACTCACAGGGGTGATCATTCTCAATGCACCTAATTAGGGGATAGTTTCCCAAGTATTTGGAATTCATTATCTTGCACCAATCCTTTTTATTCCTTAATTGGTCCCACCCCACCTTGGAAATCAAGGCTTTGTTGGTAGATTGGACTTTCCTAATGCCCAACCCTCCACTAGATTTTGGAAGGCACACCATCTCCTAACTGACAAGTGAAATTTTCTTTTTTTCCTCAATACTAGACCAGACGAAGACTCTTTGAATCTTTTCAAATTTCTTAGCAATGTAACTAGGAATTTTGAACATAGATAGGAAATAAATTGAAATCCCTTGAAGGGAAATAGTAAGGATATGTATTTTACTAGCATGACCTAGGATCAAACCTTCCCACCCTACAAGCTTCCTCTGAATCTATTTAAGAATAGTATTCCATAAATTGGGAGTGAATTCCTTAACAGTGAGTGGGAGACCCAGATACACTAAAGGAATTAAGGCACTAACACAAGCTAAAACAATAGTCACACAATCCTACATAAAAGGAGTGAATTTAAAGAAATAGATCATACTTTTATTATAATTAATGCATTGACCTGAAGAAGCTGCATAAAGATTGAGGCAACTTTTCGATTTCCGAGTTTCCACAATTGAGGCTTTCCCATATAAAATAGTTTCATCCACAAATTTTTGAATGGTAGCAAGGTCAAGGATGGTGGTCGGCTTGACACCCTTGATGGAGCTCTCCAATAACATAGAAGTAACATTCCTACTTAGAACATCAGACACTATTATGAAGAAATATGGGGGTAGGGGGCCCCCTTGTCTAATACTGCTCCTAGCCACAAAGAAACCTTGGGGCACTCTATTAACCAAAATAGAATACCTCACCATGGTAATGCATTTCAAAATGATATTGATCACTCTTTGATTGAAGTTGAACTTATCAAGGAATTTGGGAAGAAAGTTCCATAGGACTTTATCATAAGATATAGAAATATAAAGCTTAAATATCATACTAGCATTGTTACACCTACCCATAGAATGTAAAATTTCATGAGCGGTAATAGCCGCATCTAAGATATGGCAACCCAGAAAAAATAATTTTTTATTAGGATTTATGATTTTATGCAAGAGGGGCTTTAAGCAGTTCACCAAGATTTTGGAAAATATCTTATAATTAGTATTACAAAGGATGATGGGATGGGAGTCAACCATGGTTTGTGGTTCCTCAATTTTAGGGACAATGGAAATGAAGGTGTGGTTTAGCTATTTGAGCAATTTTATAGAATTCAAAAAATCCCTAGCAACCAAAGTAAGGTCTTCCCCTGCAATATCCCAAAAGGTTTGGAATAAGGATGAGGGGAAGCCATTCAGACCAAGAGGGTTAAAAGCACCCATACTAAACACAATAGAATAGACCTCCTCAAGAGTAACAACCCCCATAATAGAATAATTACCCTCCCAAGAAATAGGAGTAGGAAGGGGTTTTAGTAGTAGATCATCCCACATGGGAATGGGAGCCTCAAAAGGAATCGACAAAACCCATTGGAAATGGTTAGTAGCCAAAAGACCAATCTGAATAGGAGTAGACACAACATCCCCTACCTCATTCTTCAATTTTCTTATTTGATTTATTTTTCTATGTTTAAGGGCCGAAACATGGAAGAAAGACATATTTTGGTCCCCCTCAGTCAACCATTGAATTCTAGATTTCTGCTTCTAGAATATTTCTTCTTTCTTCAACATTTTCTCCCATTCCATTTACTCAATCCTCTCGTATTGACTAGTCTAAATAATGGTATCTCCTTCCTCCATCCTCTTTTGTATCTCACAGAGCTTATCATCCACAACATTTTTTATGGAACACATCCCCAAATACTTGCTTATTCCATCATTTGACCATATTTTTAATATGTTTGAGCCTATGAAAGATCCTCAACATAGGGAGACCATGCATAGGAACATTCCACCAAGTATCAATCTTATTCCTAAAATCTAGATGGGAGTTCCACATAATCTAAAAATGGAAAGGGAAAGTCTGACAACAGTGTGTTCATTTAAGATCAACAATAGAGGATTGTGGTCTAAAACAGTTCGGGGTAGAGCCAACAAATTATCATTAAGTAAGGTAGTCCAATTGGGAGGAAAAATGAATCTATTAAGATAGACATGGATCAGGCTAGTCGTAAGGTGCCTATTAGACCAAGTAAAAGACTAGCCCTATAAATCAACATCCACCAGGTCGGTACAATTTAAGGAAGTCAGCCAAATTAGACATGATGTCAAAGTAATAAATTGGTTTCCTACACTTCTCTAAGGGGTAAAGGGGGAGTTAAAATCACCATCCACCATCCATCAATCTCCCTTATTAGCCAAAATCTAGTTAAAAAATTTCTGCCAGAGATTTTTCCTCACATTCCTAATATCAAGGGCACAGATGTTAATCAAAACCAAAGAACCATCAATATTGGGAAAATTAATACCCATACTATTTATGCATTGGAATAGTTCATAACAAAAAATACTAATGGGATTCCACATCATAGATAGACCACTCGAAGCCCCATCTGCATCACTACAAGTAAAGAGGGAGTTCGGCCAAATATACTTAGCTATGGGTTCAAAATTTGTTTTCTCCATCTTGGTTTCCTGTAGGATAAAAACATCAATCTTGTGTTCCAACACATAATTTTTAGGGTCAACTATTTGTGGGGACTATTTAACCCTATCACATTCCATGAAAGGACTTTCATTTTGAAGCTTTCTTTGAGGACACTTCCAATGTCCTTTGTTTACCTATCACAATTTTTTTTGTTGTCTCTCTATTCCTGACCAGTCATTGATTGGGTCTACCAAGTTTGGATTCACCTCCCACATCTACTTTCTTTTGTTTACCATTATTCTTAAGAGTTGACCAGAAATCTTCTTCCATAATTTGCGCCTAAGCCATAATGACCATCTTAGCCAGTCTAAGAGAAGGCATTTCCTTCAACACTCCATCCCAAATCTTACCTTCCTCGACACCCAAAGTTGTAGGGGAAGGAAGCTCCTCCATAGTAACCCCAGGTCCCAATACCACTCTAAAGTCAAGTAGTGGGGAATTACACACTAGAACATTGCTGGGAGAGGAACCATTAAGCTCCAAAGTAGAGTCAATCAAAACAAAATCATCTAAAAAATCCATTGAGATCACAAGGTTAGCAAGCCTAGCCTTAGCTGATGACTCAATGATCTGAAGGATATCAAATTTAAAGGGGTGGTCATTAGAAGTGACCGCCTCCAAAGGTTCACAAGGGTTGGGGTCATGTCTAACCATGGACTTGCAGTCCATAATAAGGTGGCCTGGTTTAGAAGATTTCTAGAAAAATATTGCAACATTCTCATAGTAGACTTGTTGAGTCCAAGATCTAAAAATGGAACATAGCTCCATAGAGTTGGGTAATGTCTTATTGATATTGTAGATGCATAAAATTGGTCATATATGATTAATCCTGGTATTTAATTAAATATTTATTATTTAATTAATTTCTCTAAAGTCTTCTACAGATGATTAAATTTAATTAGTTTAATTATATTGTTCATTCAATTTATTCTTCTATCATAATTAAATAAATCAATCTTATTTAATTATTTCACATTCAAATGTCCACTCAATTAATTAAATAAATACACTTTATTTATTTTAAATAATTATCACTTTTTGAATTTAATTAAGTCTTTTTTATTTAATTAAATTTAAATATTTATTTTCAAATATTTCTTCTAGTTAATTAAATATCTTATTTAATTAATTTCATTTACATACCATTTCTTAAAATTTTAATTAAATATCTTTATTTAATTGAATATCTTCCATATCTTTTCAAAATCATAATTAAATATTCTATTTAATTATGAAATCTTCCATTATTCTTCAAATTTGGGGTAAATATTCTATTTTAAGAAAAAAGCCTCTTTGTCACACTTAAATGAATAATTGAATTTAATAATTCATTATTTATCTTCTTCAAAATCTTTCCATAATCTCACAAAAAGATGATTTTTACAAATCATCTTCATCATCTTATCTTACCACTTTTACAGAAAAGAAAACAAAATCTTGCTTTCTGTTTTCTTCTATTTTTCTTCAGTTTTATTCAACCTCAACTGTTTGATCTTCCAGGAATTTTCACAATCATTGATCATGTCAACCAATTAGAATCTTTTGAAAAACTCTATAAATAGCATAGCCAATCCAAGCATTGGTTACAACAAATAATAGATGAATTAGAGATTAATTGCATTCTAGCATTATAGCATTCTAGCATCATCATAATCTGTCATCTTAGCAATGATATTTTAGAATAATCATGTCTTAGCTTAAGCATTACATGCATTTCATATTCAATCTTGTTCTCTAGGAAGACTATTCATTGAGCCTAGCATACAATTTGAGAGCCAGCTAGAATGAATGAAAACACTGGAGATAGAGAATGATAGGATGGCATCGATAACAGGATACTGAGTTTGCAATCTCTATTATTTTCATATTCTATTTTTGATATAATGTCTTATTGGTGTGTTTGATTCATTTCTTTTTACATATTTGACATGCATAAAATCGACCACACATTATTGGAATCCACCGTGGGGCCTTGCCCCATATTTAACATTTATCTGCAAGTTTTGTGAGAGGATTTCGTATTCTGGAATTCGGATTTTCGACAAAATTTTCTGTTTTAGTCCATACGAGGATTTTCGAAGTGCATCCACAAGTTTTTAAAGTGCATCTTTGGCTTCTTTCAACACTTTTGCAGGTACTTCGGTGCATCTAGGAACTGTTTAGGCACATTTATGGGACAAAATGGCACATATATCGGATTTAGTTTGTTAAAAATTTCTGAAAAAAAGAGAAAGAAATTTAGCTGCATTATGTTTTAGCGCATTTAGGAGTTTTTGTAGTGCATTTGGAACTTTCTGTAGTGCATTTACGATCTATTTTGGCGCATTAACTTGTTTTTATTGCGCATACAGTGGGATCTTTGGTACATGTGTTGTAAATCTAAACAAAGTTTCAGTCTGAGTGCCTCTTCAGACAAACTCTTTTCGCTTTAAAAAGAACCAAATTTAGGATAGTCAATGTTTTGTTTTAAAGGAAACAAACTTCAGGGATAGATTATGACTAAAATAGCTAAATCTTTTGCATATCACCACACTAATTTTGTGGTTAAAATGAATCCCATGCTTTTTGTGAAGCAACATCTTCACATAATTTAGATCATTGTGATTTGGGTTTTGAAAAGAACAGTGTCTACTATGTTTGTAAGTAATAGGTCTATAGTTTCCTCTCTTTAACCTGGGTGACCTACTACACTTTCCTTTCATATTCAATTTTATTATTCATTACATCTTGTGAGGGCCTACTTCTTGTGGAAAATTCTCACCCAAGAGGAATTACCTTCAAGGGCTCAAGCCAGCCGTGCTGGCTCCGTTCTCACTCATATAAAATTTTAAAGTAAATTAGGAGAAACTTTTTCTAAGTAGGGGTAAGATAACCATCCCCAAAAGCCTTGGTTCTAAAGCGTTGGGAGGTCTCCCCTGAGGGAGTTTATTATTGTTGCATCAATGGAAACCCCATTGCTAAACCCCAGTGCAGATTCAAAATTAAGTCGGGCTTCCCAAAACATCATAATAATCATAGCAGTGTAAGGAGGGGAAGACCTACCCCAAAGATATTCAACATATAACTACCAAGGAGGTTTTACCAGGATCCAAAAGATTCACTTTCATCACCGAAAGTATGCAGCTAGAAAAAGACAAAACATCTGTGCCCCTTCTCGAGGGCATGCTCATGTGAGCTCTATTAGCGAAGTTCTAAGATGTGGGCTTGTTGATTATTATGATGACCTATCTGAGTACTAAGAGTGAGTCTGATTGAATTGTCTGTCATGTGTAAAACCTGTGAAAACACTTTAAAAAAAATAAAATTGAAACTTACACTTGATTTTTAGTATAGGACTTAAAAACAACTGTTTTCAAAGTGTTTGTTGTGTTTTCAGTCACATTAATTTAAATAAAAGATCATTTGAAATGGACATGTCAAATTTCAGCATAAATTATTCTCAACTGTTCAGGAAAATATTTGGGAAAAATTGTTTTGGCGCATCTAGGGAGTATCTTAGCACATCTAAGGTTTGTTCTAGTGCATTCACTGATTAATTCAGCACTTTTAGGGTCTGTTTTAGCCCATTGAGTCTTTTAGTGCATACGTTGGCTATTCTAAAAAAAAAACTTTTCGGTCACTGTCACAACATTTTTCCTACAGTGCATATATATATAGAGTGGCGCATCTGGGACATATTGAAGCACATTTGACCATTTATCTAGTGCATATCCCTATTTATGAAGTGCATAAAGGCAACAAAAAAGTGCATCTGTGATTTTCTTGAATCATTGTTTTTGACAGATCTAAGCTTATAGCATTCTCGGTCTAGTAATGTATTAACATTTTTCTCTCATGCTTGGGGAGTGGAAATCTACCAAGTTTGTCAAGAAGTCAATTTCCAATAGGATTAGGAAACCCAAGAAACCTCTAAGTTACAAGAAAACCTTACAACGAAGAAATTTTTTATACAAGAGTTGAAATGTCTTGCTCCATTCTCACAAGTTTCTCCATAGATACCAAGATTTTGTCAGAGGATTTACTAACGAATACGTTGTGGACCCTCTAGATTCATGAGCCTATTTTCAAAGAAGAGCCCTCTCTCAATGACACAATCACAATCAGGCTCTTCATTTCAACTATATACCACAACCTTCTATCGAATATTCAACACATCCTAGTCAAATACTTCAATGAGTTGAAATAGGCTATACGATATATTGATCACTCTTTGAAAACAACGATCAAATATTACAAGTGCACCTCTCATCACAAACTTCTAAATTCTCGGTTCAACTTCTCCCAACAGGATTCTGACATCCTTTATCATTGGAAGCCACAACCATAAATTAGGAAAACATAGTTTGATCATATCATAAGATTTTCATCTTATCAGATTAAAACATCATCTTTGATTGCACTTATCAAACTATGATCTAAGTTTAGGAGAACATCTTGAAATCATATGCCTATTTTTACACGATCACACTACAATAAACTAAAGGAAGATATTCAACAAGAAGACATACCTCAACAACACAAAAAGAAGGTGAAAATAGTGATCCCCTTTATAGTGTGAATCAAAATCCCCTTTTTGAAGACAACATGGCCAAAGGAGCAAAATATCCGTTTACTTCTGACAATGATCTGAGAAAAACCCTTGAGGATAGTGAGGATGAACAAGAAGAAGAATGTCACCTTAAAGAAGTGGAACAAGATCCTAAATTTCTAAGAGCAGTAGAAATGATCGTAGCATGAGACAAACAAAAATATTTCCTACTTCTGGCCAACAAAGGAGATAAACTACCTCATGACTTTAATACTGAGAACATAAAGAGTAATCCTGATGAAACACCCTTATCTGGTCTTAGTGCCTTGACTCAACATGTTAAAACATTAGAAGGGAAAATTAAATATCTAGAAGGGGGAGCCACAACAAAGACATATGCTCTTGATGATATTTTTCCATATCCTTTTGATCGATGTCTGAACATGATTCTATTTCCTAAGCATTGTGAAATTCCAAATTTTGATCGTTATAATGGAAAATCAGATCCCATTGACCATATTAGAGACTTTTGAAACATGACTTTAGAATTTTCTCATGAGGATACATACTTAATGTTTTTATTGCCATGGAGTCTTGGAGGTCAATCTATGGAATGGCTATCAAAAATTACACTGCCTGTCAAAACATTTGAGGAATTGATCAATGAGTTCATCTCTCAATATTCCTATAACATACAACACTGAATCACAATGATTGATATATGCAAGGCTAAGAAAAAACTTGGTGAACCATTCATCACATTTCTTTAGAGATGGAGAAGATTGTTCACTAGATATCCACGTCATGTTCCTGAAAAGGAAAAGACCACTACATTCATAAATAGCTTGGATCAAGAGATGAGTTATCATCTAAATATTCATTGTCCTCCCTCTTTTTAGAAAATGATTGAAAATGCAATCACAATTGAAAATGCATTAGTCCAGAGAGGGATAATCAAACTTGATAAAGACAATCCTAGCTCCTCAAATCACCACAATGACAAATCTAAGTTTTGGACTTGTAACAAGAATGTGGTGAATGATGGTTTTTTAGACGTACATCATGTCGCACCTAAGCCAATTTTTCTTAGTGTTCCTCACAACAACAACTACAACAATGTCAACTCGTTTACAAATCAAGAAAATGATCCTCCTCCCCTGAGGAATAACCAAAATCCAACTTTCATTCCAAATCAAGGCAACACCAACAACCAAGGGTATCATGGAAACAACAATACCTTAGGAAACTCATCAAACATGAATCCACAACGATCTTCATTTTTCTCCAATAGAAGAACTTTTACTTCATTGGGGCAATCTCTAGAATCCGCCCTTAAAGATTTAATGGCAAAGAATGTTATTACCCTACCGCCTCAACGTAACTTCAAACCTAGTGTGAAGCCACCATCATGGAATGATGTGTACTATTGTGAATATCATAGATGTAAAGGCCATCGTACGAATAATTTCCAATCCTCGAAGAACGCTATTCAAGATTTAATTGACAAAGACATTGTCACAATAGAAGGGAACCAACAATAAAATGAAGACCACCAAGCATTTCAAAATCCTTTACCCAACTATCAAAAGGGTGAATCTTCTAGAAAGAGTGTGAATCATATCGATGAGCATATAATCAATCATATCTACACTAATGACGAGCAGGTTAATGTTATAAAAGTCAAAGAGAAAGCGGTGTATCGAGAAGTTAACGTAACAACAAGGGAACAAGCTAAAGTTGTCCTAAAAGGGGCTCCTTCAAAATCCATTGTGCCACCGCCTCCACATCAATATGATTTAATCAATCAACTTGGAAAAACTTCTACTCAGATCTCTCTCTTGGAACTTTTGAAGATTTCCCCAACGCATAAGGAAATTCTAGAAAAAGCCCTCATTGAAACAACTATATTCGATGATCTGAATGTGGATCAATTTCAAGCCATGGTGGGACATTTATCCTCACCCACATGTCTCTCAATTTCTAAAAAAGATGATGTTTCCATGACACATCCCCATAATTCATCATTATACTTAGAAGTCATGGTCCACAAGTTTCGTGTCAGACATGTACTAATAGATGGACGTGCTGGTTTGAATACATGTACCATGAAATTAATTTGGGCTTTAGGATTTTCTAAGGATTCCATTGATCCTAGAAGAAAGATTACTATTAAAGCCTAAGATGATGAGGAAAGAGCATCCAAAGGTTTAATCATGTTACCAATCAGAGTGGGACCTGTTATCAAAAATACTTTCTGTCAAGTATTAGATCGTGATCTTGCATACAACATCTTGTTGGGTCGACCTTAGATCCACAAAATGCAAGCTATACCGTCTACATATCATTAGTGTCTTAAGTTTCCTTATGATGGATATGAGATCACGATACTAGCCAATAATTCTCACAGTCAAACTTGTGTCAACATCAAAGCTAGTCAAGACACCTTGGTTCCTAACAATTGAGAAGTGCCTGCTAATACTTCTCTCAAAGTTGATATGCAAATCTATCAGATAACCAAAAGCTTTGAAAAGAAAATATGGTTCAAGGACAATGGAGTAGGAGAATATTTTCTCTATTTGGATAATCTTCCTATGTCACCTCGATCACATGGACAACCTTCTATCATGCAACATTAGATATCTAAAGCATCAACATCAACACAATCACCAGCATAACCAATCACAAAGTTCAATGGGAAATTTATCAAGGAGAAATTCCTGATGGAAGATCTTGAGGATAACGAAATGCTGAAATGGCTCTATAGAGATGAAGATGAAGATAAAATACTTCTCAATATCAAGTTACCAACTGATAAATATGGTAAAGGATATTCAATCATGCAAAAGATCAGATTTGAGGGTAATGGTCCTATCGGGAAAAGAAAAGGAGTAGTTGAGCCTATTGATCCTCCAAGACTTGCAAAAAAAGATAAAATAGGACTAGGCTATGATACTAGCTCAAAAGAAACAACATCCAAACAATTGAATGATACTATGCTCACATTACAAGAAAGTTCTGATCCAAGGGAAGCATGCTTGACATTAACAATTCAGAATTTCATTGATAATAACTTTGACACAAACTTTGGAGAATACGAATGGGATACCATCCATAATGATGAATTTTGGAGGGATAAATAGGTTGATGTGATACACAAGTATATGCCTACTCTAATCAAAGGAGAAGGTTCAGGGACCCAACCACATGAATCTGAACTACAACGCAACTATGATTCTAGTGATACCGAGTCAGATTTAATCGAACAAGACTATCGTGAGGACAATACCATCATTGATTTACCTCATACCTCAGATCCTATAGACGCCTCTATTATGACCATAACCATAGTCAATTTCACACAACCTAATGACCCACTACCACTAATACATCTTGATCTCATTGATTGGGATCTATCTGAACCTTTTGATATACCTATATTTCCAACTGACGAATCTATCATAAACTTCCTTTATGTAGATGATGTAAATGATTATTCCACTAGTGATTTTCGACATGAGATCCTTAGTCAGGAGAGTTTCAAGTTTCCTAGCTACAAAATAAAAAATAAAAAAGAAAGATCTAATGGTGAAAACCAGAATCTGGCAGTGTTAGATCAAACAAAAGATAAAACAAAGAGTGTATCAGATGGTGAAAACCTTTTTAAGTCACTAGATGATGGGATACTTGACACTCTCCTAGAGCACTATCATGAGCGATCACCTATCTTAATTGAGCCTACAAAAGCAATTAATCTTGAAACTATAGAGAAACTAGGGATTCTACAGTTAGCTGCATCAATGACAGATAAAGAAGTACCCGAGTTCATGGAATTTCTTAGAGAAAATCAAGTCAACTTTTCCTAGTCTTATGCATACATGCCAGGTCTTGATCCAGATGTTATAATGCATCACTTTTCCATTAAACTAGGAGTAAAGCCTGTGAAGAAAAAACTTAGAAAGATGCATCCTCATGTGGCACTACTAGTTAAAGAAGAACTTAAGAAACTCCTCGATGTGGGATTTATAAGATCAATTGACTATGTATAATGGATCTCCAACATTTTTCTTGTATCCAAACCTAACAAAAGCATTCGAGTGTGCACATATTTTAGAGATCTTAATAAGGAATGTCCTAAGGATGATTTTCCTCTTCCAAGCATTGATACTATAGTTGATCTAACGGCTGGCCATTCCATGTATTCACTAATGGAGGGTTTTTCTAGTTATAACCAAATCAAGATTGCATCGGAAGACTAGGACAAAATAGATTTCACATGTCCTTGGGGGACTTACTATTGGAATGTCATGCCATTCAGTTTAAAGAATGTTGGGGCTACATACCAAAGAGCTATGACTACAATTTTTCATGACACGTTGCACACATTCATGGAAGATTATGTTGATGACATAGTAGAAAAATCATACACAAGAGAAGGACATCTCAAGCTATTATCCAAAATATTTGTGAGGTTGGAAAAGTTCAAAGTTCACCTCAACCCTAAGAAATGTGTTTTCGAAGTCACATCTGGAAAACTCTTGGGATATATAGTTTCAACAAAAGGAATTGAAGTAGATCCCACCAAGGTACAAGCAATCATGGAAATGCCTCCACCAAGGAATATTAGTTAGTTAAGATCACTACAGGGACAACTTCAATCTATACAAAGATTCATTGCACAACTAGTAGATAAATGTCTACCTTTCACACATCTACTACATAAGAATGTTCCTTTCAAATGGGATGATAAGTGTGAAATGGCCTTTCAACAAATCAAGCAGTATTTAATCAACCCACCAATTCTGATACCACCAAATCTAGACAAACCACTCATCTTATACATTTCTGCCACAGAGACATCCTTGGGGGCATTGTTAGCACAAGAAGACTCTACAAGAAGAGAACATGCAATCTATTATATCAGTCGTACATTAACAGGTCATGAACTCAACTACACTTTCATCAAGAAGGCTTGTCTAGTAGTAGTATTTGCTTCACAAAAGTTTCGACACTAGATGTTAACTCATACAATCAATCTTGTTGCAAAGATTGATCCACTCAAATATCTATTAAGCAAGGCCACATTAACAGGAAGATTAGAAAAATGGGTCATGATCTTAAGCGAGTTCGATATTTATTATATTGATCGCAAAGCAATCGAAGGACAAGTTATTGTTGACCAACTGGTTGAAGCACCCATACAAGCAAAACATCCCATGCACATTGAATTTCTAGATGTTGATGTCTTCATGATAGAATCAAAGCAACCTTGGTCATTATATTTTGATGGCTCATTTACTCAACATGGATCAAGGGTGGGCATACTATTTGTCACCCCTCAAGGAAATACCATTCCTCTATCATATCGGCTAATGTTTCCATGTACTAATAACATAGCCGAATATGAACTTTAATCACTAGACTCAAAATAGCATTGGAATGGAGAATCACAGAATTGCAAGTCTATGGTGACTCACAGTTAGTCATTAACCAAATCAATGATGACTAACAGACCAAAGATGACAAATTGTTTCCATATAAGAAAATGGTTGATGATTGCAATAAATACTTTGTAGACATCAAGTTCATTCAAATTCCAAGACTTGATAACAAGGCAGCTGACACTATGGACACAATCGCTTCATTGTTACAACTCCCAGAAACTCAGGCTCACTACAAATTTTTGGTGGAACAATCATTTACGCTTGCTTATGACACACCTGAAAGCCAAATCATTTGCCACTTAGTAGGATATGATTCACCTTGGTATGGAAAGATTTATGCCTACCTAAAAGATGACATCTTATCACTTGACTTATCTCGTAACCAAAAGCGCAACTTTATCTGCCAATCTTCTTGCTATACCCTTATTGCTGACACTCTCTATCGCCATAGTCTTGATGGTACTTTACTTCAATGTCTTGAATGCAACGAATCTGATAAGGCTTTACAAGAAGTTCATGGTGGCATTTTTGGTACTCATTCAAGTGGACTAACCTTATCCAAGAAATTGATTAGAATGGGTTACTACTGGCCTACAATGGAGAGGGAATCATTTACTTTTGTAACAAAGTGCTCTAAATGTCAAATACATGGAAATCTCATTCATGCACCAGCACAAGAACTACAACCATTTGTACCAACCTGGCCATTCTCTCAATGGGGGTTGGATTTAGTTGGCAAGATTCATCCTTCATCCTTGAACAGAAACAAGTTCATCATCACAACGATAGAGTATTTTACTAAGTGGATTGAGGAAATCCCTCTCAATAAGGTCACTAGCAAAAAAATCTCATCATCCATACATAACTATCTCATTTGTCATTATGGCATTCCCAACTCCATCATCACAGATAATGGATGACCATTCAAGAATCAGGATGTTGACGAACTTTGTGAGAGATTCCATATTCAACATAGATACTCAGCACCTTATTAATCACAAGGGAATGGCCAAGCAGAGGTCTCCAATAAAACAATATTGTATATTTTGAAGAAGACTATGAATGATGTAGGGAAAGATTGGAACATTCAACTCAATCCCGCATTATGGACCTACTAAACTAGTATCTGAATGCCAACAGGAGCAATGCCATTTTCTCTTGTCTGTGGAGCAGAAGCCATTTTACAACTATAATTTGAGATCCCGTCACTTAGAGTATCACTGAAAGGTCTCATAATAGATGATGAATACAGAGTTTCACAATTGCAAGTACTAGAACTTCTTGATGAAAAGAGACAACAAGCAACTGATCATTTGAAAGCCTATCAACAAATGATGTCTCACAGCTATAATCACAAAGTCAAACTACGTACCTTTCAGGTTGGTGATCTTGTTCTAAAAGAGAACCCATGTAATCAGCAGGACAGAGAGAAGAAAGGAAAGTTTGAACCTAATTGGTTGGGTCCATATGTGGTCATAGCAGTATATGGTTAAGGAGCATACAAGTTGTCAACCCTAGAAGGGGACCTGTCTGACGAACCCATCAATAGCATGCACCTAAAAAAGTATGATGTCTGAAGCAGTTTATCATCATCTCTAAAGTCCTGAAGAAATACAAAAACATTAGAAAAAGTCCTGAAGAAATACAAAAACATCGGAAAAAGTCCTAAAGAAATACAAAAACATCAAAAAAAGTCTTGAAGAAATACAAAAACATCTAGAAAAAGTCCTGAAGAAATACAAAAACAACAAAAAAAGTCCTGAAAAAATGGTTACCCTGGTGAAAACCTGGCAATCAGGCATCTTGGTAGCGACAAAAATAAATAAAAAAAAATCAAAAAAATGCAATAAAAACAAATAGTAAAAATCTAGAAAATAGATGATATTTGTAGCTCTCCATCTAGTAGTTCATGTTTTTCACTAGGCTTTCTTTTCAATGCATCTTTCCTTCATTTAGGGTCATACTAGCATCATGTTGTTGTCATTTTCCTAGAGCGATAATGTCTTAGCATGGCTTGATTATTGTACATATCCATTTCAGCAAGTTGTGTCAAATACTGGGGCCAAACATTGACATACTCTAGGGCAAACAACTTTTAGGTTCTACCAAAATAGCTCAACAATGATATAGAACCCAGTCATGTGAACAAACAATCAAAACACATGAACAACTATCCAACCATTGACCCATATCACAATGGCTTTTCAGCAAAATACCATATCATGACTTATATCTGGATGATCTAAAATCTAAATAATGATTGGAATATCAGTTTTACATTTTGAACAATGGTTTTTTGTTTTTTTGTATCATCTCTCTGGAGCACACTCAATGATGTATGGGTATGTGCAGGATCATCATGGAAAAACCCTTAAGTGGCAAATTTTTTAGAAAAATCAATGTTAGGCAACTTGACGTAAAAATTTGAATAAGTTATCTATATTATTTCAAAAATATGTAAGAATAGAATCTATATAAAATTGAATGTAGTTTCTAAACTACTAGGTTTATTTAAAAATAAATAAAATCTATTTGGTGAAAATTTAAAATTTCAATGTAGTAGTACTTAAATTTCAGGGAAAAAATAAGAAGTAGGTGTCTTCTGACCACCCTAACCATAATAAAATGATAATATTTTTTTATAAGATTTTATATATAAGTATAAGACTCATGTCTGGATGTGATGCTTATTTTTTTGTAATTTTTTTCAAAGTAAATAATTTATTATGATTTTTTTATTACAACTTTTAAAAAATATAAAAACTCGTATGTCTGACCACCTTAACTTGGTCAAAACTTCATGAAATTTAATTTTTCTTTTTTTAATCCTATATTATGTGAAGCATAGAATGTGATTCATGTTTTGGATTCAAAAAATGTGATACCATTTCAAAGTTATAGATGTTTTCTAATCATCCTATCGATCAGGACTTTATTCGTAATTCTAATAGAAAATGAATAATATTTATTTATTAAATTAAAATTAAAGCATAATTTATATTGGTGGAAAGTTGAGAATCTCATTTAAAAACCCTTTTCATTTCATCAATTTTGGGTAAAAAAAGTCGTCAATCACATACCCTACAAATACCCATAATATTGCCACTTTTTGGCCCATCATGATCGTGAACATACCCGTACTGAACTAAAGTGGAAAAGAAGGAGGATGATTTTTCTTTGTCTATTATCTTGAGGTTAACTATCAATTTGATGCAGATATGTCATGAAGCATGATTTCCAAAGTATAACATTGAAGATAGTTCCACATTTGCATCAGAAGGTGGTTAGTCTTTTCCTATTTATGCAAGAAATGCTCAGGTCATCTCGGTTCAACTATACCTCGATGCTTTTGTTCGCTTGCTATATCAAAAATCATGAAAGTTGTACTTAGGTCATCATTGGTGCTAATCTCCCCTACGATGCTTGTACATACAACATTTTTATAAGGCTCTATGATGATTCAAGAAAGCTACCCAAAGGCTCGACAAACAGTTGGTTTTATTTAGTTGCATTTCATTTAGATCAATGTATACATTTGCATACTAGATTCACATTAGAGTTTTAAACAAAGTTGAAAAGATAAATCAATAGTTTTCATGTCTCTTTAGACTATATGTGGAGGACATTTGGACATTTGTTTCATCCTCATTTCATTATCATTTCACCTAGACCTTGTGCATATCATATAGTTTAACTTTCATCATTTGGGACCTGTCTCAATCATTTATCCTTCATGATGCATTATCATTTCATATTTCATATCATTTCATTGCATATCATGGGACATTCTCATTTTTATCATCTTGGTTTCATTCTCATATCATTATGATCCTTTATCATTTTCTATCATTCATTTATTCATTTAACCATTTTCCATTCTTATCCTATCCATCATTTTCATTTTACATTTCATCCTTTCATATCATTACATTTCATCTTATCTCATGTTACATTTTACATATCATCTCATTACATTTCATCTTGTTTCATCTCATCTCATTTCATTTCATCATATCATTCATTTTCCTTTCATTTTACCTTTTCATATCATCTCATTTTATTACATTACATTGCATATCATATCATTCAATTTTTATTTCATTTTATCATTCCATTTTATTACATTACATTGCATATCATATCATTCAATTTTCATTTCATTTTATCATTCCATTTTATTACATTACATTGCATATCATATCATTCAATTTTCATTCCATTTTATTACATTACATTGCATATCATATCATTCCATTCCTTTCATTCCATATCATTTTATTACATTACATTGCATATCATATCATTCAATTTTATTTCATTTTTCCATATCATTTTTCATCCTTTCATATCATTACATTGCATTTTCTATCATATCATTATTTAATCATTTTTTTTGTATTCATCATAATTTTCTCATCATTATCATATCCTCATTATTCATATAATTATCATTTATCATCATCTCATCGGCTCATATCATTTCATCTCATAATTCATTTTCTTTTACTATTACATTTCATTTTATATCATTACATTTCATTTCGTTTTATCATTCCATCTCATCATCAATCTTTTTCATATTCATTACATTTCATAGCATACATTTCATCATTTATCATTCACATATTTTCTCATTTTCAATACCATTTTATTTATCATTTTTCATACAACATTTGATTCCTATTACATATCATAAATTCATCATGCATTTCATAAACATAACATCTGTCACATCATCATCATTTATAACATTTTGGAAAATCAAAACACAAAAAATTTCATACAAACATTACATTTCCACATCATTACTAATTCATATCATATCATATCATCTCGACACATTGCATTTTTTCCATCATCATCTACTTGCATGAGATCATTAGTACACATCATATTGCACATCATTATATCATAATCATATCACATCATCTGACAAATCATGTTAGTCAGTAGATCATATATCAAAATCCATATCACATAAACAAGGAAATAAATACATATCCATCACATATCATCATATCAAATGCAACACATCATCAAAACTCATCGCCGCTACATATCATCACTCATCAAAAAAACATACAAATGTCCAATAGTCCAATGACACTGAAAAGTCTAGAAAGATACAAGAGATATGATAAAAAATCAATATACATGCTCCAAGAATATGAGATATATCATATAAAATCCTACATATATCAATCACAGCTAGCTAGTGGAACCCCCTGATGGAGCTGGTCTTGAGGATGGTGGCCTGCCACTCGTCCCTACATCTGGATCTTGTCGAGGCCCGGTAACCCCCATGCTCTATGTCGTTGTTTGTGTCCTACTCTTGGTCCTAGTGTGGGACTATGGGAAAGGCTCTATGTGCTCAAGAGGACATAACTCCTCATATCAAACTCAATAATACTCAGCCTCTCTGGCCATCTCGAAGCCCTTTGCAATGGCCTCTCACAATTATGCACTCTCCACGGTGTCCCTCAGCCTCTGAGCAACACCCTCAACCTCTACCACCCTCACTCTCAATGTATCTCTCTCTGTAATTAACTGGGCTACCTGTGGGTAGGAGGATGTGCCTGTGCCTATGCCATACTCTATGCCTGTGTCTGGGACTGTGCCAGATGTGCCTATAACTATACAACCAACCCCTATGCCTGAACCAATTGGCCCTGCAACTGCACCTACTATCCCTATAATGTCTACACCTGGGCCTGTAGAGTATCTATCTACCCCTGTTGAGAGGTGGAGGAAACCCTGATCATTGTCTGCCGCCCAATCCCAATCCTCGGCCTTTGCATAATCTGCACATTGCCTAAAATGTCTGGCCTCGGTCTCACTGGCACCGGTCCCTCATCTCCACCATCTTCCCCATCATCCCCATCTGAGCTCTCCTCCTCCTCTCCACTCTGCTCATCCTCTCCCCCAACCATTGTCTACTCACCACCTGCCACATCCTCTTGTCTCCCTGCTCCTAGCTGTGGTACCACCAAAATAGGTGTTGGCTCATCAAGACATGTCAACTGTGGAAATGGATGTGTATGAAAATAAATAGAGTAATCATCAAACATCCCAGCATCAAAAATATCCCACCTGTCATCCCATGCCTCAGGCACTAAAGCAACATACTTTGTATAGGCTATCTAGTATGAAATGCCAGGTCCCCATCTTGCCTCATCCTTGCTCCATGCATAGTGAGCAACTCCATGAAGCATACCCTATGTAAATCCAAGTTGTCATTGTACTCGTATGGCCAGAACCCTCTCAATAATAAATGGAGTCCTCCCTATCAAAAATTGGGGCATACATACAAATGACATCTCTAAATGATCTGTATCCCAGGGCTCACAATCTAGGTATGGCTGCCATATCACAACATCCATGTCATCAAGGCACCGCCTCCAGTAATCCACCTTTCCTAGCTTGGGCTAGACAAGAAACATCACATATGCATACACATAGGGCCTGCCTAGTGGCCTCACTCATGACAAGCTGGTCTCGTCACGGTAATATGCTCCCATGCCCAGATCTGGAACAATGTCACAATGCAGGACATACTCAAAGCACCTCTATACACCACCTAATGAAGGTCATGATATAGATGCTCCAACATGCAACTCCCTTAGGCATGCCTCCATGGTTGTACCAACATCTACTCCAGGATCCTCCCCCATCCCACTGATAATCCCTTTGACCGGTGATCTGAACAAAGGAGACCTCCAATGAACGCACCCAAAATTGCAGGCAAGGCTGGATATCCTCTGAAGTCAGCCCATGGCACCTAGTACCCTGCTATCTTCGCATCACCAAATACTCTCCTTAGAGTATCTATACCATCGAGCTCCTTGTGATCATAGAACACAAGGGCACCTACCACTGGAATACCAAGAATCCTATACACATCCTCTGGAGTCATAGTCACCTCACCAGTCAACAAATGAAAGGTGTTGTGCTCTGAATGCCACCTCTCTACCAATGCGGTCAACAGTCCCCTACTGACCCGAATCAGAGGCATGGAAAAAAAAGATCTCAATCCACATGCCCCTATCAACACTACATCATCTGGCATCAGCTCAGGTATCCTATCCCACTCCACTGAGTGACGCTCCCTAATATGGAGGTTTTTGAAAACCTCCTATTTCCAGTTATCACAAAGACAATCAATCAGCATCATATCAATGATTCAATCTCAACCAAGCAAAATCAATCTGACTCATATCTATCTATGACACACATCAGTGACACATACTCATCAAACCCATATCAAGTGCCCCATATCATGTATTCTATCTAAGTGATTCACATCATACAATCAATACACAAACTATTCTTTCATCAATTACTATTTATTTTCTTTTTCAAGAATGGAAATTTATCAACAATCAAAACATCATCCTATTTGTATTTCAGTCATGAATGCAAATATATTTTCACATCAATAATCTACTATTTGTTTTCTATCACAGAAAACAAATTTATCAGAAGTCCTATCAATCATCTACTCTTTGTTTTTCATACAAGGGAAAAAAAGTTATCAGCTATCTACTCTTTGATTTCTATTTTGGAAACAAAGTTATCAATTATTTATCAGATTTTCTATCCATGTCAACACAATGATAAGACAGTTTCTCTATCTCTTGACCAAGGAAGAAATATACATCATCATTCTTTCATCACTCTCATCAAATCACACATTCTACCTATTTTTCCTAGATGCGCTAATCTATGACCTCTATGTGCTAAAACTCATATGCGCTAAAACTCAAATGCGTCGTTCTTTGCCCTATATGTGCTCAAAAATTTCCTCTATGTGCTATTTCCCTCTAAGCGCTAAAACTCTAATCAAAAGCACCACTATATTTCTTGGATGCGTGACAACCCTAAATGCGCTAATGTTTTCCCTAGATGCGTTAAAATCCTAATTTTTCTATGGCATCCTCTAAGCGCTACTCTTTTTATCAAATGCGCTAAACTGGTTTCTATAGTGAACAAGCTAAATTCATCTTATATGTGCTAAAACACATAATGAAAGCGCTAAAAAATTCCCAAAAGCACTAAAATAGAATTTTCAAACCTAAATCTACAGGAAAAACAATAAAAATTGATTCCAAACGAAAAAATTTGACAACAAAAGAGGTTGGATTGACTCACCGGTGGTCCATACGCAACTAGTCTCTAGTATCGGTGGGCCCGCTCGAATCTGTGTCGGTGGTATGGAATCTTTATCTCGCTAGGTCACTATTAGAGCAACTAGATTCTAAAAGTCAAAAAGTGCAAATGATTTGTCCTTTTCTACCTTTTTACCTTTTAAAGGTCAACCAAAGGTAAGTTTTTTGGCATTTTTTATCTTTTTATTTAACTTTGACTTTATTTTCACACTGGGGCATCCTCATACATCATTTTTCGAGAGCTAAATCACTGAGCTCGCATCCAAATCTAAATCTCATCATCAAATCACATTTTTCCAACATTATCCAAAACTCGTCATCATCAGTGATTTACCTCCTGAGGGGGCATCATTAACACCAACAACATCTTTCAATCAGAAACATATCAGAATTAGGTCAGGGGCATATTTTTCAAAAAAGGGGAAAAGTCAAACACATCAAATTTCGAAAGAAGAAATATTTTCTTTGAAGCAATGCATTTCACACATCACTTCAAAGAGGGGCAAAATGTAGATGCATAAAATTGGTCATATCTGATTAATCCTGGCATTTAATTAAATATTTATTATTTAACTAATTTCTCTAAAGTCTTCTACATATGATTAAATTTAATTAATTTAATTATATTAACTATTCCACGATAGTTTTCCATTACAATTAGCCAAATCAATCTTTATTAATTATTCTAACATCAATGTCCACTTTTGATTTCAATTAAAATAAATACACTTACTTTCTTAATTAATTATCACCTTTTGAATTTAATTAAGTCTTTTCATTTAATTAAATTTTAAATATTTCTTTTCAAATCTTTCTTCTAGTTAATATCTTATTAATTAATTTCATTTACATACCATTTCTAAAAGTTTGAATTAAAATATTCTAGACATTTAATGAATACCTTCCCATATCTTTTTTCAAAACTCATAATTAAATATTCTATTTAATTATGAAATCTCCATTATTCTTTTAAATCAGGGGTAAATATTCTCTATTTTTAAGAAAACTGTCACCCTTTTAAATGAATAATTGAATTTAATAATTCATTATTTATTCCTTCAAATCTTTCCATAATTTGAAAAAAGATGATTTTTAGCAAAACTATCATCTTCATCATCTTATATCTTACCTCTTTTACAAAAAAGAAAACAAAATATTGCTTTTTGTTTTCTTCTATTTTTCTTCTATTTTATCCATCCTCAACCGTTCGATCTGCCAGGAATTTTCACAATCGTTGATCATGTCAACCAATCAGAAGATTTTGAAAAACTCTATAAATAGCACAGCCAATCCAAGCAATGGTTACAACACATAATAGATGAATTAGAGATTAATTGCATTCTAGCATTCTAGCATTATCATTATAGTTTTTTTATTCATAGCATCATCATAATCTATCATCTTAGCAATCATGTTTTAGAATAATCATGTCTTAGATTAAGCATTACATCCATTTCACATTCAATCTCGTTCTCTAGGAAGACTGTTCATTGAGCCTAGCATACAATCTGAGAGCTAGCTAGAATCAATGAAAACACTGGAGATAGAGGATGATAGGACGACATCGATAACATGAGACTGAGTTTGCAATGTCTATTATTTTCTTTTTCTTTTTTTGATATAATTTCTTATTGGTGTGTTTGATTCGTTTGTTTTTACATATTTAACACGCATAAAATATACCACATAGATATCAATTTTGACACAAAAGAAAGCAAAAACTAACTTGTAAATGGATCTAGTGATAGAGTCTGAAATGATGAACTGGCCCAAAAAATATCCAATGCTCTAAATGTTCTAGTATTCTAGAGGAAGACTAGAGAGACACACCCAAGTAGGAGCCAACTTGTTGAGATCAATAGCAAGGTTGAATCCCAATATTCGATGGCATAACGAAAACCAATTTTTTCCATAGACCAAGGGATGCAAAGAGAGCACAAAGATCAAGTCCTCCTCATCTGTGAACTTGAAAAGGAAAATTCCATCAACCATGGTGCATAAACTCACACTACCCTTAAAATTCCATTTCGTAGAAGCCCATCTCCTAACCATATCCATAGAGGTTCAGAAGGATAAGAACTTTCTGACCACTGATTTCTCCATGAAGAAAACAATCCTATTGCTAATAGGTTTAGGGATAGAGAACTTAGTACCCTAGACAAAGATCTCCACCCCAAGGCAGGGAAGGGGGCACTTAGGTGCCAGGATCATGTTAGTCAACACATCTTTCCATCCCTATGACAATGGAGTTATAGGAATCACATGCACTTTGACAATAGGTAGGCTAGGAAGCATGGGATTCCCAATAGTGGACAACACATGAGAGAACCCTAAGGATGACATTGCATGTGTTGTGGTAAGAATCTATTCTAAAGGGGATAGGGGGGACTATGGGGTACCCCCAACGCAGAGTCTACCATGCACATAGACAATTCAAACTAGAGGAGTGGGAATTATTTTTAGTGTTGTAGAGTGTACACCTCTTTACACTTCTACATGTATTTAGTGATCCCTTAATTAATTGATTATAATTTTCCTTAATTGGCCAATTTCAAATTGAAGCCTAATTAATCACATTTTTTGAAGAGAAAACCCAAAATTCATTAATTCCTAAACATAACACTCCGCAATAAATAATGTGTGTCCCAGGTAAGTGACCTAGGACACATTCACTCATGGGTGAATGGGTCCTCACTAAGACCTAGGACCTAAATTACTATAATTTTTGGTGTTATTTTAATAATTTCAAATCCTTATTCACATGTCAGCTTGTGTTATTTGAATTTTAGGGAATTAATGTTACATACCTATAAATATAAGGTCATTTCACTAAGTTTCACCAAGCAACTTTATGAGCAAGTTGTCAATCTAGAGTTTACAAGAGCAGATTTATTGAAGAATTATTGCAGCAATCAAGATCCAATTGTCATATCAAACTCTTTTTGCATCATGCATGTTATTAGAGCTAATATGTTGATTTAGAGTTCATAATCCATTCAAGCATTCAAAGAATTGTTTCAAAATAAGTTTCAAGATTAAGATCCACATCAATTGAAGCCATTTCATGTTAGTTGTAGATCTACATTCAAGGGTTCATTTGAAGGTTTTATGAGTTGTGGCATAGAGTTGTTCATTTAACATTCCTTTCATGCTATTTTGTTTCATTACAAGATTAAATTACTAGAACAAAGTTTGAACAAGGAAAACCCCCATTCACCAGAAAAAAAACATTTTTTTCCTCTTGATTTGTGTTTGTAGATTTAGGTGGAAGTTATCTTGGAGATCTCTTGAAGAGAAAAATTGAAGAAGTTTCCGAAGTTGCAAAATTTGTCAAGAAAGTTGTCATCTCATGGAAACTCAATTACAAAATTTATCTCAAACTGTAGACATGCAAAATTCACATCATTCATTGCTCATATTTAATCAAATCATATTTTCTCAATCAATTAAATAAATCAAGTTTAATTGATTAATCTCCTAGGTTATCTCTTTAATTAAATAAATCAAGTTTATTTAAATAACCTTCTAAAGTCCTTCATTTAATTAAATAAATCAAATTTATTTAATTAAACCACTAACATCATCCTCTTTGATTAAATAAATCAAATCTTTATCATTTTCTTCTCATTTTGATTTATTTTAATCCTAAAATCTAAGTCAAAAGTCAAAATAACCTAATCTCCTATTAAATTAATCAAACCATGATTTATGCTAATCATAATCCTCTTTACTCTAGATTTTGCAACTTGTGCACATAAATCATTTAATTGATTTATTAATTCCTCCTTTTCTTTCAAATATGGCATCTTTAGGAAATATTCCTCCAATTTGAATTTTCCCTCTCACATGTCTTGTCCTCCAACATAGCATTAACTCCTCTTACATTGTCTCTTACATGTCTCCCACTTGGCATTTAAGACCTTTTCTTCTCCCTCCAACAAGCCATCTTTTGAATTTCAAATCTCCCCTCTTTGGCACATTGACCAAGATGTGCACAACATTCCTCCATTGGAATGTTGACAAGTGGCATAATGCCATTGGATTATCTTTTATCCCACATTCCTCCTATCTTGCATTCTTCTATCATTCTATTCTATAAATAGAGACCCTCTCTATTGATTTAATCCTCCACAACTCCACAATCTTAGGCAACTTGATACACATTCATCTTGCACTTCATCTTGGTCATCATCTTGCATCTTTTTCATCATTTCATCCAAGAGCTTATCAAGGATTGGGAAAGGGATTCTTTCCACATCAAAGAAGCACCAATCCACTATGAGATAGGGTTTGAGTCATGTTATTGTGCTCTCAATTAGTTTATTTGATATTTTTTTGTTTTTCTTGCATTATGAAACATGATTCAATATTTTATAAGAGTACTTGGTTTGGTTTATTTCATTTTCTAATAACTCTAATGTTTGTTGATATTTGAGGTAAATGCAGAAAGTGTTCTCACATAATGGCGCTAGAAGGAGATTGATAACATTCGATACAGGAAATTGCGATACATGATATTCCTCATTTTATTTTATTTGAAAACTTTTAACCTCCATGTTAAAGCCATCAACCATATGTTCCTAGTAGAGAGTCTTTGTTCGCACTTTCACCCTCTACCAATTGCCACCTATTAGTGTCTTTTCTTGAGTAGTGTTATTAAGTGCAGTTGTTGGAGATCTCCAAATTTGCATACCTTTGAGGGTGATTTGCATCCCATGCCCTGACATCATTTACTCTCTGACACTCATTTTTAGTCACCCAACCAAGCCAAGTTTCATGGTTATCCTAGAGTCCTCTATTGGAAACCAGTTACTCAATTTTGGTGTCGAGCGATTGTGCCTTCCACTGCCGGTAATCCCCCATATCCTAGAATTCTCTCAGGTGCTTTGTCTAGAAATCCTCCATCTCTATGTCAATACGCCAATGAAAAAAGCCTCCATTTGTATGTCAATATGCCAACTATGCATTTGACCTCTATTATAATAAGCTATTTTAATAGCCCACCTTAAATTTATAAGTACCTAAGCTAGCAAGATGAAGAAATGTTGCAAAATTTGGCTTTAAGCCTGCTAATAGCATTTTCTTAAAAACTCCTTATGCCTTAGTCTATATCGCATGCCTTGCAATCATTGCACGTTGGAAAAAAATATAGTAGAAATCAGCTTTACACCTACTAGTAAGGTCGTAGAATTTGGTTGTACTCTTGCTAAATGCATTTGCTTGAAAGTTTCTTATAAATCCATTTTTTATGTATCTGAAGGCAAGGCAACTAAAGGGGACAAAAGAGGGATCCCACCACTCTTTACTAGCTCGAACAAGAAGACTGATGATCCGCTTGTGATGACCCTTGTGGCCTGCACCCGTCATGGCATCAATGATGCCCAAACAGGTAGGGGAAGATGGAAAGACCAGAACTAGGGCCATGGCTATTCTTGCATGAGGGACTATGCCACCATTGATGCTCACATTGTCATCCCATGTAAGATGCATGCACAGGCAGCCCACCCAATGTCCAAGCAACAACAACCACCATTGGCATTCATTTATTCCACAACCTGGGACATTGATCTCTCATAGAGCCTTCTCCATCGGTAGACTAGTCAAGTTCTTGGTTTTTATTTATGACTATGTCAATTTATTTATTCCAATGTGTAAATGCATGAGCCACAAGAAGCTATAGAAAATCAAAACTTTATTTATTATGTCTCTGACGAATGCTAAAACTCTCAAATTTCAAACTCATTTGAATATGGCCATGTTGTGTTAGATCACTCATTTGTGACATATGTAGCCCAGTAGCACGAAGTCCTTTTCATATACAATGTACTCTATATTCCTAAAAAGTGAATTTTCTCGATGTTTAGCATCGTATATGGTAATTCCTCTTTTGTCTAATTGGACCTAAAAAGGAATTTTCATGGTATCTTAGATCACAATATTCTATAGTGATATTTTGTTTTAAATATTATAGGAAATTCACGATAGTTGCACACTCCATGGAAAGCAACATTTGTCATAAATTCACTAGATCACATTTTTTGGATTGATTTTCTCAGGAGCTAGTGTACAAATCTGTTTTTGGTGCATCACTTGAAATGCACAAGTTACAAAACTTGGAATTTCTTTTGTTCAAAATCTATATATTGTGCAAGTAGAGAAAGGACTTTCCTTTTTTTCAAATAGTGGCCCACATACTAGCAAAGAAAGGACACCATATTTAGAAAGTGAATTGTGTTTTGATTTTTAAGCACTACATTTTTTACATGAGTTGAATTCAAATTTTATTTGAGGAATGATAAAATCTATCTTTATTGGAGGAATTATGTTGTGATTTTTAATGCCAAATATTTCAAATAATTACTTGAGATAAATCTCTTTTCTAAAAGTTTACTTTATAATGTTTATAGGCAAGGTTGACATAAGAAGTAAGCATTGGAATTGAGTGAAGGCAAGCAAATTGGAGTCAAAGGGAATTAAGCATAAAAACTCACAAAGCATTTTTAAATGCTTAGAGCTACCATTCTATGCTTTAGTTTTCTATTTTAAATTAACTCATCTTTTTGGGGCTCTAAAAAGAACATTTCAATTTTCACGACAAAGGGCTTAAAAAGAACTTTAGGACAAATTTACTAGAGTTGGTTTTTAGATTTAACAATTGAACAAGGAAACTTTCATATCTCATTTTGGTGCTTTAAAACAAATCAAAATCATTGCTTTGTGGACTTAAAATGAACAAGTTTTTTCTTTGTCTTGTAATTGCTTACTCAAAGTAATACCATCAAAAGGACGTATGCACTTCTCTCGCACCTCACAACGATCTTGAGAATCAAAAGGCCTTTTGGTGATCTTTAGTTGGGTAAAGTAATTACCTCTACATTTCATTTTGGGATTAAAATTGAACAAAACGTCTTGCGATTATGAGTGGAACATGTTGCGTGTGTTCTCCCTTTGTTTCTACATGAAGGTTGATCAAACTACGAATATGTTTGCTTGATTTTGTTTATCTTAGAGGGCCTGCCTTGGGGAAAAAGTACTCACCCAATGGAATGAACCAAATGGTAACACACTGAATCCAAGTGTAATTCCAACTGGGATATAAAAATGGGTACTAGAACAAAGGCCAATATCACACGGTTGGTCCCGATGAGAAGGGCACCAATGGTCTCTCACCGCATGGGTCAATCTCCATGAATGAAAAATCAGAATTAAAATGCTTGTGTAGAAAGGCCAAAATCCCTATCTATTTGTTGGTGCAAGAAGGGTCATTCTAAAGCCACCCCACACTTTTACGACTTTTAGTAGAGATGTAAGGTATGTGATGGGAGATTCATGGGTACTAATGCTTGGCTGCCTCGAAAGAAGTGTTGAGCCATGGAGGGGAGCCAGTGAGGTCAAGCATCTAACCATCCACAGAAAGTAAGCGTAGATGGACTTGTCCAAGTGGGGAATCAACAAATACTATCTCAAATATCTATAGGGTTGTATTTTTTTTTAAATCAAAACACATTGCTTGATTGAAAACATTGGAAAACAAACATTCAACATGATCATGAAATCTCAAACCCTTTAGGAGAAGAAAATACCCTTGAAAAAATTCACATTCTATTAATTTCTCTTGGGATTTGTACCCTTAGAGGCTTCTAAGCATTTGGATTTCATCTCAATTTTCTCCTACTAAAGTCAACATTAGGTAACCTTTGCCTTGATTTCCTTGATTTCCACATAATGCACTTTGTGGGATGAAAGAAAATTAGGACATTGGACATCTAATTTTAAAAGATAATCAAGAGTGTGTTTGTGACAAAATGAACTCATTAAGAAAATTTAAGAAATAATTGAACCCCATACATGTGATTTTTATCTTTTGGTCATATGGTTTTCATGCAAACATTGGTCTTTTGGTTTTGAACTACTCTTAGAGAAAAGCATTTTCTTTAATATATTGGTCTTGTAAACAAGGTTCTCCTTAGGTTCATTTAGGATCAAAATAAAACACTTCATCCATTCTAAAAATTTATCATCCCATCCCACCAAACAAATTTAGAGCTTTGGAAACAACATTCTAGACTTGGAAAAATCATCAAAATCAAAATCACCTTGTTTAGTTAGGAGTATGGGAATGCATCCTTTCTCATACCTCTAGTTAAATTAGAACCCTTTTGAACAAGTTCATCCTAAGATCACATCCAATATCTTGGGATCCAAAAGTTCATTATCCAATCAAAATCAAATCCTAAAGTCTAGCATTGATCCAAAGTTCCTAAAAGTTCAAACACCCATATCATTCACCTTTTTCATCCTTCGTCTCATCATTGGTCCTAAATTCCTTAGAGGTCAACAAGATCAAAACACAAGAAGAACATGGAATGTAAATTTTCTCCATACATCACGAGTAATCCAAGTCAACCAAATTATCAAATATTTACAAAACCAATTGATCATCAAAACTCACATTTATACAATTCATACATGGGATCATTACCTCCTACAAACTTCAATAGTATGACAAATGTGATTTTTTCCAATCTAAATTTTGGAACATCTTTCCCTATGGTATATTTAAATGAAATCCCAAACTTACAAATCTATCAACCAAGCAATCAATGCACGAGTCTTCAAAAAAACAACATCATCCCACGAAACGCGTACATGTCAAATGTGATTATACCAAGTACAAGTTTACCAAACATGAGCATTTCAAATCCACACTTGGTAAAATTTGGGATAGATATGTTTGTGAATCATACAAATACAACTCAAAGTCCAAAAAAGATGTTAATGACTCTAAGACAAGGTAACACCATGCAAAATCAAAGTTACTTAAATCAAGGCAATGTGATTCCTATCCACAACAATGTTCAATTTCAACCTATAATGCCAAATATAAACATCATCCCAAATTAGAGCATTGTCTAAATCCAATTTTTCTAGATCAACTTGCTTCACTTGCCAAACTAATTGACTTATTGAGCCAAGAGACATCTTCACTCCAAAATCAATACACTTTTCTATTGGTCAAACCATGTTATCAAAGCATTGAGTTGCCTCTACAACCACATCAAGAACAATATCTCCAAAGTCAAAGAAGTTGGATATCAAGGCCAACAAAATCAACAAAAAACCCAATCAACATGTCTCAAAGATCAATCGCCACATCTCCAAGATCAATCATCACAAGGTCAATTTAAAGTAAAAATCTCACAAGGTAATAAACAAAAATACACACTGCTTGGGAGACCAATCGAGTCAGTCATGCAATGATTGGTTCAAGAAAATTTCATCAAACTCCCTATTTATAAGAATTATCAAGAGCCCTTAGTTAAACCACCAGGGTATAATGAGAATCACCTTTGTGACTTTCACAAAGTAAAGTGACACATGACATCAGATTGTATTTGACTAAAAAATATCATCCAAGACCTAGTTGATAAAAAAGTAATAACTGTTGAGGAGAATAATCAGGATTCAACCATTGACAATAGCATTGACAATATCTTTGCCACAATTTTTGAAAAAAATGTTCAAAATCTTTCCATTAATGAGCACATTGAAGATGTTTCTACCCCATCCGATGATCAACTTTAGTGGTTTATTTCAAGGAGTGTTAGAGTTATTCAATCCTATTGACATAATCCATGATCCATTGACCAATGATCATGTTGAAAATGTCTCTACATCATCTAATGAGTTAGAGGAAATATCTCAAGAATCCATTCCAAAGCATGATCAACATATTTCACCAAAGTCTAGCAATGGTCCTTCGCAAGACATATTGATATCCTTTGACGTCATGGTTGCAAAAGGGATCCTCAACTCAACATTTGATCCAAGTCCACTCAAAGATCAAGAGGATATTTAGCCACTTCCCATTACTAATGAAGATATCCAAGAACCCTTTGTAAGCAATCCATCCTTTGAAACTAACCCATGTCAAGAACTTGATCCAAAGCATGTCGAAAGCAATTCCAAAATTGTTCAAGATCAAGAATTTGTATCTCCAAGATACTACAATGATCTAATAGACATTTTCCTATCTATACAAGATGTCACAAATGATTATCACATCCATATAGCACATACTCCTCCATCTACCCATGAGATGCTTTCTTTAGATTGACACGTAAATGATCTTCATTCAGAATAGGATTCCTTTACTCCTAAAATTATTACACAAAAAGAGCAGGTTATTGATTGCTATAGTCAAACTAAATTATCAATAGCAGGATTAGATATATTCCAAATTTATACTGAGGACATCATGTATGAAGATATCCAGCATTATCCACTCAAAGAAACATGTCAGATAGAATAGGACATTTCAAAGTTAGAAGAGCAGCAAATTGAAATGTCATTTGTAGTGGTCATTTATCAGAGCATGCTTACTAAACAAGACATCTCAAAACAAGAAGAATTAAGGAATGAAGGTGCCACTACCACCATACTAGGGGAAACAATGTCTCAACCAAATGTCAACATAGGGAGCATGACGAATCCTTATGATGAAACCAATGCCAATACTACAACCAGCCATGTCATGAATATTCATCCACCCATCACCCCATCCATGAATTCATACCAACATCAAAATAAATATTTGAATCAAATCACAAGGAACATTATCAAAGAAAAAGAAGCAAGTAAGCATAATGGACAAATCAAATAAACATGGGTACCAAAGAATACAAAGAAAGATTATCCCTATCAAACTCCATTAGTCAAATAAACTATGGGAAAAATAAAAAAAGGGAAAAGTATCCATCAAAGATGTCCACAAAGGAAAAAGTAGGATTTTCAAGCAACATACAAAGTATATGAAGGAGTTGGTCCTAATTTCATGCACACTTCTGTATCCACCCATCATTGCTCATCTTCCCAAGTTTGGAGAGTCAAAGTTTCCAAACTATCAACTAGTCCATCTCCTATTCCTAAATGCACTCCATCCACACCTCCATGCATGATATCTGATTCTCACATTGACCATGTATTGGGAATGACCCTTCATCATAAGGATTCAAAAGGAACTCTATCACAATGTGTGCACAAAGACAAAGTTAACCCTAGTATCAACAAAGCAGATCAAGAATCCCAAAAGTTGCATTCAAGTGCATGTATCTTGGCAAAGCAGCTTCTTCAAGCAAGATATCAATGGCACATTTTTCCTCTAGTGAAACCCGCATGGGAAGTGCTTTGGACAAGTACTATGATGAAAACCTAGCAAACAAGCATCATGTGTAGAATCAAGCATTTGCGTGTGCTAATTCAGGTGAAAGCGTCTCATCCCATCCATAATAAATCTAGCATTCCATCCATCTTAGCCATAATAAATTCTTTTATCCATGAACCATTTACCCAATCCATGTGCATATATCTGCATCCACAGTTTGAGTTATCTTGATCTTGACAAAGTTTGGTGCACACTTTATGCTTGCTTATGGTAAACATCTTGACATGGGTCATTTTCATTGACCCTATCCTATCCAACATTATCTGAGCCATGAAACATTATCCAAATGAGCATTCTTTATCTAAACACCGTATCTTATCGCAAGATAATCCTTGGCATCCTTTACGTGCTTACCATATCCATCCATCCATAGACCTATCTAAGCATCCATCCATGACATTCCATACATTTCTAGACACTAGGGCTAGATATTTACATCTTGCTTCAGAATAAATCTTGATCTATATCCTCCAACTTATGTGGTGATCTGAACATTGGAAAACGTGAAATCAAATTGGTCAAAGCATTTGTGAGCCAAAAAAATCCAAATTACTAGCCCATGGCATATTTTGATGAGAAGACATTCCTTATCAAGCTTCATCTTTCATCAAACATCAATCCAAACAATCAATATCAACTGCATCTAACATGTGTCTCAATGTCACATCGAATCATTCAAACAACTTTTGTTCCAAATCAAGCTTCAAGATCATGATCAATCAAATCCAATCAATCCATCATCATCTCAGGATATCCTTCTGAGTCCTTGTGTTGCTTAATACTATCCTGACATTGTTGTGTATCCTCAACAATGTTATCATCATCAATCTTGATCAATATTTGAATCCACTGAATCCCCCATCTTGGGATATCCATCATAATCCTCATGTTGCTTAAACACGATCCTTGCATTGTTAAGTATCCTCAACAATGTTATCATCATCAATCCATCGATCTGATCAATCAACCTTAGCTTGGTTTTCAACAAAATCCCAAAATAGAACACTGATATCGTCACACATGTCCATATCCAAAAACATCAAAATCAAGTGGAAAATCCAAAAAAAATATTTCAAAAATCCAAAAAACATTCAACTAACACAAAAATGCCAAAAAAGGCCTCAAAACATTTAAAAAACATCAAAAACATTCAAAAAACCCAAAAAATACATCCATCCCCATCTCACTTTCACCCACAATAAACATCATTCACAATAAATCAATCATCATCCCCAACCTTTGGTAAAACAATCAAAAACAAGTCTAGCAGTTCAAAAGTGAAAACTAGAAACATCAAAATCTTAAGTCTACATCAGTACGTAAACAAGTTAGTCAACTCTTTGTGTCAATAGCCTATCATCCAATCAGTCCCAAATCAATCATCTAATAACATCATGTCCAAGGATGTATCCTTCCTAAAATTGGCATTATTTATCAGAAATAACACTTTGGATAAATGAAACAACGCACCGCTATCCACTAACATGTCCTTGGATGTATCCTTCCTACAATGGGAATTATCTATTGGCAATCATTTCAGTTCTTATCCTAAACAAAAAAAATCCCTTTGGCTAGAGGTATGAAGAACATTGGCTTGTTTTCTTGTTTGATCTTTTCTTCGATTTATCTTATTGTACTCATTCCAATGACATCTTGATGATGTCTAATCAAAGTGATTTAGAGAGAAAGGAATGGGGCATCAATCATTATCTTTTGTCTACTGTGCTTGTTGGATGTTCCTGTAATATAACTTGGAAAATACTTGCTTTGTTAGGTGTATCCTAGCAAGGTTTTTGACTATCAAGTGTGAACAAGAATACTCCTATGTGTTTGCTAAGTCAAATTCCATCACACTAGGTGCAACACCATACTGGTTCTTTATACCTCGATGCATCATCCTTATGTGTGCTATCAAACATAAGGTAAGTAGCCCTTTTAAAATCCCAATTCCTGATAAGCAAATCATCTATTTCTCATCATCATCTCTCATAAAGTTGGCTTGTTGAATCCTCTTGTCATCATCTCATTTTTTTCTACACTAACATTATACCAGGATAGTTAATGTATCCATCCTGCATCCACAAATCATTAGCATACATAAATCTCTTAATCATAGCATATCACATCATCCATCTCATCCATCTCACATGCATTACATTATCATTTAAGTTGTTTAGGATAATATAGATCTGTTAGTCTAAGCATCTCATAAACCATACATTTTCTTAAAACATCCATTGCATAATCATATAGGCATCATCACATCATACATCTCAAATGCATTGCATCATCATTTTAAGTTGTTTAGGATAATATAGATTGGTTATTCTAAGCATCTTAAAACCATCTCATTTGCATCATCATCATAACCATCCATACACCCATCTTGAACCTCTTTTTTGCGAGATCAACCCTCAAATCAAATATTTTCGCTCGATCTCTCGAGGGGGCAATGTACCAGTGTACTTTCTGCTGCGGCATCTGAAAAAAATCATTTTTTTTTTAATTTTGATCGTGGTAAGTTTATTCTTTGAACCAACATGACAAGTACATTCCTTCAAAGAGGGGAAAAATGTAGACATGCAAAATTGGCATCATTCATTCCTCATATTTAATCAAATCATATTCACCTGATCAATTAAATAAATCAACTTTAATTGATTACTCTCCTGGGTTATCTCTTTAATTAAATAAATCAAGTTTATTTAATTAACCTTCTAAAGTTCTTCATTTAATTAAATAAATGAAATTTATTTAATTAAACCACTAACATCATCCTCCTTGATTAAATAAATCAAATCTTTGTTTAATCCTAAAATCTAAGTCAAAAGTCAAAATCACCCAATCTCCTATTAAATTAATCAAACCATGATTTATGCTAATCATAATCCTCTTTTCTCTATATTTTGCAACTTGTGCACATAAATCATTTAATTGATTTATTAATTCCTCCTTTTCATTCAAATATGGCATCTTTATGGAATAGTCATCCAATTTGAATTTTCCCTCTCACATGTCTTGTACTCCAACATATCATTAACTCCTCTTACATTGTCTCCTACATGTCTTCCACTTGGCATTTAAGACCTTTTCTTCTCCCTCCAACAAGCCATCTTTTGAATTTCAAATCTCCCCCTCTCTGGCACATTGACCAAGATGTGCAGAACCTTCCTCCATTGGAATGCTGACAAGTGGAACAATCCCATTAGATTATCTTTTATCCCACATTCCTCCTATCTTGCATTCTTCTATCATTCTATTATATAAATAGAGACCCTCTCTATTGATTTAATCCTCCACAACTCCACAATCTTAGGCAACTTGATACACATTCATCTTGCACTTCATCTTGGTCATCATCTTGCATCTTTTTCATCATTTCATCCAAGAGATTATCAAATATTGGGAAAGGGCTTCTTTCCACATCAAAGAAGCACCAATCCACTATGAGATAGGGTTTGAGTCATATTATTGTTCTCTCAATTATTTTATTTGATATTTGGTTGTTTTTTTTGCATTATGAAACATGATTCAATATTTCATAGGAGTACTTGGTTTGGTTTATTTCATTTACTAATAACTCTAATGTTTGTTGATATTTGAGGTAAATGCAGAAAAAGTGATCACACAAACTCTTCAAGCCTAAAACCTAGAAAAAATGATAGATTTAGATCTGTTGCAGAGGATCCCAAAAGCTACAAAAAAATCCTAAACTAGGACCCATTCACCCCTAAGCGAATCAATCCTAGATCAGCTGTAGAAAACCACTTTTGGTGACTAATACACATTACCTTTCCTCTCTATGATCTACAATCTAATTTTTGGTTCCATTAGTTTTGAGTTTAGTCTTCAAGGTCCAAGTTGTATATTTCATTTTGGACTTATTTTGTTAATTTTAATATTTCCCCCCAAAGTGTTATTTAATCAGGACCCCCTTGCAAAAAAATGAAATTTATAGATTAACACTTTGACTTGACTCACCTTGAGGTTGATAGTCATTTCATTGTGTGGATATCATTTCCTAATGAATTGAAGAATAATAGGTCCCCCTTAATTGGGTTATCAATCTCATCTTGGTAACCTGCCCTATTTTTCTTTCATTTCATTTTGGTGAACCTAACTTTTGATCATTGAAATTTTCTAATTTTTGAGTCCATTTGAACCCTAGATTTATATCTTGCATTCAATTGCATTGAATTGAATCTCATTTATGGTTTTTAAGCTTCCATTAACTTTGAATTTCATTTAGGGGTTTTAGGATTGCATCTTTGCACTCTTGAAAACTTTTTTTTTAAAAAAAAGTCAGTCAGTTTGGAAATTATTTACATAGAATTGCATCATCATTCACTTGCATTTGGAAATTGAAACAAAATTGCACATCAAATTAGGTCTCCTATTTTTTCATTT